>ML058574.1:1945971-2545971 GCA_003013855.2 Liriodendron chinense
GATGAACTGGAAACACAAATATTATCCTGATTCGAAACTCCTGTGGCCCCACAAATATTTCAACTGTGAACGTTTAATCCTCACGTTTTAGGCCCACTTGAGTCTTGGATCCGGTTCATTTTTGTTCTCATGTCCTAAATTGAGCTTCCAAAACGGATGGACGGGGTGGATTCATAAAAAACATCACTGTGGGCCCCACCTTGGTTCCCAGCGCAGCAACTTCCTGCGCAAGGCTTTCGCAGGAAATCCGCGCCCCCTTCGTGGTGCCATAAAAGTATTGTATCAGGCTGATATTTATGCTTTCCGGGATCACCTTATAAACTGATACATCACAAGTGGGCCTTAGGAAGGCTTCAACGGTGTGAGCTGGCTGAACACACGGAGTGGATATGAAAACATTAAAGATATCCAAAGTCTCAGGTGAACCATAACATTGGAAACAGTGATGAATGATCATTAAAAACTTTTTATAGGGACACAAAAGTGTTGGATCCAGCTGATATTTGTATTTTCTATTCATCGAGATCTTTTTCACATTATCAACGTGTCGGATGAAAAATAAACATTACAAAAGCCATACTATTAGCCCTTTGGAATTTTTAATTGTGAGGCACTCAATCTCTACTGTTTACTGCGTTATAGTCCACCTGAGGTTTGGATCTGCTTAATTTTTGGAAACCTTCCTAAAATGATCTGTAGAAAAGGATGGACGGCGTGGATATACACTACATCATCAAGGTGGGCCCCACCTTAGGGGTAACACCCACTAAGCTGTTACCCGGGTAACAGCCCAGTCACGCTCCATGAGCATGATGTGGCGCCACGTGTACTATGTCATCACATGTGTCCGTACTCGATTAGGTCCGGCAAGTAGAGCATGCTGGTTCGCCCGTCAGTTGTGCCATACGCGCAGCTGAAAAACGAACGGTTGATAAAGAACTAGGGGCGGAGCCACGAAGGGTTGAGGGGGCAAATGCGTTTCCATTAAAAAAGAGTTCAATCCGAGTGGCTCATGCGGTGTCCTTCCGTTGAGCCTTTGATCTGCTACATATTTATTTATATTTTTTATTTATCTCCGGTCCTTAAATAAGGAGTCAAAACGGATGGATGGTGTGAATTGAACGAAAACATCACTGCGAACCTACGTAACTTCCCAGGAACTTCCTGCGAAGGGCTTTGCCGGGAAATCCGCTAAGGTATACACCGAGGTGGGTGAAATCCCTGAACGTGGGTCCACCTTAATGTATGTTACTTCTATGCAGTCCATTTGTCTGTTTTGAAAAGTCATTTAAGGGCATGATCTAAAAAATGAAGTAGATTCAAATCTCTTGCAAGCCATAATACAAGAAATAATAGTAATCGATGATTAAAAACCTCTCATGGGACACAAACGTTTTGGATCAACCTGATATTTGTGTAGTCTCTTCATCCAGGTTTTTTTTTTTTTAATTATTTATTTATTTTTATTTTACCTTATCAACAGTTTCGATGGAAAATAAATATTCTGTTGGCCTCTGTTAAGTTTTTAATGGTGAGGATTCAATCAAGACTTTTTCCTGTGTTAGGGTTCGCCTAAGATTTGGATCTGCTTAATTTTCGGGGTCATGCCCTGAAATGAGCTGTCAAAATGGTTGTATGGTGTGGATGTAAGGCATATATATCAAAGTGGGCCACACAGCTAGGGATCCACCGACTTCTGTGGATGCGGAGATCCACCCCAACCACTCCCCAGCCACTGACAGGTTCAAGTGACGGCACCAAGTTCTGTGGCCCACCATGATGTATGTGTTGTATCCACACTGTCTGACCATTTGTAGAGATTACTTTATGACTGGAAACAAAGAATGAGACAGATTCAAAGCTCAAATGGACCCACCACAGAAACAGTAGGGATGGTGGATCCCATGTTGAAACCTTACTAGGGCCCACCATGATGTTTATTTGATATCCAACTTGTTTATTTGATATTTTAATGGTAGGCATTCAATCCCTACCTTTTCTGTAGTGGAGTCCACTTGAGCTTTGGATCCGCCCTATTCTTTGGCTCATGCTTGGGCCTTTCCCTTTGGAAGAAAATCCTGGCTCCACCCCTGTAAAGAAGGGTCCCAAAATCGTATACACACGTAGCGTGAATAGTGGGCCTGTATATATATATATATATATATATATATATATATATATATATATTATTCTCTTTAAATTTGCCTATCCATTTCCATCGCACGCATGTGGCCTACCTGAACGGCGGACTTTGTCTGATTCTTGGGCCAGGGCATCCACACACTAGTTTCCTACGTTGGCACGTGTAAGCCGTGAGAGAAGGTAAAAGGTATTATTCGTGTGCACCCGTTGCACAGGAGTCTGTTCATTGTCACACGTGTGATGATCCAGTGGCCTACGTAACTCTTCCTACCTTATTGTGATCCTAATTTATGGGGCCCAAGTGGCCTACCTATGATCAATATGGACCATTTGATACGAGGGTACTAACATGGATTGTACATGGCCCAGGTATGGATCTGATTGAATGATCATGGCCGGTAAAATAAGGACCTGCAATATGGATAGTAATACTGTCTTACCTTCCATTTTGCATGGCCTTAATCGAGTGGCTGTGATTATTCAAATTTTTAAAGGTCAGGTGCAATGTACAGGGGTTTCCTCCTATCCAGTGATCTGCATTGATCATATCATTTATCTGATAGATCCAACTGTAGATTGTTTATCCCTTGGACATATTCCAGAATGGGAATATTGGGGTCTGCAAAAAAGACAACTACAGTAAGAAGTACAACACGTTCAGGGAGAGTAAAAAATATGTGACCATGGAAACCCAGGAAATTCATAGGAAATGGGAAACTACCGAATCCAATGGTTAGTCCGATGCTGGGTTTGGAATGTAGATTTCTATGAAAATGTTGAAAGGTGAACAGTTATTTACAAGTCATTTGAGATGTTCAGTAAAATTCGCATTTGACAAGTTTTCTGAAAGAAATTGATATAGCCGTTGCTTTTTTCATTTAAATAAAACCTTGAAAATGGAATCGATTTCCATGGATATCATACTTCCCAATCTCGAAATTTCAAAATATTGAAAAGGCCTTAATTCTTTTCTGCCACAACAATTTCATGGTACTGATCTTTTATCTGTCTCTTTCTTTTGTAATTTTCTGCATGTGAAGACACTTAAATGAAATTGTAAAATTAATCTTTGTGTAGGTGACTAGAGATGACTGCCCAGTCATTTTCCACGACATTTTCTTTCCCACGGAAGAAGGCGTAAGTTTCTCCCATCTGTATTGATTATTTTTATTAAGGAATGGATTGAGTATAAGCTCTATACGAAAATTCGGTGTATAGAACATTTCTGCCATCCAAATGCTGCATCTGTTGGTTGATCCACACAGCCCTGTTAATGCATAACCTCTCATAGCTTGTTTGATTGCCCCTAAAACATGGTTTTTTTTTCTTTTTCAATCGAGTTCATCTCATTTTAATTAACTGTAATTATATATCATAGATTGTAGATACCCCACCTTGAATAATTGTTTAATCCATATTGAGCCAGAACCGATGGGTAACCTGAAACCCACAAATCCTTACGAAACCCGAGAAACTCAATTAGGAACCCATTCACTGCAGACCCATCAAACCACCCCACAACGTAGTCCAAAATATATAATACAGGGACCGTACAGACACACAGGAACTAAGCATAAAAGGCCAGAGTGCAAAATTTCACACGGGTGACAATAGGATTGTTCCACTAAAGGGAACCTGAGCTTACTTGAAAGCAGCTTATATGGAGAAAGTGCAAGTCCATGCCACCGACAAACAAAAGTCAATGGGAATCTCCCAGAGGCTGCATGCAGATCTCTAAGATCTCTTGGGCGACTGTACTGGGATTCAGCCACCTAGCTGCAATCCAATTACCACCGCAGGGCAAAACAATCATTTGCTCCTGGAATGTTGTAGTGTTACCATGTTACCACTTATCAAGCTAATCAAACCTCTCCACATGGCACTTCCACCCTTAAAGTTCCCAATATTTGCTAATGTACCATCACTTCACCTATAAAAATCCATCACCCCCTCTCATTTCAACACACTTGGTTCTCTCTATACTCGGGTGCTTAGAGAGAACTCTATACTTGTATACTTGAAAGAGTGAGACTAAGTTTAAAAGAGAGAAGCCTTGTCCATCCACCCTATCAATTCCATTTCAACCGTCTAGCCCAGCCCCTACATATATCCAAGTCATCTTAAGGGTTCAAGTCGATCAAAGCAGGGTTGGGATTTGAGATCCATGATCATCTTCTCTTAAGAGTAATGTCGTACCTCTTATTTCTCCCCTCATATTTCCACAGGTACGGGCAGATCGGGTACGGGCCGCGATCTGATCGTTCATTTATTTTATTTTTCTTTGTCTTGTGTGTCTCCTTTCTCATACACCTCCTGCTCTACCTTCAAGTGACACTTGGGTGTATGCTATACGCCTTGCCGAGCCCTCAGATCCTGGTGTATTAGAAACCAAGTGTCATTTGATCCCTTTCATTATCAGTTCACTACATTATTTGTTTCCTTTCTCTCTCCTCAAGTTTCTACCTAGGTTGAGACATCACAATCTCCCAGGTGGCACCTTGAATTGAGTAATGATTCTTTAATCAGTTCTGGATTTTTTCCATAACCAATTAGCTGAAACCCTGAAAATCCTAAAAAAAAAAAAAAAAAAAATCCTAAAATCTCATAAAGTAAAAACTGCACGCAAGTGCAGGCGGAGAAGGGTACCTAATGCCTTCTTTCTCCACCACCGAGGTCCTTACTCAGAATTTCTGGCCGCAGACTATCTAAGGAGTCATTCTCATTGGGGAGTCTTTGATTCTCTAACCAAAAGTGATTCTACGGTGTATAGCCAACTGTAGATTCTAAGTTTTTTTGGCTAGTGGCAACTCCAAGTCAATCAATACCATCATTTCAAGTCAACATAACACCCTTTGAACAGGCATCCACACACGCGCAGATATGTGTGAGGGCAATCCTGCCCGCAGGAGAGCAGAGATTATGATTGTTGGTTATCAAGATTATCTTTAATCCATACCAAAATGACATATGCCCTCTAATACATAATTATGATAAAGTAAAATAAGATGAACTCATTTTTATTTTAAGTGGCACTCAAACTGGCCCTTAGATCGTCCACTGCAGAACAGCCAAAAAATTACACTGATCGCACCAATAAAATCTTCGGAAGTGTTACAAATGGAAGACCCGATAACTGCCAAGAAAAGCATCCATTGGGAAAACATGGATGACAAAAGGATCATCTGACACTTGGATGATCTGTGATGGTTCATTCAGGAAGTGGCCCATTGATTTGATGATCCAATTCCTGAATGTTGTAAATGTGAACAAACAATGTCAGTGAAGATGTTCCTTGGGAAACCATAAACTGTAAAGTCAACCGATTAGAGAAGGCATTTTATTGCATTTTTAGGCTGCGGCCCATTTGGGAGGGGACCCATGAATTCAGACAAAACATGAAGGATGATATGCCATCCCATCTAAACCATATGTGTTTGGTCAGAGAATTCTAGCCATTTGCATGCTGCTGACAGTGTGGTTAGTTCTGATGAGTGCAGTTTAGGGCTATAGCCGATGCGATGGTGTGAAGCATGTGGAGCTTAGATGGGCTGTGCATCATCAATGTGATGGCATATCACATAGTAATTTTTTTGCTTCTGTGTTTGTAAACATCAGATTCTATTTGTTTTCAGAGTTCTATATCTGGGAAGAGAATTACAGACTTCACCTTGAGTGAATTTCTCTGCCATGGACCCCAAAGAGAACCTGGAAATGTAAGTATTATGCCATAATCTTGATGCGGTTTCTTCAAAGTGATCAGAGAATTCAAATTTATCTTCTTTTGTCATGTGCTTCTTAGGTGGGAAAATCACTGCTCAGAAAAGATAAAGATGTCAGCTGGAAAGTTGAGGATGATGACCCTCTTTGTACATTAGAAGAGGCTTTTCAGAGAGTAAATCTGCCCCTGGGTTTCAACATCGAACTGAAATTCGATGACGGCGTTGGTTATGACAAGAACAAGCTTGAACATTTTATTAAGATAATCTTACAGGTATGTGGTATATATTGACTCTCTCTCTCTCTCTCTCTCTCTCTCTCTCTCTCTCTCTCTCGGCATAAAAATATTGAAATTTCTTGTAGGGGAATTGACAGTGTTGAATTTATGAAAGAGAAGATTCAACTGCAACTAGTTGCATTGTAGGCTGTGATGCTAGTTTCATTTGGATGCTTGGACTGTTCGTTCAGTCCAGACCACTGATTGGATGATCCTCACCATTAGATAAATAGCTCGCAAAATGGAATGGTGAAGATTATCATTAAAAAAATTGGTCCAATCATCAACTTAAACAATCTATTCAGTTGGCTCTTCCTAGGATTGCTTGTGGTTATTAAGATCTTTGCAATTGGAAGATGCCAACTGTCTATCATGGCCAGGAGAATGGGTGTTGAGAAAAATGTAGTACTGTTTTGATGGTTAGGATACCATATGTTTGATTTTAATGGTGAATCCATATAGATGATTGGGCATGTAGCAAGATGCAACTAGTTGCATCATATCATAGAATGCAATCAATTGCATTGAATGAATCCATATATATATGATTGGACACATGGCCAAATGCAACTAGTTGCATCATATCATAGAATGCAATCAATTGCATTGGTCTTTTCTATTTATGAAATGGGTCAGTTATATCAACATTCTTTTCTTGACAGATGGTGTTCGAATATGTCAAGGAGCGGCCCATCATCTTCTCAAGCTTCCAACCTGATGCAGTCCAGCGACTCAGGGAACTACAAAGTGTTTACCCTGTAAGAGTTCTTGACAATGGTTTCTGTGTAACTATTATTCCCACCCAGAGTCCTAAGACTTGCTGAATTGACCTTAAACTCTGCTGATTCAACTTGGCTCGAGATTTCAAGCCGAGCCTCTGAGAAATACAGTAATAAGATTAACTCGGCCCCCACTCAACAGGAATTGTCGAGTTGGACCCCTGACTCAATCAACTCTCACTGACTCAGCTGAGTCACTTGCTGGTCCAAGTGTGTGTGTGTGTGTGTGTAGGGAATTGGTACTATGAGGTCGAGCTATGTGGGCCCCACTGTGATGTGTGTCCAACATCTACTCCATCAGTCAGATGCACCATTCTATAGTGGGCCACGAGCTTAAAAATCAGGTCAATCCATGACTTAGGTGGGCCACACTACATATAACAGTTGAGAGGGGTTACCCGCCCATTAAAACCTTCACAATCATTTATTGGGCCCACTGAGATGTGGTTTACAAATCCAGCCCATCCATTGTGTGTGTCTCACTTGGATGAAGGGTCTGACCAAGTTTCAGCGACATCTAAAACTCAGGTGGGCCCCACCAAGTGCTTTTAGATGTTTTAGGCATGTCTTCACATGGTTTTAGATGGTATGGCCCACCTGAGTTCCCCATACGGCTGATTTTTTGGATATCCAATAACCTAAAGGGGACACATCAAGTGCACGGTTTTGATGTCTGATCTACATCATGGTGGGGCCCACACAGCTCAACCTCATGGCCCCCCCGCACCACACACACACACACACACACAATTAAAAAAAAATATGGGTGGAGGGATTTGAACCCACAACCTTGACTCCAAAGGAGGAAATCCTTAAACAGCACAACCACAATAATAGAACTTTAAAATTTGCTGGTTTAATTTTTAACTTTTTATTAGCAGGTACATATTTTAAATATGTATTAACTATATAGATATTTTTACTTATTTAATATCAAGTCGAGTCAACTGCAAACTGATTGAGTATTCGAGTTGAAATCGAGTCAAGTTTTTGGGATTTGGAACTATGTTTCACTTCTTTAGTAGAGTTGAAATTTTGCAATCTAACAGAAAGGCAGTGTTTCTAGAATAACTGGGATTCATAGGTTGAAAGCTCGAATGCTAAGTTCAGGACATTTTAGAATGAAATGACATAAAAAGGCTGGCTATTTTGCTAATGGCTATGGAATTTGAAATATGAAATATTACTTGAAGGAGGTGGTTGATACATAACTTTATTCTCAGGGGGCATTTTGGGAATAGATGGTATAGTTAGGACTTCAAGGTTTGACAACTGAGGCACTTTGGGAGGAAATGTTATAAACAAGGTTACAATCTAATCCTTTCATTGTCTTTGAGGTAAGTTGCAGAAATATGTTTAGTGGAAAGTCTTTTGTTTGGATCCCCACCTTTCCCTGTGAACTGATCCTGCTAGGAGCACTATAAATTATATTTCTCTTTAGATCCAATGATTGGGTTAGTTGTAGGAGTTAGCATAGCTTGCACTTTTGGTCAATTCCACATTGAGCTGGCAAATTCGAGGAGATTACATGGGCTGAATTTTTGTTGTGAATCAGTTCCCCACTGAATCAAGTGAATCACTTGGAATTGGTCAATTCACATGTTAAATTGGTGATTTGCTACTGATTCAATGGAGTTACCCAATATATCCACTTTTTAAGAAGGCAAGAAATAGATAGCCGTATAACCCAATTCTTAGTTAAAGCTGGTCTTTCAATAGGCCGTGCATTTGGTAGCCCCATCGTGAGATGGGACATATCCCAAAATCTCATCCATTAGATGATCCTAGCCATTTAATTAGTGGTTTGCAATTGAATGGTTAAGAAACCATTGATGAATGCAACTGTCTGTTGGAGGAAATTTGGACCATCTGAGATGGGGGCCCTAGATGAATGGTTGGATTACCAGAAAATGGGTTTCCATTTTTGGATTGTTGGATCAAGCATTATATTGTTCCTCTTCCACACCATCGTCATCTTCATTGCCTAGTTCCAACTCTTTGGGATGAGGTTTATAACCTTTTTTTGCCATTCAATCCTGAGGCCTTATCCTCGGTATACCTTCCCACCACTTCAATCTGAGTCCTTAGGTCTTCCGCTTATCCTCTTTTTAGACCCCGTCAACCCAAACTAATGTTCCCCTCCTTACTGTACCATCATCGGTCTTTAGTTATTGTCTTTTTCATTTATGTTCTTTCTCATTTTTATTGTTTTTACTTTTTTTTTTTTTAATTTTTTTTTTTTATACTTTGAATATTTTAAGTTATATAGCATACTGATTCCAAAGACTTCAGAATATCTGACTCCGGGTTGGAATCGCCTGACTAGACCAGTTAGCCTAACCCAATTCCAGTTTTGTTTCTACATTTGCAGATCTTGGGATGTAGAAGTTTTTATCTATGAAAAGAATGTCGATCTTTTCAAAGATTCCCCTAATTTGTCTGGGAACTGAATATTAGAGTTCTTTTGGACCTCAATCCAAAACAGGGTTTGGTTAGATGCACAAATGAGATTAATAGTACAGGTTAGGCTTTTAGTGTAAATGCTTCTTTGGCTATTGATAGGGATGGTTTATTATGTAGTTAATGAAAGCCTATTTTTGTTTCAACTTCCAAGGTAGAGAAAACCCTCGTTTGCTGCTTGCCTCCCTCTTCTTTAACCTGATTTTTGCAGTATATTGGTGTTTGTTCATCTTCTTTCCAATAGAGAACGACGTATTGAGATTTCTGCTTAAAATTTTCTGTGATCTACCCATACTTGCAAATAAGGTTTAAAAAAAAATTTATCCTCCAGGTCCAGGCATTGGAAGCTAAATGTTTTGTCTACTATCTGAATTCAATTTCTCAATGTAATAATGGTTTTAGTTTATGGGGCTATCTTGACTTTTGAGTGGATCAGACATTGGTTGCCTGGTTGAATTGAATTGCAAAAATTCAGTTCAAAAGAGTAAACAACCAAAGTGGTGGTTGCCTGGCTATATTCATAAGGAGAGACATGCCCGTAAATTGCTGTTGTTTCAAGTCTAGTTTGAAATTCACAGGATGGGAATTAGGCGAGAAGTTATCCTTATGGGCTAAATGTTGCAGGTCCTATTTCTGTTATTTACTCGATAACTGAATTGAATGAATTTCCCTTCAGTTTAATAAGCATCCAAACACGCCCTAAATAGGTTCAGAGTACAATAGAACGGGAAAAAAAAAATGACTGACATCGTTGATATATAGTTGAATATATTAATTGGAAGTAGTTTGGAATCTTAAATTATTTTTTTCTTTACACAGGTTTACTTCCGTACAAATGGAGGATGTAAAGTTCATGAAGATGTGAGAAGGAACTCCATAGATGAAGCCATCAAATTGTGTTTGGAGGGCGGTTTGCAAGGGATAGTATCGGAAGTCCGATCAATTTTCAGAAATCCAGGAGCAATACCAAGAATCAAAGAAGCCAATCTTTTACTCCTAACCTATGGCCAATTGAAGTAAGATTTTTACTGTTTTCATCACCATTTTTCAAGTCGAGCCTGATTTGACTCAGTCAAGGTCTTTTTGTCCTATATATTGGTTGACCCAAGATTGCCAAGGCGACTCATTGAGTAGATTGAGTCAGACATATACCGGGCATCTAGCAAGTTGGTTTTCAAACCATGTCGATGATTCTAATGATCCGATCTGATTTTTACGATGCTAATTATCTTCTCATGTGTTCAGCAATGTCTCAGAGGCAGTTTACATGCATCATACCAGCCGAGGAGGCAGAAGAGAGCGGGCAGGGGAAGCTAACGAGAATCACAAGGCCCAGGTTCTCTCAGCGCGAACTATCATTTCTGCTAAAGCTTATACCTGAATTGATACAGTTTGAGCCTACACACTCAACAATGAAAAAAGTATGCTAGTGTATCTACCATATGTTAGGCCAGGCTACCTGCCACTTCGGCTGGCACGCTCAAAAAGATCCTACACACTCAAAAAGTAGAACTAGAGATTAGCTTTATCCCATGGTCATTGTTGTTTAGCAATTGATCTGTTAAATACCATTGAACTCGTACATCACCATGAATAAGGCTTCCTTTTTTACCACTAAGAATCTGTACGATTTTGGGCCACGTGATTCATTCAGTCTCATCTTAGTCTTCCTTCTTAATTGCCATATTTTGGTGTTTTTCTTTTCAGGTGTACTTGGTGTTTTGCTATATATTGCTGTGTTTGAGACTGATTGTCCATGTAGCTTAGGCTTGCTTACTGTTATTAGATCATACCTAACAGTTTTGGAGAGGTGTGATGAAGACTCATGTTTTCTTGAAAGAGGAATTATATGATATCCCCCACATCTTTGTCATGTGGGGTCCCCGGCCATGGATGGATGGTGACCCAAAAATCTCCCTGACTGTAAGAGATCCCAATGGCCAATCTCGGGAATGTGGATTGGTGTTATATTTCTTTTCCTAACCGTTATATGTAGACCACAAACCAAAAGGTTAAGATTTTCCTATTGACAGATTTTTGGGGTACAGTCCATCTATCGTGGAACACCACAGACAGATGGTTTACCAAACCATGGGCCCACTTCCCAACTCTTCTTGAAATGGCTCAGATTTATCGAGATAGAACACCTGAATAGAATACGAAAGCATTGATTGTGGGTGTTTTGGATTCGACATCCACCATTCATATACCCAATTGTTGTACAATTGAGTGGTAGGAGCCGTAATGCATTGGCATCAGCTGGTGGCCAATTAACTGAGCATCGTCACAATCAAGCAACATGGTTTCAGTTCATGTTAGTTTGGGACGGTTGGTCGGTGTCCATTATCTATCAATCAACAGTGAAATGGCTGAAGTGGAGATTAGATGTCTCAACATCGACAAGACAGAAGCTATTTCCATTTGTAAAATCAGACCGTTGCAGATCGGTATTGATTACTTGGACGTGGATAGGCTGAAAGCTTCCAAGTATGTTAGCATTTTCTCCACAAAATTTTTTTCTAAGTGCTTTACAGACTTCACTTGGCCCTAACTGAGGATGCTCAGTTAATTGGCCACAACTTTCACTTAGAAGTATTTTATCATAGAAATGAATTCAATTTCCATAGAGAAGTTGGATTCCATGTGATGCAAGGTATGTGATGCCTTAATGCTAAGATTTGGATAATCAAGTACTAAACATTAATCAATTATCTACTTACAAACAAAGAAATTTAAAGAGATTCAACACAAGAAATTAAAATAATTCACGGAGTTATACCCAAAAACATAAAGTCCAAGTAAAAGTGTAAAATTAATCTAATGATATGAGAATATCCCTACTTCTAGCATAAACCAGTCCACAAACCTCATATCAATCAGATCCAAACAACCGATTATGGTGGGGTTAGATTTTTTATAGACAAATGAGAAAAAAAAAAAACAATAAGATGGAGAAGAAGAAAGAGTTTTCTAAAGAAAAGAAGAAGAAGAGAAATCAAAAGATGAACAATTTTACCTGCATTGAGCACCTTAGAAATCAAGAAAAAGAGATACTTCAAAATCTGAGTGGGATCCCCAACGCTCTCGGGGTAATCTTGAAACCCTAACTCTCTCACTCTTGAGCGAAGAATAAAATTTCACAGAAGCAAGCATTAAAGGGGTTTGACGTCCCCCCTTCTTTTATATATTTCAAATTACAAAAATGTCATCATGAGTCCATCTTTAAAATATTAAAACCCTAATGCAATAAACTAAATTTGAACTATCCAAGAGTCACTAAATAATGTCTAAAACGTATAAAAACTGAAAAACAGGGAACAGGCCACCCATAGTGGGCCCAGATCGATCCAACGGCTGGATGGTTCAATCGGGAACAACTAATGGTTCGATTGTCATTCAGTCAAGGAACTATGGTCGAAACCGTCTTTGATCGATAACCCGCACACACACGTCACTAATGGGCTTCCAAATAAGAATGCGCACGTGTAAGGTCACGTGGTTTGTCAGAAAATGGGCCTGGTGGGTCTAGAGTCCATCCACATCAGGCTCTCTTTTCCAGCACTCTATCGACGACGTTTCCTCCTTTAATATACTCTACATGGTGCACCACTAATGTCCTCATCACCATGAAAATTGAATTCATTTCTATTCATTCGTTAGTTTGAATGCTTGTGCAATGATGCAATCCTATTGCTATATGTGTATTCACGTGAACAAATGCTCGCTTATTGGGGTCGACCTTGTTTAGGATCCACAGCCTCACCTGTGGCACTATGCTAGTGTATCTACCATATGTTAGTCTTGCAAGGGAGTCATACCTAGGAGATTTCAAAACACTATTATATTGCAATGCATTCAACCTCTGCGACCTTTGCAAGTCAGCTAATGTGCACACCACCACATTTGAGACGTCTCTGCAAGTCAGCTAATGCACATAGCATCACATGTGCAAGAGTTGTAGACAGGTGAAATATCCAAGAATCCATCAGATGGACTTCACTGTGTAAATGGTACAGTCCAAAGATAAAAAGTGGGCCTTTCAGCGGGCATGCCATGATATTACAAGTAAGTCGACGGGTATAGGAAAAACCACTTTTTTTTTTTTTAAGACGTATCTGTTCAGATAATGTTGGCCCACTGATTCTTGGGATAGGGAATCCACATAGTGGTATCGTTATGATGGATGGCTTGGATGTTGCACACTGTGTGCCACACTGGCATGTGTGGTGGCGTGTGCAGTTGCTGAGTTATACATATGCATGGTTTAGCAAAGCTCCAATTCTCTAATATTGAGCTAAAGTGGGGTTTGGATGCCCGTAAAGTTTCAAGTTGTAAATTCTTTATATCTAAGAAGACTTTTAGGCATAAGCTGATATATTATTTTGTTTGGCTTTCAAGTGATAATCTCTGTACATATAAATAGATTATGTGTTTGGATAACTTGTCTAAGTGTTGACAAGGAATAAATTAGATATTTGCACCACATAGGGCTTGGGGCAGTAAATCTCGCCAAAATTGATAAATCACATAAAAAGTGATTGGTTTTTTTAGGCCCCAGGAGAATATTAAAGCAAGCATGCACTAGATAGATTGGATGTCCTCCACCCGTCACAGTGGGCCCCAAATGTAATCTGAAAGTTTTTAACGGTGGGAGTTTCATCTTTCCATCTTGTGTGGTCTATTTGATAATTGTTCAAGTTGTTTTATTTGGGTCATTGGCGAGCGTCAAGGGAAGCACATGATGGATAGATTGGATGCACCATACATGTTATGGTGGACCCCACACATCAATAGTGTGCATTATGCTATATTTTGTATAATGTTTTTTTAGTAGTAAAGGCTTCAACCGTAATGTGTTTATAGCCTGAAAAGCCTCTAGAGGAAAATGCATGCAGCCAAGCCACCTTTCCAATTCGATTACAGGTTTTAAAACCAGCAACTTAGAGGTTATAATATACATATTATAATGATCCCCTACTCACTGTAGCCTAGGGGAGCTTTAGTGCGCGCAAATCAAGTCTCCACTCAATCTCCGAATCGTCTGCAACTCACCTTGATTTTTGCCTTACAAATTATTCAATGCGACCGGATAAGTAGGTTGCTGCTGGAAAAGCTGTGTGGCCACTGATGTATATGTTTCATCCACACTGTTCATCCATTTTTCCAGCTTATTTTAAGACCTGAGCCCAAACTTGGGGCCAATCTAAACCTCAGTTGGACCACATCACATGAAATAGTGGTGATTGAACACTTACCATTAAAGCTTCCTAGGGTATACTGTAATGTTTATTTGCCATCCAATCTGTTGATTAGGTAATACAGACCCAAATGGAGGGAAACACAAATATACGCTTGATCCAAAATTTTATGCCTCTCAGAAAGTTTTCAACGGAAGGCATGAAATCACCCTGTTAGCTATGGTGTGGTCCACCTGAAATTTAGATCAGCCCCATTTTTGGGCTCATTCTCTAAAATGAGCTAAAAAAATGAATGGACAGTGTGGATATAACACATACATCAAGAATGGCCCGTTCATCTTTCTGACTAAAAGGGGTGCCCATTGGAACGACCCCACTTGGACCTGGCCAGAAAAGGTCGGTCCTGTTAGGGGCTCTATGGAGCCCACCACAATGTGTGTGTTTTATCCACGCCACTCATCCATTTTGAAAAATTATTTTAGCTGATGAACCAAAAAATGAGGCAGATTGAATGCTCCAAGTGGACCACACCATAGGAACAGTGGAGATTGAATGCTTACCATTAAAACCTCTTTAGAGTCACAAAAGTTTTGTATCAAGCTGATATTTATGTTTTCCTTTCATCTCGATCTATGTGCGACCTTATGAATAAGTTGGATAGTAAATAAACATTACAGTGAGTATAGGAAAGTTTCAATGGTGGGTACTTGTCACCGCTGCTTCAAGTGGTGATCCACTCGAGCCTTCATTGTGCCACCTTTTTGGGCTCATGCCCTAAATTGATTGATCAAAATGGATGGACAGTTTGGATCAAATATATATATATCATGGAGGACCCCACAGAGCCCTGATATGGACATCCGTCTCTAGCTAGCCCGCATTAGCAGAGTCATTGTAAATTTCTTCCGGCAATTAAATGGCGGTCCAGTGTAGGAAGGGGTGGTTTACCTCTAGTAGCCCAGTATTATGTTTTTCAAAGCATCTACTCCAATCAATAGGCTAGTGACAAAATTTTACGTGTGTGGATCTCACTATGGGAAACAGTGTACAAAGTGACGTCCAAACTATTTCACTTCTTTTGGCCCACCAAAATCAAGAATGGTCAGAATTTTGGGCTCCATGCCTAAATTGTGGTGTATAATTTAATTGTTCACATGGATTTTACATAGTCATCACAGTGGGCCTTGTAAAAGAAATCAATGGTGCCCTCTTTTTCTCAATGGATTCCTTTGGCATGGCCCACCTAAATCACAGAACAACCTAATTTTTTGGCCCTGGACCTAAAATGGGATGGTACATGTAATAGTCGAAGTGGATCTCAAGTACACATCACGTAGGGCCATAAAAAATCAGGATGAGGTTTTACGCATTTTTATCACTTGGACTTGGATTTGCGCGCACAAAGCTCCCCTACGCTGCCGTGCACAGGGGATCACTGCTCATATATGTGTGTGTGTTGGGGGGGGGGGGGGGGGGGGGGGAACTGTGTGGGCCCCACTGTGATGTTGATCGGACATCTACTCCATTAGTCAGATGCACCATTACGTAATGGGCGAAAGGTCTTAAAAATCAGGTCAATCCATGACTTAGGTGGGTCACACCTACATATAACAGTCGACAGAGGTGATCCGCCCATTAACACCTTCATGATCGTTTATTGGGCCTACCGACATGTTGTTCACAAATCCAGACCATCCATTGTATGTGCTCCACTTAGACGAGGGGTCATACCAACTTTCAGCTGCATCCAAAACTCAGGTGGGCCCCACCAGGCACTTTTAGATGTTTTAGGCATGTCTTTACATGGTTTTAGATGTTATGGCCCACTTGAGTTCCATGTACGGCTGATTTTTGGGGATATCCCATGAACTAAAGGGTACCCATCATGTGGACGATGTTGATGTCCGCAACATCACAGTGGGGCCCACACAGCTCGACCTTATGGTAACTTCCCATGAGGTCGACCTCATAGTACCATTTCCATATATATATATATATATATATATATATATATATATATATATATATATATATATATATATATATATATAGCAAATGATATTATAAGGTCGTGCACATGCAATTTTAATATAAGTTCGAGTTTTCAAAATAGCACCATCGGCGGTGTGTTGTGGTAACCAATTCAATGGGGCCCTCCATGATGTATGTGCAGGACATGAGACCAAAACTGAGGTAGATCTAAAGCTCAAGTGTACTACAACACATTAAGCCATGGGGACAATGATGGCCCCACTGTTTACATCATGGAGGGCCCCATTGAATTGGTTACCACAACACACCGCCCATGGTGCATTTTGAAAATTTATTACCAAGGCTAGGGTGAAGAGACGACTCGAACTTATGTTAAGATTGCATATGCACGATGAATGGACGGCATGGATATAACACTTACATCATAGTGGGGCCCACCGAACTTGGTGAGGGCAACGCGCCACCAAGGTCGGTGGCGTGTGGCACACCAGGCCTAATCGGCCACGGCCTAATCTAAGACAATGCGTGCCTTACAATGGGGCCAACTTGATCTGTGTATGGTATATCCACACGGTCCCGCAATTTTTTAAGACCATTTTAAGTCATGAGTCAAAGATGAAGAAGATCCCATTCTCAAGTAGTCCATACTATCGGAAACAGTGGTGATTGAATGCTCTACCATTAAAAAATTCCTATGGCCCCTTACATATTGTTTATTTTCCATCCAAACTGTTGATAAGTTACATAAACTTGGATGAAGTAAAACAACAAATACCAGCTTGATCCAAAATTTAAGTGGCACATTAATTGTCAATCACCACTGTTTCATAGGAATTAGATCTGCTTCAGGTTCAAAATCATATCCTAGAATGGTCTAAAAAACAGATGGGCGGCGTGGATATAAAATTCATACAACAAGGTGGGCCCACAATAAGGACTGCACCATCTTCGGTGAGGCCGAAGCCGCACCTAATACACTCCCACACAAACAGCAGTGTCATCCGGATTGCTGGTGGAGGAACTTTTACACAAAGATAGGTGGGCCCATTATAATGTTTGTGAGAAATCTACCTTGTCCATTCATTTTCTCTGGCCATGATTGGACAAGTGCAAAAATAATAAGTAGATCTAGAATTCAAGTGGGCCGCACGGCAAGAAAAGGTGAGTAGGGAAATGCCTACTGTTGAAACCTTATTAGGGTCCACTGTTATTCTAATATGTCATCTATATCGTTCAAAAGGTCATTCCTATTGGGATGAGTTGAAAATTCAAGAATATTAGCTCGATGCAAAACTTCTATAGCCCCACAAAATTTCAACCATGGACGTTCAATCCTCATTGTTTCCTGTAGTGCAGCCCACTTGAGTTTTAGATCTACCCCATTTTTTGTCCTGATGCCTTAACCTGATATGGAAAAATGGGTGTACGGTGTGGATTTATCACATCATGACTGGTGGCCCTGAACTAGCCTCCTGTCACATTAAGCTTCTTGGACAGGCTGTCATAGCTTCCCGTATTTTGAAAATTTATCATCCGTATGACTCAAGTGAAGACACAACTTGACTTTATGTTAAGGATGCGCTTGACCTTATAAGGATGCGCATTTACCTATATATATTGTTAATGCTAAAACGCGTTAGCAGATGTTGATTAATACTAAAATGTGTTAGTAGATGTTGATCAGGGACTAATTTGAATCTCCTCCGTCTAATCTACGATCATAGATGAGTAGACTAGGGTCAATGGAGCCTATAAACACCACTAAGGGTTAGGATGGCCACTGGGGGTCCCGGATGATGACCCTATGATGCTTAAGTCAGTAATGGTTGAGAAAGCTTATAAAAGCTAAGTATATGAATATATTGCGTAGTGCGTACCTTAGTTCGTAGCATGTCGGGTTTTTTAATATAGTACTTTACCTTACCTATAAGGCTAGGATTCTAATTGCACAAAGATGCAATTTCTTATGTAAGTGGGTTTACTATGATTGCCTTTAAGGAGGTTCGCGATATTCTTAGTGCACGGTGGATATCTCACATGGTAGCTTCTCGAAATTGGATCCCGTAACTTGTGGAGGACGTTACCCGAATCCTGATCATTCAAGATATGGCGATCGGTGCAGACGAACGTGCGGATCTGACAAGCACTCCTGTAAAAACCCGAGCAGAAGTTAGATATCGTTCGTCAATGATCGTTCAGGTATTGGCAAGGACAGAACGCATATTCAAAAAAAGGCGCTCGTCCTTAATAGGTAGCCAAGCACCTACCCAAAGCTGGACATTTCCAAGTATGAAGGTCTTGGCACAATATCGTGGGGTCGGTAAAGGATGTCGATCGGGCGGAATGTAACAAACATCGCAGATGCCCATATTCGGGATTGGGTTTCATTATCGGTTATGTGATCAAATTGGGGACAACTCAAATTTACCCATAACAGTAAGCCCCCCTGCTCTCAAGTCTGATTTCAATCGGCTTGAGAGCAAGTTATTTAAGGAATGAGCTAACTCTCATTTTCTGTGTTGTTTCTGTGAGTAGCAGCTTGCCATGTGGAGGAAATTTTATGAGATGAGGTTGAAAGAGATCACTGATTTTCGCCCTCATTAATTGTGTTCAGAAGATGGAGTGTTTCTTGGAGGGATAACGGTCAACCGGATGCTGACGTGTGGCAACTTTGGGAGATGAAACGGCCACACAGTTTCTATAAAAGGCCTTATTCCATCCCTTTCTTGCTTAATAGCCATGGTTGTTCCTTCTATAACTATCTGCTTTTCTGAGTTTCGGAATGGAGACGATTCTTTGAGCCTTGGAGAATTTTGTGTTTGGGTCAATGCCTTAGCCGTGGTTAGCAAACATGGACCATGGTTGGAGGGATAGAAATTCTTGATTAATGGTGTGAACTCCACGCTTAGTTGCAATCTGCCTTTGATATGGGAACTACTGCCAGAGGGGCAGACGTCGTTGGTTAATGATGTGGCCTCCACGCTTGGTTGTTGTCTGCCTCTGGTGCGGGAACTCTTGTACCATAATGATATGGCTCCACGCTTAACAGAAATCTGCTTCTAGTGTGGGAACTCCTGCACCATAATTTCGTTACACATAGACGTCTTTGTCTCTTCTATTCATCTTGGACCACTTGGTAGGAAAATGAAGACTTGAAGGAGGCACGAGGTGAAGCTGAAGACATGACTCGGCTTGGTCTTCTTTTTCCCTCTTTTGCTCTTCATTATTGGTTCTCTGCCTTGTAATAACTCCACTGGGTCTTCTGTAATGTAATTGCCCTACTGGGTCTTCTGTAATGATATTTTGATAAATTAATATATAGTTCCTCTATTTTTCTTTTCGAATGTCTTTAAGTGGCCTGTGGGCCTTGTTATTGACTCTATCGGGACCGAATGTCATGGACCGGCTAATGCTTTTCGGGAGCCGAGTGCCACATTGGTTGGTGCTTGGTCACTGGAGGGTGTTGGAAGAGCTGTGTGCAACCGAACGTGAACATTCCCTAAATGCTCTGTTGTGGTAGTAATACTGACCGACGATCATGCCTTTAATTATACGCCGAGCGATGAGTTGCGTGAGTTTTCTGGTGAGAATCTCTATAACAACAGCATCCCCCCTTAAGTTGCGTGGTTAGAGAAGCAAAGCACTGAACTTCAATAAATGCTTAACCATCGGGTGTGAAAAACGAAGAGTTGCCGTCGTACATAAGGAGAGGGGAAAAGACAAGCGATGTACCGTCTCTCCTCATACGAGGAGCCTAAGATCATATAATGCGACATGTCGTTTTGCTCCTCTCGGGTGAACGAGCAATTGACGCGTGCCATTTATTAATGCAGTATACCTTTTTATTTTTGAAATCGAATGGGGGGAGGAGGACAACTCAGATTTACCCATAACATATATTATTATTATTATTATTATTATTAAGAGGTTTACTAATTCGACATGTGCATGGGATCAATGCATCCATGTGGACACACTTGAAACTATAAGACGTATATGAGATATATGCTTTTCATGAGGTTGGATTCAATGCTTAAATTTTTTTGCTAAGAAATCATAAAGTTTTAGTAAACTAACAGTTTATTTGGCTTGACTATCATTTGTGGCTCACCTTGATGTAGGCCATCCCCGTTTCAATGTCCATTGCCCATCATGTGGAGCCCACCTTTGATGTGGGTTGGTTATCCATTATACTAGTCTGCTTTGAATGTGTGCT
The DNA here is from genome assembly GCA_003013855.2 of Liriodendron chinense. Classification (NCBI taxonomy): domain Eukaryota; kingdom Viridiplantae; phylum Streptophyta; class Magnoliopsida; order Magnoliales; family Magnoliaceae; genus Liriodendron; species Liriodendron chinense. The sequence continues at coordinate 1,966,753 of ML058574.1, forward strand.
ATGACCTTTAATGTGGATCATCCATTATATGAGCTCACATTAATATGGGTCATCCATCATGTGGGGCCCACCTTTGATGTGGATTGTTCATTGTGTGAGCCCCTCCTTTGATAAGGACCATGAGAGAGGCTCCTTTGACATGCATCGTGATTGAGAGAAAAAAAAAAAAAAAAAATAAGTCAAACAGCTATAATTTTTTTTTTATTGAAATAAGTAGCTTTTAGAATTAAGTTATTTTTATGATGATGCTTACGAATTAACTTAAGTGTAAAAAGTAACTTAATAACTTAAAATAAGATAAAAAGTAACTTATTTGGGGGTATCCAATTAGGCTTTGGTTTAATCAATTATATTAGTAAAGTAAATGGGCAATGATTACAAATTACTTGCTTTTATATGAAAAATTTACACTACTATAATGCCAAATCAAGTAGGAACTCATAATCATCATCAGGGGTGGAGTCAGGATTTTCTTTAAGGGGCAACGCAGAAGCATGAAGTAATGGATGGACGGAGTGTATTTCTCACAAACATGACAGTGGGCCCCACCTAGGTTCCAGTGCAGGAAACATCACAAAGTTCTGTGGGGCACACCATAATGTATGTGATGTATCCACACCATCCATCTATTTGGAAAGATCATTTTAAGGCATTAGCCAAAGATCGAGGCAGATTTAAAGCGCAACTGGAACCACCCCAGAAAATAGTTGGTATTGAGTGCTTACCATTAAAAACTTATGGGAGTTATTGAACTTTTGGATCAAACATTTTTTCTTTGAGATTTTGACTGCACAGACTCCATTGTACGGCGAAATTCCTATTGAAACTATTTCCCCTGACTGACCCCTGACACTTTTTAAACTTTGCTATGGATGAAAATACCCTTACTTTGGTTTCTGCACTTGGTACGGAGTTTGAGTGAAGAAAAAGTCACCTAGCCCTTCAATCTCAAGGTAATGATGTGGATGTGAGTTGTCATTGGGTCCACTTCAAAGTAGATCCAATTCGTTCATTTTCTTTGTAGCCCCTTATTTATATAGGAATGTGGTAACATGACGTTGACCTGATGTATGTGTGACCCACAATACCTAAAAAACGGTAATGGTAACGATGACCATTACTTACTAAATGTTTTCATGTATTGTGGTCCATATGAGTGACAAATGTTGATTTTTCTTCTATACATGACTTAAAATGAAATTTCGAGGATAATGGATGGATTGGATTCCACGTACTATATGGCCTCAGTTTTGAAAATGCCGCGCTAAACTTGTTAAACGACATTATCACGTTATCAGCGAGATATTAAAATCTTGTTTTACTGGTGATAATATAATGATATTAACTAAAAAAAGTAAAAACAATAATGAATTTCTTATATAAGCATATATTTAAAATTTAATTTTTTTTCATAAGTAATAAAAATATTTTAAATATTTTTATTTTTGGCAAGATTTTCTGTGAAAAACTTCAAAAATTGAAAACCTTCCGAGAAATTCCACGCCGATAAATGATCGAAAATGAGATTTGCCACTGTGCCACGGCCTCGAGTCGAGTCGAGTCGTGACTTGCGTGAGTTGTAGTAAATCGGCCGACTCGCTAAGTACAGAAAGGGCATGAGATGTTTTACACGCGGCGATTCAATGGATGATCTGGGCCATTCATCCAGTTCAGATTATCTTCCGTGGTCCACTTGCCAAAATCACTTGAATTTGGATCATCTACCCATCTGATAGATTGTTAGTGAAATAAACGGTTTGGGTTATTTATACATAAAGGTGTGATCAGTAATACATAAAGGCATGCCAAATGAACGGCTGTAATAAAAGAGGCCCACAATTGGATGGCAACGGATCGAGCTACCCTTGTAGAATGGTTAAAACGAAATCTCATTTTGCATCTATCCTCTGAAAAACTTTGTACGTTGGTCTTTACCTACAACGCAATGTGCGGGGCCAAGGGAGATTTTTTCATGAAATCCTACCGTCCATCATGTGGATCTCCTCAACTTCTCCTTGATGAACAAACATCAGTCCAATCCAAAAGTCAAGTGGGCCATTCAACGGAGAACAATTGGGATGAGGCCGCTCACCATTAAAAACCTTCTAGATTGTGTTGGGGACCACCCTATTTTATATATGGAACCCAATCCATTAAGAAGATGGGCCCATCAAGATTAACTAAAAACAAAAACAATCCCCAAAGATGGTTCAAACTCATGAACTCTGACATGGCTCAAACTCATATGGAATCCTCCTCTGAGATCCAGGGTATAGAATATCTTAGAGAATAGGGAGGACCATCCATTATCTCAGAGGAGGATTCCAACAGATTGCGTAGTGAGTAACTCCGCAAGCTAAGCGTGAGGAGTAAACTCCATGGGGCCCACCGTGATTTAATCATTATATCCACTCCGTCCATCCATCATAACATATAATTTTATGTATGGTACCAAAAATGAAGCATATCAAGTTCTAAAGTGGACCACACCACAGGAAAATTGTGAATTGAATGTTTACCATTGAAAAATTCTTGGGGGACACAGAAGTTTTGGATCAAGCTGATATTTTCCCTTCATCCATGTCCATGTGATCTTATGAACAGGTTGGATGACAAATAAACATCACTGTGGGGCCTTGAAAGGTTTCAATGGTGGAAATCATTATTCCCATTGTTTCTTGTGGCACGGTCCACTTGAGATTTGGATATGCTTAAATTTTGGGCTCAACCCCTAAAATGAGCTGGAAAAACATATGGACAGAATAGATAAAGCACACCGATGTTCACTGATGGGCATATTTATCGTGAATCCTGGCTGTCGAATTGGTGGAACATTGCATCATGCCTATTTGGACGGTCAAGGAATGTTTAGAAAAATTATCCAGTAAAAAAAAAAAGCAAAAAAAAAAACCATCAATAAACAGCGAATTATGAAAAATTTGTACCATTAACTACCATCAGGTGGCCAGGAATATCATTTCAGTTTGAATTTGAATTTGTGCATGCCACGTGTCAAAAGTATCAGTTCGGATATTTCAATAAAAATCACTGCTGACCCTCAGAGGTTTTAACGGTCGGAAATTCCCTATCCATAGGTTCCTTCAGTGCGGCCCACTTGAGTCTTGGATTCGGATCCATTTTTGTCCCATGTCATAACATGATCTCAAAAAACGGATGGACGGCGTGGATTCCTCACAAACATCACGGTGGCCCCACCTAGATTTCAAGTGCAGTAACATTCCGGGGCGCGGATTTCCTGCGAAAGCCTTGCGCAGGAAGTTCCTGGGCTGGGAACCAAGGTGGGGCCCACAGTGATGTTTTTGATGAATCCACCCCGTCCATCCGTTTTGGGAGCTCATTTTAGTACATAAGAACAAAAATAAACCGGATCAAAGACACAAGTGGGCCGAAAACGTGAGGATTAAACGTCCACAGTTGAAATATTTGTGGAGCCACAGGAGTTACGAATCAGGATAATATTTGTGTTTCCAGTTCATCTCAGTAGTAGTGACGCTATGAACGGTATGGATGTCATATAAACATCAGTGCGAACCCCAGGGAGGTTTCAACGGTAGTAATTTACCTACCCACCTTTTCCTTTAGTGAGGCCCACTTGAGCTTGGATCCCGTTTATTTTTGTTCTAATGCCCTAAAATGAGCTCCCAAAACAGATGGACGGGGTGGATTTATAAAAAAACATCACTGTGGGCCCCACCTTGGCTCCCAGCGCAGGAACTTCCTGCGCAAGGCATTCGTAGGAAATCTGCGCCCAACTTTCCGCAAAAGGCTTTGGCAGGAAATCCGCGTCCGTGGGATTACAAGAATCCCGACTCCGGAATCCCTTCCTTCACGACGGCGGAGGGCTACAAAACCCACACATCATCGGGTGCCCACTTCCCCCGGAGCAAATTAGCAACTTCAACCCTAACCTCCTTCCTCAATCTAATACATCCCTCGTCACCCCGCACCCCCCGGCGCAACTTAGCACCGACAATCGCATATTATCCTGTATACCATCCGATATCATGAGGGAACTGATCTCATCCGGTATACCATCCGATATTCTGAAGGTACTAATTGTCGTCCCGTGCTTTATATTCTTATTCTTCCAAGCCGTGAAATTAAGCGCGCCCATACCTCCTTCTTTCTCCGTCTCCTCCGCCATTGTCTATCCCTTCAACATCTCCTCGTCGTCGCGATTGACCGCCACATGGAATATCACGATTTCTTTCAAAAACCCCGACAACGGGATTATAGTCTATTACGATCGTGTCCAGGCTGCCATATACTACGGGCCCCACTTGCTATCAGAAGCATCCATCCTCCCCATCTTCTTGGGTCGTCAAGAGACTGCGATTCGCCACGCCAGTATGATGGTTCAATCGGAGCTCGTGGATGGGGTTGCCGCGGAGTCCATGGTTAGGGACCTGGCGCTACATGGGGCTGTGGATTTCCGCGTGGGCTTGCTTGCTTGGCGCAGGTACTATTACTTTTTGGGTCCTAGGGAGAAAGAGATGATCATTAGGGTTTCCTGCGAGAACGTGACGGTTGGATTCCTGCCTTCAGGCCTGCCGGGAGTGTTGTTGGGCCCACCTCGGAACTGCAACTTCTCCCTCGGATGAGAAGAACACCTGACTGACCCCAATGTTCGTATGCTTCTTTTTCTTTGTTTGCTTTTTTGCTTTATAATTTTTTTTTTTTCACTGCTCTGTTATGGCTGTCACGGAGAAAAAATTTGCTACACCCACGAGTTAGCTACGCTAGCTACAACGGATGTAGTCATGACCCCACCATGATGAATGTCTTGTATCCACGCTGTCCATCCATTTGGCGAGATCATTTTAGGGCATTACACAAAAAATGAGGCATATCCAAGCTCAATTGGACCCAGCAAAGAAAATAGTGGGGATTGAATGCCAACCATTAAAAAATTCTTTGGGGCCACTTGAGCTTCAGATCTGCCTTATTTTTGGTATCATGACCTAAAATGATCTCACAAAATGAATGGACGGCGTGGATACAACACATACATTATGGTGGGGTCATTCCTACACCCAGTGTAGCAAGCGTAGCTAACTCGTGGGTGTAGCAAAATTTTTCTACTGTCAATGGACCAGGCTGCCCCAGTGTTTTTGGTCTATTGGATTTGGATGGTAAAATCTAGATAAATAGTGCTTCGAAACTGAAAATAGAATATGAATAAATTTTTTTAAAAAAGGATAAGAAAGAAGAAGTTTAAAAGAAAATAAATAAAAAAAGCTAATGCGTGATCAAAGATTACTCCGCTTGAAGTTGTTATTGCCTTACCTTAGACGATTTCCTTAGTGCACCTCCAGGATACAATGACTGCAACCTGGTCACAAAGTTGGACTCTGTACTCAGACCCGAACCACAAAACGAGAGTGCAAAGAAGATATTTTAATGAATGAAAACAAAGGCTATTGGACTTCAAGAGGTGCCTCAAATGAGTGTTTAAGCACCCATTAAAACAGATGCAATGTTTCTTTTTCAAAAGAAATGACCGATGGGCCTCTTCTAAAGAAGAAAATCGTTATTGGGCCTGAATTAAAACCGCGGTCTAATAGATGTGTCTTTTGGCAAAAAAATAAAATAAAAATAATAATAAAATTAAAAAAACCCTGCACACACACTCACTCGCACACACGTTCCCTGAAGAGCTCAAGCCCTTATGCCAAAATAAATACTTATAACTTAGAAAATTTCCCAACTCATATTCGATATGGGACTATTATTCAATGCACAAAAGACAAATCCACAAAAAGGCTCTACTAAAATTTTGAAAGGAATGTTTAAAAATTCAAAATATTTTATTTTAAATTTTATTTTGAAACACCTAATACAACATGGTCCACTTGATCTTTGGATCTAACTCATTTTTGGGGAAGTAGATTGCATGATGTGCCGTCACCAAGTTCTGTGGGCCCACCATTATGTATGTGTTATATGTGCACTTTCATTAGGATTAGCCCAAAATGAGGCTAAACCTTTTAGCACTTGGACCACACCACGGAAGCTGTGAGGACAATGATGCCAACCGTTGAAACTTTCCAAGGGCACACCACGATGTTTATTTGCCGCCCAAACCTGTTCATAAGGTCACATAGTTCTGGATTAAGGGAAAACACAAATATGAGCTTGATCCAAAACTTATGTGGCCTGCAAAAAAATTTCAATGGTAGGCATTCAATCCCATTGCTTTATGTGGTGTGGTCTACTTAACCTTTCAATGTGCCTCATGTTTTGGTCCATTTTCTAAAATGAATTTGGATGGACAGCGTGGATATAACATATACATCATGGTGGAGCCCACAGAATTTGGTGATGTCAACTCACCACCGAAATCCGCTTTCCATTTTTCGGCCCATCCCCTAAAATGAGTAGGAAAAAGGATGTCCTGGATAAAACATATGCAGCATGATGAGGCCCATAGAGATATGACACCAGCTAGGTGACTAGTGTTGGGTCACCAGCCAAACCTTTTCTAAACTTGATGTTAATCAGGTGGGCCTCACCATACATGGCACATGGCTGACTAAACGTGCAGGATGAATGTGGACCATTGCATTGCATCCAATCCTACATGTGTATATACCTTGAATAGAGGCCCTTGATTTGCCTTGTTTAGCATCAATTTTATCGTAGGCAAGTATGTGACCTTCTGATGATGCAATTGCACACCTACACCCGTGTCCGTTCACAAGTGTGTACAAGGAGCCTAGATGGATCCTACTTAGCCACAGCTGTGAATGCAGCCATATCTATCGATGCATGGTTAATCTCATATTTTTATTTGGTTTAGGAGTTCCTATGTTAATCTCTTTTAGTTTCAATTTATTAGGAAATCTAAATTATTTGCAAGTAGGGGTAGAGATTGTCTCTGTGCACTTGTGTTGGTGCGTTTCGAGTGAGGCCATAGGAATTGACCCCGCTGACTAATGCTAGGTTTCTTTCTTACATTTTTCATTTTTAATTTGAGCAATTTAGGAAGCAGAGGATACTTATTTTGCTCTTGAAGAAGTAATTAACCAAATTTTGCATGAAAGAGAAGAAGAATGGGGAAACTTCTTGAAGTTATCAAGCTATGTTGCATTGGATAAGCGTAAGTATTCTATTGGTCACCAAGGAATTGATGGCTAATAGGAAAAAGTATATCGAAGGTGCACATTGAATTGGGTAAAAAGGCTATAAATCTAGCCAAAAAGGCTAAATATCAAAGGGCGTGTTTGGACACTAAGAATTTAAGGAAAAATATGGACAAAAAATAATAATTATCTAATGATTATTTCCATGAGTGCTTTTGAAAAAGAAAATTCATATTTAAAGGTTTTCTTTGGATAGAAAATGAAATATTAGACAAAAGTCACCTAATTTCTTATACTAGAAAATCTAGATTGTTGATAAGTGTAATAAGTACTATCAAAACCATGTATCTAAATAGCTGAATTGCTTTTTTACATGGAAAACAGTTTTCATTTCCACATGGCTTCCCTATATCCGAACATGCCCTAAAGTTAGGATCTTCCATATTGGAAGATTTTGGGGGAACCCAATTCACAGTTGAGCTCATTAGATAAAATGTATTGAATCCTTTGTATTGGGTGCATTTTTTTTTTTTTTTTGGGTTAGCGCACTCACCCCGCTGTTAGTGCACCCACCCCCTGTTAGGTACACTGCAATGTTAGCCGCCCCCAATTTGGGAATCGATATGATGACCTTAGGGGGTGTTTGGGGCATGGTATTAGATGAGCTTAGGTGCGATGGAATTGCATTTGGTTCCATGCAAATTCCATAAGATGTTTGGGGAGGATGAACGGCAGGGGCTTAGGTGGGATGAAATTGCACTTGATCCCATGTGGGATTTATGTGGGATTTCAAAATCTCACACACGTGGGCCCCACATTGATGCATGTGTTTTATCCATGCCGTCCATCCATATAAGTCCTTTATACATGACATTATGGTTATATACATGTTCAAGTGACAGACATCTGTTGTGAACTTGGTCCGTTGATTGCAATTCCATGGTCCACCAAACGGGATTTTGCTTAATCCAATGGTTTTCATATGGCATGTAGTTGATCCCAAACATGGGATTGGATATGAAAATACCATGGGATTACCAGACATGTAATCGTTGTGCAATAAATGATGTTAATCCCACCTAATACCATTCCATCCTTTTTAATACCATGCGCCAAACATTCCCTTAGTGTTGAAACGAGGCTATCTTCACTCTGTCTACCATACTTTGTATATTCCGCATCTACCTTTCTATGTACTTGCATTTGTATGTTTCTCTTTAACACTTATATTTTGTTCTCCTAATACTTGATATGTTTGTACGGCTTTTTTTAGGGGGGCCCGACGTCATGAACAGTTTGAATGATTTAACTATTTGATATTCAGATCAAGCATACCATTGGACCCCATTAGAGTTGTGATCTTTACATACATGTTTGGGGTGTCATGCTTGCACTGTATTACCTATTCGCAGTGACTCAACCTTGACTCTATCTAGTATGGAGAATTTGAGGGAGGAGTAGTTGTGATGGGTTGGATTACTCCAGGCCCCTCCTCTACAAATACAAGTCTTGATCCCCTTACCCCACATACAGAAAGCCTAAGTCCCATTGTAGGAAAACCTTATAATGAGACTTACATTTTCTCTAAGTGTGGGTGAGGAGACTAAGAATTATATTTATAGAGGATTTGGAGTCGTTCAATCCATTACAGCTAGTCCCTCCTTAGGAGTCTACACACTAGATGGAGCCTATATCCAATAGAAGTATTGTGAATAGATAACACAGTCCAAGCTTACCACGTTATACTTATTGATAATGATCGTAGTGGGGTCTATTGGTTTGCTTAATTTGAATATCCAATGTCAGATCATTGAAACTATTGATCATGTAGGGACCACCTAATAAAAGTCTTATATTCTCTCACTTAAACTACATTGATGAATCAAGAAAAATAAGAAGAAGAAAAAAACACTTTACAAAACACATTGGTTTGAAACTTCTTATTAAGTATCTGCTAGAAATAAAAAAAATACTACCATTAGATTACATGAACAATGCTTCTTAGATCTGGTTTATCAAGACCACTGATATAGGATCAAGTTAGTCATTACAATATTTAGTTAGTTCGAAGTGAGATGAATCATGGTCACAAATACTAATAACCTCGATGACATAGATCATAGCCATGAAATATAGTATGAAGATTACATGTCTAATATTATCATACGCGTCGATCGTTTGTCTTTGTTAAAAGCTTTATATGTTTCCAATGAGACAACCAAATTTCGCTTATTCAAAACAAATGAGCATGCTAAAGGAAGAGTTAAAATTAAATTTTATAATAAAATTATTAAGATAAATGAGATCATAATAAATGCTGAAGGAAGAGTTAAAATTAAATTGTATAATAAAATTATTAAGATAAATGAGATCATAATAAAATAATTAAGACAAATGAGATCTAAAGATGTCTTATTAAACTAAAGCGTCCACTAATCCAATACTTCTTTGAGACCAACAACTCCCATAGAGGACATGCCTCACAAGTAGTGTACCAAAATGACCTTTAGGGAGTAGATCCGCCGTTACTTGCATTGTGCCGATGAGTTCTACAAAGATTCAGTAGTTCTCTACTGAGTAGAAATTGAAGCCATGCCGCCTTATGCATGCACTTAAGAGAATCTACATATTCTGCTTCCATGGTAAGTAAAGTCATGCTATTTCACTCTCTTCATCGATAGAATTACCTTATGAAAACGTAGTTAGTGGTGGGCTTCTTATTATTTGAGGCAATCCACAAGGTCTAGATCTATATATGCAATAGATTTCAAATGGTTGGATTTTTAATATGTGTAATTGAAATCCATTGTCCATTTATTATAAGTACAACATTAACTTTGATATTGAAAGAGAGATTTTCTTAAGATCAATGACTTTGATTATTAAAACTCCTTAGCAACTATTTCAGCTTTATACCATTTCCTATTACCCATAGAACCATTTGGTTTTAATACTTATTTACTATCAATCGACTTAATCCCTTCAGGCCATTCAACAATATTCTAGATATTTCTATTCTTCACAGGTTTTAGTTAATTATTTATGACATGGATCCAGAGAGTTAGCCCTTCTACTATTTTCAGTATATTTAATATACCTAGAATTCTCAATGTCCACAATCGTAATGGAGTGTGAATGAGGAAAGAATCGGAATCCTATCTGAGCATCCAACAGTTAAAAGCTCAATATTTGCATAACAACTCCATACACGAAGGTGTTGTAATCTGGAGTATTTGCTATATCATGATATAGGTGTTATATCCACACCGTCCATCTATGTTTTCGTATCATTTGAGGACAAGGGACAAAAAATGAAGCAAATCCAAAGCTGAATTGAACTGCTTCCGATTAAACAGTGGGAGTTGAATCCCTACCGTTAAAAACTTCTTTGGGTCACGGAAGTTTGGATAAGTTTATATTTCTGTTTTGCTCTGTCGAAGACTCTAGGAAGGTTGTGGTGCGATCCACTTGAGGTTTGTATCTGCATTATTTTTGGAGAAAATTGATGGACGGCTATGGATATAATTCATGGACTCAAGCTTCGGCGGGTAAACACGTCGAAACTTCCTCTGAGGGAAGCTGGGTGGGGGACACACATAAATCCAACGGTTCCAACCCCGTCACATGGCCCCAAAATGAGGCAGTGGCCCTATGGAAGTGGGTAAGGAAATGATTGCCGTTGAAACCTCCATGTGGTCCTTCATGATTTTTATATTACATCTATACCGTTCATTAGGACATTCCTGAACTGAAAATAGAAAAATATTAGTGTGATCCAAAATTTCTGTGGCTAAGTTAATGTTTTAACTGTAGACGTTCAATCCTCGCTATTTTCTGCGGGTGGGCTCCCTTTGGCATCCCCTCTCACAAAGTTTTGTGCCTTTCGCATGAAGTTACTGCGCTGGGAACTTAGGTAGGGCCCACCGTGATGTTTGTGATAACTCATTTTAGCTACCAACAATGAGCCGGATCCAAGATTTAAGTGGGCCAAAAACATGCCGGATCCAAGATTCAAGTGGGCCAAAAACGTGAGGATTGAATGTCCTCATTTGAAATATTCGTGGGGGTAACAAAAGTTTTGAATTGGGGTAATATTTGTGTTTTCAGTTCATCGAAAGATATTATGAAAGGTATGGATGGCATATAAACATCACTGTTGACCCTAAGGAGGTTTTAACGGTCGGAATTTCCCTATCTAGAGTTTCCTTTAGTGCGGCCCACTTGAGTCTTGGATTTGGATATTTTTGGTCGCATGTCATAACATGATCACAAAAAACGGATGGACGGCGTGGATTCCTAACAAACAACACGGTGGTCTCACCTAGATTCAAGTACAGTAACTTTCTGAGGCTTTTGTAGGAAATCCGCGTCCGTGGGATTACAAGAAATCTCTATTAAAAAAATCTCTCCAGACTTGTTTTCGTCTTGCTCCAGCACGCACCTACGTCCATTCCGTCCCACAATGAATGAAGAATCCCGACTCCGGAATCCCTTCCTTCCCGACGGCGGAGGGCTACAAAACCCACACATCATCGGGTGCCCACTTCCCCCGGAGCAAATTAGCAACTTCAACCCTAACCTCCTTCCTCAATCTAATACATCCCTCGTCACCCCGCACCCCCCGGCGCAACTTAGCACCGACAATCCCATATTATCCTGTATACCATCCGATATCATGAGGGAACTGATCTCATCCGGTATACCATCCGATATTCTGAAGGTACTAATTGTCGTCCCGTGCTTTATATTCTTATTCTTCCAAGCCGTGAAATTAAGCGCGCCCATACCTCCTTCTTTCTCCGTCTCCTCCGCCATTGTCTATCCCTTCAACATCTCCTCGTCGTCGCGATTGACCGCCACATGGAATATCACGATTTCTTTCAAAAACCCCGACAACGGGATTATAGTCTATTACGATCGTGTCCAGGCTGCCATATACTACGGGCCCCACTTGCTATCAGAAGCATCCATCCTCCCCATCTTCTTGGGCCGTCAGGAGACTGCGATTCGCCACGCCAGTATGATGGTTCAATCGGAGCTCGTGGATGGGGTTGCCGCGGAGTCCATGGTTAGGGACCTGGCCCTACATGGGGCTGTGGATTTCCGCGTGGGCTTGCTTGCTTGGCGCAGGTACTATTACTTTTTGGGTCCCAGGGAGAAGGAGATGATCATTAGGGTTTCCTGCGAGAACGTGACGGTTGGATTCCTGCCTTCAGGCCTGCCGGGAGTGTTGTTGGGCCCACCTCGGAACTGCAACTTCTCCCTCGGATGAGAAGAACACCTGACTGACCCCAATGTTCGTATGCTTCTTTTTCTTTGTTTGCTTTTTTGCTTTATAATTTTTTTTTTTCACTGCTCTGTTATGGCTGTCACGGAGAAAAAATTTGCTACACCCACGAGTTAGCTACGCTAGCTACAACGGATGTAGTCATGACCCCACCATGATGAATGTCTTGTATCCACGCTGTCCATCCATTTGGCGAGATCATTTTAGGGCATTACACAAGAAATGAGGCATATCCAAGCTCAATTGGACCCAGCAAAGAAAATAGTGGGGATTGAATGCCAACCATTAAAAAATTCTTTGGGGCCACTTGAGCTTCAGATCTGCCTTATTTTTGGTATCATGCCCTAAAATGATCTCACAAAATGAATGGACGGCGTGGATACAACACATACATTATGGTGGGGTCATTCCTACACCCAGTGTAGCAAGCGTAGCTAACTCGTGGGTGTAGCAAAATTTTTCTACTGTCAATGGACCAGGCTGCCCCAGTGTTTTTGGTCTATTGGATTTGGATGGTAAAATCTAGATAAATAGTGCTTGGAAACTGAAAATAGAATATGAATAAATTGTTTTAAAAAAGGATAAGAAAGAAGAAGTTTAAAAGAAAATAAATAAAAAAAGCTAATGCGTGATCAAAGATTACTCCGCTTGAAGTTGTTATTGCCTTACCTTAGACGATTTCCTTAGTGCACCTCCAGGATACAATGACTGCAACCTGGTCACAAAGTTGGACTCTGTACTCAGACCCGAACCACAAAACGAGAGTGCAAACAAGATATTTTAATGAATGAAAACAAAGGCTATTGGACTTCAAGAGGTGCCTCAAATGAGTGTTTAAGCACCCATTAAAACAGATGCAATGTTTCTTTTTCAAAAGAAATGACCGATGGGCCTCTTCTAAAGAAGAAAATCGTTATTGGGCCTGAATTAAAACCGCGGTCTAATAGATGTGTCTTTTGGCAAAAAAATAAAATAAAAATAATAATAAAATTAAAAAAACCCTGCACACACACTCACTCGCACACACGTTCCCTGAAGAGCTCAAGCCCTTATGCCAAAATAAATACTTATAACTTAGAAAATTTCCCAACTCATATTCGATATGGGACTATTATTCAATGCACAAAAGACAAATCCACAAAAAGGCTCTACTAAAATTTTGAAAGGAATGTTTAAAAATTCAAAATATTTTATTTTAAATTTTATTTTGAAACACCTAATACAACATGGTCCACTTGATCTTTGGATCTAACTCATTTTTGGGGAAGTAGATTGCATGATGTGCCGTCACCAAGTTCTGTGGGCCCACCATTATGTATGTGTTATATGTGCACTTTCATTAGGATTAGCCCAAAATGAGGCTAAACCTTTTAGCACTTGGACCACACCACGGAAGCTGTGAGGACAATGACGCCAACCGTTGAAACTTTCCAAGGGCACACCACGATGTTTATTTGCCGCCCAAACCTGTTCATAAGGTCACATAGTTCTGGATTAAGGGAAAACACAAATATGAGCTTGATCCAAAACTTATGTGGCGTGCAAAAAAATTTCAATGGTAGGCATTCAATCCCATTGCTTTATGTGGTGTGGTCTACTTAACCTTTCAATGTGCCTCATGTTTTGGTCCATTTTCTAAAATGAATTTGGATGGACAGCGTGGATATAACATATACATCATGGTGGAGCCCACAGAATTTGGTGATGTCAACTCACCACCGAAATCCGCTTTCCATTTTTCGGCCCATCCCCTAAAATGAGTAGGAAAAAGGATGTCCTGGATAAAACATATGCAGCATGATGAGGCCCATAGAGATATGACACCAGCTAGGTGACTAGTGTTGGGTCACCAGCCAAACCTTTTCTAAACTTGATGTTAATCAGGTGGGCCTCACCATACATGGCACATGGCTTACTAAACGTGCAGGATGAATGTGGACCATTGCATTGCATCCAATCCTACATGTGTATATACCTTGAATAGAGGCCCTTGATTTGCCTTGTTTAGCATCAATTTTATCGTAGGCAAGTATGTGACCTTCTGATGATGCAATTGCACACCCACACCCGTGTCCGTTCACAAGTGTGTACAAGGAGCCTAGATGGATCCTACTTAGCCACAGCTGTGAATGCAGCCATATCTATCGATGCATGGTTAATCTCATATTTTTATTTGGTTTAGGAGTTCCTATATTAATCTCTTTTAGTTTCAATTTATTAGGAAATCTAAATTATTTGCAAGTAGGGGTAGAGATTGTCTCTGTGCACTTGTGTTGGTGCGTTTCGAGTGAGGCCATAGGAATTGACCCCGCTGACTAATGCTAGGTTTCTTTCTTACATTTTTCATTTTTAATTTGAGCAATTTAGGAAGCAGAGGATACTTATTTTGCTCTTGAAGAAGTAATTAACCAAATTTTGCATGAAAGAGAAGAAGAATGGGGAAACTTCTTGAAGTTATCAAGCTATGTTGCATTGGATAAGCGTAAGTATTCTATTGGTCACCAAGGAATTGATGGCTAATAGGAAAAAGTATATCGAAGGTGCACATTGAATTGGGTAAAAAGGCTATAAATCTAGCCAAAAAGGCTAAATATCAAAGGGCGTGTTTGGACACTAAGAATTTAAGGAAAAATATGGACAAAAAATAATAATTATCTAATGATTATTTCCATGAGTGCTTTTGAAAAAGAAAATTCATATTTAAAGGTTTTCTTTGGATAGAAAATGAAATATTAGACAAAAGTCACCTAATTTCTTATACTAGAAAATCTAGATTGTTGATAAGTGTAATAAGTACTATCAAAACCATGTATCTAAATAGCTGAATTGCTTTTTTACATGGAAAACAGTTTTCATTTCCACATGGCTTCCCTATATCCGAACATGCCCTAAAGTTAGGATCTTCCATATTGGAAGATTTTGGGGGAACCCAATTCACAGTTGAGCTCATTAGATAAAATGTATTGAATCCTTTGTATTGGGTGCATTTTTTTTTTTTTTTTTTTTTGGGTTAGCGCACTCACCCCGCTGTTAGTGCACCCACCCCCTGTTAGGTACACTGCAATGTTAGCCGCCCCCAATTTGGGAATCGATATGATGACCTTAGGGGGTGTTTGGGGCATGGTATTAGATGAGCTTAGGTGCGATGGAATTGCATTTGGTTCCATGCAAATTCCATAAGATGTTTGGGGAGGATGAACGGCAGGGGCTTAGGTGGGATGAAATTGCACTTGATCCCATGTGGGATTTATGTGGGATTTCAAAATCTCACACACGTGGGCCCCACATTGATGCATGTGTTTTATCCATGCCGTCCATCCATATAAGTCCTTTATACATGACACTATGGTTATATACATGTTCAAGTGACAGACGTCTGTTGTGAACTTGGTCCGTTGATTGCAATTCCATGGTCCACCAAACGGGATTTTGCTTAATCCAATGGTTTTCATATGGCATGTAGTTGATCCCAAACATGGGATTGGATATGAAAATACCATGGGATTACCAGACATGTAATCGTTGTGCAATAAATGATGTTAATCCCACCTAATACCATTCCATCCTTTTTAATACCATGCGCCAAACATTCCCTTAGTGTTGAAACGAGGCTATCATCACTCTGTCTACCATACTTTGTATATTCCGCATCTACCTTTCTATGTACTTGCATTTGTATGTTTCTCTTTAACACTTATATTTTGTTCTCCTAATACTTGATATGTTTGTACGGCTTTTTTTAGGGGGGGCCGACGTCATGAACAGTTTGAATGATTTAACTATTTGATATTCAGATCGAGCATACCATTGGACCCCATTAGAGTTGTGATCTTTACATACATGTTTGGGGTGTCATGCTTGCACTGTATTACCTATTCGCAGTGACTCAACCTTGACTCTATCTAGTATGGAGAATTTGAGGGAGGAGTAGTTGTGATGGGTTGGATTACTCCAGGCCCCTCCTCTACAAATACAAGTCTTGATCCCCTTACCCCACATACAGAAAGCCTAAGTCCCATTGTAGGAAAACCTTATAATGAGACTTACATTTTCTCTAAGTGTGGGTGAGGAGACTAAGAATTATATTTATAGAGGATTTGGAGTCGTTCAATCCAATACAGCTAGTCCCTCCTTAGGAGTCTACACACTAGATGGAGCCTATATCCAATAGAAGTATTGTGAATAGATAACACAGTCCAAGCTTACCACGTTATACTTATTGATAATGATCGTAGTGGGGTCTATTGGTTTGCTTAATTTGAATATCCAATGTCAGATCATTGAAACTATTGATCATGTAGGGACCACCTAATAAAAGTCTTATATTCTCTCACTTAAACTACATTGATGAATCAAGAAAAATAAGAAGAAGAAAAAAACACTTTACAAAACACATTGGTTTGAAACTTCTTATTAAGTATCTGCTAGAAATAAAAAAAATACTACCATTAGATTACATGAACAATGCTTCTTAGATCTGGTTTGTCAAGACCACTGATATAGGATCAAGTTAGTCATTACAATATTTAGTTAGTTCGAAGTGAGATGAATCATGGTCACGAATACTAATAACCTCGATGACATAGATCATAGCCATGAAATATAGTATGAAGATTACATATCTAATATTATCATACGCGTCGATCGTTTGTCTTTGTTAAAAGATTTATATGTTTCCAATGAGACAACCAAATTTCGCTTACTCAAAACAAATGAGCATGCTAAAGGAAGAGTTAAAATTAAATTTTATAATAAAATTATTAAGATAAATGAGATCATAATAAATGCTGAAGGAAGAGTTAAAATTAAATTGTATAATAAAATTATTAAGATAAATGAGATCATAATAAAATTATTAAGACAAATGAGATCTAAAGATGTCTTATTAACTAAAGCGTCCACTAATCCAATACTTCTTTGAGACCAACAACTCCCATAGAGGACATGCCTCACAAGTAGTGTAACAAAATGACCTTTAGGGAGTAGATCCGCCGTCACTTGCATTGTGCCGATGAGTTCTACAAAGATTTAGTAGTTCTCTACTGAGTAGAAATTGAAGCCATGCCGCCTTATGCATGCACTTAAGAGAATCTACATATTCTGCTTCCATGGTAAGTAAAGTCATGCTATTTCACTCTCTTCATCGATAGAATTACCTTATGAAAACGTAGTTAGTGGTGGGCTTCTTATTATTTGAGGCAATCCACAAGGTCTAGATCTACATATGCAATAGATTTCAAATGGTTGGATTTTTAATATGTGTAATTGAAATCCATTGTCCATTTATTATAAGTACAACATTAACTTTGATATTGAAAGAGAGATTTTCTTAAGATCAATGACTTTGATTATTAAAACTCCTTAGCAACTATTTCAGCTTTATACCATTTCCTATTACCCATAGAACCATTTGGTTTTAATACTTATTTACTATCAATCGACTTAATCCCTTTAGGCCATTCAACAATATTCTAGATATTTCTATTCTTCACAGGTTTTAGTTAATTATTTATGACATGGATCCAGAGAGTTAGCCCTTCTACTATTTTCAGTATATTTAATATACCTAGAATTCTCAATGTCCACAATCGTAATGGAGTGTGAATGAGGAAAGAATCGGAATCCTATCTGAGCATCCAACAGTTAAAAGCTCAATATTTGCATAACAACTCCATACACGAAGGTGTTGTAATCTGGAGTATTTGCTATATCATGTCCCACCATGATATAGGTGTTATATCCACACCGTCCATCCATGTTTTCGTATCATTTGAGGACAAGGGACAAAAAATGAAGCAAATCCAAAGCTGAATTGAACTGCTTCCGATTAAACAGTGGGAGTTGAATCCCTACCGTTAAATACTTCTTTGGGTCACGGAAGTTTGGATAAGTTTATATTTCTGTTTTGCTCTGTCGAAGACTCTAGGAAGGTTGTGGTGCGATCCACTTGAGGTTTGCTTCTGCATTATTTTTGGAGAAAATTGATGGACGGCTATGGATATAATTCATGGACTCAAGCTTCGGCGGGTAAACACGTCGAAACTTCCTCTGAGGGAAGCTGGGTGGGGGACACACATAAATCCAACAGTTCCAACCCCGTCCATCCGTTTGACATGGCCCCAAAATGAGGCAGTGGCCCTATGGAAGTGGGTAAGGAAATGATTGCCGTTGAAACCTCCATGTGGCCCTTCATGATTTTTATATTACATCTATATCGTTCATTAGGACATTCCTGAACTGAAAATAGAAAAATATTAGCGTGATCCAAAATTTCTGTGGCTAAGTTAATGTTTTAACTGTGGACGTTCAATCCTCGCTATTTTCTGCGGGTGGGCTCCCTTTGGCATCCCCTCTCACAAAGTTTTGTGCCTTTCGCATGAAGTTACTGCGCTGGGAACTTAGGTAGGGCCCACCGTGATGTTTGTGATAACTCATTTTAGCTACCAACAATGAGCCGGATCCAAGATTTAAGTGGGCCAAAAACATGCCGGATCCAAGATTCAAGTGGGCCAAAAACGTGAGGATTGAATGTCCTCATTTGAAATATTCGTGGGGGTAACAAAAGTTTTGAATTGGGGTAATATTTGTGTTTTCAGTTCATCGAAAGATATTATGAAAGGTATGGATGGCATATAAACATCACTGTTGACCCTAAGGAGGTTTTAACGGTCGGAATTTCCCTATCTAGAGTTTCCTTTAGTGCGGCCCACTTGAGTCTTGGATTTGGATATTTTTGGTCGCATGTCATAACATGATCACAAAAAACGGATGGACGGCGTGGATTCCTAACAAACAACACGGTGGTCTCACCTAGATTCAAGTATAGTAACTTTCTGAGGCTTTTGTAGGAAATCCGTGTCCGTGGGATTACATGAAATCTCTATAAAAAATCTCTCAAGACTTGTTTTCGTCTCGCTCCAGCATGCACCC
Organism: Liriodendron chinense; assembly: GCA_003013855.2. Classification (NCBI taxonomy): domain Eukaryota; kingdom Viridiplantae; phylum Streptophyta; class Magnoliopsida; order Magnoliales; family Magnoliaceae; genus Liriodendron; species Liriodendron chinense. Next base: position 1,986,073 of record ML058574.1, read on the forward strand.
ACGTCCATTCCGTCCCACAATGAACGAAGAATCCCGACTCCGGAATCCCTTCCTTCTCGACGGTGGAGGGCTACAAAACCCACACATCATCGGGTGCCCACTTCCCCCGGAGCAAATTAGCAACTTCAACCCTAACCTCCTTCCTCAATCTTATACATCCCTCGTCACCCCGCGCCCCTCGGCGCAACTTAGCACCGACAATCCCATATTATCTCGTATACCATCCAATATCATGAGGGAACTGATCTCATCCGGTATACCATCCGATATCCTGAAGGTACTGATTGTCGTCTCGTGCTTTATATTCTTATTCTTCCAAGCCGTGAAATTAAGCACGCCCATACCTCCTTCTTTCTCCGTCTCCTCCGCCATTGTCTATCCCTTCAACATCTCCTCGTCGTCGCGATTGACCGCCACATGGAATATCACGATTTCTTTCAAAAACCCCGACAACGGGATTATAGTCTATTACGATCGTGTCCAGGCTGCCATATACTACGGGCCCCACTTGCTATCAGAAGCATCCATCCTCCCCATCTTCTTGGGCCGTCAAGAGACTGCGATTCGCCACGCCAGTATGATGGTTCAATCGGAGCTCGTGGATGGGGTTGCCGCGGAGTCCATGGTTAGGGACCTGGCCCTACATGGGGCTGTGGATTTCCGTGTGGGCTTGCTTGCTTGGCGCAGGTACTATTACTTTTTGGGTCCCAGGGAGAAGGAGATGATCATTAGGGTTTCCTGCGAGAACGTGACGGTTGGATTCCTGCCTTCAGGCCTGTCGGGAGTGTTGTTGGGCCCACCTCGGAACTGCAACTTCTCCCTCGGATGAGAAGAACACCTGATTGACCCCAATGTTCGTATGCTTCTTTTTCTTTGTTTGCTTTTTTGCTTTATAATTTTTTTTTTCACTGCTTTGCTATGGCTGTCATTGAAGAAAAAATTTGCTACACTGGCGAGTTAGCTACGCTAGCTACACCGGATGTAGTCATGACCCCACCATGATGTATGTCTTGTTTCCACGCTGTCATTCCATTTGGCGAGATCATTTTAGTGCATGACACAAAAAATGAGGCATATCCAAGCTCAATTGGACCCAGCAAAGAAAATAGTGGGGATTGAATGTCAACCACTAAAAATTCTTTGGGGCCACTTGAGCTTCAGATCTGCCTTATTTTTGGTATCATGCCCTAAAATGATCTCACAAAATGAATGGACGGCGTGGATACAACACATACATTATGGTGGGGTCATTCCTACACCCAGTGTAGCAAGCGTAGCTAACTTGTGGGTGTAGCAAAATTTTTCTACTGTCAATGGACCAGGCTGCCCCAGTGTTTTTGGTCTATTGGATTTGGATGGTAAAATCTAGATAAATAGTGCTTGGAAACTGAAAATAGAATATGAATAAATTGTTTTAAAAAAGGATAAGAAAGAAGAAGTTTAAAAGAAAATAAATAGAAGAAGCTAATGCGTGATCAAAGATCGCTCAACTTGAAGTTGTTATTGCCTTACCTTAGACGATTTCCTTTGTGCACCTCCAAGATACAACGACTGCAACCTGGTCACAAAGTTGCACTCTATACTCAGGCCCGAACCACAAAAGGAGAGTACAAAGAAGATATTTGAATGAATGAAAACATAGGCTATTGGACTTCAAGAGGTGCCTCAAATGGGTGTTTAAGCACCCATTAAAACAGATGCAATGTTTCTTTTTCAAAAGAAATGATTGTTGAGCCTCTTTTAAAGAAGAAAATTGTTATTGGGCTTGAATTAAAACTGCGGCCTAATAGATGTCTCTTTTGGCACAAAAAAAAAAAAAAAAAAAAAAAAAAAAAAAAAAAAAAAAATCCTGCTCACACGTTCCTTGAAGAGCTCAAGTCCTTATGCCAAAATCCAGACTTATAACTTAGAGAATTTCCCAACTCATATTCGATGTGGGACTATTATTCATTGCACAAAAGGCAAATCCACAAAAGGCTCTACCAAAATTTTGAAAGGAAAGTTTAAAAATTCAAAATATTTTATTTTAAATTTTATTTTGAAACACCTAATACAACATGGTCCACTTGATCTTTGTATCTAACTCATTTTTGGGGAAGCAGATTGCATGATGCGCCGTCACCAAGTTCTGTGGGCCCCACCATTATGTATGTGTTATATGTGCACTTTCATTTGGATTAGCCCAAAATGAGGCTAAACCTTTTAGCTCTTGGACCACACCATGGAAGCTGTGAGGACAATGACGCCAGCTGTTGAAACTTTCCAAGGGCACACCACGATGTTTATTTGCCGCCCAAACCTGTTCAGAAGGTCACATAGTTCTGGATTAAGGGAAAACACAAATATGAGCTTGATCCAAAACTTATGTGGCCTGCAAAAAAATTTCAATGGTAGGCATTCAATACCATTGCTTTCTGTGGTGTGGTCTACTTAACCTTTCAATGTGCCTCATTTTTTGGTCCATTTTCTAAAATGAATTTGGATGGACGGCGTGGATATAACACATACATCATGGTGGAGCCCACGGAATTTGGTGATGTCAACTCACCACCGAAATCCGCTTACCATTTTTTGGCCCATCCCCTAAAATGAGTAGGAAAAAGGATGGTCCTGGATAAAACATATGCAGCATGATGAGGCCCATAGAGATATGACACCAGCTTGGTGACTAGTGTTGGGTCACCAGCCAAACCTTTTCTAAACTTGATGTTAATCAGGTGGGCCTCACCATAGATGGCACATGGCTGACTAAACGTGCAGGATGAATGTGGACCATTGCATCGCATCTAATCCTACATGTGTATATACCTTCAATGGAGGCCCTTGATTTGCCTTGTTTAGCATCAATTTTATCATAGGCAAGTATGTGACCTTCTGATGATGCAATTGCACACCCACACCCATGTCCGTTCACAAGTGTGTACAAGGAGCCTAGATGGATCCTACTTAGCCACAGCTGTGAATGCAGCCATATCTATCGATGCATGGTTAATCTCATATTTTTATTTGGTTTAGGAGTTCCTATATTAATCTCTTTTAGTTTCAATTTATTAGGAAATCTAAATTATCTGCAAGTAGGGGTAGAGATTGTCTCTGTGCACTTGTGTTGGTGCGTTTCGAGTGAGGCCATAGGAATTGACCCCGCTGACTAAGGCTAGGTTTCTTTCTTACATTTTTTTTTTTTTAATTTAAGTGAGCAATTTAGGAAGCAGAGGACACTTATTTTGCTCTTGAAGAAGTAATTAACCAAATTTTGCATGAAAGAGAAGAAGAATGGGGAAACTTCTTGAAGTTATCAAGCTATGGTGCATTGGACAAGCCTAAGTATTCTATTGGTCACCAAGGAATTAATGGCTAATCGGAAAAAGTGTATCAAAGGTGCACATTGAATTGCGAAAAAAGGTTATATATCTAGCCAAAAAGGCTAAATATCAAAGGGCGTGTTTGGACACTAAGAATTTAAGGAAAAAATGGACAAAAAATAATAATTATCTAATAATTATTTCCATGAGTACTTTTGAAAAAGAAAATCCATATTTAAAGGTTTTGTTTGGATAGAAAATGAAATATTAGACAAAAGTCACCTAATTTCTTATACTAGAAAATCTAGATTGTTGATAAGTGTAATAAGTACTATCAAAACCATGTATCTAAATAGCTGAATTGTGTTTTTACATGGAAAACAGTTTTCATTTTCACATGGCTTCCCTATGTCCGAACATGCCCTAAAGTTAGGATCTTCCATATTGGAAGATTTTGGGGGAACCCAATTCACAGTTCGAGCTCATTAGATAAAATGTATTGAATCCTTTGTATTGGGTGCATTTTTTTTTAATTTTTCTTTTTGGGTTAGCACACTCACCCCACTGTTAGTTCACCCACCCCCTGTTAGGCACACTGCAATGTTAGCCACCCCCACTTTGGGAATCGATACGATGACCTTAGGAGGTGTTTGGGGCATGGTATTAGATGGGATTAGGTGGGATGGAATTGCATTTGGTTCAGTGCAAATTCCATATGATGTTTGGGGAGGATGGGAGGCTTGGGCTTAGGTGCGATGGAATTGCACTTGATCCCATGTGGTATTTATGGGGGATTTCAAAATCCCACACACGTGGGTCCCACATTGATGCATGTGTTTTATCCATGCCGTCCATCCATATAAGTCCTTTATACATGACACTATGTTTATATACATGTTCAAGTGACGAACATCTGTTGTGAACTTGGTCTGTTGATTGCAATTCCATGGTCCACCAAACGAGATTTTGCTTAATCCAATGGTTTTCATATGGTATGTATTTGATCCCAAACATGGGATTGGATATGAAAATACCATGGGATTACCAGACATGTAATTGTTGTGCAATAAATGATGTTAATCCCACCTAATACCATTCCATCCTTTTTAATGCCATGCGCCAAACATGCCCTTAGTGTTAAAACGAGGCTATCTTCACTCTGTCTACCACACTTTGTGTATTCCGCATCTACCTTTCTATGTACTTGCGTTTGTATGTTTCTCTTTAACACTTATATTTTGTTCTCCTAGTACTTGATATGTTTGTAAGGCTTTTATTAGGGGGGCCCGACGTCATGAACAGTTTGAATGATTTAACTGTTGGATATTCAGATCGAGCATACCATTGGACCCCATTAGGGTTGTGATCTTTATAGACATGTTTGGGGTGTCATGCTTGCACTGTATTACCTATTCGCAGTGACTCAACCTTGATTCTATCTAGTATGGAGAATTTGAAGGAGGAGTAGTTGTGATGGGTTGGATTACTCCAGGCTCCTCCTCTACAAATACAAGTCTTGGTCCCCTCACCCCACATATAGAAAGCCTAAGTCCCATTGTAGGAAAACCTTATAATGAGACTTTCGTTTTCTCTATGTGTGGATGAGGAGACTAAGAATTATATTTATAGAGGATATGGAGTAGTTCAATCCATTACAACTACTCCCACCTTAGGAGTCTACACACTAGATGGAGCATATATCCAATGGAAGTATTGTGAATAGATAACACAGTCCAAGCTTGCCACGTTATACTTATTGATAATGATCGTATTGGGGTCTGTTGGTTTGCTTAATTTGAATATCCAATGTCAGATCATTCAAACTATTGATCATGTAGGGACCACCTAATAAAAGTCTTATATTCTCTCACTTAGACTACATTGATGAATCAAGAAAAATAAGAAGAAGAAAAAAAAAACACTTTACAAAAAACATTGGTTTGAAACTTCTTATTGAGTATCTGCTAGAATTAAAAAAAATACTACCATTAGATTACATGAACAATGCTTCTTAGATCTGGTTTATCAAAACCACTGATATAGGATCAAGTTAGTCATTACAATATTTAGTTAGTTCGAAGTGAGATGAATCATGGTCACAAATACTAATAACCTCAATGACATAGATCATAGCCATGAAATATAGTATGAAGATTACATGTCTAATATTATCATACGCGTCGATCGTTTGTCTCTGTTAAAAGCTTTATATGTTTCCAATGAGACAACCAAATTTCGCTTACTCAAAACAAATGAGCATGCTGAAGGAAGAGTTAAAATTAATTTGTATAATAAAATTATTAAGATAAATGAGATCATAATAAATGCTGAAGGAAGAGTTAAAATTAAATTGTATAATAAAATTATTAAGATAAATGAGATCATAATAAAATTATTATGACAAATGAGATCTAAAGATGTCTTATTAAACTAAAGCGTCCACTAATCCAATACTTCTTTGGGACCAACAACTCCCATAGAGGACATGCCTCACAAGTAGTGTAACAAAATGACCTTTTGGGAGTAGATCCGCCATCACTTGCATTGTGCCGATGAGTTCTACAAAGATTTAGTAGTTCTCTACTGAGTAGAAATTGAAGCCATGCCGCCTTATGCATGCACTTAAGAGAATCTACATATTCTACTTCCATGGTAAGTAAAGTCATGCTATTTCACTCTCTTCATTGATAGAATTACATTATGAAAATGTAGTTTGAGGTGGGCTTCTTACTATTTAAGGCAATCCACAAGGTCTACCTCTATATATCCAATAGATTTCAAATGGTTGGATTTTTAATAAGTGTAATTGAAATCCATTGTCCGTTTATTATAAGTACAACATTAATTTTGATATTGAAAGAGAGATTTTCTTATGATCAATGACTTTGATTATTAAAACTCCTTAGCAACTATTTCAGCTTTATACCATTTCCTATTACCCATAGAATCCCATTTGGTTTTAATACTTATTTACTATCAATCGACTTACTCCCTTCAAGCCATTCAACAATATTCTAGATATTTCTGTTCTTTACAGGTTTTAGTTAATTATTTATGACATGGATCCAGAGAGTTAGCCCTTCTACTATTTTCAGTATATTTAATATACCTAGAATTCTTAGTGTCCACAATCGTAATGGAGTGTGAATGAGAAAAGAATCGGAAACCTATCTGAGCATCCAACAAGTAATTGTCTAGGGTCAAGTTTTCTTTCTTGTGAATTAAAAGCTCAATATTTGCATAACAACTCCATACACGAAGGTGTTGTAAACTGGAGTATTTGCATAACTTTCCTTTGACTCGATTAAGGAGATGCATGGTATATTTTGTGACAATGTCACAGTTCTGTAGGTATTCTATAAACCAAAAGGTATTTAGGATAACTAATTTGTCATAATGAGAGTAATTATCTAGAAATGGTAAAACATTTTCACCAATTTCAGAATGCAGTAGGGAATGATCTAAAGATGTATGTATCACCTCTAAGAGTCATGTACTTTTTGTAGCACCTTGTTAGCGTTATGGTCTAGTTGTACTGGTCTGTATAGACCCTAATCCATAAAATTAAGAGACTTAAAAATTCCTTCTAGCACAACTTTTTCATTATCTCATGAGATATATGGCCTAATCATGTGTTCTAGAGCATGTAGGAATTTTTATTCTCTAACACTATAGTTCAAAGAACAATGCATGAAAACAACGGCCCAAACAACATCAGATCATTTTGCTACAAAATGTTAAAAAGGTAGAAGAAGAAGAAGAAAAAGATGCCAATCTTGAATAGGAATGACACCACCATTCACCTTGCTTCATATTGACTATGTTGAAATCTCTGCACTTGCCTCCTTATGCTGCGCGCGCATGCATATATATGGAAAATTTTCTCTAAGAGCTCATGAGAACCCTTGGGGAACTCATCTCACGTGATGTGTACACAAAATCTAATCCATCCATTGGATGAGTCACCTTGTGAAACTCCTAAAAATCATCCAACCCAAAAATCTGGTGGACTGTAGAAAAGTGGGAGGGGATGCCCGCCCTTGATTTTCACGGGGCCCACTTGAGTTGCAAAACATCAAAATTTTGCCCAATCCTTCATCTGGTCAGATGAAGGGTCTATATGGCCTGGATTGCACATACACATCACGTGGTATGACTTCTCAAAGTGTTCTGGTTTGAGGGAGAAGATTTCAGCCCACGTGTACCATGGGTGTGCCTATTCTGGATTTTGGGCCAGAAGTACTGTATTAGGATTCCAAGCAATTTACCATTATCGTTGTTGTTGTTTTTGTTGTTATTGATTCATTAATATTTTCTTTTGCAATCAGAAAGGAGTAACTGGTTACTGAAGTTTTATGATGGATGGAATGCTACAAGAACACACTGATGGTTGATAATCATACAAGGGCCACTGATGGTTGATAATCATACAAGAGTTACTGATGGTTTCGGTTCCTTCATGGAAGAGAAAATATGGTGAATAACCCTATTTTTAGGATTTTATTTTATTTTATTTACTTAAACAGCACTATAGTTGGGACAAGAGGAGGTCATTAGCCCCTACAAGTTTAAGAGTTGGGACAAGAGGAGGTCATTTGCCCCTACAAGAAGCCTTTCCTCTGGCACACATGATTTTTTTAATTTTTTTTATTTTATTATTATTATTTTTTTAAATGAAGCTTTGGTGCATAGTTCCCTAAATTAAGAGGTTAAGTAGTGGAAATTTTTAGCACTAAAACATTCAATAATTCTTGCAAGTGGGTCCCACCTTTTGGTGATCTAAATTTTTACATAGCTAATGTTGGGTGGATATCTAATTTTTGTCATGTGGCCAGGATCAGCTAAATGGGAAAACATTGAGGAATTACTCATAAAATGATTGGACTTTAGACGAATGGTATAGGGATCAAAATTGTAGCTTACACATCACTTAATTACCAGTGATCGGATCCGTAAAACCAGGTGGGCCCGCTAATCAAGTTATTACGCAATCACATATGGATGGGTTAAATGAAATTTCAAATGGTCCATATTTCACGTACACACATGGCCAGCCTATTGAACATGGTGAACCGGATTAGAGCCTATGTTTAGACCAATCATTTTAATCTTTTACATTGGATGTGGCATTCTTTTAATCCTTGTTTTGTGGTACGTTTCGCATTGGGTGCAATACGCTAGCTGTTTAGATCTTCTGGAATGTAAATCAGGCTATTTCGCATCTCAGGTGGGCCCCGTCATACCAAACCAAATGAATGGCTAAGAAAAAATGAACTTCCAATTTACTATGTACTTTGTGGCCCACTGAGTTTTTATGAAGAGTTCCGAGCATCGTTTCCAACATGAAAAGCTCAGATATGATACACTTGTCTCATAGTTTCACTTGTGCCACTATCTTCCATTGCTCCTCGAGGCTCTACTGTATCATCTACCCGTCTGACGACCAGCAGCAGCATGTCTTATAATTCTTTTATGATCGTGGACATCACTTGTGAGGCCTCAGTACAGTGATCCAAACCGTTGGTACTTTGGGCCAACTTACATGGACACGACCTACAAAATCTTCTGGATTGGAAAGGTCTGCAAATGGACAGTTAAGAAGAGAACCGTGGCAATGGTCCATGTTCAACTGAAAAAAAAGGGGCCTAAGGTGGCTAGGAGCAACCAATCTAAGATATTTTCTAGTCATAGCTTATCTACGATTTGTCCGTCAGACCAATATGGTCTGGATCACTGAATTCCATACTATTCCAACACTAGGCAGTGAAAGCCCACGCTGTTGAAACAGACTCTCTCCGAAAAAGTAGTGGGGCCCACATGATGATTTTAGAAATCCACCCGCCCACGGTGACACCGTGTCCATCAATTTTTTCCAGATGATTTTAGGGGGTGGGCCAAAAAATGAGGCAGATCTAATACTAAGTCGACCACATGGTTTCAAACACTCCTACCAGTTGAAACAGCCTCTCTTTTTCTCAGACGGTAGTGGGTCCCACCATGATGCTTTTGAGAATCCACCCCGTCCACCAAGTTATCCAGCTCATGTTAGAGAGTGGATCCAAATGAGGCGGATCCAAAACTCAAATGGGCCACACAGCAGGAAACAGTGGAAACTGAACGCCCACAATTGAAACAGAAATGGGCCATGATGATGTTTTGGAAAATCCACCCCACCCAACAATTTTGTCAGATGGTTTTAAAGAATAGCCCCGACAATTGAGGCAGTTTCAATGCTCAAGTGGGCCATAGTTGGCATGCAACGTCCACCCCCTTGAAGATACAGAATTCCAAATAATTTTAGAATTGGAACTTGAAATCACTTCAATGTATTTTTCCCTCTCACGGTTTCTACAAATAACCCATGATTTACAAAGAGATAAGGATGAATAGTTGTACATGACCTATGACCTGGATAACAACCAAGATCAACCTATATTTGGAGATGAGGATATGGCATATGTATCTTACGCAAGATGTGCAGGATATGTTATCTATAGAGGTGGACGACGATCTGATCCGAGTCGAACATGGACCAGATCGGATTGTTCGGCTGCTTGAGTGGGTGTGTTCGAACAATGTTCGAATAAACATTCGAATAGGAGTTCAAGTTTGAGTCGAGTCGAACATGACTGTGTTTGAAATTGAATTGATTTTTTTTTTTTCCGTTCGAACAATAAGACTTTATGTTCGAACAGAGTTTTACCGAGTTGATCCGAGTCGATCCAAACGGTTAAACTCAGTTTGTGTCCAACTCTAGTTATTTATCACCCCCCTCAAGCGAGATGAGTCTATAATCAGATTGAGCTTGTTGCATAGGTCATGAAAACACATAGTGGGTAACCCCTTCGTGAAGATGTCCACCAGTTGATCACGAGTGGAGACATATAGTACTTATAGTTGGTTGCAAGCAATACATTTCCTTACAAAGTGATAATCAATCTCGATGTGTTTAGTCCTGACGTGAAAAATAGGATTAGCTGTCATATTTGTAACACGCTAATATTGTGGCATTGGAGTATTGGAGGCGCACTGAGACAAATGCCTAAATCAGGGAATAGAAACTGCAACCAAATGAGTTCAGAGGCTGTATTATTTAAGGCACAAGGAGCACTGGATCATGAAACAGTAGCTTGCCCCTTAGTAGACCAACAAATAAGAAATGTTATCTATCAGAAAAAAGCTCTCTCTCTTGAAAAAGTTGTGGTGCCCAACAAGATGTTTTTGAAAAATCCACCTCATCTATCTTTTTAGCTAGCTCACTTTAGGCTGTAGGCCCAAAATGAGATAGATCCAAAACTTATGCGGGCCATATGGCGGAAACAGTGGCTATTGAATGGCTGCCATTGAAACATTGAACGCCCAGTACTGTTGAAAGAGTTGTGTGGCTCACTGTGATGTTTTGAAAAATCCACCCTGTTCATTAGTTTTTCCAGATAATATTAGGGTGTGGCCCTAACATTGAGACAGATCCAAAACTCAAGCAGGCCACAGGACAGGAAACTATGGCTATTGAATCCACCATTGAAACAGGGCCCACCATGATGTTTTTGAAAAATCCACCATGTGGGCCAAAAAATGAGGTAGATCCAAACTCAAATGGGTCACAGGCTTGAAATGGTTCATATTGGATGCTACCATTGAAACAATTGTGGGGCACGTAGAAGTTTTGGATGAGGTTAATATTTATATTTTCAGTTTATCACTTCGGTATTGTACTTATGACCAGTTTCGATGCTATATAAAATAGCACGAGGGATTCATGGAGGTTTCAACGGCTATTGAATCTCCCGTCTCCATCCACGTGGCCTACTACCCACTTGGGTGGTGTGAGTTCGGTAAGCTCCATCATGATGAATGTGGCCCACTTGAGCGTTGGATCTTCATCCTTTTTAAATTAATTAATTAAAATCATCTTATAAAATGGATGGATGGAGTGGATAAACCGATACATCACGGTGGGACCCTCCATAGGTCTGCCCGGACGGTAATCCGTCCGGGCGGGGCAGGACGCAATCCGCGTCCATTTCGCAAGGCCTGGCCGAGCTGCCCGCTGGGCTTCCCATAAATCGGAGTGAAATCACGGGCAGCTAGGGTTGGGCTGCGCGAGGGGTTGCAGCTTGACAACCCATGTGGTGTGTGGTTAAAATTAAATAGTCAGGCGTTCCAGCCTGACATCATTCCCAGGCCCAAAATTAAGAGCGGTCCACTTGCACAAGTGGGACAACACACGTTTGAGAAAAATGTACAGAACGTATTTTCAAAATATGTGGTGGCATGATGAGCAACCAACCCATTCAGGGTAGATCAAAGTGATGAACGGTCGAGATCTCCCACATGTATGCACTTCCATGATATCTAACCTCCAGGTGATTGATCCCCTTCATCACTTTGGCTGAAATGAATGAATAAGAAAAAATGTTAATGAAAAAGCTATCTCCATATGGATGCATCAGTTCCGGCGGTGCTTTGTCGATGGTGGATGAATCCACTCCATCTTTCAACTCGGAGAGTTGATTTTTCTCTTCTTTTAGATACCATACTCCCAAGGCTCATTTGAGTGACTGACACATTGACTTTACACCATGTATTTGTTTTTGGTAATCATTTATTCATTACATCTCAACTACTTACACATCAGTACATATTTTAATTAGATATAGGTAAAATTCAGTGATTTTTTTTCTTCTAACATCATGTGATGTGTACTAACTTCAACTGCATGTGTTTGTACACAATGATGGCTAATTTGATGTGATAATTTAAAATTTGTATACACAAGTTATTTTAGTTGCTCCTTATAGAGTTCACTAGACCCAAATAATGGAATTATAGAAGTGAAAAGAAGAGGAGCCTTGTGGCTCGCATGAGTGACATCTGGATGATTCATAAGGGGCTCACCATTAACATGCCTATGTTGGTATTAGAGGAAAGTGTAGGTAACGAAGTGATAGTCAAATTAGGCCTGATACACTAATTAATTTGACTTCTGGTGGTGTAGATATAAGCAAGATCCCATTGTCATGTTTTCGGTGTAGCTACTTCTCTACAGTTACTTTGGCATTTGCATTATTGACATTTTAGAAATTCACATCAATTAGCAAATGTGATTCAGACATGGAAATGAACTTAACATTGTTAACTGGATCCTAAGCTTATTCCAGCGAAGTTGCTCTTTGTATGATCTGGGTCAATCTTGGGATTCTCGTCGGATTCCTTTTGGGGCTTGTGCCAGATGCTTAGGTTTCCATTGCAATTGTGCCGAATGCTATGGTAGAAGCTCCTATATATGGTTGTTCTTGAGGTTGTGCCAGATGCTCTAGCAGCGAATTCTTCAGCAGCTCCGAGAGTCGATGATGTTCCTGCATTACAGTACATGCAGTACATGCACGTGTTAGTACTTTGTCCATAATGTCAATTGAATGCGACTTGTTTACCTGCAACCCTGACTATTCCTGTAGTTGATGCCGAAGCATTTGCTACACAACCTACATTACAATAGATGCATATTAATTTTAAAATTCTACTTAGCTAGGATTAACTCACAATTGTAAAAAAAATAAAAAACCTACTCAACTATACTAAGTAGATTAACTCATTTTAAAATTATAAAATAAATTAAATTGTATATTTCTAAAACTAAAAATGATAAAATATCATACCATTTTTTTTTCCAACACCACTCATTCCAAGTTACTGCCTTAGCTGCCAAAAAAAAAAAAAAAAAAAAAAAAAAAAATCATTTGCTTCATTTTATTTTTACAAGCAATAAGAGCCATTAATATGTGACTTGTGTCTATCTTTTGTAAGGTCACAGTGTGTTGTATAGGATATGGTGGATTCAAGTGCTGCAACTAAGTTGTGCACACTAGCAAGCAAGTTACAACAATCTATAGGCAATGTTGCGGACATGTGGGATCAAGGATGATTGATAGTCCCCATAGTATGCATCAAGTGGTAACACGTGTACATTGAATGTTGACCATCAGTTATAAATTTTGAACCATGCATATAACCTCCAACCCCAGGCTCCCACTTCCAATGCTTTGCATAGAAACCCTAAAAATTCGATCTAACGCAACAGTCCATGGTTGGCAGTGAAATTACGTTAAAACTAGACGGATAAATGGGAAAATGAAGGAGAAAATACCAATTTGGCCAGAGAAATCCCGTCCAAAGAATTTGAATTTCATGGTCACCAAGGGAAGAGCTCCATCCCCTGTTTTCCTTTCATTTCCCACTCAAATCCAAAAACAAAACAAAACAAGAACCTCTCACTCCTCTCTCCCTCATATACCAATGAGTGCACAGAGACTGCATGACTTTTACACACAGTGACTGCATGACTTTTACACGGACATCATGGCATTTTTATGAAAGTCCTCCGGAGCTCTGTGGGAGCGGATTAGGTGGGTGGGAACCCTGTGGGGGCCACTGTGATGTATGTGACTACATACACGCCGTCCATCCACATTGAAAGTTCATTTATGTGCATGATTTAAAAAGCGAAGCAGATTTATGGGCATGATTTAAAAAGCGACGCAGATCCAAATCTCATGTAGACTACAATACAGGAAACAGTGGTAATTGCCTATTAAAAACTTCTCATGGGGTATAAAAGTTTTGGATCAATATAATATTTCTGTGGTCTCTTCATCCAGATCTTTGTGTCCTCATCAACAGGTTGGATGGCAAATAAACATTCCAGTAGCCCCCATGAAGTTTTTAATGTTGGGGATTTGATCACTACTGTTTGTTTCCTGTGGTACGGTCTGCATAAGATTTGGATATGCTAAGCAGATTTTGGGATCATGCTCTAGAGTGAGCTTTCAAAATAGTTGGGGGGTGTGGATTTAAGGCACATCCATTACTGCTAGCCACAAAGTCAGGGGTTTCACCTAGGGCTGGTCATGAATCGATTCAGCTTGAGAATCTCAATGGACTCGATTCGAAAAAACTCACATAGACTTGCCTCAACTTAGTAGAACAAGTCAAGCCAAGCTTCATTTATGAGCTTGAGTCAGAAATCAAGTCAAGTTCGACCATTGGGTCACTAGACTCGAAACTCGACTTGATTTAAGCTCGACTCGGCTTGACCTCGACTCGACTTATTTCATATAGATATTTGTTAAAAAAAATCATAATCTTCTTATTTCTTGGTTCTCTCTCCCCCTCCCCTCACATACATTGTGCCTCATCATGAAGATGATCCACATAATAATCAAGGCAGTCCATTCATGTGGTGAGCTATGCATGTACTGTGTTAATTTATGGTTTATAAAATGTTGCTAGTGGTCTGCATTCGATATGTGTGTGACTTGGCCAAAGAAAAAACTGATTAGAGCTAGGCCATTTAAATGGTGGGGTCCTACTTGTAGAAATACTATTCTCCCTTAATGTATGTGTGACTTCTTGAACTTAAATGTTGTGGACTTTTAATTTGTATTTTGTAGCAAAAAATATAATAAATTGAGGTGGGAGCAAGCTCGACTCGACTCGAGGTGAGCTCACCTCGACTCGATCCACTATCTTGCCTCGAAAGTTTTAGTAAACAAGGCAAGCTCTAATGGTAAGCTCGAGGGTGAACTCGAGCTCGAGCTCATACTCGAAGAGAGCACAGACGAGTCAAGCCAAGCTTGACCCACCTCAACTCGACTCAGCTCGATGTATAGCCCTAGTCTCACCCACCTCAGTGGATCCGAGTCTCACTTAATCCGCTTTTGGAGCCCAGGGTCCTTACTCATGCCTCAGCGGTAGACTGAGAGGAGTTTCAACATTAGGCCATGGGTCCAAGTACCCATGGTGGTATAAAAAAGCCACATGTGTGACTTCGTGGGTGTGAGAAGGGTGTGTGCGTATGCATGTGTGTACGTGGGCTACAAGGACCCTGTAGGTACAATGTTTATGTGAAATTGATCACCCAGACCACAAGGTGCATCACCCATATTAAGTCGAAGGCCCAAAAATCAGACTCATCCAAGATCACGGTGGACCACACAATTGGAAACGGTGTACATGACAATGCTCACCCTTTAAAATTTTCCCTTGGTGTGGCCCACATGAATCACAAATAGGGGTAATCTTTGGGCCCTGTGGCCCAATTTTGGTGTGTCGTCTAATGATTGTAGTGGATTTTATATAATCATCATGGTGGGCCAAATAAAAATCGAGGGTGGATGTCTCCATCTCAACTGTTTCCTTTGGTATGGCCCACTTGAATCACAGGTCAAATTGATTCTTTGACCCGTACCTAATGTTAAATTTCACATCAGGAGTGGATTTCAAACATATTTTGAGGTGGGCCTTAAAAATATCAATGTTTGGTTACAATATGCCAGCTGCTCTTGTAATACCAGACAGAAAAAATATACCCATTCCTCATTTTTTACTGGGCCCACCTTGATATTCATGTGAGATCCATTTAGGCAACAATTCAGGGAGAGGTCCACCCTTGAGTGAAGACTGAGTGGAGATAGCCTCGTTTCAACACTGAGGTCATGGTATCATTCCCATAGTGGGGGTGGCTAACATTGTGATGTGACTAGCAGGGGTGGGTGGGTGTACTAACAACAGGGTGTGTGAACTAATCCATAAAAAATAAAATAAAAGTCCCATAATGAAAAATGGGTGTCAAGATCTTTTTACTTGTCCATGGTTACGTGTGCGAAGTTGCCTGATTGACGGTAGGCCATGGAAACCCATCATCATTTGGGTCCCTGCCATCGAACCCCAAGAGTTCACTAGATGGCGTCCATAACTTGTTGTGCTGTCCAGCAGGAGATCCTAGATGGGTCTTCAACATGGGTAAATTTCAGGACTCAAAAGTTGTCAATGACCAGCTGCGTTGTACGAAGCTAGATGGAGACTTGTGAGAAATCCATCCCGTCCATCCGTTTTGCCCGATAATGATGTATGAGTTTTATTTGCACCGTCCATCCATTTCTCCGTATATCCACTTACCGTGAGGCCCACCTTGATGATGTGTTGTATATCCACAGCATCCATCCGTTTTTAAGCCCATTTTAGTATGTGGTCTCGAAAATTAACAAGATTCAAAACTCAGGTGGACCCACACGACAGGAAACAGTGGCGATTGAATGCCCACCATTAAAAACTTCTGAGGGCCCACTGTAATGTTTATTTGCCATCCGACTGGTAAAAAATACATGAATGAAGGGAAAATATAAAATAACAGAGTGATTTGTTACCTACAAAAATGATCATTCAACACTTCTTCAAGTGGCGTGGTCCACCGGAGATTTAGATGACGCCTAAAATAATATGAAAAAACGGAACCTAATCGGATCCCGTATTACACACGGACACACAGCACCGACTTGTGTGTTGCCGTGATGTATGTATTATATACAATTTTAGGGCATAAGCTCTACAAATATAAAGTAGCACAGTTGAAATCCTTTGAGAGATTTATCTGCCATCCAGTGTCAATATAAAACATAAATATAAGCTTAATCCAAAACTTTTGTGGTCCCTGATCAAAGTTTATAATAGTAGGGATGTCATTCAATTGAGCTTCAGATCTGATTATTTTTTGGGCCATGTCTGATCTAGAAAAATGGGTGTACTGAGGTTATAAACACCTAAATCGTGGTGGGCCTACAGAACTTTGCCACCACAAGGTACTGACGTCTTGGTGTGTTTTAAGCGTATGTGTGATGGATGGTCAATATCAAAGGAGGCCCCACATGATGGGTGGTCCACATCAAATGTGGGGCCCATACAACGGACTGTCCACATCAAAGGTGGCCCCCACATTATGGATGACTCACATCAAGGTGAGCCCACATAATGGATTCTCCGCATCAAAGGTAAGCCTCCAATGATGAATGGCCCACATCTAAAGCAGCCCTACATGATGGATGACCCACATTGAAGGTGGGGCCCACACGATGGATGGTTTATATCAAAGGTGGGCTCCACATGAGGGGCAGTGGATAACGAAGGTGGCTCCACATGATGGACAATAACAAGGAAGGTGGGCCACACATAATGGACGGTCCATATTAAAGGTCAGCCCCCTAATGATGAATGGCCCACATCCCAAGGCAAGCTCCACATGATGGACGATCAACATCGAAGGTGGGGGCCCATAAAATGAACTGTCTACAACAAACGTGGGCTCCATGTGATGGGTGGTGGATATTGAAGGTGGACCCCACATGATGGACAATTTATTTTGATGGTGGGCCCTATATGATGGATGACCCACATCAAGGTGAGGCCCATATAATGGATAGTTTACATCCAAGGCGCCAATTATGAATGGCCCACATACAAGGTGGGTCTCAAATGATGGAGGCCCACATCAAAAGTGGAGTCCACATGATGGCGGTCCACATCAAAGGTGGGCTCCACATGATGGGCGGTGGATATTAAGGTGACCCCCTCATGATGGACAATTAACATTGGTGGTGGACCCTACATGATAGATGCCCATATTAAGGTGGACCCCTACATGAGGATAGTTCGCATCGAAGGTTGCCCTCTAATGATGAATGACCCGCATCCAAGGTGGGCCCCTCTTGATAGACTACCCAATTTGAAATTGGGCCTTGCATGATTGACGATCCATATTAAAGGTGGTCCCATATGATGGACAGTCCACAATCCACACTAGGCCTCACAAGGTGGATGATCCACATTGAAAGTAGCCGCACTTGATGGATGGTTCACATTGAAGATAGGGCCAATGTGAGTCCTCTGTCGAAAGTTGGGCCTACATTATGGATAGATGGATAGTGGATATGAAGGGTGGACCAAACAAACTTGGAGGGATATAAGTACTTTTGTGACGATGGAAACCAGAAATTTTTGGCCAACAAAGTTGTTCATCAAACATTATGTAAAGTACCTTAGGATCCAAACACCCTGTTAGGGCTTGTTTGGATACCACCAAGTGCTTTTTACCTTATGTAAGTAAATAAGCAACTTTTCTAAATTAAATTAGTTTGGTTATTAAAATTAAATAAACAAGCTATTTAGCATAGTAACTTATTTAGGAAGGAAACGTGTGCAAGGAATTAAGAAAATAATAATAATAATAATAATAATAATAATAATAATATCCAAACTACTATTATAGAAACCCCACCCATCTTTACGAGCTATCCCCTCTTTCTAATTTCTATCTCTCGCGGGGTCTCCTTCCACCATCTGGGACCGCTCATCAGGTGGGTCCCACTGTGAACATTTTGTGGACAAAAATTTAAGGTGGTCCACTCATCAAATAGGCCTCAAGTGCATGTGGAACAAACAGCGTTACTCGTGGGCGTCCAGGTTTTCTTGGTCAGAGCATGGACCTGCCTGATTAGTAGTCTAGATCTGTCACAAATATATGCCACATTGTAAAAGGATCCGGTGCATACGTTTATGAGATCTGATGGGCCCAATGTGGATGCGAATGCCCGGAAAATCACCCAATTGGAACTTTGGAAGATGGCATTTTCAGGTCGAATTTGGGCCATTGTTGCTGTGGACCCACCAACTGAAGAGTTGGGATTTTACAATTTAGAGTACCTTTTAGGCAAGCTGTGCTGTCAATCAATGGTTTTAATCATCAAACCATGGGCTCCTCGTGTTCAGGATCCTCTCACCAACAATCCATAAATTACTTGTTTTCTCATAATCCAAAGAATAAATTGATTGGATGATCCTAGCCTCTGAATAATGGACATTTGTTTGGAACCATTGGATTATATATTTAGAGATGATAATGCACAGTAGGCTCCGGTTTTCAGTTTGTATAAGTGGGGCCATGGTCCACTGATCCTGATCATTGGAGCCCACCTTGCTATTTTATATACCATCCAAACTGGTCATAAGTACATTCCTACTGGGATGAACTGAAAATATCAAAAAAGCCTGTGACAAGAGGTGAACACGAGTCGAGCATGCTCTAAAAACTTGCTTGATTTGACTTGAAAATGCTCGACTTGGATTGACTCGGACAAGGTTCGAATTGAGCACGAGCTTGATTTTACAACTCGAAAGATGTTCGAGCCGAGTACCGAGCGGGCCCTGCTCGACTCAGCTCGACTCAAAATATACTCGTACTTGACTCGAACTGGACTTCAGTAAGTATAAATACTTTTAAAAAACAAAAACCTAATTCACTTCCCCCCTTTTCTCTTTCCCCGCCGGATTGAGCCCCAAAATCCCTAAATCCTAAACCCGACAAAACCACCTTCCCCCTTTTGTCCAGTGACTAGCGTCTTTCTATCCATCTGTGCTGCTGGCTGCCATTGCCCTGCTCGTTCGTCTCTACCTACCTGCCGCCTGCATCTTTGCCTGGTTATCCCTCTCGGATCATTTGACTGCTTGAGTGGGTGTGTTCGAACAAACATTCGAATAGGTTGGCTTTGTTCAAACTCGGTTTGGTATTGCCCAACAATATTCGAACATGTTCGAACATATGGATTTCAGACAATTTTTACGAGTTTGAACAAGTTCGCCTTTTTCACTTGAAGATATTTTTTTACTACTGAATAGTGATTACCGATTTGTTCACATATTACATATCACAAATGACAAATCATAAGGTTTAAAGTTTTTAACTAACAAAAAAAGAGTCAAATACAAAGCTCTAGTGGACCACACCATAAGAAATAGTGAGGAGAATGATGTCCAACATTGAAACCTTCCTAGGGCCCATAGTCATGTTTATTTGTCATCCAACCTTCTCTCTCTCTCTCTCTCTCTCTCTCTCTAGGGCTCTCAATGAGTCGGATTTGGATCGTACCCAGTTGGATCCAACTCCAAGTCCGTATATCTGTAGACGGATGCAGATCGGATTAGGATTCAACTCGGGTCCAAAAGGTGATCTTCGTATCCGATCCATTTATAAATTGTTAGATCCATTTTCGATCCAAAATCCATATAACCATCGGATTCGGGTCGGATCTAGGTCGGAATCCACCTCATTACAAATCTAAAAAAATATATAATATAAAATATATAATTTAGTGGAAAGATGATGCAAATCCCACTATTCACTATGGTATGGTCGACCTCAGAGTGGCATGTCTCAATTTCGAGACATGGCCTAAAATAATCTGGAAAATGGATGGCCAGCATGAATATAACATATACAGTAAAGTGACAATGAGTCAGATCTTAATCGGATTCGAATCGAACTCGGACATGTTCCTGTGAATTCAAATCCGGTCCATTTAAGTAATCGGACCTATTTTAAGATCCAAACCCGGTCCATTTAACTAATCGGACCTATTTTAAGATCCAAATCCGCATTATATGGATTCAGAGCAAATTGGATCTCGGATCTGACCCGCTCCATTGAGATCCCTCCCTCTGTGTGTGTGTGTGTGTGTGTGTGTGTGTGTGTGTGTAACTGAGTCGAACGAACGAGTCGAGTCGGTCAATATTCGAGTCGAGTCAAACAGGGCTGTGATTGAAACCGACTCGATTTTTTTTTTCGAACAGACCCTATGTGTTCGAACATGAAGACTTTCTGTTCGAATAGAGTTTTAGCGAGTCGATCTGTGTCAATCCGAATGATCAAACTCGGTTTGTGTCGAACTCTAGCCGTGCTACCCTGCTCCTTTACTCAGTCGGTTAGTGCTCTCTACCTCCCAGAATATCAAATCTATTTTTCCCATAGACCTAGGCTCGCCATCATAAAAATTTTCATGCATAAAGCAATTAACTAAGGGCCCGTTTTGGATACCACCAAATAAGTTGTTTTTCCTACTTATAGCAGTAGATAAGTAACTTATTTGAGATGAGTAAGTTTTGTTTATGATCAATTATAAGTAACATTTTTATTTAAAGTTACTTAATCACAAGTAGAAATCAAGATATATAAGCTACCTGAAGCATAAGTAGCTTATCTTAAGTAACTTACCATCCCCCTAAATGTTTTGTCTACTTTTGATTTCAAATTCTCAGTGTAATAATGGTTTTAGTTGGGGCTATCTTGACTATTATAGTGTATCAAACATCAAGGTTGAATTGGATGCCTAGTTGAAGCGAATTGCAAAAAATCAGTTCAAAAGAGTAAACATCCAAAGCGGCGGTAGGCTAGCTACATTCATAAGGAGATACATGCCCACAAATTGCTATCATTTCAAGCCAGCTTGAAATTCATAAGATGGCAATTAGGGGAGTAGTTATCCTTGTGAGCTAAATGGTTTAGGTCCGGTTTTTGTTATTTCCTCCATAATGAATTGAATGAATTTCATACCAGTTTAATTAGAGGTGGGCAACGATTTGATCCAAGTCGAACATGGACTAGATCGGATTGTTCAGCTGCTTGAGTGAGTGTGTTCGAACAATGTTTGAAGAAACATTCGAACAGGGTGGCTCTGATCGAACTCGATTTGATCCGGCCCAACATGTTTGAAAATATGAATTTTTTACATTTTTTACAAGTTCGAACAAGTTCAAATAATTTTACTTATTTTCGATTGAAAATATTTTTTCTACTATTAAATAGTAAGTACCGATTTGTTCATAAATAACATATAATGAATGACAAATCACAAAGTTTAAAGTTCCCCATTTCACAAATTACATATCACAAATGACAAATCACGAGGTTTAGCCACAACTAAATCTCCAATGAACCACACCACATGAATGACATTATGATGACATTAAACATCACTATGGACTCTAAGGAGATTTAAACCGTAGGAATGCCTCTACCACCTTTTCCTTCAGTGTAGCTTACTTGAGTCTTGGATCTAAATCATTTTTTGTCTTACATCCTAAAATGATCTCACAAAATGGATGGACGGCGTTGATTTCTCACAAACATCACAGTAGGCCCCCCATGATGCTTGTGAGAAATCCACACTGTTCATCCATTTTGCCATATCATGTTAGGATAAGAGCCCAAAAATCCAAAACCGCATGTCATGAAATGGTGTGGATTGAACGTCCTCTATTGAAACATTGGCTGGGCCACAAGTTTTGGATCAGGCTGATATTTTTGTGTTTTCAGTTCATCAAAGTAGAAATGACCTTATGAACGGTACGGACGGAGGTTTCAACAGCAGTCATTTCACTACCTACTTTCGTAGGTCCATAGTTTTGAATCTACCTCATTTTGGGCCATGTCAAATGTATGGACGGGGTGGATTTCTTACTCACCGTGGGCCCCACCAAGCTTCCGTCGAAGGAAGGTCCTCGGTGCCAATTGCATAGTGTGCCACAGAGCATCGACCTAAATACAAACATCAAGTAAACCGCACCACAACTTTCCTATGTTCCTGGACAGGGCCAAACAGAAATATAAAGCTTATCCAACAGATCCAACACTAGTAAGCTTATTCAACATGAGGTCACGGATTCGAGAACCCCTTGTGTGTGTGAGAGTGTGTGGGGTTTGTGTGTGTGAGTGCGTGGGAATGTAAATTAAAATAAAAAAGTTCAAATAAAAAAGCTGATAAAAAATAAGTTTTTAATGGTAGGGATTCAATTCCCATTGTTTTCTAGGGTGTGGTCTAATTCAACTTTGTATCTGCTTACTTTGTTGCCCATGTTCTAAAATGATATAGAGAAATGGATAGACTGTGTGGATATAACATCTATATCATGGTGGGGCATGTGGGGCTAGCAGAACTTTGCCATGTCAACATTATTGTCCTCGGTGAGGCCTGCTTTAAGCTAAACTTTCCGGATTTCATGCGATTCCATCGTTTTTATTCCACCCTAGTTAGGCACGGAAAAGATGAAAGCTACTTATCCTTGTAAGTTTTTATTTTTGGCTTTTCTACTTTTCTCTCCATGTGTGATGGATGGTCCACATCAAACGTGGGGCCAGCATGATGGACGGTCCACATCAAGGTGCCCCCGACATTATGGATGACCCACGTCAAGGTGAGCCCACATAATGGATTCTACACATCAAAGGTAGGCCCCTAATGATGAATGACCCACATTCAAAGTGGGCTCTGCATGATGGACTACCCATACTAAAGGTGGGCCCACATGAGGGGCTGTGGATAATGAAGGTGGCCACACATGATATACAATAACATTGAAGGTGGGCTCCACATGATGGATGACCCACATCGAGGTGGGCCCCACATAATGGACTGTCCACATCAAAGGCCGGCCCCTACTGATGAATGGGCCACATCTAAGGCGGCCCTGCATGATGGATGAGCCACATTAAAGGTGGGGTCCACACAATGGACCATCCACATCAAAAGTGGGCTCCACATGATGGACAATTTATTTTGATGGTGGCTCATATGATGGATGACCCACATCAAGGTGGGCCCCACATAATGGACGGTCCACATCAAAGGTACCGATTATGAATGGCCCACATCTAAGTTGGCCCTTGCATGACAGAGGCCCACATCGAAGGTGTGGCCTATGTGATGGACGGTCCACATCAAAGGTGGACTCCACATAATGGGCGGTGGATATTGGAGGTGGGCCCCTCATGGTGGACAATTAACATTTAAAGTGGGCCCTACATGATAAATACCTATATCAAGGTGGACCCCACATAAGGGCAGTTCACATCAAAGGTCAGCCCCTAATTAGACCCACGTCTAAGGCGGCCCTGCTTGATGGACAACGACTTCAAAATCGGGCCCTGCATGATGGACGGATGACATTCGAGGTGGGCCTTGCAAGGTGGATGGTCCACATTGAAGGTAGGCCCGATGGTTTTACATTGAAGATAGGACCAAGGTGGGCCCCTCCACATCAAAAGTTGGGCCCACATGATGGACGGTGGATATTAAGGGCGGACATAACAAACTTAAGAGAGAAATATTTGTGTGATGTTGGAAACCAAACCTTCTTTTTGTACTTATTTAGTTGATGAGTATGTTGCTTACAAAATATATTCATTGGATGAATAATTAGAAACCAAGACAAGCTACTTGAGGCATAAGTAGCTTAAAAGTAACTTGGATCCAAACACCCCCTTAATAGGGGGTGTCAATGGCTTGGGTCTTGGCCTAGCCAAGCTTTGTCCAAGTCCAACCCGGATCACTTCATGTATGCCCAAACTCAGCCTGAATCCATGACAGGCCAAAACAGTGCAGCACAAGCCTGAGCCCGAGACCGGCCTGAAATATTTAGACAGGCTCTGGCCCCAGCCCCAGCCTGAGTCGGCATCTTTTTTTTACTTTTTTTTTTTGGTCTCTACTGTCCACAGAGAAAGTAAGCAAAACCCACTTACAAAGATATTGACATAATGAAATCTACAAGAAATTCAATAGTAGCTAAATGATGGAGATCTACATGGTAGAAAACTGAAGAAAAGCCACTACAACAACAATTAGTGAAGCCTACCACAGATGTGAAGTGGGGACCAATTGGAGCCAGCTATGCTTATGATCAATAAATATAACTGGATATGAGGAATCCATTGCGCCTGACCTGAAAATAAATATAATTGGATAATCACAGCCACTCAGTTAAGGCCATGCAAAATAGACGGTAAGAGAGTATTACCATCCATATTGCTGGTCCTTAATTTTTTAGGCCATGATCATCCGATCGGGTTGATATCAGGGCCATGTACAATCCATGTTAGAACCCTCATAAGAAATGGCCCTCATAAGAAATGGTCTACATGGATCATAGGTGGCCCCACAATAATTAGCACTGCAATAAGGTAGGAAGAATTCATAGGATCATAGCTCTTTATCTTACGTGTGACAATGAACAGACTTCTAGACACATTGGTGCACACGAATCCTACATTCTACGCCTCTCATAGCTTACACGTGTGAACAAAGGACATTAGCGTGACGTCCTGGCCAAAACAATTAGACAAGGCCGCTGTATGCCTGCGATAGAAATGGATGGGCAAACAAAATTATCAACGGCCCACAGCCCACATACAATGGCTTTGTGAAGAATAACTTAGCATTTTAATTAGTAGTGAGAAATGCTCCACTGCTCTCAGAGCACTGTAAGTTGTGATGCTCTTAGTTGCATTGGGACACCTAGACAATCCAATCAACTGATCCAGACTGTTTGTTGGGTCCAATGCACATTTCATGGACCTCCATGCAAACATCACACCAATCTTACAGATGTTAACCATTTGACCTATGGCCTTTAATATGGACTGTCAAGATTTTGTCTGAATTCGGTGAATAAACCATAGTTGATTGATGGGCCCCCTCCCAAACAGGCCACAGCCTAAAAATACACTGATCAAATACCTTTAGGAATTGGATCATTAAATCAATAGGCCACATGATCTTGGATAAACCATCATAGATCATAGACCAATCTAGTAGTGATCATTTGATCCTTTCGTCATCCATGTTTACTCGATGGATGTTCTTGGCAGTTATGGCACCTTCCATTTGTAACACTACGAAGATTTTATTGGGATGGGTCCATCTAATTTGTGGGTTGTGGACAATTTTTAAGGGCCTGTTTGGGCGTCACTTAAATAAAGGTGAGTTGATCTCATTTTAGTTAATCATAATTATGTATTAGATATCACATTTCATATTGGTATGGATTAAAGATAATCTTGATAACCAACAATCATAATCTCTAATACATAGTTACGATTAACTAAAATGAGATGAACTTGTTGGAAAAAGGTATAAGTCATCTTTTGAGGGGTAATCCAATAGGCTTTAAGAGGTTATATGCATGAACAGGACAGTATGATCCCACAGTAATTGGATGGCAGAAATGGTTTTATACACCAATTTTTCATATGGAGCTTATACTCAATCCATTCCTTAATGAAAGCAATCAATAAAGATGGGAGAAACTCATGCTATCTTCAGTGAGTACGAAATTATCGTGGAAAATTACTGGACAGTGATCTTTAGTCACCTAAAACATATTAGTTTTACAATCTTACATTTCCAGACATTTATTTTTTCACAGCAGAGACTATTGTAACCTCACATGCAGACCGATTAGATGAAGAGAATGGTGGAGTTGATTGGACAGTGATGAGATGTTAGGAAGATATTTTGTAATTGTAACTTGAAGATTTATGTTTTTATTTATTAAAGATCTTTCAGTATGGTTCCGTGTGCTAATATTAGTCTGTAAATCAATTTGTACAAGCAGTTTATTTAATATTTGATTTATTTGCCTATATGCATTGTTTGCCTGTAATATTTTAGTTGAAAATCAAAATAGAAAGTAATTTCTTTACAGCGTAGGCATAATAGGCCCTCCACAATTTACTCTGCATAACTGAAAGTTCCTATTTGCTACTTCGTCCAAAACATGGCACGATAGGAATAGGATCCTCTGCTGGTTACACAAATCCCTTTTTTTTTTTAGTCAGTCATGCAACACACCGACCCAATTAATCGGGCAACACACCCACTGGTGTAGTTAGCAGCGGGAATTTCACCTTGATGGGTTTCGAGACCTAGACCTCTTGTTAGAAACTCCGCAGAGTCTACCAACGAGGTAAAGGCCCCGAACACAGGTTACACACACATCCCTTCTTCTCAAGCAAGGGTCAGTGCTTTAGGAAGTTAAAATCATGTGCTTTGGGCAGTTAAAACAGATGGCACTACCAATTGGACTTCCAACCTTTTATTCTCAAGGGAGTTGAAGTAGAAATGATAATATATTATGTTAATGCAAATATGAATAATGTGTAATACAATGTCCAACTCAAGAGTAGGAGAGAGAGATCAAAATACAGGCGATATATCAACACCCGTTTACTTGAGAAAGACGAGAAAGAAAAGAAAAGAAAAAGATCTAAGCCTATCTAAGTTTCTAATGTGGCAGGATCCAATTAAACTAGCAAGCCCCAGAGCATACGCTTAAATAGATTAGAAAAGTAGGGGAGTTAGAGAGAAAAAGTATTATGACTAATTGTAAATGAAGTATTAAAAAAAAAACAGTAAATATACCAGATAAGATGACCAACAAAACGATGATATGAGAAAGGGAAAAAGAGATGCGACACTCGATGGTCACTCTACTTTGCAAGATCTAAACAATTGAAATGATTTATATTTGTTGAATGTTAGTTTTGAACATATAGGATTAGTTTGGATATAAGCTAGGCTTTAGGTGAATAGCTTGAATTGGTTACATTGAGTTACAGGGTTGGAATGGACTAAATGGGTTAGATTGGATGGTTTGGATGAGTGGCTTTGATGATTTAGGTCGTTTTGGATGAGTGGTTTTTGTTAGTAGTTTTAGATGGATTGTTTTAGATTGATGGTTTTGGAATATGGCTAGAGAGGGTTGGATGGGCTAGAGGGGTTGGGTTAGGATCGGTTTAGTGGATAGGTTGGGATAGTTTAGGTTAGGTTGGGCTAGGTTAGGTTGGGATAGGTTAAGTAGCTAGGCCAAGAGTTTAAGGAGAAGAAGGGTGTGCATAAGATCTTTCCTTTCTCCCTCTCTTTAGTGTGTAAAGAATGAGAGGAGAGACCCACTTTTATAGTTAAATGGATGACAATGGTGTAATTAAAGGTTAAGTAAGGGTTAAAAATAACAAAGGGAATGTTCTTATTGGCTAAGAAGGGATTTGTCACACATGGCATCTCTTCATTTGCTTTTGGAGTGATAAATGGTGTAATTAAGAAGAATCCAATGACATTTTAGGAGGAAAGTTGACTTTTGGATGTGTTCTCCTTGAGATAAACTTCTCCACTTAATGTACCTCTTGTATTTGACTTAAATTTGGCTTAAATTTGTTTTGAATTTGGCTTGAATTTGATTTATGGTTTGGCTTAGAATTTGACTTTGCTTGGCTTATTATTTGGCTTGATTTGGAGTTAGGTCGGAATTAGATGAGACTTAATTTAGCTTAGGATTTGGCTTTGAACTTCAACCCGACTTCCCCATGATTGTTTCAATGGTGGGCCTTCAGTGTTTCAAGAGTGGATTCGATAGCCAGGCTTCCTGTTTTATGGCCCGCTTAAATTTTGGATCTGTCTCATTTTTAGGCCCACTCCTAAAAATTCTGGCAAAAGTAACGGACAGGGTGGATTTCTCAAAACATCAGGAGGCCCCACAACTCTTTCAACAGTTCAAGGCAGCCATTTAATTGATATTGTTTCCTACTATATACTACTTGAGTTTGGATCTACCTCTTTTTGGGCGCACAACCTAAAATATGCTGCTAAGATGGTACACAGGTGGATTTCTCAAAAATATCATGGTGGGTCCCACCATATAGAGAATTGTTTTAATGGGGTGGCCATTCCATGCCAACTGTTTGAAGCCGTTTGGCCCACTTGCGTTGAGGCTGCCTCATTTTTTGGTCTACCCAATCATCTGACAAAATTGGTGTCGACGTGGATTTTCCAAAACATCACAATTGGCCTCATTTCTACTTCAATGGTGGGCCTTCAATATCCACTTTTTCATGCCATGTGACCCACTTCAGTTTTGAATATGCCTCATTCTTGGGCCCACCCCCTAACATGAGGAGGCTAAAATGGTGGACCGGGTGGATTTCTCACAAACATCATGGTGGGCTCCACCACTTTTTGAGCAAAGAGAGGTTGTTTTAACTGTAGGTGTCAGTGCAGCTGTTTGAAACCATGTGGTCCACTTGGGTGTTGGATCTACCTCTTTTTCTTTTTTTTGGCCAACACTCTAAAATCACCTGGAGAAATTGGTGGGTAGGGTGGATTTTTCAAAAACATCATGGTGACACATTAGATTAGTAGCTCTCAGCAACCTATCTTAAGCCCTTTTTTTCAGCTGAATATGGACCATTACAGCGCTTCTCTTCTTAACTGACCATTTGCAGGCCATGAATAGGATTTTTCCATCGAGAAGAATTTTAGCTCCTGTTCGTGTAAATTGGGCCAAAGGCCCAACTTGTAGATGTCCCACAATCATATAAATATCACAGGATATGCTCCACTTGTAGATGTCCCACGATCATAAAAAGATCATAGGACATGCTGGTGGGCACAAGTGAAACTATGAGACACGTGTATGAGATCTGAGCTTTTCATGAGGTCGGAAACGATTCTTTGATCTTTTCAAAAAAAAAAACTCAAACAATTTCACTATTTGGGTGGGCCACAAAGTACATAGTAAATTGGCAGTTCAATTTTCTTTCTAGCCATTCATTTGGTTTGATATGATGTGGCCCACCAGAGATGTGAAATAGCCTGATTTTTATTCTCGAGGATCTAAATAGCATGCGAGGCCCAAATTTCACGCACATGTTACATTGTAACACATGCCCCATTTGCCACAAAACAAGGGTTAAAAAAATGCCACATCCAATGTAAAAGATTAAAATGATTGGTCAAAATCACAGCCTAATCCATCCATACCTCTAATCAGGTTCACCAAGTTCATTAGGCTGGCCATGTGTGCCCGGCCGTGAAATATGGACCGTTTGAAATTGCATTTAACCCGTCCATCCTTTTCGGATGGGATTGGGTAATAACTCGATTAGCGGACCCACCTGGTTTTATGGATTCGATCAGGGCAATTAAATTAAACTAGAATTTTAATACCTAAACCATTCATCTAAAGTCCAATAATTTTATGAGTAATTCCTCAATATTTTCCCAATTAGGTTTCAAATTTAGCTGATCCTGGCCACATAACAAAAAAAAATAGATATCCACCCAACATTAGGTATCTAAAATTTAGATCATAGGTGGGACCCACTTGTATAATTTGTTTGGTTGAAGGATTGATAGAAATAATTCTTGAATGTTTTAGCGCTTAAATTTTCTATTACTTTCAAGGCAAACCCCTTAATGCATTGAACTATGCACCATAGCTTCATTAAAAAAAAAGAAGAAGATAATACTAAACTAAATTTCATATGTATCAACAGAAAAGTGCATTTTGTTAACCTTGCAGGGACAAAAGTGCTATTTAAGTAAATAAAACAAAATAAAATAAAATAGCCTTGCAGGGACAAATGACCTCTTATCTCAACTACAGTGCTATTTAAGTAAATAAAACAAAACAAGATAAAATCCTTATAATGCGTGTTTTTTCTTCCATTGAAAATGGCTCCTGTACGATTACCAACCATCAGTGTACGGGCTTCTAGTTCTATACCATCCAATCATAAACTTTAGGAAGAAGTGTACGGTCCGTCTGATACAAAATAATAATAATAATGAATCATCTACCTTGCTTCGTACACTAAATATTCAATAACAACAATTGTTAAATATTCAAAAACAATAATGACAGTAATGGTAATTGTAAATTGCAAGGAATCCTAGCCCAAAATCCAGAATATACCCACTGAAATTTTCTCTCTCAAAGCAGAACGCACTTTGAGAAGTCATCCTACATGGCAATCAAGACCATACAGACCCTTCATCTAATTGTGCAGAAAATCGTGTTGTTTTACAACTCAAGTGGCCCCTGGTGAAAATCAAGGGTGGGCATCCCCTCTAACTTTGTTGTGGCCCACCTGATCTTTGGATCAAGTGATTTTTTGGAGTTTCTTTGTGACACGACTCGTTTGGTGGACATATTAGATTTTGTGTACATATTACGTGTGATGAGTTCTCAAAGGGTTTTCACGAATTCTAGACAATGTTGTTAAAATCGTACTATTCACGATTTGAATCGTACGATTCAAATCGTATCGCAGGGCCATACGATTCAAATCGTATCGTCAAAATCGCAATTTTAAGTAAATCGTACGATTCCAGTTTGAATTGTACGATTCGACAACGACGTTAAAAATCAGAAAAGAAATCAAATTTTTTTTGTTTTTTTTCATTTTTTTCCCAATTTTTTTAGGGCTTTACTTACGAAAAGCTATTTAAGATCCACCTTCATTAGAATATATATTCTTTTACATCTTTTGAAAGAGATTGGAGAGATTCGGAGATTGTGGGGCCAAGAAATCTTGGAGAAAGAAGCTCTCATATCTTTTTCATCGTTCAACGGAATTAAACACCGCTTGTTTCGTTGGTCTTCTACAGTAAAATAGGTACGAAAATATATAAATTACTTCTTTAATCTTTCATTTTTATTTTCTTCAAACTGTACGATTTTACAAATGCCGCCCCCCTGGACCCCCCGGCTCCAAATAGTGGGGGAGACCCCCCACACCCCATCCCCTTTTATAGGGGTTGCACTTAGAGGTCTAAGGAAACATGATACAAGACACAATCACACACCACCTATATTAGAATATCTCATCTTTTCCTCGTTTAATCTTTTTTTTTTCCTTTCTTTAATTTTTTAAATAAAACATCATTTGGTTCATGTCTCCTAAGAACTCTTAATGATTTTTACCATTTTCATGTTTGACTTGTTTCTTATAGTTATAGGTAGGTTTGGGTGTTAATTCAACTTGGAGTGTTGAAGATGGGAAAGAAGTCGAAGTTGAAGGATAATGACCCTACATGGGAGTATTGTTCGAAGGTGGATGAGAACAATAATCTCCATCTTAAATGTAATTTTTATGGGAAACTTTATTGGGGAGGTGTGTTTCGAATGAAACATCACCTTGCTCGAACCAAGAAAAATGTTGCCTTGTGTAGTCAAGTGGGTGATGACGTCGCCGAAAAATTCAAGAGGTTGTTGGAGGGTAATATGAATGAAAAGAAGCAACAAGAAGAGCAGGCATACGATGTTGAGAGAGTTTTCATTATTGAAGATATGGAAGAAATTGAAGAAAAACGAAAAAGGACTATGGATGATTTTGTAGGAAGAAAGGGCGGGCCGAAAGAAAAGCAACAGGCCACTTTTAACAAAATTTGGAAGAAGGGAGATCGAGATAATGTATGTCTTTCGATTTCTAGATTCTTATATGCAAATGTTTTACCATTTAATCTTGTAAAGAGTCCATTTTTTGCACCTATGATGGAAGCTGTTGCTTCATTTGGGCCGGGGTTGAAGCTACCGTCATATTATGAAGTGAGGAATAAATTTTTGAAAATGGAAGTTAACTCTATAGAAAAATCAATTGAGGCTTATAAGAAGGAATAGGTAAAGACTGGATGCACCGTGATGTCAGATGGGTGGACCGATGGCGTGAATTGGTCTATTACCAATTTTTTGGTAAATAGTCCAAGTGGTACAGTTTTTTTAAGATCAATAAATACATCTGATATCTCAAAAAATGCAGACAATTTGTTACATTTACTTGAATCTATTATAGATGAGGTAGGTGAAGAGAACGTGGTTCAAGTTGTTACAAATAGTGCATCCGCTTATGTCAAAGCGGGTCAAATGTTGATGGAAAAGAGAAAGATATTGTTTTGGTTTCCATGTGCGGCCCACTACATAGATCTTATGCTTGCAGACATTGGAAAACTACAAGTTCATTCTGAAACCGTGGCAAGGGCAAGGGCTATAACGGTCTACATCTATAAGCATTGTTGGATCTTGAGCCTAATGAGGAAGCATACAAATGGAGAGTTGACAAGACTGGCGGTAACACGATTTGCGACGTGTTACTTAACTTTGAAAAGCATCCATGAAAATAGGATTGGCTTGAAGTCAATGTTTACCTCAAAAGATTGGGAAGGTAGTAGCTTTTCGAAGACCGCAAAAGGGAAGCATGTTCAAGACATTGTATTGGCCGATGTTGACTTTTGGCCATCTATCAAGTTTTGCTTGAAAACTACTCTCCCATTGGTTAAAGTTTTATGGCTAGTTGATTCAGATGAGAGGCCAGCTATGGGGTATATTTATGAAGCAATGGATCGGGCAAAAGAATCGACAGCAAAGAACTTGGGAGAGGTGAAAAAGAGGTATTCGGCTATATGAGATATTATAGACCAACGGTGGAATCTTCAGCTACATAGGCCCTTACATGCTGGCGGCTTACTTTCTAAATCCTAGATTTCGATATGATGATAGTTTCCATTCGGATTTAGAAATCAAAACAGGACTATATGATTGTATTGAAAGAATGATCTTGGATTCAAGGCAACGTGTGATCATTGATGAACAAATGGACAAGTTCAAAAAGGCCTATGGATTGTTTGGACGAGAGACTGCAAAATTAACAAGAACTACGAAACAACCAGGTAATTTTTCAATTCTTTTGCTTGTCTTTAAGTAAAGTTACTAAAGTAACTAAGTAGTTATTTAGATTATTTAGTTTATTTATATATTTATCTATGATTGATTCGTAGGTTTGTGTTGGGAGACTTACGGAGATGAGTGTCCTGAATTGCAAAAGTTTGCGATTCGTATTTTGAGTTTGACATGTAGTGCTACTGGTTGTGAGCGCAACTGGAGCACTTTTGAGCAGGTGAGAAATTATTGAATTCATTACTTATGAATTCACATGTAATACCTTTGGTTCTTATGAAATTCCACATTCATTACAGATACATTCGAAAAAAAAGAAATAGACTTGAGCAACAGAGATTGAACGCTCTGGTTTTTGTGAAGTACAATCACTAGCTTGAAGTCCGACATGCAAAGAGAGAGAAAGACCAAGGGCTTGATCCTATCTGCTTATCGGATATGGAATCCGATGATGAGTGGATCACTGAGAAGGAGGATCCTACCCTTCCTACAGATAACACCTGGATGGACATGGGCGAATGCTTTGTTGAGGGATTGGAAGATGTGCCAGGTGTAGGCGGGTCTACCTCACGACCGGATAAGCGACGTGGTTAGATTGTTAAACTAATAGTTTACTTTCATTTAGTTATGCTAAATTGCTAATTGCTAAACTAATAAGCAATGAGCATAATGCACTATTCATAAACTGTTTTGTAGGTCTTAGAAAACTTGCAATAAGAAGTAAAGCGAAGGGGAAAGCGAAAGTGGTAGAAGAGGAGGAACTAGAGTTTATTTCAACGTCAAATTCTGAGGATGAAGATAATGTTGCTGATGTTGATGCCCTTGATGATGAAGATGATGATGATGATGATGGCGTCGCGGTCGACGAAGACTAGATTTGTTTAGACTTTTTGTTTTTTAATACAAACAACTAGTGATGAAGTGAATATATAATTATACATATAAACGGAGATGGAAAATGTTATTTTTTGAAATCATACAGAAAACTTACATGTACATGGGATGGGATATATGAAAAGGGTTTTTTTCTTTTAACTTAATTATGACATGATACAACACAATGATACATTTATACAAGGATACAGACATACAATTACTGACGAGAATCACGTTATGGTTAAATTTTTTTTTTTTAGCATATTCATGAGAAAATGGATGAGTAATATGTTTTTTTAATTTTTCTGATTTATTTACAATTTTTTTGTATTTTGTTACGATATGTTTACAAAAATCTGAAAAAATCTTACAATTTACGATACGATACGATTTAGACCCGATTACGATTCCGATACGATTCACGATTTGACAACATTGATTCTAGATAATATTTCTCATATATATGTTTGCGCATGGCATAAGGAAGGCAACAAGTGCAGAGATTTCAACATAGTCAATCATAAGCAAGGTGAATGTCCAATTTGAGATTGGTATTTTGTAGCACAATGATTTCATGTTGTTTGGGTTGTTTTCATCCATTGTTCTTTGAGCTATGGTGCTGGAGAATAAAAATTCTTATATGGTTAGGCCATATCTATCATGAGATGATGGAAACACTTGTGCTAGGAGGAGTTCTTCAATCTCCTAATTTTTTTAAATTAGGGTCTAGACAAACTATATTAAGTTCATCTAGACTAGAAAACTAACAAGGTGTTACCATAAGCATAGGGCTTTTAGAGGTGATACATACATACATTTGTAGATCATTTCTTATTGCATCTTGAAACAAAACTCCACTTTATAACAACTTCATGTACGAAGTTGTTCTGCATAACCTGGGCTTTTAACTCACAAAAAAAATAAAGAAGAAGAAAAATTGACCCTGGACAATTAATTGTTGGATGCTCAAATAGGCTTCACATTCTATTATTATTTGTACTCCTTTAGAATTGATTAAGATTTTGGATATGGAAAATTCTAAGTATGTTAAAGAAACTAGCAATGGTGGGAGTGTTAACTTACCTAATCGATGTCATAAATGATGAACTAATTAAAATCCATGAAAAATAGCAATATTTGATATATTGTTGAATGGCCTAGAGGGAGTAAGTTGATTAATAGTAAATGGGTATTAAAATCAAATGGGTTTTTTTTTTTTTTTGGGTAATATCAAAGGGTATACAACTGGAATAGTTAATAAAGGTTTTTTTTTTTTTTTTTATAATAATCAAATGCATTGATCTTAAGAAAACCTTTCATTCAGTATCAAAGTTAATGTTGTGCATTTAATAAATGGACAAAGGACTTCACTTACATATGTTAAAGATGAGATCATTTACAATCAATTAGATATACAGATGTAGAACTTGTGGAATGCCTTAATAGTAAGAAGTCCACTTCTAGTTACGTTTTCATAATGAAATTATATTATGAAAAGCGTGAAATAACATGACTTCACTTACCTGAAGGTAGAATACATAACTTTTCTTAAGTGCACGCATAGGTTGATATGACTTCAATTTTTTTCTACCTAATAGAGAATTGCATGTCAAATATCTGTAGAATCCATCGATGCAAAGCAGGTAATGGTGGATCTACTTCTTAAATGTTGTTCTGTTACACTATTTGTGAGGTGTGTCTTTTATAGGAGTTGTCAATCCCAATTAGAATGACTGGATTAGTGGAAGCATCGGTTTAATTAAACATTTAGATATCTCATTTATCTTAAAAAAAATCATATAATCTATATTCGTTTCTCTTTCAACATGCACATTTTATTTTGAGTAAGCAAAATTTAGTTTGTATCTCATTAAAGACATGTAATTTTTTTAACAGAAATAATAGGCTCACTTGATGACAAGTACATTTGAGCATACTAGACGTGTAATCTTTATACCACACTTCATATTCATAAATTATGCTAATAAGGTTGTTAGCATTTGTGACCGTGATTTATCTCACTTCGCACTAACTAAATAATATGATGACTACCACAATCTTATATTAGTGGTCATGACGAACTAGATTTAAGAAATGTTGCTTATGTGATCCAACAGTCGTGTTTTTTAAATCTAGCAAATACCCTTTAGGAAGTTTCAAACTAACGTATTTTGTGAAGTATTTTTTCTTAATTCATTAATGTGACCTAGGTGGGAGAATTTAAGACATCTGTTAGGTGACATGCACATGACCAATGGTTTGAATAAACTGACTATTGGATATTCAAATTGAGCATACTGGCATACTCCATTACAATTGTGATCTTTATAAATGGGGTGAGCACGTATACTTGAATTGTGTTACCTATCCATAGTACTTTAATTGAACATGGACTCAATTTAGTGTGGAGACTTATGAGGTAGTAGTTATGATGGGCTGAATTTACTCTAGGTCCTTTATAAATACAAGTCTTCATCTCTTCATCCATATGTACAGAAAACCTAAGTTCCATTGCAAGTTTTTCTTAAGAGGTTTTTTTTTTTTTTTTTTGCCATCAGACTTAGATTTTCTATATATGTAGTGAAGTAACCCAAACTTATATTTGTAGAGGAGAGAACTGGAGTAGTCCAACATAACTAATCCTTAGAAGTATAGAGTCGTCCCCACACTAGATAGAGTTAATGTTCAACTGAAGCATTGTAGATAAGTAACAAAGTCCAATTAAAGCACTATGGATAGGTATATAGCACATTCCAAGTGAACCACTCCAGACCTATTTGTAAATATCATAATCATAGTAGGGTCCACTGGTATGCTCAATCTGAACATATATATTAAGTATAAGGAAAGCAAATATAGGTGCCTAAGGAAAATATACAAACACAAGAATATAAAAAGGAAAATATAAAGCAAAAGTTGGAACTATATACCTCATCAGCTATCAAGTACAAATGCACTAACACAAAAAAAAATTCCATACGACATCCGATGAGCTCAGTTGTCAAGTAGGGGTCCCCCTGGAAAATCCTAACTTTTAGGCATGTTTGGACATAGGAAAGCCATGTGGAAATGGAAACTGTTTTCCATTTAACAGACAGTTCAACTGTTTGGATACTTGGTTTCCATAGTACTGATCATTACACTTATCCATAATTAAGATTCTCTTGTCAGGGCTGTGGGGCCTGCTGTGATGTATATTTTTTTAACCTAGTCGTACATCCATTTTGATGGATCATTTTAAGGAATGAACCCAAAAGGAGGTAGATCTAAGGCTTGTGTGGACCACACTACATGAAGTAGGGGGGACAGTGATCCCAACCATTGAAAACTTTCTAGGGACCACCATGATGTTTATTTTCCATCCAACCTTTTCATAAAGTCAGGTGGACATGGATGAAGGGAAAACATAAATATCAACTTGATCCAAAACTTCTATGGTCCTCAAGAAGTTTTTAGATGTAGGCATTTAATCCTTACTGTTTCTATGGGCGTGGTTCATTCTGCCTCATTTTTGAGTTGACAACTTCAAAATGATTTTACACATACATCATGGTGGGGCTTACAGTAGCCCCTGACAAGACCGTCCATCTTGGCCAGGTCCTAGTGGTGGTTGTACCCAATCGACAACAGAAAATGAGGCACATCGTAAGCTTAAGTGTACCACACCACAAAAAAGCCGCAAAAGTTTTGGATCTCCCTTGATCCAGGTCAAGCTGATATTTATGTTTTTCCTTAATCCAGATGAGTGTAACCTTATGAACAAGTTGGGTGGCAAATAAACATCATGGTGGGCCGTAGGAAGGTTTCAATGGTGAACATCATTGTCCCCACTACTTCTGTGTTGTGGTGCACTTGAGCTTTGGATCTGCCTCGTTTTTGGGCTCATGCCTTATGATCTCACAAAATGAATGAACAATATTGGTATAACACACATCATAGCAGAGCCTACAGAACTATGTGACATCACCACACCACCCACGTAGAGCCACAGGAAAATTGAACGCTTGAAAGGCCCTACACAAGTTTTGGATCAAGCTTGTATCGAAGTCCAAGTGAGTGGCTCGATGGGCCATCTTGATCTATTGACGGTTGTGGTAGAGAAATACCACCAAATGCACGGTGTGAATGTTTCAATACACATCACGGTGAGGCCCACCCATACACATAGTAATGTGATTTCCACTTCATGGGAAGCCATGAGTTTGAGCTGTACGTGTGGGCCCACTGTGATGTGTGACAGACATCCACCCCATCAATCAGATGCACCCTTCCATTGTGTGGGCGTGGGTGTGTAAAGCAAAAGCAAACAAAGAAGAAGAAGAAGAAGCATACTCTCACAAGAAACCCTAATCCAGTCCGAGGGAGACCTTGCACTTCCGAGGTGGGCCCAACAAACCTCCCGGTCTATTTGTGGCTGAAGGCAGGAATCCAACTGTCACACTCTCACAGGAAACCCTAATCCAGTCTGTACCAGTTGTATCATGTGCCGAATCATCGTAACTGCGAAGAGCTAGAAAGCCGACGTGGAAATCCACAGCCCCACGTAGGGTTCGATCCCTAACCATGGATTCGGCGGCATCCTCATCCACACTCACCGATCGAGCCATCAGACTCACCTGGCGAGTCTTAGTCATTTCACCGTACAAGTCAATGGGGAAGATAGATGCCTCTGATAGCAAGTGGGGCCCGTAGTAAATGGCGGCCTCCATATTTTCGTAATGGAGTAGAACCTCGTCGTCAGGGTTTTCGAAGGATATCGTGATGTTCCATGTGGCAGTCAATCGCGATGAAGAGATGTTGAAGGGATAGACGGTGGCGGAGGAGATGGAGAACGAAGGAGGACTGACAGTGCTCATGTTCATGATTGGGAAGAAGATGGCGAACATAGATAACACGACGAGCCCGATCAGTCCCATCTGGCCACAGGATGGGGTACGGGAGTCGTCGTCGGTGATAAGTGGTTTCCGGAGTTGGGATTCGTCGGCGGCCATTGTTGAACGGAATGGATGTAGGTGTGTGTGCAGGTGAGAGACGAAAATAGTCGTGAGCGTTTTACTTTCTCATAGAGATTTGATCGATACCAAAGCACTCTTCCTGCCAGGGAAAACTAGGTGGTGCACCGTGGTACGCGGAAGCGGATTAGCTGGTGCACCGCACACCAGCGAGCTCGCTGGTGTATTGACGTCACCAATTTCTGTGGGGTCCACCATGAGGTTCGTGGTATATCCAAACCGTCCGTCCATTTGGAGACATCGTTATAAGGGTCTAACCAAAAATTAGGATAGATCCAATGATCAAGTGGACCACACCGCAGAATGCAGTGGGAGATTGAACCTCGACCATTGAAACCTTCTTGGTGGTCACAGAAGTTTTGGATCAAATCTGATATTTGTTTTTACCCTTCATCCAGGTCTATGTGACCTTATGAACAGTTAGGATGGCAAATAAACATCATGGTGGGTCCTAGGAATGTTTTAACGGTGAAAAGCATTGTCCCCACTGCCTTTTGTGGTGTGGTCCACTTGAAATTTGGATATATCTTATTTTTTGGATCATGCCCTAAAATGATCTTGTAAACGGGATGGACGGTGTAGATATG
The DNA here is from genome assembly GCA_003013855.2 of Liriodendron chinense. NCBI lineage: Eukaryota > Viridiplantae > Streptophyta > Magnoliopsida > Magnoliales > Magnoliaceae > Liriodendron > Liriodendron chinense. The sequence goes on from ML058574.1 coordinate 2,025,796, forward strand.
TTAAATACATCATCTTGGGGCCCACATGATCTTGATTTTCTTTGAACCGTTGGTATGAACACGAGCTCGAGGCGTAGCTGTTGCAAGCGACACGTACTCACACCAGCAAAGAATCCGGATCTTCATTTAGAATCAAGCAGAGAACCTCTGCTGCTGCTGATCTGATTGGTCCACCTTAGGCTCAGCTCTGACAAAGTCAGGCTGAGGTGGACCAATCAGAATGGTGACGAGCAGGATTTTCTTGCTTGGTTTTAACAGAGGATCCGGACTCCACCAGCAAATTAGCTGGTGTAGGGTACACCAGGCAATTCGCTTCCATGGTATGCGGATTAGCTACTGAGAGGTTTGAGTAGCTAGATAGCTAATGAAGTGACGTCACCAACTTCTGTGGGCCCATCATGATGTATTTATTGTATCCACACCATCCATCCATTTGGGGAGATCATTTTAGGAAATGAGCTAAAAAATGAGATATACCCAAAGCTCAAGTGGACCCCACCAATGAAAATAGTGGGGATTGATCTCCTACTATTAAAAACTTCTTGGGGCCACAGAAGTTTTAGATCAAGATGATATTTGTGTTTTCGCTTCTTCCAGTTGGTGTGAACTTATGAACAGGTTGGATCTCAAATAAACATCATGGTGGGCCCTAGGAAGGTTTCAATGGTTGCTGTCGCCACTGTTTTCTTTAGTGGGGTCACTTGAGCGTTGGGTCTGTCTCAGCTCATGCACTAAAATGATCTCTCCAAATGAATGGATGGTATAGATACAACACATACATCACGGTGGGGCCCATACAACTTGGTGACATCACTTCAGTAGCTAGATAGCTACTCAACCTGTCAGTAGCTAATCCGCAGCACCATGATGCTTGTGAGAAATCTATCCCGTCCATCCATTTTGCCCGATTTTGTGAGGATATGATCCAAAATCAAGGGAGATCCAAGACTTAAGTGGGCCGTACGGCAGGAAACATTAAAGATTGAACGTCCGCTGTTGAAACCTTCGCAGGGCTAATGAAGTTTTGGCTCGGGCTATTATTTTTGTGTTTTCAACACTTCGCGCCCTGAAACAGTGTGAGTGAGTGCTCCCTCATTAAAAATTTCAAAGAGCCCATTGTAAGGTTTTAGTAATGTTTATTTTCAATCCAATCTGTTGATAATGTCAATAATGTCTTTATGAAGCGAAAATATAAATATAAGATTGATCGAGAATGTTTGTGGCCCACAAAACGTTTTTAATGATTATTCATCACTGTTTCTAGTGTTATGTTCCACCTGAGGAATCATATCCTAAAATGATATGAAAATACAAATATACGGAGTAGATATATAAAAACCCCACACGGTTAGGGTAACAACCACTAAGCTGTTCCCACACACCTAATCCGCTCCCGTGTTACATACGGAATCTTGATCGCGTGGCGTGCCACACAGCACCTTGGTTGTGTGTTGACGTGAGAAGCAACCGTGATATATGTATTATATCCGCATCGTCCATTCAATTTAGGGCATGAGCCCAAAAATAAGGCAGATACAAATCTTATGTAGTCGAGACCACATGAAGTAGTGGGGACAGTGACACCCCCCGTTGAAGTCCATTTAGAGCCAAACATGATGTTTATGAGCCCTTGAGCATAAAGGGAAACACACAAATATAAACTTTCGATCTCCATAGCAAGCACGTTCTGGATCTAGTATGGGAAGCGATGGAGCACATTTTGACAGGGGGATAGACAAATATACTCCAATTTCCCAGTTGAAAAGATGGGTTCCCTTTCGGTCTCGACAGAGAAAAAGAAAAATCTTGAAAACTTGGATACTGAAAAAGTGAGCAGAGAAGTTAGCTAGTGAAGTACTAGGCACGGTAGCTAGCAGCTTTGGTCTCATCACAGAATCTACTCTTTCTGGCATTGAAGTCAAATCACTTTGTCTCGCAGGATGTTGATAAGAGAGTTCGTTCCTCTAAGCTTGGGTGGAGGGCCCAAGTAGCAAGGCAGTAGATAAGATAGAAGAAGGGGCCGGGCTCCCGGTGGAGCAGAGGAGATGGTCATATCCGGCTTCAGCGGTTACACCTTGCATGCAGGCGGAAAGGTAATTTGGGAGTTTTCATGTGAGCAGGCGTTTTGACCCTCGGACTTTCCTTCTCACACCATAGCCTTCTTGTAGTCCACTCGAGGTGCACCTATTAAGATCAGCATTCTAGACCCCTCTCTCTCTCTAAAAGAGGTCTCTCCTTAAGGACAAAGCACCGCGTCCAGATGGGTTTCCTTTCTTTTTAAAAGATCTGCACCATTATTGACAAACAGGAACATCAAGGGTTAGGTTGTTCACCCATTAAAGCAGTACGTGAGCTGGGTTTATAATGCCGTGAGACAATTCGGTCCATATCTAATGTGGGCATTAGATCATTGACAAGACATTTCCCTAATAGGAGAGGATTGGGAAGGACGCACCTCTGGTGTACTAATTATTAAACGCTGGGTAGCCAGGTATGGAGCGGATAACAATGGAAAGTATCTCGATACATGGAAAGTATAGTAAGCCCACCCCAAGATGAGTGCTCTCCTATTCCAACCTTCCCTAGCACAATCGAGACAACGATGGATTCTCTGCCCCTGCGGGGATGGCAATGAGTATCTCTTACTCATTAGATTTTGCGAGACATTTCCAGAATGTGTTGACTAATACACACCTGCAGGGACCATGTGGTTACCCCATCTGCGTTTAAATAATTGGTTGGTACACTCCAGAGGCGAGCTTCGGGGTTTCCATTATTTTCTATGATGTTGCTCAATTGAGGTTCAGATCTGCTTATTTTTGGCCTATGTCCTACAATGATCTATAAAAATGGATGGATAGGATATAACGCCTAAATCATGGTGGGCCTATAGATCTTTGCCACCTTAACAAACAGGCCTCGTCACGCAGTCCGAGTCCAGATTTCATATAATCTGGGTTCAACTTTTAACTTTTCTATTTCTCACTCAACATGTGATGTGTGACGTGTGGTCATGTCAAAGGAGGGCCCCACATGATGGGTGGCCCATACAATGAATGGTCCACATCAAAGGTGGCGCCCACATTATGGATGACCCACATCAAGGGGAGCCCACGTAATAGATTCTCCACATCAAAGTTAGGCCCCTAATGATTAGTGGCCCACATTCAAAGCAGCCCCGCATGATGGACAACCCACATTGGTGGGGCCCACAAGATGGATGGTACAATCAATGGTGGGTCCACATGAGGGGCGGTGGATAATGAAAGTGGCTCCATATGATGGACAATAACATTGAAGGTGGGCCCCACATGATGGATGACCCACATCAAGGTGGGCCCTACATAATGGACAGTCTACATCAAAAGTCGACCCTTAATGATGAATGGCCCACATCCAAGGCAGGCTCCACTTGATGGATGGCCAACATCAAATGTGGGGGCCCACATGATGGACTGCCCACAACAAAGTTGGGCTCCATGTAATGGGCGGTGGATATTAAAGGTGGGCCCCACATGGACAGTTAATTTTGATAGTGGGCCCCATATGATGGATGACCCACATCAAGGTGGGCCCCATATAATGGACGGCCCACATCTAATGCGCCTATTATGAATGACCCACATCCAAAGTGGACTTCAGATGATGGAGGCCAACATCGAAAGTGGGGCCCACATGATGGACGGTCCACATCAAAAGTTGGCTCCACATGATGGATGGTGGATATTAAAGTTTGGCTCCTCATGATGGACAGTTAACAATGATGGTGGGCCCACATGATAGATGCCCATATCAAGGGAGAGGGAGAGTAGATTAGTTGTTACCAGGGACAGCTTAGGCGTTAGTCTAACCATGTGGGGCCCATCTCGATATATTTCTGATATATCCACACCTTCCATCTGTTTTGCCATCTCAGTTTAGGACATGATACAGACTCTAAGAAGATCCAACTCTCAGGGGACCATACCGCTAGAAACAGTGATGAAAGACAATTACAAACATTTTGTGGGTCACAAAAGTTTTGGATCAATCTGATCTTTATATTTTCCCTTCATCCAGATATTCTTTAACATTATCAATAGGTTGGATTTCAAATAAACATTACTAAAATCTTACGGTGGACTTGTTGGAAATTTAATGGTGGGGCACTCAATCACCACCTGTTTCCATTGGTATGGTCCACATGAGATTTGGATCTGCATAATTTTTGGAACCCTTTCCTCAAATGGGCTGTAGAAATGGATGGACGGCATGGATATACAAAATATCGCCCATGTGGGCCACACGGTAGGGGTAACACCCACTAAGCTGTTCCCCGGCTAACACCTAATTCGCCCCGTATCAAGGTGGTCCCACATGAGGATAGTTCACATCGAAGGTCGCCCCTGATGATAAATGACCTGCATCGAAGGTGGGCCCCACTTGATTGATAGCCCACTTTGAAATTGGGCCTTGCATGATTGACAATGCACATTAAAGGTGGACCTGCATGATGGACGGTCCACATCCAAGGTAGGCCTCACAATGTGGATGGTCCACACTGAAGGTAGACCCCACATGATTGACAGTTCATATTGAAGATAGGCCAACGTGGGCCCCTCTGTTAAAAGTTGGGCATACATAATGAATGATGAACATGAAGGGTGGACGGAACAAACTTGAGGCACATACAAGTACTTGTGTGATAAGGGAAACCAAGCATTTTTTGCTACCGTGTATTGTTCATCGAACATACTTTATCTGCTGATTAAGTAGAAACTAAGATCAGCTACTTATGGCATAAGTAGTTTATGTAAAGTACCTCGGGATCCAAACACTTCTCTTTGGGGCTTGTTTGGATACCACCAAGTAGTTTCTTTTTACCTTATGTAAGCTAATGGGCAACTTTTCTTAATTAAGTTGGTTTAGTTATTAAACTTAAATAAGCAATTTATTTAGCAAACTTATTTCCTAAAGCATTTTTTTTTTACCTGCCAATCATATTACAAAAAAAAGCTGCTAAAGAGAGAGAGGCTCCGAACATTGTGCAGCCATCATGATGATGCATCTATGATGGTCCTGCAATCTGGACAATTCAATTTGGGTTAATGTACAGATTCAATCTATAATCGTTCAAGTGCCTATGTATGAACCATCGCACCTGCTCTGCCAGAGTATCAAATACCCACCCTTATCCTGCCAATAGTTATCCTCGTGAGAGAGACGGTGATCGATCTCACCTCATCTAGGTAAGCCGAAGAATGTTCTATACGGCGTCTATAACCTGTTGTGCTATCCAACAGGAGACCCAAGCTGGGGGCCATAAGAATATATTCAAGATCATTGAATTTGATGTCTTCTTGTCACAAATGATATAGGCCATACTCTTTTGATGGCCATTGATCGGATGGCTAGGGTCATCATATTAAAGCGTTTCTTGAGAAGAATGGGGAAGCAAAGGTAAGGCCCACCAGATCAGCTGTCCGATCCATGATTAGTTGGCTTTTGGTCATTAATGATCTAGATTGTTCATGTTGTTGGGCATTGATTGGATGGCTAAGGATCATAAAATCCAATTGATCCTCAAGAGCAATGGAGATGATAGAAGTGAGGCCCACAAGATGAATGGTCTAGATCCATGTTCAGATAATTATTAACAATGACCTAGACCATTCATTTTTGTAGCCCCTAATTATGTGGCTAGGATCGTGTTATAGTGATTCTTGTGAGAAATGGGAAGCAGAGGTAGGGCCTGTAAATAGGCTGTTTGGACTACACATTTTTTTTTTTTTTTTGCAATAGGCCGTAAATCCTATCCGCTTCATTGGCACATTGTTTACTGTTTGGATGCCTCATAAACGAGCGAGAAGTCAGAAGACTTCAGCTTCTTGTGATAGCTATGAACCGTTTGGTCAGCCAAATGGCCGGACTGGGTCATGGCATATGCATCCAAACTTGTCCATTTTCAGGGGCAAAAAAGGGTGTAGAAATCAACTTCAATTTCTAAGTTTTTAATGAAGGGAAATGATACATTAGACCATCAATTACCATAATAGGACAGTAGACCAATCAGAGGGGCAAGCAAAGTCTGTAAATCACTTTAAAAAATTGTGGAGAAATTTTTGAAAGAGTGATTTAAAACTCCACTTGCAAAAGTGATTTAGAATCCTACTTGCCCCTCTGATTGGGGTTTTTTTATGTCCATTTTTTTTAATCATCTCTATTTAAACATGACAAACAAGCGTTTTGATAACAGATAGATTTTGAAAAATGCGAACAAAAAGAACCAATTGCCAATCAGCTTATTGAGTAAACACTGTGGGGTCCATTGTGATTTATGTATTTTATTCACTCCGTTCATCCATTTTACCAGATAATTTTAGAGCTTGAGCCCAAAAATGAAGCATATTCAAACCTCAAGTGGACCACACCACAGAAACAGTATGAATTGAACATCTACCATTGAAAAATTCTTAGGGGCCACAGAATTTTTGGATCTAGCTGATATTTGTGTTTTCTCTTCATCCATGCCTGTGTCATCTTATGAAGAGGTCATCTTATGAAGAGGTTGATTTCCTCTGGTGTAGTAATCAGTACGATAAAAGTGTACAGATGCAATTGGTCCATAAGATTCAATGGACTGTCCTGAGTGTGACCAAGTAATACTGGATTTGCAAACCCCGGGACTTGAACACTGGACGTCCTGCTCTGATACCTTGTTACTGACCAGTTGCAATAAAAGCTCAAGCTGTTAGGAAACGACAGAAGAATGTATAGCAGGGGGTTTGCTGACGCCTCCAACAGCCCCACTTGTGGAAACTCGGAATCCAAAGTTGGTTTTGAACATACAAACCAAAAGTCTAAAAAACTTTGATATAGGAGACTGCATTTCAATGTTCAATTGAATTGAATTGCAATAGTTCAATTTCAATTAAGAGAAATGGAGATGGGAAACTCTACTTTCAATAACCAATTATATCAATTTCCTCTATAATGAATTGAATGAATTGCAACCAAGTTGAGTGCCTAAACAGGCATTTGGATTCTCAGTTCAACTTCTTACAATTATATGATTTTCAAATGAGGTCCACATACAATCTGGCAATTAGGATGTGGTTGGATGTTCAAACTAAATTGATTTGCAAAAATACTTTAATTTACCAAAATATGGTATCCTCACTCATTCATAAAAAGAACAAACCGACCAAATTGCAATTACGATCATTTCAAATCGAACTACAAATGCATGGAATCACGATTAGAGGTTTGGTTGTCATACTGAACATGAATAGTACCACCCCACTTGGCCATTTCCTCTATAACGAATTGAGTGAATTTCATTTCAATTCAATTAACAACTATAGATGTCCTTCGGATGCACTATCAAATTGCAGTGTAGATGCTTCATTCATATTGAAGAACCAAATTCCAAATTGCAATTATGTCACGTTCAAGTTCCACTAGTTTCAGTCCGCCTTAAAAACAAATCTTTAATTGATTAAGAGAAAGGAACATAGCTACAATTTGTGGGATACTCATCTATTCTAATATTGTTACTTCTTGATTATTTCTCTCTATCAAGCTAAATGCTTTGCAATTCAATTCACTTGTGCATCTAAACAAAGTTTAAAAAAAAAAAAAAAAACATAGAAATAGCTTACAACAAGCATAACAATCAAACATACTGAATCGAGCAGTATATTAGCCGCCTTGAGGTCCTTATATATTACTCAAGGGTCATGTTTATGCAGATAGTTCATCGCCTTTGAAACCCCGAAAGCTATCTTTATTCTCGCATCCCCATAAAAGTGGAATATTGTCTCTGTAAAAGCAGAATCCTTAAATGCTAACAATAGCCCAAATGACAAAATAAAATAGTCTCGCATCTAGTATAGTTAACTTTTTATGGTACTAAGCAGGAATAAACTTCTTGCCCAAATGTGACTGGCTCCATCTGCCCCACTATGTGATGATCCAGGTCATGTATCTAGTGGGTTGCATGTGGCCCATCTTATGAGTGAATCAGTTCCAATTTTTAGGCCAGGCAATGTACACTATATAGCTAGTGTGGTGAATAGTTTGAATCTCTCACACATGTTGGCACATGAGCTATGAGTCGATCACTCATGTGAGTTCCACTAGCAGGGATCCTATAGGTTGTATAATATTAGCCAATGCAATCAAGCTTATCATAGTCATATTTTAAGGTTATGTTTGGATGGACAAGTGGAATGAAGTGTGAACATTCAGTTTAATCAACAGGAAATGGTGAAATGCAATGCCATTTACAAAAGTCTGAAATGACTTGAAGTATCCCTAAAACTGCACTTGTAACCTTTCGAAGTCTATCACGCCATCTTATATGAATCCGAAGGTAAGAAAGAGGTGATTACAATTTGTTCTGCAATTCATTTCATTTGCGCATCCAAAAAAAAACTCTCCAAACTGTCTTTTCCGTATGTGAATGATATCATGTTTGTGAGTCACCATAGTATCCATAATAAATAAAATCCAAACAGAGAAAAACATGTGAGAAAAGATATCTATTGTGATAAGGAAATCACTCTCTTAGCTCATACGTGAGCTATGCTTTGCCTTATATAGAAAAAGTATTACAAGTGTATAAATTCAAGATTTGAATATCCCTCTAAATATGCTAATTACTATATATGGTTACATAATTGTGGAGGAAGATATGGAATAGAGTTGGCATCCCATTGATTACTCCTCATATCCCCCCTCAAGATCAAGGAGGGAAATCCCGAAGATTGAGCTTGCCTCGAAGAAGAAGGAAACGAGGACTAGGTAGAGATTTGGTGAGGATATCAGCAATTTGATACGACCCAGGCAGATGAGCAACCCTAATCGTTCCATTGAGTACGTGTTCACGAATAAAGTGAACATCAATGTCAATGTGTTTGGTGCGTCTGTGGAAGACTGGATTCTTAGACATGTGCAGCGCACTGATGTTATCACAACAGAGAATAGGAGAAAATTGTGAGCAAATATCGAGACGCCGAAGTAAATGTAGGAACCATAAGACTTCAGTCGTTGTTGAAGCAAGAGCACAATATTCGGCTTCCGCGCTAGAGCAAGACACAGTGGGTTGCTTCTTAGCACCCCAAGATAAAAGATTGAGGCCTAAGTAGACGGCATATCCCGTAGTGGATTTGCGACTGTCAAGGCAGCCTGCCCAATCAGCGTCAGAGAAAGCCCGTAGAGAGAGATCAGACGACTTGTGGAAATGAAGGCCATAAGACAAAGAGCCTTTTACATACCGAAAAATCCGCTTAACTGCTTCGAGATGGGCTAAACAAGGCTTTTGCATAAATTGGCAGACATGGTTGATTGCAAATGCTAGATCAGGCCGACTCATGGTGAGGTACTGTAGAGATCCGACCATTTGGCGATAAACTAACGAATCAGCCAATGGATCAGAGCCATGAGCTGAGAGTTGCAGACCTGCAGCTAAAGGGCTTTTGGCTGGCCGAATTCCAGAAAGCCCGAATCGTTCGAATAATTGGACGCCATATTGGGCTTGCGATAAGATAATGGATATAGAAGAGCGGATAACTCGCATGCCCAGAAAGAAGCTTAAGTTACCTAAATCCTTCATATCAAACTGTTGTGATATCTTGTGAATGAGGTGCTGAATAAGAGATATATCATTCCCTGTGATGATAATATCGTCCACATAAATAAGGAGGAGGATAATATGGCGGCTTTGTTGCAGAATAAATAATGATGTGTCATAAGGACACCCTTCAAAACCAAGCTGAAAGAGATAAGAAGTGAACTTTGTATACCAGGCTCGTGGGGCCTGTTTGAGCCCATATAAAGCTTTGTGAAGCCAACAAATGTGATTGGGCCTAGTGGAGTCAACAAAGCCCGGTGGTTGTTGTAGATAGACTTCTTCTTGTAAGTCGCCATGGAGAAAAGCGTTTTTCACATCAAGTTGTCGAAGAGGCCAATCAAACGAAACCGCCAAAGAGAGAATTAGGCGAATGGTGCCGGCCTTGACAACGGGGTTGAATGTTTCTTCAAAATCAAAGCCTTAGCGTTGATTGTAGCCCTTAGCAATGAGCCGCACCTTATAACGATCAATGGATCCATCAGCCCGGTGCTTAAGTTTGTAAACTCATTTGCATCCAACGACATTCATAGAAGGATTGAATGGAACTAAAGACCATGTTCCATTTCATTGTAATGCAGAGAACTCCTCATCCATGGCCCGCACCCAATTTGAATCAGAGGCAGCTTGTTTATAGGTAGTGGGCTCGAGTGGATGGGCATGTGAAGCAGCAAGGAGGCCCATAGGAATAGGATGCCGTGTGGCAATGAGTACTTTTGGACGTCGGGTCCCATCAGGAGTCCTAAGTAATCATGGAATGTTGGACTGGTGGCAAAGGAGGATCAGGTAAAGATGATGAAGGAGGGAAGATCTCCATAGGTGTAAGTGATGATGATGGTCCAGCGACACCAACCGATGATGTAGGTGCAGAGTGAGCTTCTAAAGAGCCATCCCCACTTGTGGAAAGAAGAATGGGAGAAGATGTCTCATCAATGGATGGACCTGGACCTGTAATAGTCTCCGTCAGTAAATCAATGGGAAACTTTTTAACTTTAAAGGAATCGAATGGTGGGGATGAGGGAGAGATAGACTTTGTGGAGAAAGGGAAGCTGCTCTCGTCAAAGGAGACATGACGAGAAATGTAGACCCGACCGGTAGAAGGGTCCAGGTAGCGATAACCCTTGTGTTGTCCACTATAACCAATAAAGACACACGGCAAGGATTTGAACTCCAATTTCCTACGTCCAAAGGGCTGTATACAGGGATAACATGCACACCCAAAAACATGAAGATGGTCATAAGAAGGCCGTGATCCTAGTAAGGTTTCAAACGGAGTCCGGCCTTATAAAGATTTTAAAGGGAGGCGATTGATTAAATAGACAGCCGTAGTAAATGCATGATGCCAAAAGGGAGGAAGGAGATGGCAGTGGGCCATCAAGGTAATCCCAGGTTTCAACCAAATGTCGATGCTTGCGCACGGTAAGGCCATTCTGCTCTGGAGTTCCTGGACATGATAATAAGTGAGAAATTCCTGAAGTTCTAAAGAAATCCCGAAGCTGCAAAAACGGTATATTCACCATCGCCATCGCTTTGGACCACCTTGACTTGAGCATTATATTGATTCCGGATGAATGTGATAAAAGCAATAAATATAGAAGCAACATCTGATTTGCGTCGGAGGGGAAAATACCAAGTAAACCGTGAACATTCATCCACAATAATCGAAACCCATCAATAGAAGGTGTAGAAGCAGGACCCCAAACATCACTGTGAAGTGTGCTAAAACATTGAGTTGAATAAGAAGACCATCTAGAAAATGATAATTTAGACGTCTTTCCAAGCTTACAACTAGCACAATGATTATTTAAAGGTCGACTAGATAAACTGCAAAGCATCAGATAAATGCTTGATTATTTGAAGAGTAGGATGGCCCAACCGTGCATGCCAGGTGTCCCCATCTGCTTTATTGGAGAAGAGACCAAGAGGAGAAGACGATGGTAGACGAGCATTGTTGATTGGGTAGAGACCTCCACGCCTAGGACCTTCCAACAGTGTCTTCCCTGTCTGCAAGTCCTTGATAAGAAAACACCAAGGATAAAAGACGAAGCAACACATATTATCTTGAGTAAATTGGTAAACACTCAATAAATTCTTCGTTATCTTGGGAACAATAAGAACTTTATCAAGTCGAAGAGAAGAAGGAGACAGAGCAACGTTGCCAATATGAGAAATAGGGAGACCAGCACCGTCTCCTAATAAAAACCTTATCAGAACCATTATATGGAACCATACCTTCAGTAAGAGAAGAGTCTGCCGTCATGTGGTTGGTGGCCCCGGTATCTGGATACCAGGCCGAATCATGCTGATCGGTAAGGTGCATGGCAGCAAAAGATTAGACCGGGGTTGGGTCCGGGGCGGAGGAAGATTGAGCCTCACAGTTGTTCGCCTTATGATTCGGGTACCCACACTCATAACAATATACGGATGAAGCATCACCATTAATGGGTGCAGCACGAACACGACCGCGACGAGTCGACTGGCCACGACCACGAGAGGTGGTATTGTCAGAAGGTGAGTTACGGCCTCCAAGGAAAAGACCACATCCACAAGTGTTACGACCACAACCGCCATGGCTATGAGACAGACCTCGACCTTGAGATTTGTGTGAGTACATAGCAATAGAAATATCAGGTGGTGGACGAGTACCTTGTAAGCGAAGGTCAAAGTCGAACAAGAGTGCAGTCACTTCATCAACAGAAGGAAACTCACGGGAGATGTTGATGGCAGCAACAACAGGATCGAACTCAGAGCCAAGCCCATGCAATAGCCAGAGAATGAAATCATCATCATCTACAGGCTTTCCAGCACTGGCATGGGAGCGAGCAAGGGCCTTGGCTTTATGAACATATGCAGATATGGAGAGAGAGCCTTTGGATAGAGAATGAAGCTCGGTCTTAACTTGTTGAGTGCGGGAGCGTGAAAGAGTCCCATAAAGAACTTCGAGAGAATGCCACAAAGTAGCCGCAGATTCACAATGAATGACTTGCGGTAAAACATCCTCCGATAATGAACTAGCAAGCCAAGCAAGAACCATCCGATCCAAGCGCAGCCATTGGAGAACCGCAGTCTAAGTGTCGTCACCAACAGGACGAACCATGGTGCCAAGGACAAGGCCGAGAAGTCCATGACAACGAAGAACTGGAAGAACTTGCATCTTCCAGATAAGGTAATTGGAAGAGGCGAGTTTAATAGACACCTCTTGATTGATCGTCTTCACAACCGGAAGAAATGGGCTCCCAGAAATCTTGGTTATGGGAGTGGATGGGGCTGGAGAGGGGCTGGTAGTCTCAGAGGTGGTGGGAGATGCCTATGAGAAAGGGGGAAGGGAGGGTTAAAAAAAAATATTAAAATTTCTCTAATACCATGTGAGAAATGATATCTATTGTGATAAGGAAATCACTCTCTTAGCTCATACTGATGGAGTTTTCCTCCTCATGTGTCAGAGGAGAGAATATGAAACAGGGTGAGGCCAGGCGCCCGGGCCTCATTGTGGCCGAGCGACCGGAATTCATGTTTCTGGGCAGCTAGCTGCTGGACACTTTTGTCCATTTCCGGGCGCCCCACGGTTTTGGTGACCAGGCGCCCGACCATGTTTAGTCCGGGTGCCCGAAATTCAATTTTCTCTTGGTTTTTCTCGCTGGAGGTTTTTTGGGTTAGCCGGGCGCCCGACGGTCTGGTGACCGGGCGCCCGACCCGGCGCGGACTGCTTGTACGCAGTTTCCTAATCTGGCTCTAATTCTTCCGTTTTTGGTACTTAAGCGCTCCAAAACGGGATTAGGACATCCCATTGTGTTGTTAACACGTCCAAGGTGAGAAAGAGAGAAAAAGAGGAAGAGAGAAAGAGAAGAGAGAGAAAGAGGAAGCTTGTAGAAGGGAGAAGTTGCTTGAAGAAGGATTCTTCTGCGCAACGGTCGTCTCAGCGCTTCTACATCCTCGGGATCGGTGAGATCGTTTTTCCTTTACTATTCTCTTGTAGTTTATCCATCCCTGCGTGGGTGAAGAAGTTTGATCCAAGCGGTGTGTGCTTGTGATCGGTTGTAACAGTTCCCTGAGATAGTGGATTGTTGATCTGGACTAGGTCCCGTGGTTTTTACCTCTTTCGAAGGTTTTCCACGTAAAAACTCTTTGTGTTCGTGTGGTTGATGTTTATTCTTGATTATTGCATTAGCATAGTCCATAATTCTAGTGTATTGGGGGGCGAGATCCGAAGGTTTGTGTGAAACGCACCCAACACATACGTGAGCTATGCTTTGCCTTATATAGAAAAAGTATTACAAGTGTATAAATTAAGGATTTGAATATCCCTCTAAATATGCTAATTACTATATATGATTACATAATTGTGGAGGAAGATATGGAATAGAGTTGGCATCCCATTGATTACTCCTCATAAAACAGACATTAAAGAGAGAGAATATAGATACTCACTTCTGAAAAGCTGGTAATCTATATTTCCATATGTCATGTATTCATAGATTAAGAAGTGTTGAACTTCTTCGAAGCAATATCTAAAGAGTTTCACAAGATTAGAATGATAAACCTGGCCTAAATAATTCACCTCAGCCTATCCAAACTCACCGAACAAATTGTTAAAATGGTATAAAATTCAAGAAAATCAACCTGAGTTTGGATAAAATGGTTTTCAAGAAACCAAACTCCACAACACAACCTGACCCAAATTCCAACCCGACATGCCCAACCCAAATTCTCCTCTACTCATACCCAACTTGACCCAAATTCCTCTATACTCAACATGACTCATATGCATGTGATTGTTCCCAAGCTGACTTAACTGGATCCAAATTTTCTCGAACCCCATGGCATTTCAACACAAACCAGAACCAAGGACCCTCGCATTCCCCAAATCAGATTTGGGTTGACCTGAACCCAAGTTGCAGCACTACTATCAGTCTCTGCTTCCTCCTGCCCTACCAAATTGACATCTTCAAGTTGTGTCACACAAACCTTTGTGAGTGTACCAAACTACAGTAAGTGTTTACTACTCATTTTAGCAAATGGTGACACCTCATACATAAAAATTCTGACACAGAGAAAAATATGAACTGTCTAAACTATAGGCCCTAGCATAATGGAGCATTGCATAGTACAAGTACAAACACAGTTTGGACAATCTACTGGTCTACTTTATGTCGAGATTTCAAATCAATGTAAAAAAAAAAAAAAATAGATACAAGTATCAAGCATTCTACGGTCTCTTTTACCCCTATAAGTATAACATAATATAAAACTATAATGAAAAGATGAGGGAAAGAAAGATCATGTACCTTTTTTGCTATCACACATTTACGTGTATTTCATCCACCCAAAAGATGTCCTTTAAAATATAAACTGCAATATTGTGAATGGCATGAGACAACATTCTTAAGAAAAAAAAGTATTTTTTTAGACAACATTTTAGTATTTCTTAACATTTTTTCTTCAACAACTATCATGTCAAATGGTTGCCAATATTTCTAGATTTACATGTTGCAAAACTAGCAGGTTGAATGGATGCAAATAAAAGCATAACCTTCACGAAGTATATCTAAGTCTTAATAATATGATTCCTTATTAACAACTAAGCAACTGCACACACGATTCACAAATTGGCAACAGTCCGTTAAGGATTCTTAGTTTTTCCTCGTGTTTCTTTTCTATTTTTCCTTTTGCCATTTGGCTGTCAAAATTTCTCCATTCATCAAAAGAGAAGGAAAAAAAAAAGATCAAAACTGTCAAATTTGCTAATTAATGAATCTCCAAATTCAAGAAGATGACAATTAATGAACTACGTGCCAAATACATGAATTTGACTAATTTAATACGTCCAAACAAGTGGATACTAAGCCATTCTTTTCATGTTTAGCATCACCACATGCTTAGACGTGTGTAATTTTTAATATGCTCGGCCATCAAGTCCTTCGAATTGTTTTATGTTACATCACTCTAGATGCCATAGTTATTCAGCTAACTTTGGCTAGCAAAAATCTTCAGATCTTGATGCAATGAACCCTACATTTGTAACAATTCTTATTATACTCCAATTCATTTCCCCTCGTAAAATATACTGTTTCAATTCACTTGTATATCTAAAAACTACCAAAAAACAATAAAACTAGCTTACAACAAGCATAACAATCAAACATACGTAATCAAGCAAGATATTAGCTACACCGATATCCCTATTTTATGCATATCACACATGCTAAACAAGCCCTAAACAACATAAATAAATAGGCAAATATAATTTACAGAACATGAAACTGAACAAGCATAAGAAGTTCTAAGGGAACTGAGAAATCTCTTACGATTAGGGATTGTCAACTGGCCGGGCCTGGGTAGGTCTTGACTCGCACTTTGAACTGCCGTATTCAAAATTATGATTTTTCATGCCCGAGTCTAGCCCACTGACACCCCTACTCACTGTCATATTGTAATAAAAAATAAAAAATAAAAATCTACTCAGTTAGGATTAACTCATTTTAAAATTGTAAAATAAATTAAATTGTATATTTCTAAAACTAAAAACGATAAAATATTATACCATTTTTTTTTCCAACACCATCCATTCCAAGTTACCGCCCTAGCTGCAACAACAACAAAAAATAAATAAATCATTTCTTCATTTTATTTTTACGGTGTGTTGTAGAGAAAAATTTTGCTACACCCACGAGTTAGCTACGCTAGCTACACCGGGTGTATCAATGACCCCACCTTGATGTATGTGTTGTATCCACGCCGTCCATTCATTTGGAAAAATCATTTGAGGGCATGAAACAAAAAATGAGGCAGATCCAAAGCTCAAGTGGACCCCAATAAGTTTTTAATGGTTAGCGTTCAATCCCCACTATTTTCTGTGCTGGGTCCACTTGTTCTTTTGATCTGCCTCTTTTTTCGTGTCATGCCCTAAAATGATATGGAAAAATGGATGGACGGAGTGGATACAATACAACACATACATCAAGGTAGGGTCATTTCTACACCCAGTGTAGCTAGCGTAGCTAACTCGTGGGTGTAGCAAAATTTTTCTCTGTGCTGTATAAGATATGGTGGATGCAAGTGTTGCAACTAAGTTGTGCACACTAGCAAGCAAGTTACAACAATCTATAGGTAAACACTTGGCACCGTATACAATATTTTTTTTCCATGTGGACCATATGTAGTGGGACATTCTCAATTAATAATATAAATCATCACTTGGGAGGTAGCAAAGATCACTACTAGAGGCATATTATGATTGGCTAAAATACCAAACATATTTATTGGTAAGTTATTTGAGGATACAAAGAAAAGCTATTTGTGGATGGACAATCTTCAAACACTAAAAATTAACATAATAAATATCCCAATGTTGCAGACATGTGGAATAAGGATGATCATCAATGGTCTCCTGAATGCACATCAAGTGGTTTCACATGTACATTGACTGTAGACCATCAGTTATAAATTTTGAACTATCAATTCTCAGTTATAAATTTTGAACCATGCATATAACCTCCAATCCCAGTCTCCCACTTCCTATGCTTTGAATAGAAACCCTAAACATTCGATCTAATGCCTCAGTCCATGGTTGGCAGTGAAGTTACATTCAAAATAGAGATGGGTAAAAGGGAAAACGAACGAGAAAATACCAAGTTGGAGAAATCTGATAGAAGGAAATTTGAATTTCATGACCGTCAAAGACACACACAGACAGCATGACTTCTGCACAGAAAGCATGGCTTTTTTATGAAAGTCCCCCCAAGCTCTTTCGGTAGCGGGAGTGGATTAGGTGGGTGGGACCCCTCACTATGGCCCAATGTGACGTATGTGACTACATCCACACCGTCCATCCATATTGAAAGCTCATTTTAGATCATGATTCAAAAAACGAACCAGATCCAAGTCTCAGGCATACCATGATACAGAAACAGTGGTAATTGACCATTAAAACTTATCGTGAGCCATTAAAGTTTTGGATCAAGCTGATGTTTCTGTAGTCTCTTCATCCAGATTTTTGTAACATTATCAACTGATTGGATGGCAAATAAACATTCCGGTAGCCCCATAAAGTTTTTAATGGTCGGGATTCGATCTCTTGGCATGGTCCACATAAGATTTGGATCTGCAAAGCAGATTTTGGTATCATGCTCTAAAACAATCTTTCAAAACGGTTGGAGGGTGTGAATTTAGGCACACCCATCATTGCGGGCCCTGCCGTCAGACGTTCCACCCACTTCAGTCGATGGAGGTCTCACTTAGGGCCCGTTTGGATGCCACCAAATAAACTTTTTTACTTAAAAAGTAAGTCATCACTTCAGCTAATATGTTTAGCTACTTTTCACAAGTTACTGAAGAGAGGAATTGGAGAGGTGAAAGAGAGGAAAAGGGTCAGCAACTAGTTTACCATCAAGGCAGGCTTCACATGAATAGATAGTGTTAGTGTGCATGGTGGGGAGGTTGTCACTGAGCATTCCTAGTCACACGGGAAGAGAGGTCAAATGGCAAGGCAAGGCCATACGCCCGTGTGGCTCCTCGCGGAGTATAGCTCACATCCAAACATCTGATTGGGGAACGGGGCAACGCCCATGAAGCTCCGGCGGAAAGGGAAGGCCTGCCAGGCCGTATGCCCATGGGTGCAGGATTCTTCGAAAAAGCGCGGGCTGACTCGGAGACCTGGGACCGTCGGCTTAGCAACGAATGGGGTTTCGAAACGCATTGAACCTCCATCGTCACATTCGTAATGATCAACTTTACGGAGCCCTATCGCTCGGTTAGATAAGATAGGTCCACCCCAGAACTCACTCAAACAACCTTATATTGCTATAGAAGCACGCACTTCTTCGTCCACAACAGCTGGCTCTTTCGGTCCTGGCTCTCTCACTCTGATCACTTCGATCATTGGAAAAAGTGGATGGCATGTGATGGGCAGCGGATATTGATGGTGGGCTCCACATGATGGATAATAACATTGACAGTTGGCCCTACTTGATAGAGGACCAACATCAAAGGTGGGGCCCACATGATGGACAGTCCACATCAAAGGTGGACTCAACATGATGGGCAATTAATAATGGTGGGCTCCACATGATGGATGATCTACATCAAGGTGGGCCCCACATTATGGACAATTCACATCAAAGGTCGGGCTAATGAGAATGGCCCA
This sequence comes from Liriodendron chinense, assembly GCA_003013855.2. Lineage (NCBI taxonomy): Eukaryota > Viridiplantae > Streptophyta > Magnoliopsida > Magnoliales > Magnoliaceae > Liriodendron > Liriodendron chinense. Next base: position 2,044,548 of record ML058574.1, read on the forward strand.
TATCCAAGGCGGGCTCCGCATGATGGACAACCCACATGGGAGGTGGGCCCAGATGATGGATGGTGCACATCAAAGGTGGACACCACATGATGGGCGGTGGATATTAAAGATGGGCCCCACATGATGGACAATAACATTGATGGTGGGCCACACATGATGGACAATAACATTGATGGTGGGCCACACATGATGGATGGCCAATATCAAAGGTGGGTCCTACCTAATGAATGGCTCACATCCAAGGTGGGTCCCACATGATGGATGGACCACATAATGAACGATCCACATCAAAGGTTGGCCCTACATGATGGACATTGGATGTGAGGGAGACTAAATAGACTTGGGGGATGATTACTTATGATGTTGGAAACCAAACATGCATGCTTAATTTTCTAATTTTTGGATGATAACTATGTTGTTTGCCAAACATGCTTATTTGCTAATTAAGTAGAAACCAAGATAAGTTACTTATCAAATAAGTAACTTATCTTAAGTAACTTACAATCCAAACGGGCACTTAATCTGCTTTAAAAAAAGGAAAACAAAATGTAATCACACCCATAAAGGTAGACCCGTGAAACTCACTCTGGACCACAAGGTGCATCACCCCACCCCATATTAAGCCTGAAGGCCCAAAAAGTAGCGTCATCCAAGATCACAATTGACAACACAATTGGAAACATTGTACGTGACAATGCTCACCCTTCAAATTTTTCTCCCTTGGTGTGGGACGCGGATTGGCTAGTGACCCCAACACGAGGGTGGTGTCAAAGATGTGTGGGCCCCACCATGATGTGTGTGTTTTATTCATGCTGTCCATCCATTTTTCCACCTCTTTTTAGGGCATGGGCCAAAAAATGAGGCAGATTCAAATCTCAGGTGGACCACACCACAGGAAAACAGTGTTGATTGAACGTCCACCCTTGATGTTTACAACGCCTACTTCGATGATTATATGAAATTCACTCCAACCATTAGATTATATATAGATATGGCCCATAAAGAGGAAAACAGTGTAGAGGGTGAACAGCTCCCATTACAGTTTCCAACCATGTGGCCCAACCTGAATCGTACTCCACGTGAGAGTATGGATGAGAATGAAGAAGGTAAAAGCATCTCTTTTACCCTTAACTATGCAGTAGGAACCATGTTTTGGTAAATATTTAACTTGACTAGATCACTATAGTTGATGATTCAATGCATCTCCACCATACATGTGGAGACGAGTGCATCAAACCTGTACACCATAGATCGTGTTGAATGTAAGTGACATACATTAGTTGGCTATAGATAAGCACTCCAAAGCACTCTGCCTAATAACCTGCTTCTGATGTGGCAGGATTTGAGAATCTGGCAAGTCATAGAGCATATACCCAGAGAAAGCCTAGAAAAATAAAGCAGTTGGAGAAGGAAGAATTCTAGCCATTAATTATAGATGTATTACATGAGATGACTGACAAATGGAGATGTGGGAGGAGAAAGAAGAGATTCGACACTCTTCATAAAAGAGATGGTCAGATATCTTCAACCTCGACCTTACTCCGCAAGATCTAGACTCTCAAGATGACTTATATTAGTTAGATGACGACTTTGAACATGTTAGATTACCTTGGATGTGATCTAGAGTTTGCATGAATGGCTTGGATTGACTAGATTAAACTAGGTAAGCTAGGTTGGGTTGGATAGGATAGGTTGATTAGGTTTAATGGTTTGAGTGGTGGTTTTGAATGGGTGGTTTTGGATGAGTTACTTTGGCCGATGGTTTTGAATGGGTGGTGGATTTGGATGGGTGGTTTTGGTTAGATGGTTTTGGTTAATGGTTTTGCTTGGCTGGTTTTGATTGGGTAGTTTTGGTTGATGGTGTTTTTTGGGTGGTTTTGGATGGGTAATGGTGGAGAATTAGAATGTCTTATGGGTGCAGAAAATGGGTATGAGATTTGAAAATGATTGAGGGTTTTTTGCTAGAGCAATATTTAGGTTAGAAAAGGGATGGGGATTTGAGCTAGGGTTAGTGGCTAAAGGCTTAGGGATAGAAGGTGTGGGTGGAGCATTCTCCTCTCTCTCTCTCTCTCTCTCTCTCTCTCTTGTGTGTGTGTGTGTAGGGTATGAAAGTAGGGGGCTAAAGGTTTGAAGACTAGGCCTAAAGGCTTGAAGACCAAGGGGTGGAAAGTGGGCTGGAAATGGAAAGGCTATGGGGTAAAAGGAGAGCTCTCTCTCTTAAGGAAGATGGTGTGTGAAATGAGAAGGGAGAACGGGTATTTATAAGTGAAGGGAGTAACATTTTAGTAATTTAGGTGAAGTTGGAGGGTGAAAGATGATGTGAAGACTTGTGATTGGTGGATGAGAGAAGAGTGTCATGTGACACTTCCTCATTGGTTGGTTAGGTGGTATGAAGTGTAAAAAGAAGAGGGGATATGGGCATTTTAAAATTCTAAGGATATGCTCCCATTTTAAGGTGGAAATTACTTTTTAGGAAGAAAAGAGTGACACATAGCACTTCCTCATTGGTTGATTAGGTGGTATGAAGTGTAAAAAGAAGAGGGGAGAGGTGCATTTAGAAATTTGAGGGATAGCTCCCAATTTAACGTGGAAACTACTTTTTGGAGGCCCCACAATTATCCACGTGGATCAACTCTAATTTTGGGGAGGTGATGTGTTTGGATTTATTAATGTTTTAAGAGCTATGGTTTGGACCAAGAATGGTCTTTTGGAGGGTGTTGGGTTTTGATCTGAGCTTGAATTTGAATTTGGTTTGAATTTTACTCAAATTTAGCTTAAATTTGATTTAACTTAAATTTTAGAGTTGGCTAGGCTCGAGATTTAGCTAAGAATTGGACTTGGCTTGAGATTGAATTTAGCTTAGCTTAGGATTGGACTTGGTGTGACTTATAATTTAGCACAGGATTGGACTTGACTTAGCTTAAAATTTTAGAGCTTGCCCTTGAGCTTAATTTTAAGTTTGGAATTAGGCTTGATTTGAGATATTTTAGGGGTGGGCAGATGGGGCTTCGAAAGTTAACAAAGATTCTAATCTTTTACAATTGATCATCCCGGGCATAGTTGAGTGTCTACACACTAATTTTATTGATTCACGCCAATTACGACCTAATATACACTCCTAAACAAATAATGCATTTTTTACTTCCTCCAAATTGCAAAATTACAGTCCTTCCGGTAAGGATTCCAGCCTAACCAGGACCAGAGGTTCATATGGTACGGACACTAGAATGCATTCTTTCCACTTTTTCTTGGACTCTGAAACATGGCTGGAATGTTTCTGCCTTAGAAATAGCTGGACCTACTTCTCCCGAGGTGGGGCTAATGATGGATGGTGTAGATCGTGATCAACTATTTTAGTAAATAATACATAGGCTGTCCATTTTATTGGCCAAGGATCAAATGGCTAGGATCGTTGGATTAAAGTGATTCTTGAGGGAAATTTGTGGGCCATAAGATGTATAATGGAGATTATTTAAATTGATGGCTTCTTGTCACAAATGATATAGGCCATCCTTTTTTGTTGGCCATTGACCGGATGGCTTCGATCATCGTAGTAAAGCGATTGTTGAGAAGAATTGGGAAGCGAAGGTGGGCCCAAGACATCAGACTTCAGATCCATGATTAACTGGCTTTTGGTCATAAATGATCTATATTGTTCATTTTCTTGGGTATTGATTGGAATTTGGATGGCTAACGATTATCAAATCCTATTTATCCCCAGAGAGTAATGGGGATAATAGAAGTGGGGCTCACAAGATGAATGGTCTAGATCCATTTTCAGACAATTATTCACAAATGACCTGGACCATTCATTTTGTTGCCCATTGATTAGGTGGCTAAGATCATATTATAGTGATTCTTGAGAGTTGGGAAGCAGAGGTAGGGCCCATAAGATTGATGGTCAGATCTACGATTAGATGGTATCTTGTCCTAAGTGATGCGGACCATCCATTTTGCTGGCCACTGATTATATGGCTATGATCGGTGGATCGAAGTGATTCTTGAGAGGAACGGGAACTAAAGTGAGGTCATAACATGGACAGTCAAAATCCATGATCAAAGCATCCCTTTTGTTGGCCATTGTTGGTGGCCAGCATCATCATATCCAGGTGATCTTTTAGAGGCATCCAAAATCAGAGGTGAGGAGGAAACAGAGGTAGGACCTACACGATGGACAATCTAAATCTAAGATGGAACCTATTTTGTAAAAAGAAAAGGAAAAAAAAAATAGAAGAAGAAAAAAAGAGTTGAAACAACCATTTTGTTGACTATTGATCAATGGTTACGATCATTCGATGAAGATAATTGTTACCTTTGAAGTATTCCATTAATTGAATAGTTTAGATTGATAATTGCACTTTATTAATAATCAATTTAGAAGCAAGTCTGAAACTGTTCTTCTAAAAATATTAATATCCAAATACCATTCTCTCCCGGCTATTTTCGAGAGATTTATTCTAAGACTGATTTCAGACCTGAAAGCCCACCGGTGGGCCCGGCCATGGGCAAGCTGGGACTGTTTTAATTTCGAATTTTGAGCTAGTTGGGTCAAGGCAACTGGCTAAGTTTATTTGAAATATTGATTTTTGCTTAGCCTAGGCCTAACCCATTGCCAATCCTACCGGCCTTCAAACTTTCTGCCAAACAATCATTAGAATTCATATTTTCGGCCTCTTTGTTTAGCCAACCTTTTGTAGTGCATGAAGTAAATGAGCAATCATTATTATTTTATGTTTGTTTAAACAAGTATTACAACATATAATTAAAGAGTCAAATTACAAATATAATAAATGATGGGTAAAGAAATTTATAAACATTACAAATTTACATTTGATCAGTGGAAATTCCAATCCCAATAGCAACATCAATTTATTTTGGAGTTGATTTGACGTTAATGTAAACTTTTCATAAAAAAAAGTAAGTAATATATAATCATTGCTCATTTACTTTATTCATATAATTGATTAAACCAATGCCTAATTGGATACTATTAAATAAGTTACCTTTTTATTATGTTTTAAGTTATTAAGTTACCTTTATACTTAAGCTACTTTCGTAAGTATTTTCATAAAAGTAACTTAATACTAAAAGCTACTTATTTTAATAAAAAGAATTTATGTATCTTTGCAACTTATTATTTCTTACTTTTCTCTCTCAATCATGCTACATGTCAAAGGAGCCTCTCTCTCTCACTTGCCTTATCAGAGGAGGCCCCACATAATGGATTTTCTCCGTCAAAGGTAGGGCCCACAAAATAAGCAATCCACATCAAAGGTGGGCCCCACATGATGGATGACCCCGTATTAATGTGTGGACCTATATAATGGATGGTCCACATTAAAGGTCAGTCCCTAATGATAAATAAACCCTAACAAAAAAAAACAAAAAAAAAAATTCTTAATCCTAGATAGAAGGCTTCATGGTGGGCCACCATTAAAAACTTCTTGGGGCCACGGAAGGCTTAGTGGGGATTCACTCACCACTGTTTCATATGGTATATTCCTGTCATAAAGTCATGTAACCCTAAATAGAGGGAAAACACAAACACAAATATTAGCTTGATCCAGCACGTCTATAGTCTCAAGAAGGTTTCAATGGTAGTGTTTAATTCCCCAATGTTTCCTGAGGTGTGGTCCACTTGAGCTTTGGAACCACCTTATTTTTAGGTTTATGAACTCCAAGAATGATCTGGAAAAATGGATAGACTCTGTTGATCTAACAAATACCTTATGGTGGGGGCCAAGGTAGTTCCACACATCAACACTATCCTCTGCCTCCTCCCGTGTGGTGCCGCAATCCGATTCATGAGAGAAGAAGAAAATCAGACACTTTTCATGTGGTGTGGAACTACTGTGGGGCCTAACATGATGTTTGTATTAGATCCACACAGTGCAATGATTTTTTCAGATTATTATAAGGCAAGATCCTGAAAATGAGGCGGATCCAAAGCTCAAGTGGACCACACCACCTGAAACAGGGGTGATTGAACCCCCACCATTAAAAACTTCTTGGAGTCACAAAAGGCTTGGATCAAGCTGATATTTGTGTTTTCCCTTCATCCAGGTCTGTGTGATCTTATGAATAGATGGCAAAACAAAGACATGGTGGGCCCAAAGTAGTTTTTAACCGTAGGCATTCAATTCCAACTGTTTACTATAGTGTGGTCTGCTTTCTGTCTAATTTTTTAGACCATTCTGTAAAATGATCTTAGAAAATAGATGGTACATAAAGCCGGGATCCATAGCTCAAGTGGTAGATTGAGTGAAGATAGTGTAACAACCCCATTTTTCCAATACTTAGCTGTTAGGTATACTCGGGTGGCATTTTAAAAAGGACTTTCGATATAGCACGCAATCACACCGGCACACACTTGATTTTAGAACTTGAAAATCATAAGCTACATTTCTAAAAATTTCAAGCCAAACAAAACCTAACAGAACACCTTCACAGAGAAATTTAACTGTCCACTATCGATGGCATGACTTAGATAGCCAAATCTACCGTACATAAAGCCGGGACACTCATCGAACCATTCATCACTTAACCAATCAAAATAGATCATCTCATCACTAAAACTACTTATGATTTTCATCTAAACAAACCTCTGGCCTTTAAGAGCTACTCATGACCAGGTTTGGAACCAATCTTACTGTAAGTTTTTATTAATTGGTAATAATGCAATTCGACACTTAATCACCATTGTTAAACCACCCAATTAACTATGAAACCATTAATCTCCATTACAACCAGTCTAGGATCACCTAGAACCCTTCTAGGTCCGATTGGGTATAATTCGACCACTGGATCGTCTAAAATCACTTAATAGACTGAAATCCATGATGTATGTCCCACCTGAGATTTGGATCTGTCTGACCTTTGGTAGGACGTACTTGAGGACTAGAAGAACAATATGGACGGTGTGGATTCTACCAAATATCTCGGCCCCACATATGATGGTGAGTGTGCACCATCCACGCGCAACCGCGGACCGGGAAGCCCGGTCAAACCGGGTCTGACTCTCTTCTTCCTCCCTTTCGATTTCCGCCGTTTTCGTTTTAAAGGGTCTGGTGGCCTGAATTCGATCTGTGGCCCACCAATGATGATTACAGCCATGATCCAAACCGTCTATCAGGCTCGTGATGGACTCCTGACCAAATCAAACGTTTCACACATGTCATAATGGGCGTACGTGTGCTCAAATCTGGGCGCAATCAGAGCTCTTCGGCTGTTAGAAAGTCTCTTAAGACAATCTCCACTTAAACGATATCATCCCGCGGCGTGATATCTCGTGGTATAAGCAAGATTCGCTTATCTCCTTAAAAAAGGTGGGCCCCACGATCGAAGCCGTCCAAACGCTTTGGATCGATAGGAGGGGCCACTGATCAGAAAATGCCATTTACAGCCAACCCCTCTTCTTCTTTTTACCAGAAAATCCAACTCCTTGGCCCCATTCCATAAAAAAGGCCTCTTTCCGTTTCTGGAAACTCGGCCTTCGACCCGAAACCCTAGCAAGAAAAAAAAAAAAAAAAGAGAGAGAGAATGGTAAGTAAGAGAGAAAAAATAGAGAGGGAGATTCGAGAGGCGCCATTTTCTGCTCTGTCGAGCAGCCCTCTGCTCGTGCGCCTCCCTGCAAGGTGAAACAAAGAGAAAGTGAGAGCAGAAGTAGAAGCTAAAAGAGAGAGAAAGAGAGTGAGAAGAGAGAGAGAGAGAGAGAGAGAGAGAGAGAGAGAGAGAGGAGCTTGTGCTGCCCTGACTCGCTCGAATTGGGTCTGGTCTAGGAGCACGTCGGAGAGGAGAGGCAGGTCGGAGGTGTCTGTCAACTCATGGGCTGTTTGGATGTTTTTTTTTTTTTGGTGATGGGCTGTAAATCCTATTCGTTTCATCAGTGCATTGTTTATTGTTTGGATGCCTAATAAATGAGCAAAGTGGGGCAAAAAGCCGTAGCTTTTTGTGATTAATTTGGTGTCAATGACAGGACTGAGTCATTGCACAAGAAATCGAACCGATTAATGCTGAAATCATGAATAGAAATGAATTCAATTTTCATGGAATCCGACTCCTCCACAGTTTTAAGTTTTTAATAATAAAGGGAAATGATACAATAGACTACCCTAATAAGATAGGGGACCAATCAGAGGGGGAAGTGAATTCTGTAAAACACTCCTTAAAAAAATTGTGGAGAAAATGTGAGGGCCCCGCTTGGATACCACCAAATAAGTTACTTTTTCTACTCACAGTTGTAGATTAGTAACTTATTTGAGATAAGTACGTTGGGTTTATGTTCAAATATTATAAGTTGCCTTTTTATTGGAAGTTACTTAATTTAATGAATAGAAATCAAGATAAGCTACATAAGTAGCTTAAGTAACTTGCAATCCAAACGTCCCCTAAATTTTGATTTTCTAAGGTTACAATAGACAACTCTCTCCTTTCGATCATAGAAAAGCACCCCCCAAACTAAATATTGGAATTATTTAGCTCTCCATTTGCCCAGGATTCTGTAGGGGTTTTTTATGCCCATGTTTTTTATCGTCTCTATTTAAACAGGACAAACAAATGTTTTGGAAACTGGTCTACTCTGGAGAAATACCAACAAAAAGAACCAATTCTACCCTGGAGAAATACCAACAAAAAGAACCAATTACGGATCAATCGCAACCAAGGTTCCATAGGGCCCGTTTGGATTATAAGTTACTAAAGATAAGCCACTTATCAGATAAGCCATTTATCTTGTTTTCTACTTATTAAGCGGATAAGTATGTTTGGTAAACAACATACTTATACTCAATAAGTAGATAAGTATGTTTGGTTACCAACATCATAGGTATTTATCCCTCCTCATGTATGCTTTGTCCCCCTTACATCCACTCTCCATCATTCAAGTACGTGTGGTCTCCTTAACATCTACTCTCCATCATGTGGGGCCAACCTTTGATGTAGACCATCCAACAGGGGGACCCACCCGATTTATTTGTCTCACTACTGCATCCATTAATTTTTGCCAAATCATTTCAAGGCTTGGGCCCTAAGGCATGACAAACCCGAAGCTTAAAATGGGCCACACCATCTATCTATTTTGCCATATTCTGGTAGGGGGTGACCGTAAAAACTCCAGCCCAGACCCAAAGTCTAAGTAGGCCCCACCCTTGACGGTGTGGATATAACATATGCAGCACAATAGACCCAAAAAATGAATATAATGAGAAACATATCCAACCCAAACCACAATTCCCACTATTCAGGTACCACTACTCAAAATCATAATCCATTACATTAATAATATATGTATATATAAATAGTTATTTATTTTATATTTTCAACCACAAGTATCATCCAACACATACATCCACATATCCAAAAACAATATAACTACGGATAACTTCGATGCACATTTAGGTACCCGTACTCAATTTCGGACTTTTATTATTGCACATAGCAAATGCGCAGCCTTATAATCGTCTTAACAGTGGTTCCCACCTTCCAGAAACCCCCGCTCAACATCCACTCCTCAAATCCACCATGATATATTTGTTATTTCCACACCATCTATCTATTTTGTCATATCATAGTAGGGGATGACCACAAAAAATCTGGCCCAGACCCAAAGTTGGCCCAGACCCAAAGTCTAAGTGGGCCCCACCCCATAGGAGTGAACCTTACCCCTAATGGCGTGGATATAACATATGCAGCACAAGGGACCCCAAAAATGGATATAATGAGAGACATTCAACCCAAACCATAATTCTCACTATCCAGGGACCACTGCTCAAAATCATACTCTATTACACTAATAATATATGTATATATAAATAGTTATATATTTTATATTTTCAACCACAAGTATCATCTAACACATACATCCACATATCCAAAAACAATAACCATGATAGCCTCGACATGCATCTGAGTACCCATACTCAATTCCGGGCTTTTATTGCTGACATAGCAAATGTACAGCTTTATCATTATTTCAATAGCAGTTCTCACCTTCCAAAGACCCTTGCTCAATATCCACTTGGATCCACCATGATATACTTGTCTATTTCCGCCACAATATATTTATTTTATTATATCATAGTAGAGGTTGACCGAAAAAGGTCCAGCCCAAACCCCAAGTCTAAGTGGGCCCCACCACTGAAGAGAAAGTTTTCTGAGTGGGTCAAGTACACCAAGCAAATAGCTGCAATGTTGTTGATGCGTTCAGCATTTAAGCATTTTTTGAGTATGTGATATACCATTGTAACTATTTTTGTTGTGCCTTTGTGTAAAATTATGTTAAGAGTTTATTTTTACAATTCATATTTTATACAGTAAAAAAATGCAAATGTACCATAGTATTTCATTCCTTTACATTCTTGCTGGTCTTGTGATGGCCATCATTTTTTGACGTGATGGTAAATAAGGTACATGATCTTTTATTTCTCATATTTTTTTTATGATAATTTTATATCATGTTATATTTATAAGAATAAAAGAGAAGGTAGAATGCTTGATATTATATTGATTTTTTTTTTTTTAACATTGATTTGAAATCTTGACGTGAAGTAGATTGTCAGGTTGTCCAAGTTGTGTTTGTACTGTGCAATGCTCCATTACGTTAGGCCTATAGTTTAGATTGTTCGAATTTATCTCTACGTCGTCATTTTTATGTATAAGGTGTCACCATTTGCTAAGATGGGTAGCAAACGATGACACTTCATACATAAAAATGACAATGTAGAGATAAATCCAAACAACCTAAACTATAGGCCTAGTGTAATGGAGCATTGTGCAGTACAAACATAGCTTGGACAATCTATCAGTCTACTTCATGTCAAGATTTCAAATCAATGTTAAAAAAAAAAATTACAATATCAAGTATTCTTTCTTCTCTTTTACCCATATGAATATAACATGATATAAAGCTATCATAAAAAAATATATATGGTAAATAAAAGATTCATGTACCTTGTTTACTAACACGTAAAAAAAAACGATTGCCATCACAAGACCAGCAAGACTGTAAAGGAATGAAACATTATCATACCTTTGTATTTTTTACTGTATAAAATATGAATAGCAAAAACAAACTCTTAAAATAATTGTACACAAAGGCACAATAACATAGTGACAATGGTATATTAAATACTCAAAAAATGCATAAATGCCGAATGCAGCAACAACATTGCGGCTATTCACTCGGAGTACTTGAACCACTCAGAAAACTTCCTCTTCAATATTGTGAATAGATCATTATTACTTTTTATCCCCATTTGGTTTTTGGAGGAACTACTTCATCAAAAGTCATGCCAATTTTAAATAGGTTTGGTGTGTTTTTACACATACAAAAATATGGAGCCCACCATGATAAATATGTCATATCTATGCCATTCATCCGTTCCATAAGCTCATTTTAGGGCATCCCTCAAAAAATGAGGCAAATCCACAATTCAAATGGACCACACCACGTGAAACAATGGTCCTAACGGGCCTCATTCGTTGAAAGTCAATACCTACGTAGGGCCCACACTGATGTTTATTTCTCATCCAACCTATTCATAAGAACATGCAGATATGGATAAAGGGAAAAGTAAGGATCAGCTTGATCAAAAATTTCTATGGCCCCCAAGCAATTATCAACGATATGTGTTCAATTCCCACTGTTTAATGCGGTGTGGTTCACTTGAGCTTTAGATCTACCTTATATTTTGGATCATGCCCCAAAATGAGCTGGCGAAATGGATGGATGGCATGGATATGAACTATACATCACCGTGGGCCCCACAATTTTTGCATCCAAGTTTTATTCATGCCTCCTCTTTGTGCCAAAACAATTTTCCTATTAATGTCAACCTCGATCCAAGAGACAGAAATACCAGGGGAAGTAATGATGGCCCATTTACAATACATTTGCATTGTAATTTGGAAATCAAACAGGCCCTAAATGTAAATGGCATATGTTAACGTCAGATTTTGTAACTGGATCCTCCGGAAGTTCACCTTCTCTCCAATAGAGACTTCCTCCGCCGGACCTAAAAGAAGACAGAAAGCAACTAAGGGTGGCCGGCGTCCAGCCGTTAACCCTCCGATGCTTAAGTTAGATAAGGCAAGAAGGGGAATAGCCAAGCAACTGAAGCCAGGGATTGAATATTGTGTACCTTTATCATCTGTAAGGTCATTTATTTATGCAGATCTGGGTGATCCAGTCTGTTATGCAAGCTGTTAAGATTAGTACTGATTTCAGGGAATAAGGCACTTATCCTGTTAATCCTTAGATAAGGGGATAGCCTAACCACTTTACATGTCTAACTGATTACGTCTCTTGATGGAGATCCCTTGAGACACGGAGCCGTAGACGGAGATAAGCCCAAAATCGACCTATACGTGCTGCTGGTACTATAGGCTAAGGGATGTCATCGCTGATCATCAGTAGTTAAAGCTGCTCCCACGTCGGAAGATGCTCGCGAGACAAGCTACTCACATTATAGGCTGCTCACATACCAGAGATCAGAGAGCAGATATCAGAGAGCAGAGACCAGAGACTAGAGAGCAGAGACCAGAGACCAGTGACCAGAGATCAGAGACCAGGGCTGCTCGCATGACCAGAGACCAGAGACCAGGACCAGGGCTGCTCGCATGTTCGGGAGCTGCTCACATGTCGGGACTCATGACGAGAGTGGTCATATGTCGGGAGTGCTCATGACGAGAGAGGCCATATTCGGGAGTGCTCATGACGAGAGTGGTCTTATGTCCGGAGTGGTCATGACAAGAGTGGCCATATTCGGGAGTGCTCACGAGCTGAGCTGCTCGCATGTTGATCGGATGGCATTGCTCGGGGATCTGAGATGAACTATAAACGGAGGAGGCTCGCTATCGAACACTCTGATAATGACTTCTCTCAATCACTTTCTGATCACATCTTTCGACGACCAACTTTATTCTACAACAGATGCCCCCCAAGTCCTTAATGTTGAGGAGCTACGCGAAGGACTTGTATGTATATGTAACCGCCTATTTTCGGAGAAGCCGTACATGATTGAGCATGCATTTATAAGTGCCAGCTTTCTGCATAGAGATAGGCTGGCCTATCAATTGAGTCTTTGGCCCTGCGGTGAGCAGGTGACTTAGTCACTTCATGCTATAATGTTTTACTTAACTCATGAAAATGAGTTGGGCTCAATCTGGGAGGTCTTGGTAACCATGTCCGCATAGAGATAGATTGATCTATCGATTGAGGCTTTGATTCAATCTGGGAGGTCTTGGCGACCGTGCCCGCATAGAGATAGATTGATCTATCGATTGAGGCTTTGATTCAATCTGGGAGGTCTTGGCGACCATGTCCGCATAGAGATAGACTAATCTATCGATTGAGGCTTTGATTCTACCAAGGGCAGAAGATTGGCCAAGAGAATGTTTGTATTCCCTTCGGGGCTATTCGGGTCCAAAAAATGGAGTAGCGACCAAGTTATAGATTCCATAGCTGAACAGCTGGAATGAGAGAGATCGTCTTTATTTTAGAATGGTCCAATATTCACATGCTTTATGAAAAATATCAGAGTAAATGTTCCATGTGCCAAGGGTGACGTAGGGGTCTTCCTCACATGTCTTCTAGATAATATGTACCTGGTCGAGCAATCTCGATGACTCGATACGGGCCTTCCTAGTTAAGATGCAATGACCGAGTGGCTGTTCCGATGTTTTGCCTGAGCACCAAGTTGTCGAGGTAAAAAATCCTGAATTTGACCTTTGAATTATGACAACGGGCTATACGTTGTTGATAAGCCACTACTCGAAGACAAGATATGTTTATTTTCTCTTCTAGGAGATCGAGGTGAAGTAATCGACTGCCACGTCCTTTTCCCATAGGTAGTGGTCTGATTATATCGATTCTCCATTGAGCGAAAGGCCAAGGACGGTCCATTTACTCAGACAGTAAATGAGGGAATGGAGAATATCGCTGATATTTGTCACATTTCTTTGAGAATTCGATAACATCTGCCTTCATAGTGGGGCAATAGTATCAGTCTCATTGCTTTGTTTGCTAGAGACCGTCCATTGGGATGATTACCGCATGCCCCCTGGTTTATTTCATCTAGAACACAATGTGCTTCTTCTGGATGGAGACACTTTAAATACAGTAAAATAAAACTTTTACGTAACAATTTTTCATTTTGTAAGATGTACCTGGCAGCACAATAGCGGATTGTCGGGCTGATTTTTATCATCTGGGAGTCATCCTCTTTGGAGTAAAGGATGATGGGGTCCATCCAACAGGAAGGCTGCTCTGGAGCAACTTGATCGACACTCGGGGTAGATAGATGCTCGATAAGAACAGCTTGCATCAGATCGGACTCAGGTGCAGAAGATAATTTTGCCAAAGAACCTGCGAGCTTGTTCTCCTCTCGAGGAACATGACTTATTTTATATTTGTTCACTTTGAGCAAGCAGGATGAGTACCTGAGATTTGTACGAAGCCATCCGCTCCTCCTTTGCCTCGAATTCGTTGAGCTCTTGATATACAACGAGCTGAGAGTCGTTGTGAATGAGTAGGTTCTTTATTACGTGTATATTTGCTAATTTGAGGCCGACAATTAAGGCTTCATATTCTGTTTCGTTGAGGCACGAGAGCTTTAACGCTACAACGATGGAAGCCTTATGAGGGAAATGGATTCCTTTAGCATCTTCGTGAGAGAGAGAGATTGGATGATGGCTCCAAACTTAACGTGCTGGATGATTTTTCCACCCAATGAATATGCTAAGGCTTCTGGCATGCCTTTCGAGTATATGCTTTCCTAAGGCTTGGGAATCTCCTCCACAAGCCGGACCACTTGCAATGGATGGAGTGGATGACCACTAGCTGGATGATGAAGATCAGCTGGGCGGCGTTGATGGTTGCTGGCCCCACACGTGATGTAATCTTGATTCAGAACGAGCCCAGTTTGTTGAATCGTCCATGGCTGGATGGTGATGAAAATGAATATGGAAGAGTTGGACAGTTGGCCCGATGATGGTGTACAAGTACCGGAGAACTGCAACCATTGATTTGTTGGGGACCGTTGGACTGGACAGATGGATTGCTGGCTGCACTTGGAGATGTTGATTTGGACCGTCTTCCATTAATGGACGTACATGATGTCCAACTACTGCAAGTCGTGTGAGAGCATGCTAGAATCGAACGGTCAAAAGGGTGAAATGCTTTGAAGAAGGTGAAAGAATGGTCGAAGATCGTTGTAGGACTGCTGGTTCATTAGATCTTTGATCCACCATTTGCTATATGTTGTACGACCTGGATTGACTCTGGAGGTTTCGCTGATATGAAGAATTGAAGGAATCGAAATTGGTTCCGTGCCTTACGCGATTTGTGATCCTCACAGTCGTTTTCCTGATCGGCGGATGCCATGAGAGAGGCCGAGATGAAATTGTGATGTGTGAGGACCACGCCCTTGTTGATGCCGGTCATGCCAGAGGAGTAGAGGAGTGCGACAGTGTCGGACTGCCCGACGGGCACTGGCAGGAATTCAGATAACGGCCCCAAGATGAGATCTTCGAAGTAAGTGATCTTATTATTGGGGATGATCGGAGGGGTGTAAAGAGGATTGACGGTCTCGATGCGTTCGAAGACGTCAGAGAGATCAGCGGTGGTGATGCTATGCACATGAGATGGACGGTTGGGAAGAAGACGTGGTCCACACGAAGACGTGTTGCTTGTTTGGAGGAGCTGTTGAAGGTGGAATCCACTTTGATGGACATTGATTGCTGGAATTAGAGTAGTAGGTGTTAACATCAAATTCTGTGATAGGATCCTCCGGTCGTTCACCTTCTCTCCAACAGAGATTTCCTCCACCGGACCTGTAGAAGGCAAAAAGCAACTAAGGGTGGCTGATGTCCAGCCGTTAGCCCTCCGATGCTTAAGTCAGGCAGAGCAAGAGAATAACCAGGCAAATCGAGGCTAGATATTGATGGTTGTGTACCTTTATCATCTGTGAGGTCATCTATTTATGCAGATCCGGGTGATCCAGTCTGTTACGCAAGCTGTTAAGATTAGTACTGATTTCAGGGAATAAGGCACTTATCCTGTTAATCCTTAGATAAGGGGATAGCCTAACCACTTTACATGTCTAACTGATTACGTCTCTTGATGGAGATCCCTTGAGACACGGAGCCGTAGACGGAGATAAGCCCAAAATCGACCTATACGTGCTGCTGGTACTATAGGCTAAGGGATGTCATCGCTGATCATCAGTAGTTAAAGCTGCTCGCACGTCGGAAGATGCTCGCGAGACAAGCTGCTCGCATTATAGGCTGCTCACATACCAGAGATCAGAGAGCAGATATCAGAGAGCAGAGACCAGAGACTAGAGATCAGAGAGCAGAGACCAGAGACCAAGTGACCAGAGATCAGAGACCAGAGCTGCTCGCATGACCAGAGACCAGAGACCAGGACCAGGGCTGCTCGCATGTTCGGGAGCTGCTCACATGTCGAGACTCATGACGAGAGTGGTCATATGTCGGGAGTGCTCATGACGAGAGAGGCCATATTCGGGAGTGCTCATGACGAGAGTGGTCTTATGTCCGGAGTGGTCATGACGAGAGTGGCCATATTCGGGAGTGCTCACGAGCTGAGCTGCTCGCATGTTGATCGGATGGCATTGCTCGGGGATCTGAGATGAACTATAAACGGAGGAGGCTCGCTATCGAACACTCTGATAATGACTTCTCTCAATCACTTTCTGATCACATCTTTCGACGACAAACTTTATTCTACAATAGATGCCCCCCAAGTCCTTGCCGCCAAGAATTCTTAAGGGAAGGACTTAGCTTACTGTCATGCGCAGCTGCCTGCTGCCTTTACTGAGAAGCCGTACATGATTGGGCTGGAATTAATGAGCGCCAGCCTTTCCGCAGTCAGAAAATGAAGAGGCGCTCACCACGTGATGGGCGTGCCTGCTCGAGTGCCGTGCCGAACGAGAGACTGCCACGTGCTACCATATACGGCGGAATGATTGCCTATAAACATACGGAGTCCGCCATATCTTCTGATTTTCACAGAAGTTTCAGAATTTTCTTCTTTCTTTTCATGCAATGAATGCCTTCTTCTTTTAATGAGTTGTGCTCAACCCGGGGGGTCGTGACGACCATACCCTCGTGGAGATAGACTGATCTATCGATTGAGAAACGAGTTGTACTCAATCCGGGGGGTCGTGGCGACCATACCCTCGTAGAGATAGACTGATATATCGATTGAGAAACGAGTTGTGCTCAATCCGAGGGGTCGTGGCGACCATACCTTCGTGGAGATAGACTGATCTATCGATTGAGAAACGAGTTTTGCTCAATCTGAGGGGTCGTGGCTACCATACCCTCTGTGGAGATAGACTGATCTATCGATTGAGAAATGAGTTTTGCTCAATCCGGGGGGTCGTACTACTTGGTCTGATATGAGGGCACTTGAATTTCTACTAGGTACTACTGCATCGACACCAAATGCTAAAGAGAACGGGGTCTCACCCGTTGATGTACAAGTTGTAGTCCTATATGCCCATAATACCTCTGGTAGAAGCTCTGGCCATACACCTTTGCATTCGTCAAGCTTGGTCTTTAAATGATGCTTGATGATTTTATTCACTGCCTCAACCTGCCCGTTCACCTGAGGATGATATGGAGAAGTGCGGAGGTTACGTATCTTCCATTTTTCACAAAATTCATCAAAGGCTTGCGTTGTCGAACTGTGTTCCGTTGTCGGTAATTATAGTGTGAGGGAGTCCGAAATGGCATATGATATTTCTCCATATGAACTTCGTAGTTTGTTTCTCGGTGATCTTGGCCAACGGTTCTGCCTCGGCCCATTTGGTGAAGTAGTCGACCACTACTATCGTGAATTTGTTTTGTCCTTTTCCAGTAGGCAAGGGTCCGATGATATCGACCCCCCATTGTGCGAAAGGCCAAGGGCTATCAACTGGAGTCATTTGCTCGGATGGTGCATGAGGTATAGGAGAGTATCACTGGCACTTGTCACATTTTTTGGAGAATGCAATTGCATCTGCTTTCATAGTGGGCCAATAATATCCTTGCCTCATCGCCTTATACGCTAGGGATCGCCCCCTGGGGTAGTTACCACATGCCCCCTGGTGTACTTCGTCTAGAACACGAAGTGCTTCTTCTGGATGAAGACACCTTAAATAAGGCAAGGAAAAACTCTTGCGTAACACTATTCCGTCTTGCAGGGTATACCTGGCAACTCGAAGACGAATTTGTCTTGCAGCTTTCTTGTCCTCTGGTAAGCATCCGTCTCTGAGATAAAGGATGATGGGATCCATCCAGCATGGAGATGATTGTACCGATATAACTTGCTCAAGAGTCGCTTGGTCGATACTCAGGTTCTGACGATGCTCGATGGGGATCGAATGTGATAACTCAGATTCTTGTGCAGATGAGAGCTTTGCCAGGAAATCGGCAAGTTGGTTCTTCTCGCGAGGAATATGAATTATTTCATAAGTCTTTAGTTTCGCGAGCAGGATGAGGACACGAGACTTGTATAAGGCCATCCTTTCTTCTTTGGCCTCGAATTCACCAAGAACTTGGTTGACAATGAGCTGGGAGTCACTATGAATTAATAGATTCTGAATTGCAAGGACAATGGCCAGTTCGAGGCCAACGATCAGGGCCTCATATTCTGCTTCATTATTTGAGACGCGAGAATCGAAACGCAGAGCATATTGGAAATGCGACCCGTCGGGAGCCACTAAAATCAGGCCCGCTCCGCTGCCCGTGGCCCGCGACGACCCGTCCACAAAGAGTGACCAAGGAGGCTGGTCGCTGGTCATGGTATTATCATCGGAAGAGTATGTGAATTCGGCGATAAAGTCAGCCATGGCCTGGCCCTTGACTGCGGTCCTAGGACAGAATGAGATATCGTGCTCGCTAATCTCGACCGCCCATTTAGTTAAGCGTCCGGAAGCCTCAGGTTTTTGAAGGACTTGCCGTAGTGGATGATTTGTTGGTACTAGAATAGCGTGGGCTTGAAAGTATGGTCGCAGTTTCCGAGCTGCCGTGACTAAGGCTAGGGCCAGCTTTTCCATATCAGAATACCTAGTTTCTGTATCAACCATTGCTCGACTGATATAATAAACGGGCCTTTACACCTCGGAATCTTCTTATCAAAGCGGCGCTAACGGCCGTAGTGAACACAGAAAGATAAAGAATGAGTTGCTCATGTGCTACAGGTTTAGATAAAATGGGAGGTGTGCTCATGTATTGCTTCAGTTGCTGAAAGGCTTCTTCACACTGTGGTGTCCATTTCCAATCAGACTTGGCCGTTGCACGAAGGAGTTTGAAGAATGGTAAGCACTTGTTAGATGCTCGCGAGATGAATCTATTCAACGATGCGATGCGACCAGCCAGACGCTGGACGTCCTTCAGAGTAGTGGGGGATTTCATCTCTACCAATGCTTTTATCTTTTCGGGATTTGCCTCAATTCCTCGCTGACCGACCATGAATCTGAGGAACTTTCCAGCAGATATCCCGAATGCACACTTTTCTAGGATTCAACTTCATCTGATATTTCCTCATCAGATCGAATGCTTC
The DNA here is from genome assembly GCA_003013855.2 of Liriodendron chinense. Taxonomy (NCBI): domain Eukaryota; kingdom Viridiplantae; phylum Streptophyta; class Magnoliopsida; order Magnoliales; family Magnoliaceae; genus Liriodendron; species Liriodendron chinense. Next base: position 2,064,112 of record ML058574.1, read on the forward strand.
TTGAAGATCAGGGAGATGATCATCTTCCACGATGCTTTTCACGAGCATGTCATCGACGTAAACTTCCATATTTCTGCCGATTTGGGCAGCGAATATTTTGTTGACGAGGCGCTGATAGGTGGCCCCTGCATTTTTAAGACTAAACGGCATTACCTGGTAGCAATATAGTCCCCGATCTGTGATGAAGGCGGTATGCTGGCTATCAGGTGGATGCATCATGATCTGGTTGTAACCAGAATAAGCATCCATAAAACTGAGCAGAGCGTGTCCAGCTGTTGAATCGACCAGCTGGTCGATCCGCGGTGTCGGGAAGCTATCTTTGGGACATGCTTTGTTCAAATCTGAATAGTCGATGCACATTCTCCATTTGCCATTAGCTTTCCGGACGAGAACTACGTTCGCGACCCACTCTGGGTAATTAACCTCTTTTATGAAATTGACCGTGAGTAGCTTCTCGACCTCAGCTTTGATCGCCATTTGCCTTTCTGCAGTGAAAGCACGTCGACGCTGGTGTACGAGTTTATGCTTCGGGTCGATATTGAGACGATGTGCGATGACATCGGGGTCGATGCCTGGCATATCTTTATGAGACCAAGCGAATATGTCCTGGTATTCGGTGAGAAAAAGGACCAAATCTTCACGATAGACACTGGTTAAAGATGATCCAATGTATACGACCCTGGACGGGTCGTCTTTGGTTAAGTGAATCGCCACTGTTTCTTCCCCAGGAGTTCCTGATTGGAGAACGTTCTCTCTCGGATCCAGCGAGGTGTTGGTGGAAAAGTTAGGTGAATCTTGTGCTATCTCCATAACGGGTGTCGCTTGAGCTTTCTTTCGATCTTGTAGGGCTATCTGGTAGCAAGACCGAGCCTCCTTTTGATTTCCTCGCACAACCCCAACACCATTTGGGGTAGAGAACTTGACGCATAAATAGGATGGGTGTAAGGCTGCCCCAACCTTATTAAGCGATGGCCGCCCCAAAATGGCGTTATATGCTGATTTACGATCCACCACGAGGAAGTTCACGAAGACGGTAGTCTTCGCTGGACTTTCTCCAAAAGTAACTGGGAGATCAATGCTTCCTTCAGGTGTTACAACCTCACCTCCGAAGCCGACGAGAGGAGTCGAAACTGGTTTGAGTAGGCTTCTGGCAAGTGCCATTTTGTTGAAAGCCTCCAGATACAGAATATCCGCTGAACTACCTGTATCCACCATGATTTGATGAGTCAGATAATTCGATACCTTTAATGCGACTACGATGGAGTCTTCGTGAGGGAAGTGAACTCCTGCTGCATCTTCGAGAGAGAAGGAAATTGGAAGACGGCTGGCTTTTGACACACTGGATGCCTGTTCCAGCCAATAAATATGCTGGGGTTCTTTAGACGCCTTTCGAGTGTACGCTTTCCTTGAAGCTTAAGAGTCGCCCCCGCAAGCTGGTCCTCTGATGATGGTACGAATTTCTTCAGTAGGCTCAGCGTCCTCTTGGTCAGTTTGATGATAAGGCGGTTCCTTTTGGCGAGATGAAGCCTTCGCCCTTTCAAGTGATCGATTTTTACGAACGACATAATCCTGGAGATGGCCTTTTCGAATAAGGGCTTCAATATGATCTCGTAGAGAAATGCAGTCTTGGGTTCTATGCCCGTGATCTTTGTGGAAGTAACAGAACTTGCTCTTATCTCTCTTCTCGGGATCGGATTTGATCTTTGCAGGCCACTTTACATATGGCTTGTGTTTGATCTCCATTAAAACCTTTTCATGAGACCGATTGAGAGAAGTGTAGTTATGATATTTACCAGAATAAGGTTTCTTGGGAGAACGATCGCGCTGATCACGACGATATTTTTTATCTGCAGAAGAGGTTCCCTCTGGCTTGCGCTTCTTACCCTGGGCTCCATGGCGTGTCAATGCGACTTCTGCATTGATATATTTCTGAGCTTTGGCTTGGAATTCTGCCATAGTTTTCGGCGGGCTCTTATCTAAGGCAAACCTGAATTTCTCGCTCGTTATTCCGGCTATGAGGGCTGTGAGACCTTTTTCTTCAATATAGCCTTCAGTTTGAACGGCTTCGGCAGTGAACCGTACTGTGAACTCCTTTATTGTCTCCCCATGCTGCTGCTTCAGATCCATCAGATGGGAGGCTGGCTTCTTAATGCGAATGCTTCCCATGAATTGAGAAAGGAATATCTCCGATAACTGTGAAAAGGAGCTGATGGAACGAGGCTTTATTCCCCGGAACCATGTACGAGCAGCATCCTTTAAAGTTAAGGAAAAAGCCCTATACATGATTTCTGAGCCATGTCCCTCCAACTCCATAAGAGACCTATATGTTTCTAGGTGTTCAAGAGGGTCGCCAATACCTGTGTATGGGGTGATAACAGGCGTTCGATACTTTCTAGGTAATGGTGCCCTCATAACCTCGCTAGTAAAGGGGGACTCGGATTGATGTATCGCCGCCATGACGGCAGATGGTCGATTTGCCTGATATCGCTGTTCCATGACGTTAAAACAATCATGGATTCTTTTAAGATCTCATTCCCATGGTAAGGTATAGCCTGATGTTTCGGCGGTGGAGCCCTGAGGTTGAGGTTGTCGAGACGAACTAGAATGTATAGAATGTGGAGACGGCACAGGGTGATGGTTGCCGAGTGGTGTTCGGTTTGATGGAGGAGGATGTGGTGGGACCTGTGGTTCGTCCACAGAATGTTTGGAAATCGCCGGTATGGGTTGCGGTGGTAACCCTTCGGAGGGTTGTCCCTGTGGTTCGGGAAAATGCTGATCAAGTCGATTTGACAGGGCCTGAACTCCGGCATTTAGAGTTAGAAGAGTATTTTCGAGGAAACGCAGGATGTCGTCTTGATTTCCAGGATTTCCAGAGGCCTCCAATAATGGGTTTGCTGATAGCATATTTGGGGCTCCTTGAGGGATATTCGACGAAGTGGGTGGAAGGACAGGTACGGATTCCGTCTCATCGGGCGGAGGTGGTGCCTGCCTTGAAGTCGAAGGATTAACAGCCTTTTTAGGAGGCATTGCAGGAGGATTTCGATCGGTGGTTAGAACGATTGATTTTGACGATCAAGTCGTTTCCCACAGACGGCGCCAAACTGTTAACGTCAGATTTTGTAACTGAATCCTCCGGAAGTTCACCTTCTCTCCAATAGAGACTTCCTCCGCCGGACCTGAAAGAAGACAGAAAGCAACTAAGGGTGGCTGATGTCCAGCCGTTAGCCCTCCGATGCTTAAGTCAGGCAGAGCAAGAGAATAACCAGGCAAATCGAGGCTAGAGATTGATGGTTGTGTACCTTTATCATCTGTGAGGTCATCTATTTATGCAGATCCGGGTGATCCAGTCTGTTACGCAAGCTGTTAAGATTAGTACTGATTTCAGGGAATAAGGCACTTATCCTGTTAATCCTTAGATAAGGGGATAGCCTAACCACTTTACATGTCTAACTGATTACGTCTCTTGATGGAGATCCCTTGAGACACGGAGCCGTAGACGGAGATAAGCCCAAAATCAACCTATACGTGCTGCTGGTACTATAGGCTAAGGGATGTCATCGCTGATCATCAGTAGTTAAAGCTGCTCGCACGTCGGAAGATGCTCGCGAGACAAGCTGCTCGCATTATAGGCTGCTCACATACCAGAGATCAGAGAGCAGATATCAGAGAGCAGAGACCAGAGACTAGAGATCAGAGAGCAGAGACCAGAGACCAGTGACCAGAGATCAGAGACCAGGGCTGCTCGCATGACCAGAGACCAGAGACCAGGACCAGGGCTGCTCGCATGTTCAGGAGCTGCTCACATGTCGGGACTCATGACGAGAGTGGTCATATGTCGGGAGTGCTCATGACGAGAGAGGCCATATTCGGGAGTGCTCATGACGAGAGTGGTCTTATGTCCGGAGTGGTCCGGACGAGAGTGGCCATATTCGGGAGTGCTCACGGGCTGAGCTGCTCGCATGTTGATCGGATGGCATTGCTCGGGGATCTGAGATGAACTATAAACGGAGGAGGCTCGCTATCGAACACTTTGATAATGACTTCTCTCAATCACTTTCTGATCACATCTTTCGACGACCAACTTTATTCTACAACAGCATACATTAGTCGGCCACGGATCATAAGCATTCCGTAACCGTTACGTTAGAGTTCAACTTGAAGATGGCTGTAGAAGAACACAAAAAAGTCGCTTTGCCTAACGAGTTGTATTAAACAAGAATAAAAAGAAATGGAAAAAAAAAAAAAAGGCTAGGTTGGCTTGAGTTTTTGATGTGACAGGATCAAAAAATCTGGCAAGTCACAGAGCATATGCCCAAAGAAAACCTAGAAAAATAAAGGGGTTGGAGAAGGAACAAGTATTGCAATTAATTATAAATGAAGTAAAGAAAACTAATAAATGTATTACGTGAGATGAAGATGTGGGAGGGAAAGAAGAGACCCGACACTCTTTGTAGAAGAGATGGTTGGATATCTTCAACCCTGACCCTGACTTGTGTTAGTTAGATGACAGCTTTGAATAAGTTAGATCGGCTTGGATGTCATCTAGAGTTTGGATGAATGGCTTGGATCGATTAGATTGAGTTGGATAAGTTAGGTTGGTTTAGATAGGCTAGGTTTATTAGGTTAGATCGTTTGGGTGGTGGTTTTGGATGGGCTACTTTGGTTAGTGGTTTTAAATGGGTGATGGTTTTGGTTGGATGGTTTTGGGTGGGTGATGGTAGAGAATCGGAGATGGGTTATGGATTTGGGATTCGAAAAGAGCTAAGGGTTTTTTTGCTAGGGCTAGGACTAGCCAAAGAAGGGAAGGGGACTTGGGCTAGGCTTAATGTTTAAAGGCTAAGGGAAAGAAGGGTGTGGGGTTGAAGACTAAGGAGCTCTCTCTCTCTCCCTAAAAGGAAGATGGTGTGTGTGAAATGAGAAGGAAAAATGAGTATTTATAGGTGGAGGGTGTGGCATTTTGATAAATTAGGTAAAGTTGGAGGGTGAAACGTGATGTGAAGGCTTGTGAATGGTGGAGGAGAGAAGAGTGCTACATAACACTGCTTCATTGGTTGGTTAGGTGGTATGAAGTGTAAAAAGAAGAGGGCATATGGGCATTTTAAAATTTGAGGGATATGCTCCCAATTTAAGGTGGAAATTACTTTTTGGAGGAGAAAAGAGTGCCACACAGTACTTCTTCATTGGTTGGTCAGATGGTATAAAGCGTAAAAAGAAGAGGGGAGATGTGCATTTTGATATTCTATGGTTAGGCTTGAATTTGAGTTTGATTTTGGCTTGAATTTTATTCAAATTTGACTTGTGTTTGGCTTAAATTTGACTTAAATTTTAAAATTAGCTAGGCTTAGATTTTCGCTTAGAATTGGACTTAGCTTAGGATTGGGCTTGGCTTGGCTTGGCTTAGGATTTAGCTGAGGATTAGGCTTGACTTATCTTGACTTATGATTTGGCTGAGAATTGAACTTGACTTAGCTTAGGGTTTTGGGACTTAGGCTCTGGGATTAATTTTAAGTTTAGATTGGGGCTTGGTTTGAGTATGAAATTGGGCTTGGTTTGGAACTTTTTAGGGGATTGAATTTAGCTTAGCTTAGGATTGGACTTGGTATGGCTTATAATTTGGCTCAGGATTGGACTTGACTTAGCTTAGAATTTCAAGACTTGCCTTTGAGCTTAATTTTGAGTTTGGATTTGGACTTGATATAGGTTTGAAATTGGGCTTGGTTTGATATTTTTTAGAGGTGGACAAATGGGGGTTTCAAAAGTTATCAGGGTAGAGTGTCTACACCCAAACACACTAACTTTATTGATTCACACACCAATTATCACCTAATACACACTCCTAAACAACAACGCATTGTTTTAACTCCTCCAAATTGCAAAATACAGTCCTTAAAAGTGCCACTTGGGTAAGGATCCCCAACCTAACCAGGACTAGTGGCGCATATGGTACGGACACTAGAATGCTTTGTTCCCACTTTTTCTTGGAACTTGAAACATGGCTGGAATGTTTTCTACCTAGAAATAGCTGGTCCTATTTCTCCAGAGCTGGGGCTAATGATGGATGGTGTAGATTGTGATAAACTATTTTTAGTAAATAATGTATAGGCTGTCCATTTTATTGGCCATGGATCAAATGGCTAGTATCGTTGGATTAAATTGGTTCTTGAGGGGAACGTGTGGGAAGCAGATGTGGGGGCCATTAGATGTATAATGGATATTATTCAAATTGATGGCTTCTCTTCATAAATGTTATAGGCCATCCTTTTTTGTTGGCCATTGATCGGATGGCTTGGATCATCGTATTAAAGCGATTCTTGAGAAGAATGGGGAAGCAAAGGTGGGGCCCAAGAGATCAGCCTTCAGATCCATGATTAGCTGGCTTTTGGTCACAAATGATCTATGTTGTTTATTTTCTTGGGCATTGATTGGATGGCTAAGGATCATCAAATCCTATTGATCCTCGAGAGTAATGGGGATAATAGAAGTGGGGCTCACAAGATGAATGGTCTAGATCCATCTTCAGGCAATTATTCACAAATGACCTAGACCATTCATTTTGTTGCCCATTGATTAGGTGGCTAGGATCATATTATAGTGATTCTTGAGAGTTGGGAAGCAGAGGCCAGTAGGGCCTATAAGACTGATGGTCAGATCTATGATTAGATGGTGTTTTGTCCTAAGTGAGGTGGATCATCCATTTTGCTGGCCACTGATTATATGGATATGATCGGTGGATCGAAGTGATTCTTGAGAGGAATGGGAACTACAAGTGAGGTCATAACATGGAAGTCCAAATCCATGATCAAACCATCCCTTTTCTTGGCCATTGATTGATGGCTAGCATCATCATAACCAGGTGATCTTTAGAGGCATCCAAAATCAGAGCTGAGGAGGAAACAGAGGTAGGACCTATACGATGGACAATCGAGATCTAAGATGGGACCTTTTTTTGTATAAACAAAAGAGAGATGAACCAACCATTTTGTTGGCTATTGATCAATAGTTACGATCATTCGATCAATATAATTGTTACCTTTGAAGTATTCCATTAATTGAATAGTCTAGATTGATAATTGACCTTTTATCATAATCAATTTAGAAGCAAGCCTGAAACGTGTTCTTCTAAAAATGTTTGTTTACACAAGTATCACAACACATATTTAGAAAGTGATCAATTGGAAATGTAATAAAAGATCAGTAAAGAAATTTATAAACATTATAAATTTACATTTTATTACAGTGGAAATTTTAGACACCAACATTAGTTTATTTTAAAGTTGATTTGACATTAAAGTAATGTAAAATTATTATAAAACCAACAAAATTTATAATCATTGTTTATTTATTTTACCTATGCAATTGGTTAAACTAATAAGCTATTCAAATCTCTCACTGAAGTTAGTTCCTCGGTGGTATTGGAGAATAATGTTATTGGACAATTGTTAATCAATTGGCTGTATTGAGCCCACCATATTGTGGATATGCCATATGAAGGTGGGTCCACATTAGGTAATGCATGATATATAAAACAATAAACGCCATTGAAAAAAAATCCAAAATCACAGGGTAGCTAACATGATTGTTGGATGGGGTTGATTTTTGGGGTGCCCCAGTGGAGGGTTTGGTTGGAGGATGCACTTTGTTGTTCTTCTTCTTCCATCTCTAAAGCATTTTTTTTTTTTTTTTCACACCCTTCTTCTTTCAATCTAAGGGCTTGTTTGGCATTTCTACTCTAATTCAATAAGAGCTATTCTAGTAAGGTTTTTTTTTTTTTTTTTTTTTTTTTTTTTTTTTTTCTAGCCATTTTTTTAAATAAGTTCATTTGGTAAAATCACATTTCCAAGTTAAAAATTAAATAAAAAAAAACCTCTTATTTAAAATAAACACGTTTGATAAAATCTTCAAATAAGAACTTTTTTAAGGATAGTTGATGTCATTTTTTAAGATTACAACAACTCTATTATAAGAGCAATCCAAATGGTTGATTTGGTGAATCTTGCCATAGATGATCCATGCCACAAATGACAAAAGAAAGGATGATTAATAAGACATTTGAGTCATCCATTATCTTGTATATTAGATATGGATCAACTATCGTATGGAGCCCAGGTTTAATATGGATTGTCCATTATATGAGCTAAACCTTCAAAGTGGGTTGTCCATAATACAAGGCCCATCTTGAATGTGGACCATTCATCATAGGGGCCCACCTTGATGTAGCTCATCCATCATGTAAGGCCCACCATCAATGATAATTATCCTTTATATGGGGCCCCTCAATGTCCACCATCCATCACCCATCATGTGGAGTCCACATTTGAATTGTTCATAGTGTGGGCCCTACCTTCAAAGTGGATTGTCCATCATATGGGGCCCACTTTTGATATTTGTCATTCATCGTGTGGGGTGCACCTTCTATGTGGATAATCCATCGTGCGGCCCACTTTGGATATAGGTCATCCATCACGTGAGAACTTAGATGTGGACCGTCTATTATGAGGGGCTATACTTTGATGTGAGCCATATCATGTGAAGCACGCTCCATCCATTATGTAGGCTCACCTTGATGTGGACCATTCATTATGTGGGGCTCATCTTCAATATGGGTCGTTCATCATATGGGCCTACCTTAATGACCTTCATCCATCATGTGGGTCCCACCTTTGACGTGGACTGCCTATCAAATGGGACCCACTTGATGTGCATGTTCCTTCATATTGGGCCACACTATGATGCGGGTGATCTATCACATTGGGCTCACCTTTGAGGTGAACTGTTCATTGCTTAGGCCCACCTTGATGTGGGGCGTTATGTTCAATATGAGTCGTTCATCATGAGGGGCCCACCTTTGATGTCCATCATCCATCATGTGGGTTCCACCTTTGTTCTGACCATCTATCACGTGGGGCCCACTTGACATGGATAGTCCATCATGTGGGACCCACCTTTGATGTCCACCATCCATCATGTAGGTCTCACCTTCGTTGTGGACCATCCATCATGTGAGGCCCAACCTTCAATGTGGGTCATTCATCATGTGGGCCCACCTTTAATGTCAACCTTCCATCATGTGGTTCCACATTTAATATTAACCATCCATCATGTGGGTCCCACCTCTAATGTGGATCATCCATCAGGTAGGGCTTACTTGATGCGGATCATCCATCATGTGCGGCCACACTTTGATGCAAGACATCCATCATGTGGTGGCTCACCTTTGATGTGACCTTGCATTACGTGGGCTTGCCTTTGATGTGAACTATTCATCATATAGTGCCCATTTTCAATATGAGTCGTTTATCATATGGACCTACCTGGAAGAGATTGTAAAGAGAAGAAGAATGGGTAAGATGGGAATTACTTGGTAGTCCAAAATGTCTACCTATTGCAAAAAGTAACCAGCTTACAAAATTCAGAGCTTATTTGCTACTTCTGGTTCAACTTTTATCAAACTGTTTAAAAGCATTTTGTTTTTATTTTTCCGGCAATAAGCCAATATGTTCTTATACATGGAAATGCCAAATGCCCTCAAGTCTAAAATAAAAGAGTTTGAAGATCATTTATAATTTCTCTTTTTCAAAAGCTTTTTATATTGTTAAGTTCTTGTTAGCTTAGATATTTGATGCCTCGGTGTTTGAAATAGTAGGTCAGAATAAAATTTCACCTTTAAAAAAAAAATAAAAACTTCTTATCAATGGCTTAACAAAGTAGGTGCATGAACATAAAGAAGAGATCAGCCCCTCAACCATACTCCTATCTATGCAGAAAGAAAGAATCTCAAAAGAAAAAATCAAGAAAAATTGACATTATTGAATAAAGTTTTACTTACAAAATTCCAACAACCTTATACAAGTAAAAGAACCATAAGCTTCAATTTGCTAACTGGAAATCAAACATTTTTTTAAATAGTAAAGATTACCAAAGACGTTAAAAGACGTTTAATCCTATTAAAACTCTTTAAAAACCTTTAGATGACTACAATAAAGATTTTGGACGGTCTACATGTGGGGCTTACATAGTGGACGGTCTACATAAAAGGTAGGCCCCATATGATGGATGACCTCATATTAATGTGGGCCCACATATGGATGGTCCACATCAAAGGTTGACCTATAATGATAAAAAGTTCACATCCGAAGCGGACTGGTATGATGGACGACCCACTTCAAAGGTGGGGCCTACATGATGGACAGTCCACATCAAAGGTGGGCTCCACATGAAGGGTGGTGGACATTGAAGTTAGGGCCCACATGATGGATGACCCATATTGAAGTGGCCCCACATGATGCATGGTCCACATCAAAGGTTGACTCTTAAAGACGAATGAGTCAATGACCCACATCCAAAGCAAGCCCTGCATGATGGGCAACCCACATTGAAGTTGAGGCTCACATGATGGATAGTGCACATCAAAGGTGGGCTCCATGTGATGGGAAATTAATAATGGTGAGCCTAACATGATGGACAGTCCACATCAAGTTAGGTTCCTCATGATGGATAGTCCACATCAAAGGTCAACCCTAATGATGATTGGCCCATATCCAAGGCAGGCTTGCATGATTGACAACCGCATCAGAGGTGGGGCCCACATGAATGACGATCTACATCAAAGGTGGGCTCCACATGATGGGTGGTAGATATTAAAGGCGGGCCCCACATGGTAGACAATACCATTGATGGTGGGCCCCACTTGATGGATGACCAACATTAAAGGTGGGCCCTACATAATGAATGGTGCACATTAAAGATCAGACCATAATGATGAATGTCCCACATCTAAGATGGGCCCCGTACGATGGATAGCCCATATCAAAGGTGGGGCCCACATTAGTCTACATCAAAGGTTGGCCCCACATGATGGGTGGTGGATGTGAGGGGATCAAACAAACCTGAGCGACGATTACTTTTGGAAACCAAGTATGCTTTTCTATACTTTGGTTGATCGGTATGTTGGTTACCAAACACATAAGCAGTAGAAACCAAGATAAGCTGATTATGGCATAAGCAGCTTTCTAAAGTAACTTACGATCCAAATGCCCCATAGTCTCGCATGTGTCCACATGAACGTGCAATGCCACGTGGAATTAGCAAACCTTTGATTAAAAAAAAAAAAAAAAAAACCAATAAATTGTTGGTTTTGAAACCTGTTGTAGAGGGTATATAGGTGATCAAATTGCAGAGGCTGCTTGAATGCATGCATTTGCCTGTAAAAGCTTTACAGCCTATAAACACATCACAATTATTAGTTGTAATCTAAAGCATGGCAAAAAGTAATGTCTTAGATAACGAGGCTTTACTGCTGAAAAATATTATTTATGCATAATAGAGCACAATGCACACTAATGATGTGTGGAGCCCACCATAATATGCATAGTGCATCCAATCTATCCATCATGTGCTTCCCTGAAGCTCTCTTATGGCCCAAATAAAACGACCTGATCGATTATCAAATGGACCGCACGAGAGGGAAGGATGAAAGGTACACCATTAAAAACTTCCATGTTGCATTTGGGCTCATTGTGATAGGTGGTAGACATCTAATCCATCTAGTGCATGCATGCTTTGATATTCTCTTAGGAACAGTGGATCATTTGCTCATCCACTGTCCTTTCGTCATTAGCATCTGGTGCGGCGTTCTGAGGTTAGCCAGAGTTTCTTGGGTAATGTCGGAATCTATCTAGCCCCTTTTTTTTTCTAGATGACATGGCGATCAGGGTGGGGCGCTAGGAAGAAGGAAATGGCGCATCATTTTATTGGTGGTGATTTGGGCAAAGAACGAAATAATTGCTACTTCAGAAGCTTATTCTCCTCAGTAGCGGGGTTTTTTCTAAAGTGATGGTGCTATTTAGAGATTGGGCTCCGTGATTTTTCTTTCTTTCTTTTTCTTTGTGTCTTTTTTGCTTTTTTCTCTGTGTTTTTTGTGTTTTCTTGTGTCTTCTCTCTGCTTTCGGGCAATAAAAGTATTACCTTTCAAAAAAAATATTCTCCTTGGGCCAAAAAAAAAAAATCAATTGTTTTTTACGTGATTTGTCAAGGATTCCCTATGCCAAGAGTCAGTGGGCCAACATCATCTGAACAAATATACGACTGTAAAAAAAATAGCCGTTGTTCCCAAACCCGTCAAATTATTTGTAATATCATGGCATACCCGCTGAATGGCCCACCTTTTATCTTTGGACGGTACCATTTAGACAGTGAGGTCCACCTGATGGATTCTTGGATATTTCATCTGTCTCCAACTCTCCTGGCATATGTGGTGGTGTGTGCATTAGTTGACCCGTAGACAAGACTTACATGTGGGGGTGTTTGCATTAGCTGACTCGCAGAGAAGTCTCCTTATGAGGTTGAATGCATTGCAATATTATAGGCTTTTGAAATTTCCTAGGCATGATTCACTTGCAAGCTTAACAGTTGATAGATACACTAGCATACAGCAAATTGATCAGGCCACAGGTGGGGCTGTGGGCTTTACCCAAGGTGGACCCCACTAAGCTTGCAGTTGTTCGCGTGAATACACCTATAGCAATATATAAATGAAAAGTCTTGCCGAACAGGCTCTTAAGAGGTGAGGCCTTTCAAAAATACACAGTGTGGGTAACTCGTGGACTGTTTGGATGTGCTTTTTTTTTTTTTTTTTTTGGTGATGGGCTGTAAATCCTTGGATGTCTAATGAATGAGCCAAAAGGCAGAAAACCGAAGCTTTTTGTGATAGCTATGAAGCGTTTGGTCAGCCAATGACAGGACTGAGTCATTGCACAAGCATTCGAACTGACGATTGCTGAAATCACTAATAGAAATGAATTCAATTTCCATGGAATCCGACTTCTCCACAGGTTAATTTTTTAATAAAGGGAAATGATACAATAGGCAATGAACTACCGTAATAGGATACAGGACCAATCAGAGAGGAACACTGTAAAAAACTTCTAAAAAAATTATGGAGAAAATGCTAAATGTCGGTTTTCTTGTTTAAGCCCCTTGATATACAATGACATGCTAAATGTCGGTTTTCTTCTAATAGCCAACTCTCACCCTCCAAACCAAACAATGGAATTATTTAGCTGTCCATTTGCCCAGGATTCCTCAGGGTTTTTTTTTTTTTTTGGATTGTCTCTATTTAAACAGGATAAACAAGCGTTTCCAAATACCAACAAACAGAACCAATTATCGATCAGTCACAGCCAAGGTTCCCTAGTGTCTTTATCTAAGAATCTCTAAACATACTTGGAGCTTTCAGCCTATACTCATCCAAGTAATCAATACCGATCTGCAACGATCAGATTTTACATATGGAAGTAGCTACTGTCTTGTTGATGTTAAGACATCTGATCTCCACTTGAGCCATTTCACTGCCGATTGATAGATAATGGACACTGACCAATCATCCCAAACTAACCTGAGCTGAAACCATGTTACATGATTGTGACGACGCTCAGTTAATTAGCCACCAGCTGATGCCAAGGTGTTACGACTCCTATCACTTATTGTACATGAATTAGGTATATGAATAGCAGATGTCGAATCCAAAACGCCCACAAATCAATGCTTTTGTATTCTATTTAGATTTTCAATCTCAATAAGTCTGAGCCATTTCACGAAGAGTTGGCAAGTGGGCATATGGTTTGGTAAACCATCTGTCTGTTGTGTCCCACGATAGATGGACTGTACCCCAAAACCTGTCAATAGGAAAATCTTAACCTTTTGGTTTGTGGTCTACATTTAACAGTTAAGAAGAGAAATATAACAGCAATCCACCTTCAACTGGAAATAGTCCCAAGACTGGCCATTGGGATCTCTTACCGTCAGGGAGATTTTGATGGAGTTTTCCTCCTCAGGTTACAGAGGATAGATGTGCAGTTTTGGGTCCTCCAACCGGTCGACGCCCCTGGTTGACCCGTCTGAAAATCAGCGACATATTTTGTCCTGTTCAGACCGATCATCGACCGGTCTGAGGTCCTGGCCGACCGGTCAGCTGACCAGTCGACAGACAGGTTGAAAAATCAGTTCTTCTCTTCAAAACTCTCTGGATTGTTTTTTGGCATTTTCGACTGGTCGACGGCTTTGGCCGACCGGTCAACGGTGCGCGCGGACTGCTATAAGCAGTTTCCTATTTGGGCTCTATCTCTTGCATGGGGTTATAAGAGGGCTTCCAATTCGAGATTAGCATTTCCAATTAGGTGTTCTACACGTCCAAGGTGAGAGAGAGAGGGTGAGAGAGAGGGAGAGAGGGTGAGAGAGAGAGAGCTTGTTGGAGGGGAATTTCTGCTTGTTGGAGGCGATCCATTGCACGGTTGACATCTCGGCTCTTTTACGTCCTCATGCTCGGTGAGATCTCTCGGTTTCTCGTTCTTTTATTGTTTATCTGCTCCTGCGTGAGTGAAGAAGGTTGGATCCAAGCGGGTTGTGATTGAGATCGAGGTTGTAAACGGTTTTCTTCATAGTGAATTATTTGCCTGGACAAAATCCCATGGTTTTTACCTCTTTAAGGGTTTTCCACATAAAAATCTAGTGTCGTGTGGTTGATGATTTCATATCACATAATTCATGGAGTTTGGTGGGCGAGATCCTAAGGTTTTGTGCAATGCACCCAACAGATTTTTAGGTCACCATCCATCCATGGCCAGACGAAACAGACTATAGGTCTAGGTACCCCATGACAAGGATGTGGATGGCATATCATATAATTCCTCTTTCAAGAAAAGATGGGTCTTCATCACACATCTCCAAACCTGTGAGCTATGATCTAATAACAGTAAGCCTAAGCTACATCGACAATCAATCTCAAACACTACTATATAGAGCAAAACACCAAATGCACCTGAAAAGAAAAACACCAAAAAATGACAAAACATGGCAATTAAGAAAGAAGATGAAGATGGGACTGAATGAATCATGTGGCTCAAAATCATACAGATTTTTAGTGGTACAAAAGGAAGCCTTATCCATGGTGATGCATGAGTTCGATGGTATTTAACAGATCAATTACTACACAACAATGCCCATGGGATAAAGCTACCCTCTACTTCTTCTTTTTGAAAGTGATGATGATTTTTTCATTGTTAAGTGTGTAGGCTTAAAACTGTATCAATTCGGGAATGAGCTTTAGTATGAATGAGAGTTCGTGTTGAGAAAACTTCGGCCTTGTGATTCTCGTTAGCTTCTCCTCTCCTTCTAAAACATGCCCGTTCTCTTCTACCTCCTCGGCTGGTCTGATGAAATCTGAAACAGATTCTGTGATCTCTTTAACCAGATCAACGATCACACCATCAACACCCATTAGATGTTGCATGTAAACTGCCTCTGAGACATTGCTGAAACACATAAAAAAGATAATTAGCATCATAAAAATCAGATCAGATTATTAGAATAATGGACATGGTTTGAAAACCAACTTGCTAGATGCCTGGAATATGTCTGACTCAATCGACACAGTGAGTCGCCTAGGCAATCTTGTGTCAGCCAATATACAGGACAAAGAAAAAGTGAAATTTTGACTTTGACTTGACTAGATTTGTCCAACCAACTTGATTGAGTCCAATCATGCTCGACTTGAAAGATGGTGATGAAAACAGTAATAAACTTACTTCAATTGGCCATAGGTTAGGAGGGAAAGATTGGCTTCTTTGATCCTTGGTATTGCTCCTGGATTTCTGAAAATTGCTTTGACTTCTGATACTATCCCTTGCAAACCGCCTGCCAAACACAATTTGATAGCTTCATCTATAGAGTTCCTTCTCACATCATTGTAAAGTTCAGATCCTCCATTTGTGAGGAAGAAAACCTGTGTAAAGGGAAAAAAAAAAAATCAGATTCCGAACTACTTCCAATTAATATATTCAACTATATATCAACGATGTTAGTCTTCTTTTTTTTTTTTTCATTCTACTGTACTCTGAACCTATTCAGGGCGTGTTTGGATGCTTATTAAACTGAAGTGAAATTCACTCAATTCGTTGTCAAGGAAATAAAAGAAACAGGACCTGCACCATTTAGCTCGTAAGAATAACTTCTCGCCTAATTGTCATCATGTGAATTTCAAGATGGACTTGAAACAATAGCAATTTACGGGCATGTCTCTCCTTATGAATGTAGGCAGGCTACCGCCACTTCGGCTGTTTACTCTTTTGAACTGAATTTTTGCAATTCAATTCAACCAGGCACCCAATTAGCCTTAATGTCTGATACACTACAATAGTCAAGATAGCCCCATAAACTAAAACCATTATTACATTGAGAATTTTAACTCAAAAGTAGATGAAACATTTAGTTTCCAATACCTGGACCCAGATTGTAATTTTTTTAACCTTATTTGCAAGTATGGGTAGATTACAGAAAATTTTAAGCAGAAATCTCAATCCGTCATTCTCTATTGTAAAGAAGAACAAACAC
Organism: Liriodendron chinense; assembly: GCA_003013855.2. Lineage (NCBI taxonomy): Eukaryota > Viridiplantae > Streptophyta > Magnoliopsida > Magnoliales > Magnoliaceae > Liriodendron > Liriodendron chinense. Next base: position 2,080,498 of record ML058574.1, read on the forward strand.
CAATATACCGACGAAATCAGGTGAAAGAAGAGGGAGGCAAGCAGCAAATGAGGGTTTTTCTACCTTTGGAAGTAGAAACCAAAATAGGTTTTCATTAACTGCATAATAAACAATCCCTATCAATAGCCAAAGAAGCATTTACACTAAAAAGCTTAAACTGTACTACTAATCTCATTTGTGCATCTAACCAAACCTGTTTTGGATTGAAGTCCAAAAGACCTCTAATATTCTGTTCCCAACAAAATTAGGCGAAGCTTTTAAAAGATCGCTGTTCTTTTCATAGATAATAATAAAAAATAAAAAAAAAAACTTCTAAATCCCAAGATCTGCAAATGCAGAAACAAAACTGGAATCAGGTTGAGGCTATCTAGTCTAGTCAGGCGATTCCAACCCGGAGTCAGGTATTCTGAAGTCTTTGAAATCAGTGTGCTATATAATTTAAAATATTCGAAGCATAAAAAAAGTCAAAACAATAAAAATGAGAAAGAACATAAATGGTAAAGACAAGACCTAAAGACTGATGATGGTACGGTAAGGAAGGGAGCATTAGTTTGGCTTGATGGGGCCTAAAAAGAGGAAAAGCGGAAGACCTAAGGACTCGGATTGAAGTGGTGGGAAGGTATACCGAGGATAAGGCCTTTGGATTGAATGGCAAAAAAAGGTTATAAACCCAGTAGTTGGAACGAGGCAATGAAGATGACGATGGTGAGGAGGAACAATATAATGCTTGATCCAACGATCCAAAAATGGAAGCCCATTTTCTGGTAATCCAACCATTCATCTAGGTCCCCCATATCAGATGGTGCATGGTTCAAATGTCCTCTAACAGACGGCTGCATTCATCAATGGTTTCTTAACCATCCATTTGCAAACCACTAATTAAATGGCTAGGATCATCTAATGGATGAGATTTTGGTATGTCTCATCTCACGATGGGGCTACCAAATGCACGGCCTATTGAAAGATCAGCTCTAACTAAGAATTGGTTTATGAGGCTATCTATTTCTTGCCTTCTTAAAAGTGGATAAATTGGGTGACTCCATTGAATCAGTAGCAAATCACCGATTCAACATGTGAATTGACCAATTCAAATGATTCTCTTGATCCAATGGGGAACTGATTCACAACAAAAATTCAGCCCATGTAATCTCTTCAAATTTGCCAACTCAATGTGGAATTGACCAAAAGTGCAAGCTATGCTAACTCCTACAACTAATCCAATCACTGGATCTAAAGAGAAGTATAATTTATAGTGCTCCTAGCTGGATCAGTTCACATGGAAAGGTGGGGATCCAAACAAAAGACTTTCCACTAAACATATTTCTGCGACTTACCTCAAAGACAATCAAAGGATTAGATTGTAACCTTGTTTATAACATTTCCTCCCAAAGTGCCTCAGTTGTCAAACCTTGGAGTCCTAACTATACCATGTATTCCCAAAATGCCCCCTGAGAATAAAGTTATATATCAACCACCTCCTCCAATTAATATTTCATATTTCAAATTTCCACAGCCATAAGCAAAATTGCCACCATTTCATTCTAAAATGTCCAGACCTTAGCATTCGAGCTTTCAACCTATGAATCCCAGTTATTCTAGAAACACCCCCTTTCTGTTAGATTGAGAAATTTCAACTCTACTATATAAATGATAACATAGTTCCAAAACCCAAAAACTCGACTCGATTTCAACTCGAATACTTGATCAGATTGCACTTGACTCAACTTGATATTAATAAAGTAAAAATATCTATATAGTTAATACATTTTTAAAATATCTACCTGCTAATAAAAATTAAACCAGCAAATTTTAAAGTTATGTTGTTTTGGTTGTGCTGTTTAAGGACTTCCTCCTTTGGAATCGAGGTTCTGGGTTCAAATCCCTCCACCCATATTTTTTTAATTTTATATATATATATATATAATATATATATATATAACAAATTATGTGTATATGTAACCCCAGAACCAAAATTGTTACACAGATACCTAGTCAGGTATCTTATTCTACATATCCCTATAGGGAATCATCGTGCTTGAATTTTTCATTGAATATAAAATCGAAATTTGGATATAGCACGACCTATGTTGCCTCAAGAGGAACTGCCATAAAAGATGGGATATGCGCTAGATAGTTATATCCACATGTACTTAATAAATACAACTTCTCTTACACACTTCAACCCTATTCTACTAATTTCTACTGACAAATGGGTAGAAATATCTCTCTTCTCTGCGAATCATTCTTTGAACAATGGAATCAATGAAATAAGTTTTATATATATATATATATATATATATATATATATATATATATAACACCAACTTGGACCAGCGAGTGACTCAGATGAGTCAGCGAGAGTCGGATCAAGTTGACTGAGTCAGTGGTCCAACTCGACAATTCTTGTTGAGTTGGGGCTGAGTTAATCTTATTACCGTATTTCTCAGAGGCTCGGCTTCAAATCTCACTGAGTCAAGTTGAATCGGCAGAGTTTCTAGTCAATTCAGCGAATTTTAGGATTATGGGTGGTAATGATAGTTACATAGAAAAACCATTGTCGAGAGCTCTTACAGGGTAAACACTTTGTAATTTCCTGAGTAGCTGGACCGCATCAGGTTGGAAGCTTGAGAAGATGATGGGACGCTCTTTGGCATATTTGAACACCACCTGTCAAGAAAAGAATGTTGATGAAACTGACCTATTTCATAAATAGAAAAGATCAATGCAATTGATTGCATTCTATGATATGATGCAACTAGTTGCATTTGGCCACGTGTCCAATTATATATATGGATTCATTCAATGCAATTGATTGCATTCTATGATATGATACAACTAGTTGCATCTGGCCATATGTCCAATCATCTATATGGATTCACCATTAAAATCAAACACATGGTATCCTAACCATCAAAACGGTAGCCACATTTTTATCACCACCCATTCTCCAGGCCATGATAGATGGTTGCCATCTTCTGATTGCAAAGATCTTAATAACCACAAGCAATCCTAGGAGGAGCCAACTGACTAGATTGTTTAAGTCGATGATTGGACCAATTTTTATAATGATAATCTTCACCATTCCATTTTGCAAGCTATTTATCTAATGGCGAGGATCATCCGATCAGTGGTCTGGACGGAATGAACAGTCCAAGCATCCAAATGAAACTAGCATCCCAGCCTACAATGCAACTAGTTGCATTGAATCTTCTCTTTCATAAATTCAACACTGTCAATTCCCCTACAAGAAATTCAATCTTTTTATGCCAAAAAAAAGAAGAAGAGAGAAAGTCAACATATACGGTATACCACATACCTGCAAGATTACTTGAAGAACATGTACAAGCGTCTCGTCTTCATAAACAATGTTGTCGTCGAATTTCATTTCAATGTTGAAACCCATAGACGGATTTACTCTCTGAAAGGCCTCTTGTAATGTACAAAGAGGGTCGTCATCCTCAACTTTCCAGCTGAAAATTCTCCCATCTTTAACTTTTCTAAGCAATGATTTTCCCACCTAAGAAGCACATGACAAAAGAAGATTAACTTCGAATTCTCTGATCACTTCGAAGAAAACACATCGAGATTATGGCAGAATACTTACATTTCTAGGTTCTCTTTGGGGTCCATAGCAGAGAAATTCACTCAAGGTAAGCTCTGTAACTCTCTTCTCGGATATAGAACTCTGAAAACAAATAGAATCTGATGTTTAAAAATGCAGAAGCAAAAAAGATTACTATATGATATGCAGACACATTGATAATGCACGGCCCATCTAAGCTGCACCTGGTCCACACCATCGCATGGGCTATAGACCAAAACTGCACTGATCAGAACTAACCGCCCTGTTGGCAGCATGCAAATGGCAAGAACTCTCTGACCAAACACATTGTATGGTTTAGATGGGACTGCCTATCATCGTTCAGGTTTTGTCTGAATTCAGTGTATAAACCATTGTCAATTGATGGGCCCCCTCCCAAACGGGCCACAGCCTAAAAATGCAATCAAATGCATTATTTTATCAGTTGGATTTGCAGTTGATAGTTGCCCAAGGAACATCTTCACTGACATTGTTTTTTCACATTTACAACATTCAGGAGTTGGATCATCAAATCAATGGGCCACTTCCGGAATGAACCATCATAGATCATAGACCAATCTAGTACCAGTCAGATGATCCTTTCGCCATCCATGTTTACTCAATGGATGCTTTTCTTGGCAGTTATGGGGCCTTCCATTTGTAACACTTCCAAAGATTTTATTGGTAAGATCAGTGTAGCTGGAGCTTTGCTGTAATGGAGACGTGTTCCCCCCTCTTCCCCTTTTTTGTAAAAATCAAACCGTTGGCACTTAAAGGGAAGTGACTTCTCACCCCCAGCCTCTGGAAGTTTCCTAGCAGTTTTGCCTGTAAGGGCCCGTTTGGTTGGCATCTGGAAACCGTTTCCAGTTTCAAATCTGGATTCCAGCAGAATCCGATTTTAATTGGGGTGTTTCGTCGCAAGTTCCAGCAAAAGAGGATTCTGTCTGGAAACCTAAATTGAGTGGAACCGGGATTAGTGGAAACGGTGTGGATGACCGTTTCTACGGAAGGAAAAAGAGGCGGAAGTGAGCGTCACCACCTCCATGTATGCGTTGTATATCTATGTTGTATATGTTTTATATCTCCACGGTCTATTAGTTTTGAAATCTCAATTAAGGGTATTGGACAAAAAATGAGGCAGATCTAATTCTCAAGTGGGCCACACCATAGGAAAATAGTGTTGATTGAACGTCCACCATTAAAAACTTCCTAGGGCCCACTATAATGTTTATTTGCCATCCAACTTGGCCATCTATCTTGCGGGACTATAATGGGCTAGGGGTAAGGTTCTCAGGTGGATCTGAAGCCCAAGTGGGCCATGCCACAAGCAACGGTTGGGACACAATCTGGATTGCACCGTTTTCAACCAAACAGCAAGCTACGGATGAAACCTGTGTTCTACTCTAGTTTCTACAATTTTGGATTCCAACAGTGGAATCTAGATTTTCTCTAGAATCTGGGTTCTGCAACCAAACAGGCCCTAAGTTACTTGCAGGTTATAAGTGACTTATAGGAGAATTTCCTCCCCTAAACACCACCTGTAAGTGACTTCCCTGTAAGTCACTTACCACTAACCCAACTTATAGGCATCCAAACAGGCTCTAATATATACTTACAATTAACTAAAATGAAATGAACTAGATTGAAAAGTAAAAAAAAAAAAACGTCTTTGAGGTGCAACCAAACGAACTCTGAGAGGTTATGCATTAACAGGGCAGTATGGACCAACCAACAGATGAAATACTTGGATGGCATAAATGGTTTTATACACTGAATTTTCATATAGAGCTTATACTCAATGCGTTCCTAATTAAAAATAATCAATAGAGATGGGAGAAACTTACGCCTTCTTCCGTGAGGATGAAATTGTCATGGAAAATGACCGGGCAGTCATCTCTAGTCACCTACACAGATTAGTTTTACAATCTCATCTAAGTGTCTTCGCATGCACAAAATTACAAAAGAAAGAGACAAATAAAAGATCAGTACCATGAAATTGTTGTGGGGGGAAAGAATTAAGGCCTTGTCAATATTTTGAAATTTCAAGGTAGGGAAGCATGATATCCATGGAAATCGATTCCATTTTCAAGGTTTTATTTACAAAAAACAGTTGTTTATAGCATTTTCTTTATAAAAGAGAAAAACGATGATTTAATTTCTTTCAAAAAACTTGTTAAATGCAATTTTTTTTTTTTTTAACATCTAGAATGACTTAACATTGGAAGATGCCCCAGAAATGTCCCACACCGAAGGATCCTGACCTTCAATATTTGTCCTTTTCTTAATGTGGAAAACGTGTTGTACTAGTTACTGTAGTTGTATTTTTGCAGGCCACAATATTCCCAATCTGGAATATGTCCAAGGGATAAACAATCTACAGTTGGACCCATCAGATAAATGGTTTGGATCACTGAAAATGACCCCACAGTGTACATTCTCCAGGCGTAATCATGTACGGTTTACTAACATGTAGGATTCTGTACATGTGGGAAAAGGTTTCACTGATCAAAACCGCTGATCTGATGGGCCTACCACGGATGTGAAGAGGAGATCAGTTGAAAAATTGGATAATCACATCCACTCAATTAAGGACATGCAACATGGAGGGTAATTGGGCAAGTGATTATCACCATCCATATTGCAGGTCCTTATTTTACTGGCCATGATCATCCAATCAGGTTGATATCTTGGCCATATACAATCCATGTTAGTACCCTTGTATCAAATGGTTCGCATTGATCATAGGTGGGCCACTTGTGCACCACAAATTAGGATCACAATAAGGTAGGAAGAATTAGTACTGGATCATCTCTCTTTATCACACGTGTGACAATGAACAGACTTCTAGACTTACACGTGCCAACATAGAAAACTAGTGGGTAGATGCCGTTCAGGTGAGCCACATGCGTGCGATGGAAAATGGATGGTCGAATTAAAAAGAAAAATAAAGTACCAATGCCCCACCGTCCACGTTACGAGTGGCCCGCCAGATTAGCAGACAGATCCGATTTTGGGACCCTTCTTTATCAACCGTTCATTTCATAAGGTTATCCCACTGGAACGAATGAAAGCACTAATATCAGCCTGATCTAGGACTTTTGTGGGCCTCAGTAAGGTTTACACGGTGGAAGCGGGGATTGCGTATTGAGTAAAATCTGTGGGGCCCACCGTGATGTATGTGTCTTATCCATGCTGCCCATCCATTTTACTGGTTCATTTTAGGGAACGGGACTAAAATTGAAGCATATCCAAAGCTCAAGTGGACCACACCACAGGAAACAGTTTGAATTGAATGTCTACCGTTGAAAATTTCTTCGCCACAGACGTTTTTGATCAAGCTGATATTTGTGTTTTTCCTTCATCCATGCCTGCGGGACTTGATTAACATGTTAGATTGCAAAGAAACAACACTAGGTGGATGTCACTATCCCCTTATTTCCTGTGGTATGGTCCACTTGAGCTTTATATATGCCTCAATTTTGGGCCCATGCCATAAAATTATCTGGTAAAACGGATGGACGGTGTGGATAAAATGCATACATCAATGTGGCCCCACAGAGTTTACTCATTACGCAATCCACTTCCTTCCATGGTGGGCGTTCAATCCCCACGGTTTCTTGTGGCGTCCCATTTGAGTTCTGTTCATCTGCCTCTTCATGTGTGCGCTATTGTCTTAAAATGAGCTGTTGAAGCGGATGGACGGTGTGGATATGAAACGAACATTACGGTGGGCCCCACAGGTTAGGTTTACAAATGATTCCTGTGACCCGGCAAGTCGAATCCATTAGACCCGGACTCAGCAACCAGCACCCCTCTCCGGCGAGAAAAAACAAGCTGCCACGTGGTACCTAATACAACCACATGAATTTTAGGACCGTAAATGTGTCTTCCTCCTGTCCCTTCCAAGAGGGATGCAGCTTGCCTGTTTACAGGGCCAAACCACTGTGGGACCCACCCACCTTTTCTTCGGCTATTTTAGGACATGAGCCGAAACACGGGGAGATTTAAAATTCTAGTGGACCACACGAGGGAGGAATGAACGCCCACCGTTGATACGTAAGTGGGGTCGCAGAAGTTTTGGATCAGGGTATATTTGTAATTTGTCCTTTCATCTAATCACCTAATGAACGGTTTGGATGGGATATCAACATCACAGTGGGCCCTACGAAGGTTTCTCACAAGCTGCGAAGTTAAGGAAAAACCGACACCGTGTCGGATCCACGTCGCGATCAGAAGTAAAGAAAACTCGGACGACGAAAACCGATTGCAAAAAAAAAATAAAAAAGAAAAAGAAAAGGAAAGAAAAGAAAGAAAACCAAGAAAAGCAAAAAGAAAGAGAAGACCGAAAGCCGTTAATCACCTGGACATCGAACTCGACGAAATCAACGTTGAATTTCCCTGCCGCGTCGAAGGAAAGGATCGAATTCTCCTTGATCGCCTTCATTCTTCGGTCCGCCGAGTAAAGCATGTTCATGCCGTTGCCGCGGTGGCCGATCACGACAAACTTCGGCGGTTTAAACGACGCTTTAACGCCGTCAGGTCCTGAAATGTCAAAAAGGAAACGGAAAGACGAAAATCAAACGGGAATATTCGAAGATCTATTACTGTTTTTTACATGCTTTCTTTTTTACTTTTCCGTTTTACCTCTTGGGAGGCGAGGGGAGGAGAGAGCGCGAACGGCGTTCTCCGGCACGTGGTCCAGGTTCGGGACGTCGGATACGTGTACGGCTTTGAGAGCCATTGGTTTGGAAAGTGACGGTGAGGATTTGATCGAGAATGCGGGATGCTTTTTGGAGGAAGTATGGCGGGAGGGGTTTTTATGGAGGGGGAATGGAACGAAACGGAGCTCTCTTTCTTATCCTTGAAGGAGAGATGTGCTGTCAGAGATTTGTGATGGAATATTCGATTTCCGTTGGTCGTGGACGTAAAAAGGAGTCGTCCTGTCTGGCGTGACGGAACGGATGCCTCTCTCTTCTTTTTCTTTCGTTGCGTGAAGCTCCCGTTCCGTTCCGTTCCGTTCGTCTGAATCTCTCAAAAGGATGAAGAATATGCCAGAGGATATCTGCCTCCCTGGAGATGACACGTTCCTTACGTGGCGAACTGATCGATTTTCCGCCTCTCTCTCTTTTCATACTCTGGCAGCGTCGTAGATGATACACGGTCACTTGGAAATTGCACATTTTCAATGAAATTAAGAAAAATCAAACATTCCAGTTTATGTCGTACAGTTTAGATGTGTTATAAACCTAAAAAATAAGCTTATTTTATTGTCTGATTATAGGTTTGGTGCACATTTAATGGACGGTTTGAAATGAAAAGTCCAATGGTCCTATTTCAACAAACAAGTGTCCAAGAATTTGAGGTTATGATTATTGCAAATCAATCTGATATTGAGATATGACTCATCAGAAGTTTGTTTCACAATTTAAGTGTTTTTATTTTTAGTTTCTGCATTCCACATAACTAATTTACGAGTGCCTGTGTATGAAGGCACTGCCTGAGTATCAAACTACTCTCTTTTATGTTCTCGCTGTTTTTCGAACGTTCGTCCTTGAAATGTGGAAGATGAATGTCAATTGTCCATCGTCGTTCCAACTTCCCACTCGCGAGAGTACGATTAAGAACTCCTATCACCCGTACATACAAATTTAGATTGTGTTTCAGAAATCCAAGACGTTCATATGATTGGATCCTCCATTTAGATTCTATAATCCAATATTTGTACTTATCAGATTATATGGTGGGCCATACATGCATGTCAAATGTGGCTCACTGGTCAATATTTTGTTATCTGTTTTGTTGTTGTACACGTGCCTTTTATGAACGGTGGATCATGGTTGGATCAAGGCCGTTGATCTAAAGGCCCCCTGTGCGTGGGAGATCTATAGGACCCACGTCAAATGTGGACCAATTTTCGACTGCATGTAGCCAATTGGTTTTTTTTTTTTTGAAACACCTGGCTACCGACAAAAGGTTGAGACAGCTAGTGGCTGAGAATAGTTGGTCATGACCTGTCCATGACGTGGCCATCTTATCAATGGCCTGTCATTAAACAGGGTAACCGGTTTCAAACCGTGCCTAAATTACCCAAATGGGCCCACCGTGGAGCGCAACTTGGCTGCGACCCCGAATGAGACACTAACGGTAGGGGCCAACTTGATCCATGCATTTATATTCATTTAGGGTTGTAAATGGGTCATGGAGCCTATGGGTACCCGGACACAACCCATTTAGACTTGACTTAGACCCAACGCATTTGTTAAATGGTATGGGTTACATGGGTTTCTTTTGTATTAGGTCTAACCTAACTTGAACACGAATTCATTTAGTAAATCGATGGGTTTACTCTGTGTTGCAAGGGAACCATCTATGCTTGGACTAGTCAAAGTTCAATTTTAAACATGGTAAAAATACTTGTATGCCAAATTCAGACCAGACTCATTAGACCCGACCCATTTATAAATGGATTTGGGTGGATCTCCCACTACTAGATCTAGACTCATTTATAAATGGGTCTAATGGGTTGATTTAGACTTGACCTCGACCCACCCATTTAGTAAAAAGTCTAGGTAAAAAATTTGAACTCAGACCCATTTAAGTAAATGGGCGAGTCTGGTTTTGGATAAACCTGCCCTAAACCCAACCATTTACAGCCTTATATCCACCTCGTTCATATGGTAGGTCTGGTTTTGGCTAAACTTGCCCTAAACCCAACCATTTACAGCATTATATTCACCTCGTTCATCTAGTGGGTCTGGTTTTGGCTAAACCTGCCTTAAACTGACCATTGACAACCGTATATCCACTTCCTTTATTTGTTTTTACAACTTATTTTAACCCATGGTCCTAAAATAAACAAGAATCAAATTTTAAACAGACCACACCACATGAAACAATGGTTATTGACTATTAAAAATCTTTTATGGACTGAATAAGTTTTAGATCAAGCTAATATTTATTTATTTTTCTTTTCATCTAAATTTGTGTGACCTAATTAACAAGTTGGACTTTCAATCAATATTATGGTGGATGCTGTAAACTTTTTAATGGTGAGTGTTCAATGACCATTGTTTTCAGTGGTATGGTCCACCTGAAACTTGTATGTGCTTCATTTTTTTGGGACTATATACTAAAATAATCTTTAAAAACAGATGGCCAACATGTATATACGATGAACACACTGAGGTGGGCCCTAAGGTCAGGGTCACACTGCGGTCAGTGTTCCAGAGTAGCAGGCTCGCAATCAAGTTGTGCTCCGTGCATCAGGTGCACCCCTCAATGCAGGCCCTTGGGCAAAAAATCAGCCAAATCCCCAACTCAGATGGGCCACAATACAGGGAGCACTTGGGGTTGATGCCAGCCATGGATTTATTTGTGGAACCAACACAGTGTGTATTTTTAATCAAACCCGTTCATTAGTTGCACTCACTAGGACGAGGAGAATAAACAAAAAGCAACCTGATCCAAGATGAGCAACTGTCTACATTCAACAGGTAAAATAGCATGGTTACAATTGTTCCATTGCTCCAATTTATGGAGGATGCGAAGTGTCTAAATTGAGCTGTGGAGGGGCCGACTGTGATGTATTTGTTTATCCACTTCATCCATTCCCTGTCTAAGATTAGGCTAACCACATGAGACCAAGAATGAGTCAGATCCAACATTGAGGTTGGCCACACCAAAGTACTGAGCTCGGCTGCATTAAATACAACAGTCATCTCTGGTGTGGCCGAGTTGGATCTGCCTCATTCTTGGTCTCATGCCTGCAAGGGTCATCTCTGGTGTGGTTGAGTTGGATCTGCCTCATTCTTGGTCTCATGCCTTAAAATGATCTTAGAAAAGGAATGGACATAGTAGATAAACAGATATATCAGTGTGTCCCCTCCACAGCTCGGTTCAGCTCGGTCTGGACGATTTGCGTCCCTACTGAGTTTGGAAGTAATCTGCATCCACAAATTACGTGCTATATGACGCTCACCTATTGGCCCAACCGAAAGCATATGTCATTTTAATCACCCATAGTCGATTGGCCCTGCTGCCAAGATGGGCACAATCATATAAAAAGTGCAAGACAATCCTGACCATCAAAATTGAATCCGGAGGCATTGCTCATTCTAGCAATTTCCCATTCATTAGCAACCAGTACATATAAATGCGACCCAACCGGCGATGCTGTCTCTGTCAATGTGGAGGTTGCTAATAGTCAGTGCTCTGTGAGACCCACCATAATGTATGTGTTTTATCCATGCTGTTTATCAATTTTGCAAGTTCATTTTAGGGCATGAGCCCAAAAAAAATGAGGCAGATCCAAATCTCAGGTAGACCACACTATAGGAAACACTATTGATTAAATACCTGTCATTGAAAACTTCTCATAGGCCACAAAAAGTTTTGGATCAAGCTGTTATTTGTGTTTTCCGGTCATCCAGGTCCGTGTGACCTAATTAACATGTTTAGATGGCAAATATACATTACAGTGGACCCTAGAAAATTTTTAATAGCAGCCATTTAATTACCATTGTTTTCCCATGGTGTGGTTCACCTGTTATTGAATCTCCCTCATTTTTTAGCCCATGCCCTAAAGCAAGCTGAAGAAATAGATGGTTGGGTGGAGATAAAACACATACATCATGGTGGAGCCCACAGACCAATAGCTCCAATTGGTACTGGCGGGTAAGTATTCAATCCGATTCCAATACATAGGTAGTGTAACACCCTAACCTTGGATATCCGAATTTTATCAATTCGGGTATCGAGTTCGAGGTATTAGCTATCATATTATGCTAAGATTAAACCGTAACACATTCACCCACTAAAATAAAAGTGTAATCATCATCATAGCATATAACTAATTATTAATTGTCTCAAAGTATCAAATGGCCCTAAGGCTTATGTCCGAACTAAATTACTCAAAACATAAATAACTTCATAGATATAAATACTAAATTCTCTTATTTTCTTCTGGCTTCTCCACCAGTTATTCTGTCGAAGTCATCTTCATAGAGACGCCTCCACTATGTCTTTTTCCTGGATGGTTTCCATATACAACATCGTGAGCTAGAAGCCCAATAAGTAACAATAATTTGCATGATTCAATACATATCATGTTTACCAAAATAACAATAAAATATGCCATCTATCATATAAACAACTCCATACTCAGGAATCACCAGGGCCATGGCTGCGCACAGCTTTCGGCCTGCCAACACCCATTCAACGATGAGTAGTCTATTCTAGAGCTGACTATACTCCTTCTCCAGCCCTGAACCGCAGCCTTGGGAGGAGGCCCTATTGGTACCAACTCGGGTTCCGATTGGGAACTCTGCCCGAGAATTTAAGGGATTTCTATCCCCGAGTTGTCTGGTGTTCAACTTCAACATCACATTTCCGATAATGACATATATCAAATAAGCAGTTTATATCATAAGATTCATAAATGCATAATGAATGCATGCTGGAAATACCATCCTAGTGTAGTGTTACTTACTCAAAAGTTTTATTCTGCTTGAGCTCCTTGGATACAATCCTCTGCGACTAGTTGAAGGGTTCTCGGTTTTCGTTCTCGTTGGGTTCCCTTTTAAATGTTATGCGAATAGGGTTACTTTCATACTTAATTTCATGATATAATCAATTATTATCCGTTAATAAACAAGTATGACCGTTGATTTGACAATTAGATCATCAAGCTAACGATCCACACCTTTGGTTTAGTCATATTTCACATTTGGTTCATGATCTACCAATCTTAACCGTTCATTTTGGCTTTATTTTCATATAAACCCGAGATCCTTTCGATCCGTTAAACTTTAATTAGAATCGTTCATTTAAGATATGGTCGGTTAGATCTAGGTTCTTATATACTTAATCTTCCATTTTGATCAATTCGCCACTTGATGGACGGTTATGACTAGTTGAATTACAAATCCAAGGGTTTAGACATATTTTATATGGTTTAGATGGAATTAATTCATGATCTGAAATCAAGATCAATATCAGATCATATTGGTTTTAAGATGGTCCACTTGCGACCTTAAGTGAATAATCGGGTCCATTCACTAGTCAAATCTTATTCATATCTCAAGAATCATGGGTTTAAATCATGATTTAAGTGGGTCTAAGGTCAAGATCAACCTTTATAACAATTATGTGTTAAGATCCATCCGATCCGACCGTTCATTTCTTTATTTTTCACAATTTTGGTCCAACGACCCTAGTTGATCCTTGATCAGATGATCCGATCTAGATCTGGGTCGGGTGGATCTTATTATTCCCAAATTCAATTCCTTTAACATGGATTTCATATCTCGTTCTCAATCTAATTAAATAGATCAAGATCATATAGTGGGGCCCACCTTGAGTGATCGTGACCACTCACTGTAAGGTCCACCATATGAGATGATCATTGTGCATCTCATTCAAGTACAACATTAAATCTAAATTTAAGATTTCTCATCATTTATCATCCACACATCTTGATCTCGTGGTGGGCCACCATCTAACGGCACAAGTAATGATATGTGGTCCGCTCCATGGGCAGGATCACGTGTATTTGAACGGATCTCTTTTTTTTTAGTGTGAGTATTGATCATTCTTTCAATGTGGGGCCCACTACACTTGATCGAAGTATGATCTATACCGTTGACCTATATCCCTACCAAGTGATCTATCATGATCAAGTGATGCTCTAGATAATACAATGTTTAGTTATGCAAAATCTACCATTTGGTCATGGTGGATCTTAACAAATGATGAGAATTCCAACATATAAATAACAAAATCTATATTCTTTCACGATTTAATCTAAATTGGCGCGTCTTTTGATAAAAGGGATTTAATGTATTCTAAACCATTAGATGTAGATCAAATTGAAAAAATACCTCTAAGGCGCACTTTGGATAAGATTGAGTGACTCAGATCAAGTAGGGTCGAAACGGGGCCCACTTATTAAGACCTCTTTCTCACTTTGTGTGTATGTGTGCAATGACGGTAAGAAGTGGTGCACACCTCTTTTTAAAGGGTTTATTTTATGTAACGTGTGAGGTATTAAGGAAAAAGTTATGAAAAGAGAAATTTAAGAAAAAGGTTACGAGAGAGGGATTTAAGAGAAAATCTTATTTAAGAGTGTAGCTTAGAGTACGTACACGTGCCACTCTCAAAGTGGGTCCCACATAGGTGGTCATCATCATTTAAAACATTTATTTGTTCCTTAAAAGTGATCACATCCTATTAAAATTTATTTCACTCTCAAAAGATACTGGGATAACGAGATATGATGTATTACCGTTCATAGCCATGAGGGCACACCTATCAAATGTACTCTCTCAATATCATGGGTGGGAGTATATACATGTTTGTGTGTGTGTCAACTTTGTATGTTACACATGGTTATAAAATATTAAATTCTAACCACACAGAATCATAGACCATGATATATATGTACATGGAAAAATAATGGCAATGTTCAACTATGTATGATAGATGAGGTAATGGGTGGTCATGATGATGCAGTATACACATGCACATGATTAGAAAGATCTAAGTATATATATGATATGATCAAATCAGATAGCATGATAGGTCTACTTAAGATGAATCATATGAAAGTAGTTTTACATAAATCAGATTACTAGATTGGTTAATATCTTCGATAAATTGTGGCCATCCATATATCCGGCCTTACATCTCAAGTTATACTTAGAAAAAAATTATCATACTTATACCATTTTGAATATTATAATACGATTTACAAGATGATCAGCACACATTGGATGGCTCATTCTCTAAGGTAGTCAATTTAGAGGATTTAAGTCATTCGTTCATCGATCGGACCATTTATAGCACTCGAATTGACGATCCAACTGTACGTTTTCGTTTTATATGACATGGATGTACGATCCATGGTTTAGATCGATATTTTATAAAACAAATTGATCTATATTTATGGTTAAGTGCCATATGATCCACTCAATGGTCAGATTTTATCTTAATTGTTTTAAAAAAAAATTTATACACCTAAAATTTGTTCAGTATATTACAGGTAGGGTTAATGTTGATAAATGTGTGCCATAGATTCCATATTACAATCCACATTAACAGATGGGTCCAGTCATCTCTTTTCCGGGCCAACCATTCAATAACATGTGCCCAACAGAGCTTTATATTGGTTGGTTCATCACTGGGTTGGGGCAATCTGAAGACATACGGGCCTGGATATGGACCTACATACATTTGGCCACATCAATGGATCGGATCGTCTGATGGGCCGGTCTAACTCAGATGGACAACTGGATCGTATGGGGTCCACGTGATTGGATCATAGGGTAGGATCCAGTTGACTCCAACGTGGATTGGGTACTACCCCCACAAGGACCTAGCTAGAGACGGACGGTCCCATTAGGGGATTTGTGAGGCTACCATAATATACATGTTTTATCCACGCTATTCATATAGTTTTACGTATTTTACGGCACGAGTACAAAAGGAGGTAGATTGAATGCTCAAGTGAACCACACCATAGGAAGCATGGACGGCATAGGGAGCTTATCCAAAGTAACTAACAATCCAAACGCCCCTTCATCTCTTGAAAATCAGAAACTCATTGCTCAAAGGTAATAAGTGTGGACCCAACCAAAGTGGGCCTCACACTCCTTTCACACATTTTACTTGTAGGAATTTCAATCATGCCCGCCAAAACACATTTTGTGCGAATTGCCATTTTCAGGCTTTTCAGGCCTTTAGATCCTGTGGCTTCTTAGATTCGATTCTTGGGAGGGTCATTTTGCATTCCTCCGCCATCCCAAGATCATTTCAATCCGGCTTGTATACATCACTTTGTGGGCCCCATAATCAGATGTGATCCTGTAGAATTTGCAGTTTTGACCCTCCTAAAATTTGCAAGATCTTCCACCTAAATACCCTTCAATTGCTTTACAATTACATTCCCTTCCAACAGGGCAGAGCCAGAATTTTCTTCCGGGGGCCAGGATTATGGTGGGCCCTAGGAAGGTTTCAACGGTGAGCACCACTGTTCTCACTGTTTCTGTGGTGGGGTCCATTTGAGCTTTGAATCTGTTCCATTCTTTTTTCCAAGCAATAAAATGTGCTCTCCAAATGATTGGATGGTGTGGATACAACACATACATTATGGTGGGGCCATAGAACTCGGTAACGTTGGACACTAGGAAGTTCTAGTGCTAGGAACTTAGGTGGGGCCCACCTTGATGTTTGTGAGAAATCTACTTTGTCCATCCGTTTTGTGAGCTCGATAAAAAATGAGCAAGATCCAAGACTCAAGTGGGCCGACGACATGAGGATTGACTGCCCACAGTTGAAATATTCGTGGGACCACGGATGTTTTGAATCAAGCTAATATTTATGTTTTCAGTTCATCCCAATAGGAACGGTATAGATGGCATATAAACATCATCGTGGACCCATGGAGGTTTCAACGGTAGAATCTTCATACTTACCTTTTCCTTTAGTGTGGCTCACTTAAGTCTTTGATCAGCTCATTTTCAGTCAAATGTCTTAAAATGAGCTCAAAAAATGGATGGACAAAGTGAATTTCTCACATGCATTACAGTGGGCTCTAGCCAGGTTCGGGGGTAGGAACTTCATGCGAAACGAAATCAGCGTGTCCCTCAAGGCTAATCTGCATCCCAGAGATTTCCCGTAGAACAAGACCTAGCTTGATAGTCCTATCAGGGGATCTGTGAGGCCTATAGCGAGCTATATGTTTTATCCATGCTGTACATTTAGCTTGAAATATCATATCGGGACTTGAGCACAAAAAGGAGGCAGATCTAACGGTCAATTGGACTACACCACATGAACTAGTCGGGATTAAACTCTTACCATTGAAAAATAGATCAAGATGTTGGATAATGAAATGAGAGTAATTTACCCACCAGGTTGAGAGCAGTGCCAAATCACCACTTGATATAGGGCAATTTAACACTCCGACACTCTCCGCACAAGCTGTTAGAGAATGGGTTCAGTGGCATATTTGTTACTTTCGGGATTCCAACACATGACTTTTTCACTCTAATATCACTTTTAACATAGGACAACCAGTCACTTTAAAACACTTCCCATGCCATCCAAATCCACTCATGAGTTTCACCTCACCATGATAGATGGACACTTCAGATTACAAATAATAATAATAATAAGCCATTCCAAAACTCAGGTAGGGCACATTGTGATTTGAGAGGTTTTGGCATGATTTACCCAGTGTCATCTGCTTGAGTTTTTTATTGGCCTGATTTTTGGGATCAAAGGAGAACATGAGGGGATCACATGATGTACCGTTTGGATGTTATACACACATCACAGTGGGCCCCACAAACTACTTTGTGGAATAGACTTATTGCACACATCATATTATATGCATTGCTCGACTGAGATTTCTACAGTAGTCTTTCATTCTCAGTCTGACCTCTGTACAAGTCCGCCCCATGGATCAGTGATCAACGCCATTGATATGATGAGTCCCATTTGTGGATTTTTGGTTCGTGGGCCGTCCATGGTGAGGCCCATCATGTCAACGGTTTGGATCACTTAATGGTAGGCTCTTGCTTGTACACTTTCCAGCGTTCTGTAGGCGTTTCAGATTGGATCACAGAAGAAACGATTCCCTGCAACTTACGGTTAATCAGCATGCAGCCCTATCTAAACTATAAGCATGTCAAATGTAGGACATCTGACCCGTACAAAATCTGGGCCCCACCATGAAGATCAGTCATTAGGTGGGCCACACCTGTATTTCGAGTTAGAGTCACCCTCAGCTGCCATTTGTTTTGATTGTGTCCTACCTCATGAGTGGACCGGCCTGATTTTTGCTACGGGTGACCTTCAAAGCTTGACCCACCGTTTTGTACGTCTCAGATGTGTCCATTCATTGCACTACTCAGTAGACCAATGGTCTGGATTAGCAAACCATGGGTCCTAGTTTTCAGGACTGCGCTCGCACGGCTTGCATAGGCACGCCCAGGGTCTGATTTTCTCTAACTGATCGCTAGTCAGGACAAATATTCATCAAATCCAGACCGTCCATCAGGTTCTCCGTCATATTTGAACCATGGATGCTAAAATTTAATCAAATCAAAACCTCAGGTATGCCATAACATAGGAAACTGTGTAAAATCATGACTAAAACTATAAATTCACATGGTGTGGTCCACATGAGTATTTTGAATTTCTATATTTCTGGTAATCCATTCATCTTGTTGTGACACGTCAGATAAGTGGATTGGATGGTATATACACATGAAGATAGGCCCCACAACAAGTTTGAACAATTTAACGATGAGATTTCCTGCCTCTAACTGTTTCCCATGGTGTAACCCACCTCAGTGTTGAATCAGTCTAATTTTTGGGCCACTGTTTAAACAGATGATGCGCACCTGATGGACGGTGTGGATCTCATACACCTTAAACCTTCCGTCCACGTCAGCGAAAGACGCACCCCTTATACGTACGAAAAGTCACCCAAGCGTTTTCGAGCGCGGTTTGGGTGGAGTCCACCGAGGTCGGTGGATTCCTAACTGCGGGGCCCACTGTGATGTATGGTCCTTACATCCACACCGTCCATCCATTTTGAAAGTTCATTTTAGGACATGAACCTAAAAATGAAGCAAATCCAAATGTTAGGTGGACCTACCACAACAAACAGTCGTGATTGAATCTCCACCATTAAAATTTTCATGGGGACCACCAGAATGTTTATTTTCCATCTAACCTGTTGATAAGGTCACAAAGACCTGGATTATGAGACCACACAAATACCAGCTTCATCCAAAACTTTTGCGGCCCACGAGAAGTTTTAATGGTTGATTACCACTGATTTGGATCTACTTCATTTTTGGAACCATATCCTAAAATTAGTTTAAAAAATGGATGGACGGCGTGGATATAAGTTACATACATCAAGGTGGGTCCCGCGTTTTCGTTTTCAGAACTGAAAACCCGAGTACACCTCTGATCGAGTACCCAATAAATATAGTTCGACCTAAGAAGGGTTTTAGCTTTTTAGGGTTTTGGAGCGAGAGAGAGAGAGATCGGAAAATGGATTCTTCATCGCTGGATTCCGCTGAATTGCAGCGATTTCTTGAAGTAAGAAGATTAAAAATTATTATTATTATTTTTTGCTTTTCACCCCTTTCCTTATTTGAAATTTGCAAAATAACCCTGTTCTTCTAATCTTAGATTACAGATTGCTTATATGCTATTCTCCTCTTTTTTTGTGATTTGGGTTTTCTTCATTGATGGAATTTGTGATGCTTTGGATTTTTTCTATGTCTTGTGATTGCACCTTTCTTCAATGTTCTGAACTGGATGTTGGATTTGGGGTTAATGTATGGTAGTGTAAACTGAATAAGAAAATTGCATAATGGTATGGAAGAAGGATTTTTAGGATGTATGGAGTAATGGGTTTTTCTGTTTTGCTAAATATGTTTTTTAAATTTTGGAATTGTGGTATTTTGGGCCTGTTTGGCAGAATCAAGACTGGAATAGCGTTGGGTGGGATTTGGTTTTTTTTCCGTCTTTTCTGCTCCAGATTGACATTTGGATTGAAAAGCATACGGGTGCACCTCTACCCAATGGACATCTAAGCACGGTCTCAGAACTCGAAAGGCCAATCTCATTCTGCTGAGTTTGTATTGGCTACAAGATTTCATGAAATGGTGTGAAATCTGCTTTTAAGAATTTGCAGAGTAATGAGTTTTTTCAATTCAAAGAATGCTACTAGGATGCATCTGTTTCATGGAATTGTCACATGCAGTCAATGAAGTGTGATCCAACGGAAATGTGACATCGTAGTGTGGTGATGGGGATTCACTTATCCGGTTGGTCGCCAGTAGATGGACCATACTTGGAAAATTGGTGTGATTGAATGACCATAACTGTTTAATCAGCATGGCTTTCACTCAACTTTGGGTTGGCCATCCATTTGCACGCCAGTGTTTGGATTACCGCACTCATGTGCCTTGTTTTTGCCCGTATGGTGGTGATGTTTTGGTCGGCGTCTCATGGAGTTCCATGAAGCGTGTATGTCATAACAGCATTCAACTTCTTAATTTTAGATTGATAATGCTTGAGATGTTGATATGTTGTTTATGAACTCTCCATCATTAAAGTAAGTATTTGCTGATTACGGTTGTATATTTTCTCAATCTTTAACTTAGAATTGATACTAAAGTTACGTGCAGTCATGGTTGAGTCAAAGTTGTGCACTTGTCAGTCCAGTTGAAATGATTTTTGTGGAATTTTGAACTTCAAGGGCTTAATTGACCGGTGAGATTAAACATTTAACTGTATGTTGGTTTATGCGAAAAAATGGAATTATGTGATCCTTGGCTCGTGGATATACATGGTATCCTTTGGCTCTGAGTTCTACAAGTCTGGTCATGTTTTGGTGATCCAGATCATTGATCTGATGGGACCCAGTGTGGATGGACGATGCTCCAAATTTCTTCCATATTGGAAGATTCCAGAAACCCAATCTTTGGCCTTCATTTTCATGTGAACTGTTGCTTTTTTTCTGGTCTGTATATTTGCAGCCACTGATCCAAGGGTTAGAATTATTCCATAAGGGTGATTTTCTAGGGATGGTCTATCCACGGACCACAGTGAGGCCGTCCATGGTCTTGATCATCAAACTGTTTGCCTAACTTAATGCCCCAGGATACATATTGGATCAAGGATCGCATAATTCTTCTATTCCCAAATGCTTTTCATGTGGGTCAGAGGGCAAGTTTAGTTTTTCCCTGTTTAAGTAAATGTGAATGATTTGATTCTCCAGTGGAATGGGAATTCAGCTTTTGAGCCTGTAGCTTGTAGCTGAGTGTTAGGCAGGGCGTATTTCAACATTGAGGTCTTGGTTTTGAGCCCAAGTTACCTATGTGAGACTCATATAACTGTACAAGTCATGAATCTGATCTTTAATTACCCTTCTGTCTTGTCATTTTGGACAGACTCTATGACATATTTTTTGCAATTGGGCCAAGTTTATTGTTATTATTTTTTTGGTTGAGCTCCTTTCTGATTGTTTTCTATTGACTATCAATTCATGATGATCTGAAATTTAACCATCTGTGCTATCAATATAATAATTAATAACAGTTTGTATGGAGTACAGAGTTGCTATTGATTCTAAAAGTTAAATGCTTTGAACTACAAGGCCCCCCTTTTTAATCCTTTTTTTATCTTTCAAAGAAAGAAGAAGAAGACCCTGTTTGGTTGCCACCTAAAATTGATTTCATCTCGATATGCATTAGCTTAGATATGAATATCAGTATTGGCCGTATCATATCCGTATCGGCATGAGATACGCGATACGGGGCCAATATGCTCATATCCGTATCATACTTGTATCGGCACCAATATGGGGCCAATATGCTCATAAAAGCCTAATTTTGAATTTCCCGATACTGATACCCGACGCCTCATCATCTCTGGTGCATTATTACTGTTAACTAAAATGAGATGAAACTCATTTTTAAGTGGCAACCAAACAGGGCCTTAGAGTTTAATTCGTGCATGGAACTTCAATATTATCATATGCAAGACTTTTGTTCGTTTTCTTTTTCCCAATATGTAATGTATCTATTAAAAATATAGTAAAGGAAATGGAATGCAACCATAGCTGCAAAGAAACTACATCAAAGAGAAAGGCACCCTCCTTATTTAAGCATATATTTATATGGCCTAGCATTTCTCTCACGCATTGTTGTCATCATCATCTCGGGGGGAGTCCTGTGTATCTGGCTCTCCCCACCATGTTGATAACCTGTCCAGGAAGTCAGCGGGATGAGTCATCAAGTGGGCTGCATTCAGTGTACACATTGCCCACACGATTAGCTGACCAGCCTAGTTTCATAGCCAGGTAACTGGGCGCTTTGTGGCCCACCTGATTGAGGGTCTTTACATGGCACAGAAGCGCCATTATGGTCACATGTGGCCATGCAGAGAGAGTTGTCAGTGTGCTTAGCAAAACTCTGGCTATTAATAGTATTATGCAAAACCTAATTGCACAAAACTCCAGTTATCGATATCTATACACAACGTGCAAGAGGTGAATGTCCTGGATTTTTCATCTGAAGATTTTGTTTTCCTTCTAAAGCATATTATATATGTATATGTTCTTGGACTGTTTGACCGGACACTTTTTTGGGTTTATGCAGCAAGAGAAAGAGCGGGCCATGATAACCGAAATGGTGGGGAAGCTTACGAATGTATGCTGGGACAAGTGCATTACTGGGACACCGGGCAGCAAGTTCAGCTCTAGCGAATCAACCTGCCTGACCAACTGTGCTCAGCGGTATATGGACATGAGCCTCATCATCATGAAACGATTTCAGTCAATGCATTGAATTCAAGTACTGAACCAAGACCGGCAAGTGGTTTTTCCCTTTGCTTTCTTTCTTGGTTAAGGATGCCTTGTTTTTCTGGGCAACTACATTGAAATTTTTTTATAAGTTTCAAATATTTGCCCATTGCAAGTACACTTTGCTCTTTGTATTTCCAAGCAATTTTAATGTTATGATATTCGATTTAGCTTTTAATATGATTTTTTTTTTTAATTTGCTACGCAACCACTCAACACACAAGTCTTATCATGTTTGGCATCCATTTTAATGCCGATCTCAATCCATCTGCATTCGTTTCCTCGTCAGTATCTGATATGTATCATCTCTCTCTGTGCTTGGCCTTGGCATGCATATTTGCAGGCAAGGACAGAAGAACGAAAGGAAAATGGCAATTTATTGATGGGACTTGTACAATCCTCCATTTGAGAATGTTGGAGTATCTTTTAGCCATGTCGAATGTTCATGGTGGGGCCCACCTGATGAGTGGTTTGGGTGTTGCTCATGTTCCATGCTCTCACTTGTGATATGCACATTACTATCCTTTAGCATTTGGCTCATTTGAATCATGCTGAGCTTGCTTTACGTTCACTTGCCCATAACCTACATGTGGTCATCACGCAACTGTCTGCAATATATCGGCATTCATTAGGTGGGCCTCATCACATGTTCTGGGACCTAAAATTTAAGTGGGCTCACCTGATGAGCTGACCAGCCTGATATTTGGGTCATGGCAGGGATACCTTAGGCTCACCTGATGAACAGCCCTGATCTAGTAATTGAGTGCACTTTGATGCCCTAGTATGTGTTCCGGCCATTCATCATATTTTCCAATCTTATTTTTCTCTTCTAGTGTTTGTTCTCCACCTTTGCCTGGTTTTTCTAGAATTATAACTACATGTGGTGGTTATGATTGAGGTCCATCAAGGAATTGCCCAATCCTTGCAATTTTAAGTGTGGCCCCATCTATGATGAGGTCCATTAGATGAACAGTCCCTATCATTCTTTGGGCCCTCCAACCATATGGAGCAGACAAGGCTGCATTTGGGTGTCTTGAAATATCAGTTGCGACTTGGGAGGACTTGTTTTGCGTGAGAAACTGATAGCCAGGCCACTGAAATTTCCGCATAGGGTTGGCCCTAAAACTTGTTGGCTAATGTGTATAAAAATTGCCACTGGTTATGGATGATGGTCCAAATGTCGAACTGATCAGACAATCCTAACCTTCTGATGAGGTGACGTTTGCTGTTTGGATGTTAGATGGCTTCTCATTGTTGTCAGCAAATGATTATTATAATATAATGGTGCATGAGTTGCACCGATCAATCTTCTTCTGATTAAAACCTCTATATTTGGGGGATGTTATCAACATTTTTACTAGTAGAAATATAGAACGGTGTGGACCACTGCCCGATCAATCTTCTTCTGATTAAAACCTCTATATTTGGGGGATGTTATCAGCATTTTTACTGGTAGAAATATAGAACGGTGTGGACCACTGCCCTTAAAGCATTGTGTTCAGACAATCCTAATGCTTCGAGTGGGGAATTTCCTGGGAAACAATGGTTGCAAATGGAATGTTGGGCGACTCTTTTCCTAAGCCGTCCATTTTCTTTGATCGGCAGTCCTCCAATTGACTGTTCAGGCTGGGAAACTGTCTCCCTTTTTGGAAAATGGCCCATCCATGAGAGGGCCTGCTAACCAAATATGCTGTAATTGAGTAGATGATTGTGCAAAAAAAAAAAAAAAAAGAGGTCTACTAATCGCTCATGGGATTAATGCTGGTTGGAAAATGGACCCGGTCTTGAGCCCACTTTGGGCTGGGTGGCTTGAGCCGCCACGCTTGTGGGTTTGACTCATCTTTAGCTGAAGCCTGATAATTAATTGGACCAGATCGGTGCTACCATCTGCCTAAAACCCTATCAGGATTCAGGGCACACCCCGGCCTATCTTATTTAACATTGATGGGCTAGTAGGGTTTTCATTAGGTGGCTTTACACAACTGGATTGCATCATAGATAATTGGAACCATTGATGTTCTTGTTACTACGACTTTTAACTCTTGCATTTGAATATAAGTCATTAAAAATTCATCTTCATACTCAATGGTTCTTACAATGGTTCATCACCTGCTCATCACTTGACTCATCACTTGACTCATCACCTGCTCAACAAATGCTTCTTACAATGGTCTGCAGCATAGAATCCAGAATACTAAGGGTTCATATGATCATCATCTAAGACACAATCATGAATGGTTCATATCTTCATCTAAGATGCAATCTGGAACCCTGAGCCTACCATGGTTCGAAACCTGATTTGACATGA
This sequence comes from Liriodendron chinense, assembly GCA_003013855.2. Taxonomy (NCBI): domain Eukaryota; kingdom Viridiplantae; phylum Streptophyta; class Magnoliopsida; order Magnoliales; family Magnoliaceae; genus Liriodendron; species Liriodendron chinense. Next base: position 2,105,773 of record ML058574.1, read on the forward strand.
ACCCAAATATTCTACATTTAAAAAAAAATGTCGCAAGATTCTCATGATTTTCAACACTAGCAAGCCAATTTTTCTAGTTCAAAGACACATAATGCATGATAAAAACCAACTCATACTATTATTGTGATTCCTCTTACAGATATTTCATATGTTATGCATTGTACACCTATACAACTGTTAAGTAAGATATTGGGAGTGCATTATTCTTTTCCTTAGCTAACTAATTTTATTTATGAAAATATATTATTATTTTTAGAGAACAAATCACATTTAGGCATGGGTACCACAACTTGTGGTGCCATTGCATCTTTCTATACAACACGTCATTTGTGTATGACATCAGTACCATGGAAATGGTAGACCCCACCATGAAGATCACTTGACACAAAAATCAGACCATTGTGGTCGTAAGGGGCATACCAGGTGGGCATACCATTCAAACCAATAGGCAACTGATGGTTGGACTTAACGTACAGGTGTGACTCACTTAGTGAAATTTCATTCGCCTGATTTTTTACAGGGAGATCATCATTGTTGGGGTTTATTTTTCTCACGGAAGTGATTTCCCACAAGTGGCCGTGTTGTGTTACAGTTGCCTCTAGGTGATCGCTTCTCTTATTTTTATGACATACCCAGTCTATGCGATCCATTAAAAAAAAGAAGATAGAGATCACTGTGAGAATGTAGGTAGAGAGAATGGACTATCATTTTATCTATTTATTTCAAACAACATTTTACAGGTAACTTAATTATGTGTTTATTCAAGGTTGAGCAATGTACGCTCTCATACAAATCTACGGTAAATGCGTATATAGTAAACAATTAAAAAAGATTAAAACTATTATTAATCCGAATTCTCGAATAAAAAAAAAGTTGAATGCATGTGATGTTGTGAAATTGATCATTAATTTGAAATTTGAATATTAATGTTGTTTAGCTCAAGATGATTTTGATTTTCTTATTTTACTTAAAAACCTTAATAAACTAAGGATTCATATCTTGAAACTTGAAAGTTTTCGAATGCTTTTGTAAAGAACACTTCTCTAAAAAGTGGTAACCGAAACTAACAAGGGAGAATGATTGGAGGTATTGTGAGTCCATTCAATGTTCATGAAAAGTCAATCAAGATAACCTCATATGCACTGATGTATATTGACTTCCTTTGCAACCTTTATCTATTAGGCTGCTTATTTGTCTGCCTCCCGAAAATTTGACAATGCCTCATGATCAATTGTTGGTCCACCTAATTTTTCATTTTCATATCATATAAGAACTTAATACAGGTGAGGCCAATTGAAAAAAGATTTAGCAGTAGCTGTCTCTGATAAGCCATAATGCATTTTGTACATAATATTAATACAATTAATGGATGAAACGACATTCAATCTGGAGTGAAACTTGCTGCTCTGATTAACTCACCACCAAACATTTTTGCAATTCTTATTCATAATGTATGATCTAAAATTTGAGATTTGAATTATACCACGTTGGTAGACTCGTGCGGAGTTTCAACAAGGGATCACGGTTTCGAAACCCATCAGTGGTGAAATATCCACACTGCTGACAGCACCAGTGGGTGCGTTGCATGACTGACTGGGTGGGTGGGTTGCATGACTAACCGAAAAAAGAAAAAGAAAAAAAAAGAAAAAGAATTATACCACCATCCATTCCACATTTTCTACTCGAATTAAAAACCCAACTTGTGTCTACCAATGGCTCCAACAAAGCCACAATAGAAATATTATTCTCCTTATCGAAGGATTGCTCCAACAAAGCCACTATAGAAAGATTATTGTCCTTGTTAAATGATTTTATGATCGTGGTTCATTACCCACTCTAATGTTTCAGAAGAACACATTGGATTATTGGCAAACATTATGAATGTGTGTTATTGGGTAGGGAAATATTCCTTAAACCAAACCAGCCATGGTTCACATCAAATCAAATATCTGGATCACTGCACTTGTAAGGACTACGAGTGTTGGTACGCTACTAAGACCCTCATGAATCAGGACCCAAAAATACCTCTTACCCAAAAATACCTCTTTTTTAATAAATATTATTGAGGTACTTCAAATTTTCTTTTGGTTTAAATTGATTTTTTTTTTTTTTTTTTTAACCCACGCACTCCACACACACACACCCCTCACCCACACTCACGCCGTAGTGGGATTTCACCACCTATGGGACTCAAGCCCTAGACCTTGTGTTGAAACTGTAGGGAGTCTACAACCAAGGTAAGGATAAGAACCCCGTTTAAATTGATGGGCTTGCCTATCTGCAACGACTACCTAATATAAAATTGGAGGCAACAAATTAATAAATTTGAAAAGGGTCTTCTACTTTGTTAGGGAGATTTTCATTGTTTACATACTATGGATATGCCTAATTTGACTAATTCCATCATGTTTTTGGGCTAATTCATATTCAAATTTGGCTAATTCCATAATGTTCTTGGGTTTTATCTTAGTCGACTCATTCTTCAACTGTCTAGAAATATTACAAGGGTAGGTCATTAATAAATAGAACACAAAATTGATGTATCTTAGGTGACACATTGTTCACCTCCAATGCATTTTAAAAAATGTGGGCATAACATGGAAAAGAATCCCCGTGTTTTACCTTTACGTGTGAGTGATTGTGTGCAAGTGACACCTTATCATCATAAAAAGAAAAAGAAAAAATAAATGGAAATGGATCTTTACTACATATTTTGAATGTTTGCATCCACTAGGGATTAGTCTTGCCTTAAAAAGAGCCGATGACACCCTATCATCATAAAAAGAAAAAACAAATGGAAATGAATCCTTACTACATATTTCGAAGTTTATATTCTACATCCAATATGTTTGCTCAAATTAAATAGAGTAAATTATTTTTTTTATAAGAACACGCGTGTGCAATTAAGTCATATAGAGGCCACACATGTGCCAGCATGGCACATAGGTGGGAGATCCAATCCATCCATCAGGTTGGTCCAACCTTTTACATGTTTTCCCAAAATAAATCTGGTACGCTCTGCATATGGGTCCCAATATTGGAAACAGGTCTTTGGGTTGGAAAACATCAGCAAGTTCTTCAGAGCTGTACATTCATTTTGCAAATTGAGGCCCACTTGACTAGTGGATCAACCTGATTCTTGGGCTAGGATATCAATATAGAGGCTCCTTTTTATATGGATGAATTGGATCTCGGATTCATTGTGCCATTTTGGCACATCTATATGAGCTTTATTACACTGTATGGTTATCAAAGCTCTTGCTAGAATACATCTTAACTCATCATGATGGCATCCATCGAACTTCCAGTGGCCCAAACTGTTTACTTGATGGTTCTATCCCCATTCATGGCGAGATAAACGGTCTGGATCATTGAAAAACGGCATTATGATAGCATCATTCGAACTTCCAGTGACCCGAACTATTTACTTGATGGGTCTATCCCCATTCATGGTGAGATAAACGGTCTGGATCATTGAAAAATGGCATTAGATCCAAAGACTAAACTCCTGACGCATCATACAACAATACGTGGGGATGTATTTTACAAGCCTCTTTTACTCTTTATTCAATTGAGTAATTGGAATTCATTTCAGTTGAGCATCCAATTGCAGTTGAAAATGATAGGGGCTGTTTGGATACACCAATAACCATGTTTGATTAAGCAATGAAAAGTTGAAAAGTTCTCCTTAGCTAATGTTTCAATGAAAACTCTTCAAATGATGTGCTATTCTGAAATTAAGATTAAATGTACAGTCTATTAGGGCATCAATGAATCTACCAACTAAAATATTACTTCACTATTTTATGTTGGTTTATGATCCATCTAAAGTAGGACCCAATAACGGTTTAATTTGAGTTACAAATATCTCTCTTTGATTTATGAGCCATCTAAAGTGGGGCCCACCATTTGAACAGTTTAATTTTGAGTAACAAATTTCTCACGGGTGGTTGTGGGACCGTAAGGGTGGCAATGAGCTGGGGGGCCTAACGAGCCCGACTTAGCTTTAGATTGATGTGCATGGCCTTATCAATTTTTCGAGAGCCTGGACTCTAAAGTTATTTCCGCCCTTGCCTAGCCTAGCTTAATCTTATATCTTACAAATGTCATTTCTAACCCACATAAATATGCCTAGCCTAGCTTGATCTTATATCTTACAAATGTCATTTCTAACCCACATAAATATTAGGAGCATTCGGGTTGGAAATAAGGATTTTATCTAGGGCTGTAAATGGGTCAGCGGACCTGATGGGGTACCCAGACCCAACCCATTTAGACCCGACCCATACCCGACCCATTTGTTAAATGGCACTGGTCTGGGTCCAAGAACAGACCCATTTGCTAAACGGGTCTAGGTCTGGTTTCGTTTATATTAGGCCTGACCCGACCCGAACCCATTAATAAATGGGCAGGTTTGGTCTATGTTTCAAGGGACTCATCCAGCCCAGACCCGCCCAGACCTGATTTTTAGCCTTGTAAAAATGCTTGCATACTAGATCCAGACTCAGACCCAACCCATTAGACCCGACCCATTTATAAATAGGGTCTGGGATGGATCTCCCTCTACCAAACCCGGACACATTTATAAATGGGTCTGATGGGTTGACTCGGACCCAACCTAGACCTGCCCATTTAGTAAAAGGGTCCGAGTCTAAATTTAAGACCTGGACCCATTTAGTAAATGGGCAGGGTCTAGTTTTGGCTAAACCCAACCATTCACATCCATTTTGGACTGGGATTGATTGGGCCTGGTTCAACTAATTTTTTGGGTTCGACTTGGAAACAGCACCCTATAATGCCCTACCATTGAGCTCGATCCATTACTAGCATGGGCCTGGAATAGTAGACCCGAGCCTGAAAGGAAGAAATAAAGAGAGAGAGAAAAAAAAAACTGGTTGGATAAAGCCGGAATAAGCTTGGCTTGAAAATAGATAGAACCCTATTTTTTCACTTGAATTTTCCTAATCTATCTGTCAATCAAAATTGGGCCACACGTTTGAAAACACTCAAAATGAACAAAATTAATGGTCTACGTTGAAGATGCATGGGTGTTGTTTAATAGAGGATTATGATGACATTGTAGGACATAAGACGTACATATGAAATTGGGTCCAGTCAGTTTGGGCGAGGCCAGACCCTGGCAAATTGATCGGTGCAAGCCTAGCGGGCAAGCCAAGCTAATATGTCCAAGCCTAGTCCAAAGCCAAGTTGGGTTCATTAGGGCATCCCACCCATTTCCACCCTTACCCACAATTACACCTAAATAGTCAGCCCACATGGTTCATCATGTAACTCAAACTAAACTGTTCAAATAATAGGCCCCATCAAATCCATGGTCGGGATCACTGAACTATGAGTCCCACTTGTACGGAATTGGCCATAAGAAGCCTACAACATATGAAAGAGGTATTGCACATGGTACCCATATCTAGAAGTATGATTCATTGTTCAGTAATTCAACCTGTCGATATTGGTAGCCGACTTTGGATTGCACAGGCGCCGACATTTCTCTAGATAGGAAAATTCTTAAGCTTTCAATAGGCGAGGAACAAATAAACATTAGACAACAAAAATGTTGCAATACTACAGCCTGGATCTTCCAATGGTTTGGATAACTGAACCATGTACCCCACTTGTAGAAACAGGAACCCAAACAATACCATACAAACTTTCAGAGCAAACTGTGTAATTGCATGAATCACATCAAAACTGATAAAATCAATCATGTTATGAATATCGTCTGTCCTTTTATTCATGGCAGGAATCAAACGGTTTACTTGTAATGTAAAGACAAATGAACAGAAGCCTGTAATTGAAGAAGAAGAAGCTTTGGCTGCAGTTTTGATCAAAATCAAGGGACTAACCACTAAAGTTCCTCGTACTAGTGGAGCCCACATAGCACATACCTCTTCCGTACCTATAATGCTTTCCCTCCAATTCCAACAAATCAACCAATTTACCAAGTGTTTCCATGATTGTGGTCATATCAGGCCTTGTGTTTGCATCATCAAGTAAGCATTTGGTGGCCAGAAGGATGACTAGGGAAGCCGCACTCCTTGAATATTGACCATTCAGCATCGGGTCCATGATATCCAACTGCCTGTCCCGGGTGACCAAGTAAGGTCTGACCCATGTGACCAGCTCTCGCTCTGACGATGTCCTTGTAAGATCAAGAGCTGGGAGACCAGTTATAATTTCAAGTAGCAGTACCCCAAAGCCATAGACGTCGGACGTCACTCTCAAATGGCCTTACCAAGAAAGAAAAAAAGAAGAAGGAAATGCATGAATTTTCAAAACATGCTATAAAAAGAAATGCATGAATCATCAGAACATGCTAAATTTTTTGAGTTTGTACAGGTGGGGCCCATGATTTAGTGATCCAAACTGTTGATATGATGGCCCCTACCATGGATGGCCCATGTGCCAAAAGTCCTCCACATATATATTTTTTTTAAGTTCAAAATGTTGAATGCTGCTGTCTCGATTCTCAGCTATTCTTACTTGCTGGTTACCAATTGATTTTTAGTTATTGGACCATCACAGTGTGAGCCATGTGTTGATGCTATGAACTGTGCACTTGTAGAAACTGGAAATTGAAGGTTAGTTTTGAACATATGAACCAAAGGTAAAAAAAAAACTTTGATACAAGAGACTGCATTCCGCAGTTCAATTGAATTGAATTGCAATGGTTCAATTTCAATTGAGAAAAATGGGTATGGCCTACCCCACTGTCGTGATTTCCTCTGTAATGAATTGAATGAATTGCAACCAAGTTCAGTTGAGTACCTAAAAACGAGCATTTGAATGCTCAGTTCAACTCCTGACAATTTTGTGATCCTCAAGAGAGGTCCACGATCCGGTGGCAATCAAGAGATGGCCTGAGAGTGGACTGGCAATGGCCAAAAATGTCCTCGACATGATGATCTCAATTTCCTAGCTCTTCCACTAAGTGGCCTAAATATAAGTTTGAAGAGCAACAGAGAAACAGTCCACAATTGGAAAAAGAATGCCAAAGATTGGACAGGTACGATCTTCCAATCAGAGGTATTTTAGGTAATAATCCATTGCGGCGAGGCATGCCAGATTGACAGTCTGGATAATGGCAAGATAGAACCCTCACCTGTTTTCACATATTCAGGAGCAGCATAGCCATAAGTTCCAAGGACTCTAGTTGTTACGTGCGAGTGATTCCCAGTCGGCCCGTCCTTTGCCAAGCCAAAATCAGAAATTTTCGCATTGAAGTTCTGCAAGAGAAAATACATGAGAGTTTAAAACTCAGAATTCTAATCTGAAAACCTTTCACACTATAATTTCAAAATTAGTACACAAGTACATTTTCTCTGTGCAACTAGGCTGTGTTTGGATGTTCAAATCAAATTGGTCAGCAATACTATTTGATAAAATGCCAATAGCCAAAATATGGTATCCCCACCCATTCATAAAAAGAACTTACAGGCCAAGTTGCAATTAAGATTGTTTCAAATCCAACTACAAATGCATGGAATCACGATTAGAGGTTTAATTGCTATACCGAAGTAGAATAGTGTCACCCCCACTTTGGCCATTTCCTCAATATAATGAATTGAGTGAATTTCATTTCAGTTCAGTTAAGCAACTATAGTGCTGTTTGGATGCACCAGCAAATTGCATTGTAGCCGCTCCATGCATACTAAAGGACCAGACTCCAAATTGCAATTATGTCACATTCAAGTTGCACTGAAAAAAAAAAAATCTTTAATCGATTAAAAGAAAGGAACATGACTCCAATTTGTGGCATACTCATCTATTCTGATATTGTTACTTCTGGCTAGTTCCTCTTCACTAAACTGCATGTTTCGCAATTCAATTCACTTGTGCATCGAAACACAGCCAAACATACAAATAGCTTACGACAAGCATAACAACCAAACATACAAATAGCTTACGACAAGTATAACAACCAAACATACAGAATCAAGCAGGATATTAGCTGCCTTGAGATCCCTATATATTACTGGAGGGGCCTGTTTGTGCAGAAATTCCATTGCCTTTGCAACTCCAAAAGCTATTTTTATTCTCGTATCCCATAAAAGTGGAATACCCCGTCCTGTAAAAGCAGAATCCTCATTTAAATGATAAGAATAGCCCAAGTGACAAACTAAAACCTTCTTGAGTATAGTAAACTTTTTACAGAAGCCCTAAGCAGGAATAAACTTCTTGTGCAAATGAGACTTGCTCCATCTGTCCAACCACTAAGTGATAATCCAGGCTGTATATCTAGTGGGTCGCATGGTGAATCAGTCCTGATTTTTGGTCCAGGCAATGTATATTGTGTAGTTAGCCTGATGAACAGCTTGAATCTCTCACACATGCGCCATGTTGGCACATGAGCCACGAATCAAGCACTCATTCCACTGCCGGGGATCCTATTGATTGTATAATATTAGCCAATGCACTTAAGCTTATCATAGTCGTATTTTAATGCACTTAAGGTTGCATTTGGATGTGCAAGTGAAATGAAGTGTGAATATTCAGCTTAATAAACAGGAAATGACTAAATGCAATGACGTTTACAAAAGTCTGTATTGAGGAAGTAAGCCCTCAATCTAGACTTGCAACCCTTTCAAAGTCTACCACGCTATGTGAATATGAAGGTAATAAAGAGGTGATTACAATTTTTCTGCAATTCATTTCAATTGTGCATCCAAACACACCCAACTGTATTTTCTGAATGTGAATGATATCATGTGAGCCACAATAGTATGCAAAATAAATCAAAATTTATACACAATATATATATATATATATATATATATATATATATATATATATATATATATATATATATATATTAAAGAGGTAGAATTATGGATACTCACTGCCGAAAAGGTGGTGATCTAGACTTCCATTTGTCATGTATTCATAGATTAAGAGGTGCTGATTTTCCTCGATGCAGTAACCAATGAGCTTCACGAGATGAGAATGACGAAGCTGGCCTAAATAATTCACCTCAGACTATCCCAACACTGCCAAACAAACATCGATCAGTTAAAAAGGTATCAAATTCAATAAATGAGCCAGTTCTCCAGGAGTTCCTAAGTTGTACAGGAACATCGATCAAGTGACCTGTACTGTACATTAGGCTTATCACACAATCTGATGATTCTAACCATCCAATTAATAATCCTAAAAAAAAAAATTGATAGCCCAGATTTTATTTTATAAAAATATGTAACTCGAATAACAATCTGAACTATCCATTTGGTCTAATGGTTCTAAAGGATGGACTTCGACTAGGCAATCTGAACCATCCCATCCATGGATTAGAAAGTTGATGGCTGGGAAAATGGACAACTCATCTGAAAGATGTATCTCAGCATGGTGGCCCTTGAAGTCTGGTCCAGACCTAATGGACAGTCCATATAGATCGATTGGACTGTCCACAGAGTAATATAACTTACAATGATTTGGGAGCAGTCATTTTTCTAGAGACTACATGGGGTTTTTTTTTTTTTTACAAATGAAAAGAATGCGTAGATCCTCACCAACCATTCCTTCCGCCCTTGAACTCCCCCTTCGACCATTTTCTTGATAGCAACCGGCATAACTCCTCTCGTGGGCACCACAGTTCCAGTCTCCTGTACCCAGCCGTAGTACACACGTCCAAACCCCCCTTCTCCTATTAAGCGTCCCTTGCTGAAGTTCTCTGTCGCCTGCTTGAGCTCCCTTAGAGCGAAAACCTTGATGCCGTCGCAAACAAGCGGGGATAGAATAGCATCACCAGCCATATTCTTTGTTACATTGGATCCTCTAGTGGAAGTAACAAAAGGCTCGGCAGCGGCAAGACTAGTTTGTGGCTTCCCTGCAGAAGGATTTCTCTGTGATTCCTTCTACTTTTCTTCTCCTTTCACCTCTAGTATGTTTGGATGCTCAATCTAAATGAATTGAAATTGCCAATTTGAATAAAGAGGAAATGACCATGTTTGAGCTAGCCACAGATGCATAGAACCTTTCAAATCTCTCAAAATGGAATCCGTTCAAGTAGATTTCCAATGTGCTGGGTTTGGTCACCGTCATGAATTAGAATGACGGTGCACCAACCCCACGTTGGCAATTTCTGCTTTATTGAATTGATTTATTGCAATTCACTTCAAGCAAGCATCCAAACACTACCTAAAGTTTGAGCAAACTAATAACAATCATTCAAATTCAGAAGTAGGAAAATCAAGATCCCATCAGCAACAATGAATGAAAGATCCACAAATAAGAACCACCCATCAAATGATCAGGTAAACATTGGCCCCATTTACTTGTCCATTTAAAAGCTGCCACATGATATATGAACATGTGTGACATTGCCACATTTTACCATTTTTCATAATTCAAATATATCAATTCCAATCCAACACAGATAATCACAGTTGAAACTGAATATCAATGCAGCTTTTGAATATCTCGAAAGTTCAAATATCTTAATTATGAAGCTCTCAAACTCCTCACACATGACACATATATGAGATCAGGCCCATTCATCTGTTGAATGGAATGATCCTAGCTGTCCATTGGAGGATTATTTTTCTGCTGAATGTCGACCACTAGTTGGATCTTTATCTCACCACACTTCTGAATCATCGAGAATTCTCCAATGTAGCTAGGATCAAGGCACGGTTTGTGACCAGTAGATGAAAGGTCAAGATCTCATACACATGTACCATGTGCAAGAAAGGATGCATTATGGACCGTTGCCTGATAAGGGTTGTACATGTGCATCAATCCAGCCGTCCAAATAGAGGGCATCAATGTAGTAAAACTTGAAAGGATACAGAAATAAAACTAACTGACGGTCTTAACAATCTGATTTAACACGCTGAATTCAGACTTGTAATTGTTCACTTTCTAACCGTCGATTTGATGGTCACCAATCAAATGGTGAAAATCAACGGATCAATTTGAATTTTGGGCTGTACTCCATATACAATGAGGCCCATGACTTAGGTCTGGATTGAACTGTGATGTGCTGCTAATGCTCCCTCAGGTGTAGTGAGCTCCTGCAGTCTGGCCAAGCGAACAATGGCATGCATTTGCCCACTGTTACTTGTTAAACCGTGGCAACCTGTCCGCCCTACCCATGTCTAATTCACATCAATCTAGACCATCCAAAAATGAAAGGACGGTCATCATCTAGGGGTGGCAATGGGTCCGGTTGACCAATGGGTCAATTAGCTCAACCCCCTTTTAAGCTGGGTTGAGGCCAATTCAGATAGGGTTGTGGGTTAGGCTCAGAAAAAAAGGTAACCCAACCCACTTATCAAATCAAAGGGCTGGACCAAATGACCAGACCTATCCCAAACCATAACCCGAAACAAAGGTATCCTAATACACAAGTGAGATTGCTCTTCTACAAGTGTGCAAATGAGATGGAACATATGCATGTCATGAAAAAAAAACTAATCCCACAAGTTTATAAATGTGAGCTCTTATGCATTAAAACTCCAAGAATAGTGAAGAAGCCTAATATGAGACATTGAGATATTAGTGTAAGAGTCTGGTTGGGTGGGACGGTTAACCCGGGCCTGACTGCAATGAAATGGGGGTCGGGTCCGGTTGGGTTTGAGCTCTATAAACTATGAGCCGGTCGGGTCAGGCTATTGGCTAATGGGAAGCAGGCTGGGTTTGGGCCAGATTTCTTGACCAATTTATTAAATGGTTTGGGCTTGGGCTGACCCCGACCCATTGCCAGGGCTATCACCATGTGATTGCCAGCTATCGAACCAACCGTTAAAAAGAAAAACACTCGACAATCCTAATTCAATGGATGAAATCAGATGGCTAGGATCGTCCGATCTAGACATTTTTCAGTAAGGCTAACAAATTAGATGATCTAGATTGACAGAGGACAAACTTGTACATCAATCCAGACCACAAAAAAAAATCAGGCTGAAAGGACAAACCCTTACCATGTGATTGGCAGCTATCAAAAGTAGGGTTGACAATAAAACCCTCAGCCATCCTAATTCAATGGCTTAAATCAGACGGTTAAAATCATCAAATTTTTTCAGGACATGCTCTATCCATAATGAAGCTAACAAATTAGATGGTCCAGATTGACGTAATCAACGTACGTAGATCCCACTGTACGGTGGGCCCCATACCCCTAGAGTGAACTTTAAAAAAATATTAATAAATAAAGAAAAGAAGAACACCTGTAGGCAGTAGATGGAACCGATGATGGACATGACCCACTCCCTTCAATTCTCACCGTTGGTTTGTTCTCATCATGATCGGCATCATCTAGGACACGGGCACTTGGTTTCCTTCTAACAATCGGTTTCCTCTCATCATCATCATCTTCTTTTTCTAGGACTCTCATACCTGCTTTCCTCACGCAGTTGCCCATGTATCTGACAAATGGGCAAAAAATCAGAACTCAGAAATATATTGAATTTATTTATTTATTTATTTGATATATGCATCTATGAACGATTTAAAATCATTGGGAACCACGGTTTTGATCAGACCGTTGATCTGGTGGGGCCCGTTGTTGATTGACCATGGCCTAGCTATCTTCTAGAAGGATAATCCGCGAGACTGGTAATGGACGGTTAGGAAAACAGCTGTGCTAGCGTACATTGCCATCGAGAGCTACGTTGGTGGAACTCTCATGAGATCCATTCCGTCCATCAGGGACGCTGCCTCATGTTCACCTTGGAACCCAAAAATCATGACCATCCAAAACTCGTGCACGCCACACCATAGGAAAACGTTCGGATGGGACTAAGGTGGGCCATACCAAGTGAATTTAGAGGGTTTTAGGTATAATTTTATTAGGTGTCCCACCTGAGTCTTGAATCGGCAACTAAGAAAGGGGGATGCACCTGATGGACGGGGTGGATTTTCCTGCAAGTGACCCCTGTCCGGTGAGTCCAGAATTCTCTGTTCGCTTCCAAGCCAGAAATTCCTACTCGGAGCCTTTTCATTGGTCCACATCACGCTGGATTGTACTGAGGTATGATCAGGTTGCATTGCAGACCTATGTGATGATGAATAAAAAGGTTCCAACAAGCAGTTTTCTACTTGGAAACCAACAGAGAATCTGACTCGACCCGGCAAGTAGATGAAGTAAACGGTGTGTAGGATCTTCTGTCTGGAATATTTTTGGGGCCTGTCCCATCACTGATGTATCTCGGTCGAGTCGCACCAAATTCAAAATTCATCCAGAAATTTCACAAAATGTTCCATGTCATCGGAATGGATCATCCTTACATACACACTTCCATCTAATATATGTTAGAATCTCCAACATGGGAGGTTTTCAGGGCATGGCCCACATCTCCTTTGCACATGTGGCCCACTTACATAGCAATGAAGCACCATTGATTTGGTGAGTCATAACACGAACGGATTATAGCCCGACTCAAGTAACCATCCCAAGTTATTCACTTGTGTGGAAAAGTTATTCACCTGATTATTCACCCTTGCCTGTGTGGGGCCCACCGTGTTGTGTGTATGCCATCCAACCCGCGCATTAAGTGAGCCTCACCATGACTGATGAGATTCCTAAAAAATAAGGCTTATCCATTCATTAGGCGGGCCCCACCATGGAAAACAATCCCCAAACCCTTCAAATTCACATGATCATGGCCATATGGGCCTGATTTTCCGGCCGTCCATTTTCCATGATGCGGCGGGCCCCAGGTGGACAGGTTGGATCACCTGTCCCCACACAACCCTTGTGTAATAAGCTTATTCTACAGGAACCGGCCTCAGCAATCATCCAATCATTGGCCTGAAATGAACAGTTAAAAAGAACCCACGCAAAAAATATCAATGGCCCTTATTCAATGGGTGAAAATCACGACCGAAGCAGCAATTTAAGGTTAACCATGTTGTCCATGTGAAATCCACTCCGTCCATCAATTGTGCTTCTCAATTCTAGGCGATGAGGTCATAAATTATGCAGATCCATAACTCAGGTGGGCCACCCAACATCGAACAATGGGGATAGGATGCCAACCATAGGTTTGTGTGGGGCCATCATAGTGTTTTTCTTCCATCAAAGCCGTTCATCAGATGTGACTCACGAGGATAAAGGGAAGAGAAAAAAAAAAAAAAAACAAAACATCGGTATGGTATACAGGCGTTGCATACGATTCGGTCCCATTAATCACGAGGATCTGAGTTTTTAATCAGGCTGATATTTTATATGTACGGTCAAAATAAAGGTTATCACCTGATGGACGGAGTGGATTTCACATAGGGGGTTTTACGCTATGCATATAGAGGCGTTGCATACGATTCGGTCCCATTAATCTAATGGTTAAAGAGACCATACCCTAACGACGTTGTGTCTGCGGTCCACTGTGTGGTCCATCCACATGGTGACCCACCAGACCGGATGTCTGGTGGAGATCACTTAATACTAAAAATAGAAAGGAGAAAGGATTGAAACAGCTTTCAAGAACTTATAAGCGTGAAAATATTAGACATCGAGGGAGAGGGGGGGGCCATACCTGTAAATGACGAGTGAAAGAAGAGGAGCTTACACCACTTTATACTTACACATTTTGAAGAGAGAGATATGGTCCAGTGCTTTTGCAGCTCTATATGTTATAGTGCTCCTACTTGCATTGGGACCCTTTAGCAGTCCAATCCATTGATCTAGACTGTTCATTAGGTCCAAATTATATTTCATAGACTACTCTGAAAATATCACACTGATCTAACAAATATTACCCATTTGATCAATGGACTTAATGATGTATGGTCAAGATCATTTACAAAAAAATAGGTCCAATCAACAATCTAATCCATCTATTTATTGGGGACTATCCTTAATTTTATATTATTCTAAAGAATAATTTTTTATAAGCAATTCTAACCATCCCATACATGGCTTAGAAAAGGGATGGATATGGAATAAGTGACAAAATAATGATCGATAGTTTATCCGATCAGTGTTATTTTTTCATGGTGGACCATCAAATGTATTATGAAATTAATGGACAGTCCAGATCTATATCTTTGATTGTATAAATGAACATATACAACTAGGAGCATTATAACCCATAGTGCTCTCAGAGAGCACTAGAGCATTTCTCCTTTTTAAAAATAACAAGAAGAAGCCAATATCCGCTCAAATTCAGTAGCGAATTAGTTACGGCCTAGGCCCTCACCAACACGGTGCGGCCCTAACCGTGGGGCCCAAATTAATGTATGAATTTTATATCCACTCCGTCCATATGTTTTTTCATATCATTTTATTTTATGGTTCCAGAAATAAAGTGGATCAAAATATCAGTTGGATCACAATGTAGGAAAGAGTGGTGGTTGGACGCTTACAATTAAAAACTTCCTGGTGCCCACAGTAATGTTTATTTGACATCCGACCTGTTGATAAGATCACAGAGAGATGTATGGATGAAAAAAAAAAGTGAAATATCATCTTGATCCAAAACATTTTTCGCCCCCAAGAAGTTTTAATTGTCAATAAACACTTTTCCTATGGTATGGTCCACTTGAGACTTGGATCTGCTTCATTTTTTTCAAATGATAGAAAATGATCTGAAAAATATGATGAACGGCGTGGATATAGAATAAGTAAATCAAGGTATGCCCCACGGATAGGGATGCACTGTATTGGGTGAGGCCGGGGCCGCACCTAATCCGCTCTCATCAAATTCAAAACCACTTCCGAGTTTTCACTCCGGTCAGAATCCTACGCCTACTGAAACTGCATAGCGTTGGAAAATGGAAGTTGTAATACATGGCCATAGATGTAAGTTAGGAATCGGGATCGTCCAAGTAGTGAGACCCGTTGTAGATGGAAGATGACCCAAAAATCACGCTGATTAGACTATCCTAACTTTTCAATTCAACCAATGAATTTGGATTTGTCTCGTTTATTCATCCATTTAGATAGAAAATGGATGGTTATGATCTTTCATAAGGTGCCTCTTTGGGGATATGCTCGGACGGGAATTGCCTGTGACCTCGGCCACATGAAGTGTAAAGTGGTGAATTTCACTATATAACCAAAATATCAAGTGGAGCTGTGACACCATAAGAAACAGTTGGGAGAGACATCGACCCTTGATTTCTACAGAGTCCATGTGATGATTACGAGAAATCGCCTCAAACATTTTGGCCTACGGCAAAAAAATATAAACAAAAAGAAGAAGATAACATGTGACACCTAGGGAAATAGTTCAGAAGGTGGACATCACCATGTATGCTATTTTCCAATTTGGTCTACTTGAATTATGGATGGGGTTGTATGTTCCACTGACTCATGAATGGGGCTGGCTTTTGTACTTTCACCTAAAATTAGGTCGCACAACTAATGATAGTATTGGGTCTCAATTGATGTGACCCACTCCTTTATTGGCTTGAATCTTGAGCTGTACATGAGTTGAATCGAGTCGAGCTCGATGCAGCTCAGCTGGATTTGGCCAACAGCCTACCCAAGCTCGAGTTTAGCTCGGCTCGGGTCAGTCAACAGCTCGAGTCAAGTTTAAGTTTGAGCTTTCAAGCTAAGTCCAGGTCAACTAAGGTGAAAAAAAATAGAAAAAAGAGCTTGGTGATTTTATTTTTTTAAAGAGGGTGGGGATAAGGGCACTCAAATTCAATCAATAGTACTATATATATATATATATATATATATATATATATATATATATATATATACATATATATATAAAATTGGACCAAGTTGAGCTGTGTCAAATTGAGTCAAGTTTGAGCCGAGCTTTGAACCGAGTCGAGTTGAGATAAGCTCGGGTCACCTCGAACTCGGCTCAAAATTATTTCGAGCTAAAAAAAATGCTCAGCTTGGCTCCAACTAGTTTGCGATCCAATCTAAATTGAGTTTATTCGAACCACATCAAGCTTATTCAAGCCAAGTCAAGTGAGTTAATCGAGCTACTTGGCTCATGTTCATCTCTACCGTAACCATTGGGATGGGAGTCAGGTAGGATGTAACCATGTAGACTGCGACCACGTGGGCACATCTTAATGTCTGTGTTCTACATCCACTCCAGCCATCTTTTTTTTTTCCAGCTCATTTTAGGGCATGAATCCAAAACTAAGGCAGTTCCAAAAATAAAACGGTGGTGATTGAACGCCACCATTGAAAACTTCCTGCAATAAATTATGTTAATCCCACCTAATACCATTCCACCCCTTCTAATACCACTGCGCAAAACATGCCCTTACCATCCAACCTTTGAGAAGGTCACACTGACTTGGATGAAGAGAAGCCATCATTGAAAACTTCATGCTGTAAATGATGTTAATCCAACCTAATACCATTCCACCCCTTCTAATACCATTCGCAAAACATGCCCTTACCATCCCACCTTTGAGAAGGTCACACTGACCTGGATGAAGAGAAGGCACAAACTTCAGCTTGATCCAAATTTTTTGTGGCCCATAAGAAACTTTTAATAGTCGATCACCACTACTTCTGTGATGTAGTCAACTTGAGATCTGGATCTGCTTCATTTTTGGGCCAATGCCTTAAAAAGAGCTGGAAAAAAACAGATGGACAGCGTGGATATACAATACATACATTAAGGTGGGCCCTGTAGGTGAATGCTAACATGCTGGGATGAGTTGGTGAAATGGACAGAGCAGATTTCTCAAGGACATTAATGTTGATTCCACAGGTAAAATGCTATCATACACTGCTCGAATGGGCTTCCCATTCTCTCCTAAACCAATTTTAAAATTCAAGTGGGCCATACCATATGATTTTAGTAGTTTTTAGGAGAAAGGCCAAACAAGGTGGGCCTATCTGATAGATGGAGTGGATTTCTGGCGGACATTGTGGTGGGACCCACATAATGGGCACAGTCAAGTCATGTCCACTAGGGGGAAGGTGCGTGGAAAATGTGAGGAGACGTGATTTTAGGAATTTTATTGGCCCTGCTCCACACATTTGCCACCAATCTCTACATGAGAGGACGGATGAGAATGAATGGGGTAAAAATATGTTTTTACCGTGAGTTATAAAGTAAAAAGCTTGGTAAATATAAAATTTAAAAGCATTTTATAATAAAATTAATATTTGAGAGGAATTTTCTGGTAAAACATATTTAAAATAAATAATAATCTTAGCCGTGATAAAGTGGTCGCATCTGTATTGGAGTATGTGCGCCGCACTAATTGAAGATGGGGCCCACGTTGGTTGCTCATGGCCCATATTGTGGAGATGATCTTACCTTTCCATCAAGAACTTGCAAAATGAACGATCAGAAATCAATGACAACCAAGTGAAGAGCCAAACATCCATTGGTTGGACAGCTATGGGTGATTAGGAATGAGCAGATGCGTTGGGATGTATGGTTATTAACCATACGTTCAAGCTGTGTAGTGCCTACCAACGATTTTTAACTGTTAAAAAAAAAAAAAAAGATGATGTGCAGTGCCTACCCGGGATGTATATACCATCCAACGGTTGAATCTGGTGCAACTCCTCAATCTCACCGCACATACAAACAATCATCCAGACAACTCAGACATGGACTGGGTTGAACTCGAAGATCACTGTGGACCCCACACATCTCAGACATGGAACGTAGAGTTGGCATGATTTCAGGCCATCTGGAGCGTGTCCAATGCTACTCATCCGAGTCCAATCGGCGATTGGACCAGATCCGGTTGGACACAACAGATCACCCGGACATGTCACCCTGAACTCAGCCGAGTCGTGACTAGATTCAAGACCGGACGAGTCAGTCCAAGTTGCTGAGTCTTGAATCCATGTTTGGATTCAACTTCAGCAGAAGTACATCTATCTATCTTCTTAATAGGACCGGCAATGGGTCAGGTAGGCCCATAGGTCAACTGGCCCGACCTACTTCTAAAGTGGGTTCGGGCGGAGGTAAATGGGTAGTGGATCAGGCTCGGGTTAGAAAGTGTGACCCACCCAGCCCATCCATACAGGTTGTCAATGGGTTGGGCTGAATGACACAGCCCAACTGGTTGGATCGTGCCAGACCGGCTCCAGTTGGGTCAACCGAACCTGGGTCTGCTTTGGCTTGGGTTTTTGAATTTTAAGTAGATCGGCTCAGGCCACAAGGTAATGGGTTGAATCATGGACAGAATTCTTGGCCCATTTAGTAAATGGGACCTGAACCTGACCCATTGCCACCCTTAAAAGCTTCATGCATTGTTCAGGACCTTTAAACAATCATTTTGATAGGATAATCCAAACCGTTTTTATCAATGGTCAACAAAATGAATGGCCCAATTCATTTACAGCCAAAATGTCTAATTATGAATCTGGATCATCCATCATGACGCCCTCGAATCACTGAAATGATGATTCTAGCCATCTGATAATGGACAAAACCATTAATAATAATAATAAAAGGTCTGATCATGGATCTGAAGCTCCCATATTGTACATCTCAAGAATCATTTTGATCTGATGATCCGATCATAGTCTTGTTAATGACTAATGAAATGGGACGTCCAGATCATCTACAATGAAGAGCTGTCCAACTTATGGGTCCTCACCTTTTTTCACTCGTTCATCTCAAGAATCATCTGACCACAAACCAATAAAAATGGATAATACAAATCATCTATGAAAAGAATGTTTGATCATGGATCCGGACTGTCCATCATTTGGTCCCCACCTCTATCATCCCATTCTCTCAACAATCACTTTGATTTGAGATCTTAGCAACTTAATCAATAAAATGGACAGTCCAAACAATTGATAAAGAAAATTCAGCTTGATCATGACCCTACGTTGCTTATCATGTGGGCCCCACCTTTGATTCCCCATTCTGAAGAATCACTTTTGTCTGGATCCCAGCCAGCCCCATCGACAACAAACAAAATCGATGGCCCAGCCCAGATAATTTATGGCCGGGCCATGTAATCATATATCTAGATTAACCATCTTGTGGGTCCCACCTCTAATTCCCCCTTGCTCTCAAGATTCACATTGATACGAAACCCTAATCATCTGATCAATTTCGAGTAAAATGGATGGTGTCTTCACATTGATACGAACCTGTAGTTCCCTGTGCCTCTCAACAATCATTTTCATCTAATGAACATAATCAATGCTCACAAAATTGTTATCTTTTGTGATAAACCATATGATCATAGATCTAGAACATCCATTTTATGGGTCCCACCTTTAATTCCATGTTCCTCTCAAGAATCACATTGATAACATGACCATAAGCGGACTGCATACCAAGTAATAGGGTACTGAGTAAACTGTGGGGCCCACCTTATGTATGTGTCTTATCCAAGCCGTCCATCTGTTTTTCCAGCTCATTTAGAGCATGAGCCCAAAATTGAAGCATATCCAAAGCTCAAGTGGACCACACCATATGGACAATAACAATGAGGTTGATCCCACATGATGGATGACCAACATCAAAGGTGAGCCCTACATCATGGACGTGGACCCAACAGACTTAGAGGGATAAATAATTATAATGTTGGAAACCAAACATGCTTTTCTACTTTTTGGCTGATAAGTATGTTGTTTACCAAATGGTTTCAGCAAGTCTCCTTCGGGACAATTTAGGGTGTTATCAAACAGCATTGCAGCACTGATGAAAATCCCCAAAACACCTTACAGAACCAACCCAGAAATAGAGAAGGTTTTTCTGACAGCCACATGGGACCCACATCTAGAGATGTTCCTACGATTGGAGCTGCCCATTTTCTAGTCAAAACATTCTTAATTGACATTTTATTTCCAACATGGTCATATTTCAGAACAACAAACCAGATCTGCGTTTCTTGAATTTGGATGCAACCAACCATCGAACAGAGCGGATCCTCTCACCGGTTCTCTTAGAAGAACAGCACAACTGCCTCTTTCCACATATCATATAAAATTCATTCTGTTAGGAATTGTGATGCCAGCCCTCTTCAAAAGTTCTTCTGAAGCTTGCACAGCCTGCGAAATAACTTCCCCCTGTTCAATACAGGTAGCAACTTGGTTAGCCTGCATTGAATAACAAATGAAATTCAAACATATGAACTGTATGATGCTTGACCGAGGGTATTTATTGTATCGCCTTCAGTTTGTAAAATTCAGGCACTGGGTTCACTGATCTGATGGGTTCCACAGGGAGAAGGACCGTGACCCTAAATTCTGCCTGATAAGACGGTCCTAGACACTTGATAGTTAGTATGAAAATACATGGTTAAGGTAATAATAATAATAAACTAATGATCCAAATTCAACAGGAAAAGTGCACAAAGCAAAAGGCCACCATCATACCAGAGATGGATGTGCCGGTTGGATACACAAAACTGTGAGGAGCCACCAGAAAATATTTACCAGACACCACTCACGTGCTAAACATTTGATTGTATGGAAAAAAGGGCATTCAATCAATGGTCGTTGTAGGTCGAATAGAATTGAGAGGGGCACTCTCTCACTCGCCTTTTGCTTACATGAGGACCCTCATCTTTTAGGGATATTGCCTCGCCACTATTACAGTTGGTGGAGATCCTCCAATGACTCTAACCCCGTTCATGCCACTTCTCTCCAATCGATTGTTTGTCGTGGTTTGGCAAACATGCTTTGGTGGGCTCCTTAAAATTTTGTGTAGCAAACCACTTAAGCATGTCCTTTCCCTTTTCTAGTCCTATGTGGCGAGTTTCAAGATTACCTTGATCATGAGCTGTTCCCAGATGTGGTAGGAGAATGGCTACACAGTACGCCACTTCATTGCACGGCACACTGGGAGTAGGATCATGTGGGTCGTTCCAGTGCATACTACTAAGTATACATGATAGAGTAATATATTCAAAATTGGGATTGTAATGATCTATATCATAATTGAAAATCCCCCACGCTTGTATTGAGTTGTGTATGCTTGTTATTACATAAATCAAAGAGCAAGTCTCTACATTCCAAATATAAGCTTAAATCACAACTTAATCAACAATAAGAGTGTGAACCGTAATTTCATAAGGGACGCATAATCCAGATTGCACAATTCAGAACGGAAAATGTGGGCAATTTAGGTAACCCTGATCTGTGTGTGCCATTGTGCTCACCGGATGCCTGACACCACATGCTCTAGACCCTGACTGTTTGCAAATTACCTTCCGAAGATGGGCATGTAACAGTTGGGTTAACATTCAGCATGGGGCATGACCGTGTTAGCGTGTAAGTGGTGTTAGTAGAAAGGGGGAATAAGATTCTAGGAAGAGAGGTTGAAGAAGAGAGAAAAGAAGAAGAATAGAGGAGAAATTAGGGCTCTATTCAACCTCCTTTCTCATATCGATCTGCACGTGTGTCCACTCGTACAAAGTTCAAACCAGCTAAGAAATCAAATATTCCGTTCGATATGTTTTTGATGTCTCTCCCTATCAGCATCGATATCCCACTATAATAACTGGTGATGAACCAACTCTTCCCATATATCCTAAAGAGTGGAAAAATAAGTAACTAAACTCTTCTCCTCCTGACAAATGGTGACAATATCCTGACGAAGATGATAGACATGAGCAATATTTTGTTCCTGAGAATAAGTTCTAGTAGCTTTAGTCCAAACTTCATTGGTTGTCTGCAGTTAGTAGTTGGTTCCTTAACCTGGCCGTTCATATACCTTAGTTTTCCTCGCTCACCAATATACAGCTTGGTGGATTGAGACCATTTAAGGAAATTAGTGCTGTCCAACTGCACAGTTGTAATCTGCACACTAGGGTTGTCATTGTAACCACCTATGGAAGAGAAGCACGTGAACCACTGGTGGTCATCATCCCATGGAAACAACTGTTTATTTTCTTCAAAGTAATACCAATAAACTATCAAAATGTTGATTTTGTCTCTATAGTATTCTGGGGAGAAATCGGGGGGGGGGGGGGGGGGGGGGGGGGGTGCGCACGGAGCTAAAAAAAAAATGAATTACATAACTTTACCCAATAAACTTCACAACTCCCTTGAAACTCCTCCGAATCAAGAGAGCCCGGAAACATTGGCTAGTGAAACTCCGTAGGGGTTAAACCTTCATAGCCCAAATCAACAAAAAATCCCTGGCTTGAAGAACTAATCAAATAACAATTTTTTAATTTCCAGAAGAAAAGATCATCCCACCTTCAAATTTTCATCAAATCTGTTGAAACTTGGCTCAAAATCCCCAAAATCAGGCTGATCCAAATCATATACTCATCAGGCCTAACGCATGTGATCATACGACTGCTGACATCAACCATATGGCCCTGTGACATCAGCTGTATAGGCCTTAGGATGTGGAAAACACAGGTGATTCCTTGCTCTAATACCAAGTAAAAAACAAGAATAAGATTCTAGGAAGAGAGGAAAACACAAGTGATTCCTTACTCTGATACCAAGTAGAAAACGTGAATAAGATTCTAGGAAGAGGTAGAAGGGGAAGAAGAAGAGGAAAAAAAAAAAGAAAAAAAGAAGAAGCCAAGAAGAATAATAGAGGAGAAAATATTAGGTCTCTATCTAGCCCCCATTCTCTTATTTAAAAGCAACTTATTGAAAATTACAAATAAGCCCTTATTTTTTTATTTTTTATTTTTAGATATAACAACAGACTTCATTAAAAAAGCACTAAGATAGCGCCAGAGAACTACAAAGACGAGGAAACCAAAAAAGGGAAAATTTTACATTTGCCCACTCCAGCGCTTGTTGAACGCCCACCCGTCAACATAAAACCAAACATTGGTAATAACCCAATCGACCCCCTACTTTCATTATAGAAAACCTTTCGTTCCTTTCGACCCAATAGACCAAAATCCCGCAACAAGACAAAGCCTCCACATGGCTTGAGCATTACTTCAGAGAGCTACACCGTGCCAAGCCACAAGGAGGTCTCCCAACATCAAAGGGCATGGACCAATGCATATTAAACTTAGCGAGAATAGAGTCCCAAATGAAGCTAGCAAAGGACAATGAATAAATAGGCGGTTAAACTGACTTGGCATCTGACTTGCACATAAGGCACGTGTTAGGAATAACCATGGAGCACTTTTCGAGATGGTCGATTGTCAGGATTCTCTCTCTCCGCAAGCCAACCAAAAGCCCCAACCTTGGACGGAGCGTCATAATGCCACACATGGCGCATGAAACCTATCTTCACGTCGCCAATGCAAAGCATGTGATAGAGCGAACCGAAAATCTGCCCAACCTATCTTTGGTACAAAGCAAGGTATCACTTTCACCAACCGAAGGGGGTTTGAGCGAATGGGGAGCATTTTGGGTGTGCTCCCCATAGACTTGAGTTCGATTCCCCTCCCTGGGATTACCCGAAGCATATGGTTTGTGGGTGATTGCGTGCATCCGCAGGGAATAGTCTCGCCTTAAAATGGGGCGGGGACACCTTAACATCATTAAAAAAAAAAAAAAAAAAAAGGTTCAACTAGTCCAGCAAAGCAGCATACTCTTCAATCCCAACATCCTGAAGATTGCGACGGCATGGCAAGGCCCAAACAACCGACTTGTCACAAAGATCATAGCATCAATCCATTGTGAAACTACGATCCAGAGCAAGGCGAGCAATTAATGGGAAAATAATATGAAGAGGTAACATCACCCCTCCACACATCTTCATAGAACCAAATCTTCTCCCCATCAATGAGAGGGCCACACCTTCCTTGAATTTGGTCTTCACACTAGAGATGCCTTTCCACGCTGTTGACGCTATATGGTTAGAGGAGTCCCTTGTCCACTAACCCCCCACTGAGCATCCATATTTACTAACAATGACATCTCTCCAAATGGGCCCCCCTTTCCTCCCCAAAGCGCCGCCGCCACTTTCCCAACAAGGCTTGGTTCATAAGATCCAAATTACGGATATTGGGGCCACCTTCCTCAAAGGGTTTGCAGACTTCACCCCAATCCAACAAATGAGATTTTTTCTTCTTGGACATGTCACGCCTGCCTTTATTAGACCACATATCACATAAAACCCCTTCTAACTATATTCTCAACACATGAACCAGTGGGCTCCTTGCAGCCAACTACCAAGCACAACCCTTCATGCGCATGTGTATCGGACTCGGGCTCAGTAGTTTGAGTGGCAACTGCACCTCCTGACCCTACTTTGCTTGCTTGTCCTTTGGGGTGTGCATGTAATAGTTGGATTGGGAGGTGGGACCGTGTTGGCATGTGATTGTTCTCAATGTGCCTCTGCAATGGCCGGTTTCCAAGAACCTGGGTAGAAGAAGAATGTTGATGCTTGGTGGGCAGCAAATCATAATATTTTTTCAAGTCCATATTTAAAAAGCTGACCCTGGATTGCTGGGAGAAATCTATGATGATGATGATGATCAAACATTATCACAATTCAGTCAAATTTATTATTCACATTTATCTAGATTACGGATTGTTTACTAGCTATAAGTTATAATAACCAATCTCGTGGACTGCACTCGCTCATGATTAAAGATTCTATAGAAAAGCATCCGCAATTGGAATGCCTCAAGAGTTGGACACCCAATGAGTGGACCAGCCTGATATATGTGTATGGTTATGGTTATGGCCACCTAATGCACTGATCAGATGTCCCATGCACTTGCCAGGTTGGCACATGTACTGAGTGTGGAGAGGGTGCAGGTGGCGCTAGCAGACGTGTATTACTAGTTCTACATTTTTTTTTTTGAAAGGTATTACTTGTTCAACTTTAAAATATGCACAAACCACATGAAAAAAAAAAAAAAAAATCAGACGAGATGCCACATTTTCCAACACTGCAGATCACAGTCTCAATCCTTCCATTGATGACTTGAAATACATAACCTCATTACAAGCGTTGTTTTTACCAAACAACTATTCTTGTTTGGGAATGCTATATGGCTTTTCAAAATCAGGGGAAAAACCGGTAGATCCATAGCATAGCTTATATTTTATAGGAATCCATCCTTGATTATCATATGTATTCTTTTTCTTTTTTTTTTTGGAACTTGACATCAACATTCACCCTGACAATAAGTGCATTCATCCTTTCTATACTTATGGCAAGACAATACTTCCATTTAGTACTATTATATTAACAAAAGTAGAGAGGATCAGAGTATTTATCAATCAGTAATGATCACCTACAACCAGTTGTAGGTAGCTTAACATTCAGCCATCTACTGGCCAACTGCCAATGGGTTGTGTGGAGGACTGAACCATGCAGAAGGTACGCCTTGCCATGAAGATCACCTGATGCAAGAATTAGGCCACTCCACTCATCAAGCAGGCCACATGAGTATGTTGTATTGGAACAACAGCATGTCTGCTTTAGGCCATCAATTGCTTCGTGTGATGGACCCATCTTATGATTGGACTGCTTGATCTTTGTACCAGGTGACCTTCATAGTTCACCCCACCTTCTGGACTGCTTGAATGTCCTGCACGGGACCTGTTGGCACTTGAAAAGATGGGTTGAAAGTTGAGCAAACCTATAGCCACTTGCAGGTGATTGTTCCTCTTTATCGGTCAGGGTGGCAAATAGCGATTGTACATGTCTTCCAAAAAGATAATAGAATGTCATCCATGATTAATTACCTCATTCACAGTCAAGATCTTTTGATTCTTCATAATCCATCTGCCATTGCACATGACGGAATCAATATTCTCTGTTCGCATACAATAAACGAGGCTGGAAATCCTGCACATTGCAAACAAACAAATAATATCTCGTAACTTTAGTCCCTCACAACTCCATTAGTACCATTTATGCACAGTAACAGACGAGACTTGCTAACACCCTCCAGTCTCTGCACGCATACTCATAAACAGCAGCCATGCCAACCTGGCACGTGTGTCGGGGCATCTGAGTCAGGGCATAAGGTGGGTGCTCCATAAAGATGATCCATAACATTAGGAAGTCCATTCTTCAGGTGGGCCACCTCT
Source organism: Liriodendron chinense (assembly GCA_003013855.2). Taxonomy (NCBI): domain Eukaryota; kingdom Viridiplantae; phylum Streptophyta; class Magnoliopsida; order Magnoliales; family Magnoliaceae; genus Liriodendron; species Liriodendron chinense. The sequence continues at coordinate 2,132,606 of ML058574.1, forward strand.
AAGCAAATGGATGGTTTAAATTTCCAGGTGGCCCTTTCCCCACCTGTGCAAACTGAAACCTAAACAATATTGTCAAGATATTCTGCAACGGTAATGGTAGTCATAACAGCCACCACAGTTACCATTACAATGCAATATCAGCCCCATATCGAACTGTTAAGGGGTCATTACGAGTCATTTTTTTCCGCAACGACCATTATAGCCGTTACAACCCCGTAATGTGTAATGGTTGCCACTGTTAGGCCCTAGGTGTCCCATTTGATCAACCAAACCTTGGCCTTAAACGACCAGCTGAAGAAAGTAGAGATTCAGCTCATTGTAGAGGGGACCCAGGCTGGTCCGACCGGTCAAGACCGGTCGGCCAGCAGCCCTGCTGGATTTACAAAGGCCAGCCGACCGGTCAAGACCGGTCGGCCTTCACAAGTGAAGGGATACAGCAAGGTGGGCCGACCGGTCATGACCGGTCGGCCAGTTTTTGGCTCCCACGTCCAGCAAAGGACGCCGACCGGTCATGACCGGTCGGCCTATTTGGTTTGAGGCTGTCCAGCAAGAGGGTCCGACCGGTCATGACCGGTCGGCCCATGTATTTGGCCTATGCTTATGGCTTCTTTCAGCAGGGGAGTCCGACCGGTCATGACCGGTCGGGACAGGTCGGCCAGAGCCATTTTATGGCCGTTTTCTGCCCGTTTTGTGACCGTTGGAGCTGCCTTTTCTATATATATGGAGCTCCATTCTTGGGCAAAGGTAGATGCTTTTGAGAGCCCTTTACCCTCACCATTTGCAGATCTTTTGGGGCCTCAAAGAAGAGGGTTTCAAGTCATATCCCTTGTGTTTCAAACACAAGTGTGGGCATTCAAATGCTATCAAGAGATGACTTGATTCCTCTCTCAAATCTAGAGGTGAGACACCTTTCCATATAGGTATATCCCTTCTCCTAGACCTCTAGAAGAACCTCAAGGTGAATCTCCTAGTTAGAACAATCTACATATCTCATGTAGGAGATTCACCCATCCTCCTAGCACCTTGGGCATTTCAAGGCATCGCATGCAAGGTGTTTGATCGAATGTGGCTGAGGCATTGGCGACGCAACAGCGGCACGATCGAGGGAGCAAAGGGAAGCTGATTGAAGCACGGGAGAACGGAGATCAAGCAACCCAATCCGGCGCTAAACAAGGGGCTCATCCGACAAGTAGGTTGTCTTATTTGAGAGTCCACTTTAGAGTTTGTTTTCGAACTCGACCTAGGGACGTTAGTCGTTCCTTGGCCCGTCAGCCGGGCCTAAACTAAGTCTCCAAGGGGGAGCCTCCGACACGGGAGTAAACGTGCGATAAGGTTGAGAGTTAGCCTATGTCTAAAACTCCAGATACGGTTGAGAGGTGAACCGATAAAACCTCCGTGTAAAGGTTGAGAGGTGAACCTCATTTAAAACCTCCGATAGTGAATGCCGGTGTGCTCAAAGGGGTTGAGTACTTGAACCGGGAGTGGAGTAGACACGTAGTCGAACCACTATACATCCTTGTGTTTGTGATTGTTCTTGAGCACATTCATATCTTCACATTGTTAGTTTAATTGCTTAATTATGCATGTTTGATAAGAATGTATGCTAGGCACTTTGTAGACATCCCCACACAAGATGTACCTTCACTACTTGTGTAGACTTGAGCTCATTGATCCACTCTCATAAGTCTACACAAGTTGCATAGGTTAGGAGCTTGATTATTTGATTCTTTTATGTACCTATTATTGCACACCATGAGTATTATACCACTTTTTGGCCCAAGCATTGTATAATACCTCATACCTCACTTCTCAACCATATTTAAATTCCGGTGGACTGTTATAATACATTTTCTAGAGAATTCTGAGGATGATGGTAGGAAGCTACCATCATGATTGGTCATTCTTAGCCGGGATGTAATTTTGTAATTGTATATTTGAGCCTGTACACTCCCTTAATAAAATGTTGTTACCTTTCAAAACAAAATGATGGTAGGCAGCTACTTCAACACAAGGCGAAATGAACGTTTACCCAATCAAAAAATCATAAACTCTAATCATATTGATACAAAATGCATACATTACTGCCGCTATGTCCAGATCTGACGTTATTTCATGGGTGGGCATTTACCAGTCATGTAAGGGAACCATAGACCATGACAAGGGATTGACGACGATCATGTCAGCCTGCAACAAGAATCAAAACATGCATCAGTTCAATTTGTTCTGATTTACAGCAGGTAAGATTTTCTTATTGTGGAAGTGATAGAAGAGAACGTGATTTAAATAGATGCCAATAAGCCCTCAAAACATAAAGGATGAGACTTGAGAGTAGCTGATTGAAGTTGTCAACTTGGGTAACCAGATAGTTTTAATGACATTGCTATGGATCACGTAGAAAGATATAGGTACAAAATGGAGAAGGAGCATCTCAATCTCATTAAGTAATCAAATGAACTAATTACTTTTACATACAAGGAATTGCATGATCCTCAACCTGAGGGTATGCATAGTGTCCTCAGGTTTTTATGCCATGGGACATATACGGTGGGCTACACCTCATGAATGTCCCAGATCTTGTACACACGTGGGACATTGAGGTGTAAGCAGGAAGTAGGACCCTCATGAGTAGCCATCTTATTTCTCTAAATGCAATTTAAATTTACTCCAATACAAATTTCTCTCATCATAAGGAGAACATTCTTTGCAATGTCAGTCACACTGCCACTTAACTCATTTGAAAACATTAATAACAAAGAAAAAGAAAAAGATATTATTTTTGGTAGCCATATTGGCACATAAATATCAAATGGAGCTGATTCACTTATCCGACCTTTTTCCCAATCTCAAGAGATCCAATTTCATTGTCCCATAGTACCGATTTTGCGCCATTTACTGTCACCATTTGCAGAACTGTTTCAGCAGGAACAGCAGTGGGATCGGTCGTTCCCTTTGTATGAGCTTCCCGCCCTTTGTTAACTAGGGAAGCTAGAAACATTTCATCAACTGCACGCCAAAGATTTAATATCATACCTATCAACTAAAGAAGATGAATAGTGAAGCTTAAGGTCTGAAAAATGCAGCTGAAGAAAAGAGAAGAAAAAAAGAAAGCAATATTGAAGCATAAACAGCCTTATTAACATTGATCACTAGAATCTGTTTATAGGTATATTCTCATATTACAATGCTTACAGTAATGATATCACTTCATCTGTTACATTTAATATGCTAATGAATGAAATTTAAAGCAGGGTCGCCTTGCTTTGCTCTGACTTTTTAGGCCTGTATGCTGGGGGCCTCAGCCTAATTTTTTAGGCCTTACACATAAATGGATCGAGACTGGGCCCATATCTGACAACATTTTCTAGTGAAAAGAAACTGCACTCTGATTCCCAACCCAATTATGGTTGTCATTGGCTAGGCCCAGGCCTAAATTCAGGCCAAAGCAAGAAACAGGATAGACTGGAGACGAGATGTCAAAAAAGCTGAAGGTATGCTCTTCTCTTTGGAGCCTAGAAGGGTTTACCTTGTGCTCGCAAGATGGAAAGGAAAGAGTTGGACTAAGGGTTCCTCTCAAAGTGAAAGTTTTCTCCAATGTGTTTCTTCTCATTTGTTGGCAAGGTGGAGAGGAGATGGGATGATTTCTCAAAAGGTTCACACATGATGAGAGGAGGTGATAGATGTTTATTTGTTTACTATATGAGCAATCTTCTCTTGCATCTTGCACTCATGTGTTCTCCTCATTTTGTTAGTTGAATAATGTACTGGTGCTTCCTTGTGGGTGTTGTCACAATGCAATGAATTAGGTATATTATGTGTCTCTTCCATTTATTTCCACGAATAGTCAAAAGTTATGGTAATGGCGCTTTGGAACAAGATTATCAAAAGCAAGTACAGTTGTTCGGAGGGACGTTGGTGGAGTCGAGATTCCTCCATCTACAGATCCTCAGCCCCTTGGAAAGGTGTGTTATCCATAAAGTCAGAAGTTTTGAAAGGAGTAGGTTTTTCTATTGGGAATGGCAAGAGTACTTGGTTTTGGGAAGACATTTGGGTGAGAGATGCTTTGTTGAAGGAGTTCCTGCATATTTTCTGTATTGCTTGCCCCCAAATCAGTCCATTGTGGTAGCCGAATACTTCTTCTTTGTTGGGGGAGAGGTAGTATGGGAACCTCCTTGCAGAAGATATCTTCGGAATGAGGAGGTTGATGAATTTGTTTCCCTTCTTAATCGTATCCACCTATACCGGCCGGACCCTTCTTGCTCGGATAGTCTACTTTGGAAACTAGACAAATCCAGTGTTTTCTCAGTTAAGTCCTTCTATGCCTTTCTTAGCAAGGATCTTAGTTCGAGAATAGAGGCAAAGACAGAACATGTATGGCATTATCAAGTACTGGCCAAAATTGCAGCTTTTGGATGGTTGGTAGGTAACAAGGTCTTAACAGTGGATAACTTTCGAAAAAGGGGAATGATTATTCCAAATGTCTGCTTGCATTGTATGGGAAGCGAGGAATCAGTGGATCATCTTTTTGTCCACTGTAGTATCATTAGCCGGATTTGGGTAGACATCTTATCTCGGTTCCAAGTGCTATGGTCTTTTCCTTCTTTAGTGGGCGACCTTTAGAAGGCTTGGCACGGAGTGAATCTGGGAAAGCAGAGGACTGGTTTACGGAAAATGTGCCTCCTGGGGGTTTGGTGGGCTATATGGGAAGAAAGGAATGGTAGATGTTTTAGAGGTGAAAGTAATACGATGGATTTTATTTCCCAAAGGGCGAGGTTATTAATTATTGAATGGGCCTCCATCATTGAAAATCGTAAGGACTGTAATCTCCAGCTTATTGCTGTGCAGTTGGATCACTATCTCAGCGGTTCAGTGTTTCTCTTTGTAGGTTTTTTTTCTTTGCTGTGTCTAATAAAATGTCATTATCTTAAAATAAAATGGTTATTTCACATTATCTTCACACGATCAACTAACCAAAAGGACGTGGATGGAGGCAATGTTTTCCCTATCGTTATTGTGTAATGCATCGCACCCTTGGGATACTGGATACATATCATGGGATATATCGGTCGTATCGCGTAATTTTTCAACTATTGCTGGGAAACATTGGGAAATTGGTCTAATTTTTCAATGAAACTTTAGGATTGTTAAAAAAGACACCAATGCACACTTAGAAAGAAAGAAAGAAAAAAAAAAACACACACACAAAAAAAAAAAAAAAAAAAAAAAACAAGTGCAACATAATAGGTCTTCTTTGTATAGGGGTCCTAATCTATGCCTTGTTTAACTGAACTGATACAACTATATTCAAAGTCAATTCATAAAAATTGTAAATGTAAGAAGACATGTGTGAAAACATAAGCATTACATTTAAAAGCAAAGGAAGAAGTAGAAAACTAGAAATATACATGTGGATTTTGAAAAAAATATTTTTTAACATTTTTTAATTATTTTTAATTAAAAATTTTAATTTTTCCGAAAAATCATCAAATTGCCAAGAATATATAGATCATGTTATATACATGTTTGATTTTAAGATTCCCCACTGTTACATGGGCCAACTATTGGCAGAAAATTATAAGAAAATAAAGTTTTTATAGTTTTTCATTTTCTACAAGAACAATTCTACAACTTCAATGATGATCGAAACCATAGTTAAAAGAGAATCAGTGAGTAGCATAGAATGAATGGCACAAACTAATTGACCATTGTCACCATCCCAGGAGTATGTATCCTACCTCCTAAAGATGTAAAACTGTCACATTTATCATTCTACTGAACTCAAATATCAATAAGAATTTCTAGTTTCTCTCAATTTAACACCATCAAGCATGCTTCTCTCCATTGGCATGGATCACATATTCCACACGAGACCTGATGCTTCTTCATTTGTTCATACAAAGTAACAGGTTCAATGGAAACACCTCAGTGATCCTCTTAACATGCTGAGGCTGACAACTAATGACAGCACCATCTGATTCCATAGAAAGGTAAGAGCCCTTGCTAAGGGCATTTGAGTGAAGAGGATCAGAAGTCCTCTGTACAGCAGGCGAGAATGTGGCACACGTGCAAGATCCAAGTCGTTCATTGGGTTGTGCCCCAATGTGTGAACAAGTCTGACCTAAAAATCAGGTATTTCACATGTTTAGAATAAAACGGACGGTCAAAAATAAAATGATCCATAGTTCAAATTCAACATAATGTGTGGCCCACCCAATGAGCATACAGGCTTTTTTTTGGGGCGGGCCAGTTCATGTTCAGAGCAGGGCCCACCTACTGAATGGCCTGGATCATCAAGATGCGTGCTACATTTGCATGTGTATGGTGAAGAGGATTCTCAATCCACTTCTTATGAATACCCTTGGCACTTCTTAAAGGAAGATGTTTATATTAATTATGCAAACGATGTACATTCAATTAAATTGTACTATGTAAACCTGTTTAGACAAAAGCCATTCTACAAGACAGTCATATATTAATTCTTGAATGCAATTTTTTTTTTTTTCATTTTGATGTTTCTACAGAAAGATGAAACTCTCTGAGAAAAGTTTTGGCAGTTCATGTAGAGCACCAAACCTAATGAATTTTCTAATGGTGAAACAGCAAGAACATGAAATCGAGATCTAAGAACAAACCAATGCTCATCCTATTATTTGAAGGAGCTCCATCTGTACCCAAGGAGACACAAATTCCGGACTCAAGCATCTCCTTTATGGGAGCAAAGCCTAGCATGCGCATTGCAGCAGCAGGACAATGGGAAACTTTCACACCAGCTCTTGAAAGAAAACCAATCTGTTAACAAAGCTGGCAATTAATATAATAGCATAGGAAACAAAATACAATAAAGAAAATGAGATGTCTGAGTCATATGATATATGAGAGATTTCACCAGGTTTCCTAAGACCACAAACTATACAGATGTGTGAAAACAATGAGATGACAGTGCTAGCAAAGAGTAAATAAGAAATGGAAGACCAGTGTTTGTATTTGTATGCATTCTGAATATTCAGGGCATGTTTGGAAGATCAGTTAAACTGAATCACAATTCATTTGGTTAGTAGTAGAGGAAATAACCAAAGTAGGGTAGTACCATATGATTCATACTGTCGACCAACTTGAGGGGCAATTCATGTGTTTTACATTGCACATGCAACGATTTTAATGGCTATTCGAAGCCTAGTCCCTCACCATGAAAGAGGTGTGGCTCACTCCACTTCGGCCATCTAGCCTTTAGGGCCTGTTTGATTTTCCTGGGAATTGGAAATACCCTGGAAGCAAGTCATTATTACTTCTTTACCCCGTTTGAAATTCGGTGTAATTCCTACCTCGAAAATCGATCCAAAAGTAGTTTAAAATTATGGGCCCCACCGTGGTATATATGATATATCCGCTCCGTCCATTAGTTTTACTTGAATTTTTTAAGACATGAACCAAAAAATGAGGCTGATCCAGCACTCAAGTGGCCCACACCATAGGAAACAGTGGCAATAAGAAGTTTTTAATGATAAGTGTTGGATTCCCTTTTTCCTAAGGTGTGGTCCACCGTCCACCTGAGCATTGGATTTGCTTTATTTTTTGGTCCATGCCCTGTGTTCATTTGCCAAAAAAGATGGATGGTGTGGATAAGCCACATACATAATGGTGGGCCCCACCTATATTTCACATTCTCCTCCATTTTAGCAATACAAAAGTAGGCAATCAAATCATACATGGGGAACGGTGTAGGAATTACTCGGGAAATAATCATTATACATTTACATTGCATTTACCTGAGAATTGAAAAATCAAACAGGCCCACAGAATTTAGTTATTGCAATTCAGGTCAGTTAAACATCTAAATGCAACCTTAGAGCAGATTGGGGTCTTAGCCTAGATGTAAGCCTAGATGTATCATGTGCATATATTCATTGTATAAGAGATTATTGTAACTGCATCAGAATAGAAGCTAATAAGGAATATGGGAGAAGGATTTAACTCAATTAACATATATCAGAGTGCAATATGTTGAAGAGGGATGCCATTTTTTTTTTTAACATTGAGGCATGCCAGTTAATTAAAATTAAAAGAGTAAAAAAGAAACTAAGCACAAACAAATTAGTGCCTAGGAATAATATAGCTTTATCTTTAGCCATTATAAATGAGAAATTCTGAAGCAATTCACACAAGGAGAGATTGAAGAGGTGATTTGCAGCACGCACCAACATGGCAAACATGTGCAGCATCGGGGAAACTCATTGAATTGGTGCCACCACGAACATGCCTAATCCAGAAAACAGGATGATCCATTGATCAGGAAGGCCAAACATGTACAACAAACTAACCATCCATTCTTTGCCAAACATGTGGACCAACCTGATTTTTGTCAGGGCAAGTTCACAGTAGCCCGCACCTGATGAGTGGCCTGTATCTCATATAGATGTCGCGCCAATCACCTCTTCAATTTGTACTCACACGAATGCCTAATGAGAACAGTCGATCTCTAAGATCACCTCAGCATCATTGACCCAAACAGAATGTACTGCTAACAAATTACTCTGTAGAAGCCCTATTTTCTCCAAGTATGTCACTGTTCCATGATTAACTTCTCTAGTCCTCATCACGTGTTGATTCTCGTAAGATATCTCTGCAACATGCTAGACAATAATGAAAGATTAATCTATGAAAATCAGCAGTTCAATTTTTTTATATCAGAGTATTGTATAAATACGTTAGGTCTAGAATGTATTCAAAGAATGAATAAAAAGTACAACTGAATCCAGCATTCTTGAAAACATAGCATTCCACATACACTTCAAAGTTCAAAAATAAAATCAATGTCCCACACATCTAGTTTCAAATCTGCAAATAGTGAAATGTTGCCCGTGAAGATGAGTGTAGTGATGCAAAATGTTTAGCAAAGATGAATACTTCCCAATTCCAAAGATTTTCCAACTCTTAACTCGTATCTCTAAATGCATTCATTCTTTCCAACAATCAAGCATGAATTATCTGATAGGAGAAGATTACCTTTCAACCATGTAAGATGATGAGTCGACATATTGGGATTACTGAAGCAGCAGTAAGAAACATGCTTAGATTAACGAGGAATGAAACTTGCTGACTTAGAGTTGACACTGATGATTTTGAAGGACTGAAAGAAAGCCAATTGTGCTAATTCTAAGAAATCTTTTGACAAGACTCCAATTTAGCAGTCCACAACTGGGGATTTCAGGGCTTCATTTGGAAGATATTAGGCACCCTTTTTGCATGTGAAAATGCATGGTTGCTATTTGTGTCTAAAAATTTCTTTTTCAGTAAATTGACCAAAATATCTTATCAAGGTCAATCAGAATCCTGGCAGTGTTTTAGGATGCCAAGGAGATATTTAAACTAGAAAACGAAAAGGTAAAAATAAACGAAAAGGGGAGCCTGATGTAAGTAAATCTTTCATCATACAGGCTGTAGCGTCTTGGTATCTCTGTAGGTCTGTTCATCTGTAACTCTGCATGGTTCCCAATTCAACAAGTAGAAGAGAAATAACCGGAAATTTGCAGCAAATAGAAAAAATAATAGGAGCAATTGACTATTTTCTTACTTCAAATAAGATGAATATCACACTAATCGTAGTGAGAATCCAGCATTCACACCTAATGGTTTTGAAAAATCACTTCTGGAATCACTACCAAGAAAATCAGAATGTTTCTACTTCATAACATAAAGAACGTCCAACATATTCTCTTAACCATAGCAATACTCTAAAGAAAACAGCTCTGACATAAAACAAATCCCAACCATTAATAACATTTAATTCCAGCAATTGATTTTTCCTGACTAAATCATGATCATCATCATTAGCTAAGCCTTGTTCCAACTAGTTGGAGTTGGCTACAAGAATACTGTTCCCGCCATTTGACTCTATCAAGGACCATATCCTCAATTAAACCATAGGTCATCAAACCTATTTAAACTAATTAAACACAATGCTTTCAAACTTTCTTAAAGAAACTCCTAATATTACCCTATAGCTGATCAAATCCCTTTCTTGAACTTCCCTAACTAAACCAGGAAGGTATTGTTAGAAAAGCATCCTTTCATTGTTTGACTAATCTGTTGAGTAATGATAGATTCGACTAATCCTGCTTCTAAAAGAGGAATCAACTGTTCCTTTCTTTTCTAATTACTGAGGCCCGAACATATTCTACCACCTCTCTTCTAAAATTGATAAAATAAGAGGAAATAAAAAAGCTCCCACTATTCAAGATATGATCGTCGACTCTTTCTTGTATTCTTGTATTTTTTACAATGCAAAGAGGTAAATGGTGGCATCAGCTCCAATATATGCATTGGCATGACCTAAGTAATACAGATGTGTTTTGGTGTTAACGTATTATGTCACCATTGGTTTTATGTTGTCTCAAGCATATAAATAAGATAGGAACCTTTTGTATGGATGGAGCACACCCTTACTAGAAAGGACATTTCATCAAATCATAGAAGTAACTTTTTATATTTATCGTTCCTTGCCGAGGAAATCTTATGAGCTCGTTTTTGGGTAAGTATAGGAAACGCAAGGTGTCCAGTAGCGGAATCGGTGAGCGTAACGGTGCCCACCGTTTCCGATACGGATACGGGCCGTATCGGCCGATACGCCCCCCGTAACGGTCCAATTTTTTTTTTTTGTCAAAAAATTCTAAAAAAATATGGATTAAATCCAGAAAATTCCAAACATCCCAAATATGCATTCATTTATAATTTTGAACATGTCTATGGTGGTGAAGCGGTCTACTCTTTGGTGAAAAAGCTGTATCGGGCTGTCTGATGAATTTATGAAGCTGATAACCTGGAATTAACTGCAAAACTTATAAATTCAAATTTCTAACTGTCTATTATAAGTAACACATATTATCCAACCTTTAAACCAGAATTTTTTTTTGAAAAAAATGATTTTTCCTAATTTTTAAAATTATTCCGAAATTAATTCGAAATTAAAAAAATACAAAAAAAATAGCAAGAGAGTTGAGAAATATTCTAGTTTTGACTGAATGAGTATCCTCCAAATGCAGTTTTGACTATTGAACTTCAACGCAATGCAAGCTATCCTATATGGCCTAGATCTATATGAGGATTCAATAAAATCTAAAAAATAGCTAACTGGACTCAACAAACTATGACCCCTACGCAGAGTCGGAACGACCGCTCGCCGGGGGTGCAGGGAGTGGCGCGCCCCTGCCCGAGGTTCGGGGCGGAGCGCCCGAAAGCCCAACCGTTTTTTTTTTTTTTTTTAGGAAGGAGAAACTAGAAGAAAATCGAAAAAAAAAGTCATTTTTTTCCACAAAATAGGGACTCTTGTGCGTCTAACCGATATAGTAAAATAGGCCGATCTGCAAACACTGATTTTTAGCAAAAAAATAGATTAGAAAAGAAATGGGAGAAGAAAAGTGTGAAAAAATAAAAAAATAAAAAACATCAGATTTATATATAAAAAAAAAAAAAAAACTTGCCATTTTCCGACCGTTACGGGTCAAAATTTTGGGGGTCCCCGTTTTGGACCCCGTATCGCGTAACGGCTGATGCCGTTTCCGTTACGTATCGGCCGATACGTAACCGTTTTGGCACACCCTAAGGAAACGACATAAAATAAGGTAAACAAGCAACCGGGATAAGCAATATATGTGTGTGTGACACGACACAGGCACACACATACGCGCACACGCGCGCACACACGCGCACACATATATGGTTGATGAAATATCTTAGACATCCAACAGATGGTTTATTTATCACCGAGTAGAGATGAATACCATATGGAAGCAATAGGAAATTCTTTGGAGTTGAATTGGGGTATTCAGGGAGAACAAGTTATTCTAGCTCGATACCATCAAGAATTCCCGACTATTGCATGGGAATAGGTTCATCTTCAAAGCATTTTTTTCCTTCCAATATTTTTCTATTGGAGCTTCCCTCATTGCTTTTATTGAGCATAATGACGCGAATCGAGCTTTGATGAGTTATATATATATATATATATATATATATATATATATATATATATATATATATATATATATATATATATATATATATATATATATATATATATAGGCATTCAGATTTGAAAAGCTCAGTCAAGTTTGGGAGAGAGTGATTGAGCAAAGACTTAAGGCAGGAGATGAATGTATCAGACAACTAGTTTGGTTTTATGCTTGGGATGTCTACCACTAAAGCTATTTTCCTACTTAGACAATTGACAGAGAAATATGAGAAGAGAAAAGATCTCCACATGGTCTTTATTGACTTAGAGAAAGCATATGATAGGGTCCCTAAAGAGTTAATGTAGTGGGTGTTGGGAAAGAAAGGAGTTTCAAGATGATATATTGATGTGATTAAGGATGTGTATGAGGAAAAGGTAACAAATGTGAGGACCATCAATGGAGAGAAAAGTTGAGTTCCCAATCACTATAAGCTTGCACTAGGGGTTGGCATTGAGCTCATACCTTTTCACATTGGTTATAGATGACTTAACGAGGCATTCTTGGGAAGAGATCCCATGGTGTATGTTGTTTGCAGATGACATAATTTCTATTGACAAAAGGGAGGGAGTAAACACAAAGCTTGATGTATGGAGGGATGCCTTAGAATCTAAAGGATTTAAAATTAGTCAAACTAAAATAGAGTATACGGAGTGCGATTTTAGTAATAATAGGGAGTGCAAATGAGAAATTAGTTAAGATTGCTGACCAAGAAGTTTCCCAAAATGATGCCTTTAGATACCTTGGGTTAATAATTCATTATAGTGGAGAGATTGAGAAGGACGTTGATCATAGAATTCAAGCTGGGTGGAAGAAATGGAGATGTTCCTCTAAAGTTGTGTGTGATTATCGTGTACCACTCAAACTAAAAGGGAAATTTTATAGGCTAGCTATAAGACCAGCCACGCTTTATGGGATAGAATGTTGGACAGTTAAGGAACAACATGTTCATAGGATGATTTAGTTGAAAGGAGGATGTTGAGATGGATGAGTGGCAAGATGAGGAAGAATAGAATTAGAAATGAATGCATTCAAGAGAACTTAAGAGTAGCATCAATTACAGTTTTTTTTTTTTCTATGCCCGTTTAAGAGTAACATTGAAGTGAAATAATTTCAGAAAATTAATGAGCATATAAGGAACAACCAAAGAACTGTAATTGAGAAAAAAATACAAGCCGGAAAGTCAGATTTGTACCATGTGAATGCCTGTATTGAGTTCTTTGGCTACGTCTCTAGTCTCAAGTAATAAACGATCAGTTGCATTCATAATTTGTCTTAATCCAAACCATACTCTGATGCGTCCATCTGCCGTATGATGATGCTTCTTGTAGAGATCCTTCTGGGACTGCACGCTTGAGTCAATGCACTAATATCAGTCATAAAATGGATGATTAAATGACTGTTTCGGAGAAATAAAGATATGATAGAAGAATAAATTCTTGCAATGCCAATGAGATAAAAATGCTGTTGGGAGCAGAAGTGACCCCCATAGTCCTTTGAAAAATGATCCATATAACTACCAAAACCATGTGCATCAGAAATTGTCTGAACACCTTATTGGTGGCAACTAGCCTGTGCAGCCCATCTGAGCCATTTATCAAGTAGGCCCATCATGAAGATGACCCAATCAAGGTTCCAGTCAACTCATCAGATGGACCACACATGTACAAAAACAGTAACATGTTGCACCCATGGTGATTGGACCCACATGATCCTTGGGCCAGAAGATCTAAATGCTGAGGTTCCAACTGATGCATAGCTCAAATGTCTCAGAAACATGCTAATCACTCCATCTGTACAGTGTAAATAACGTCAATCTAGAAACACTGTTCACAAGAAGTCAGGACACTAAATCACCCTTATGAAAAAATATGTAACGTTGACTATCAATTATTTGATTGATCTTATAACATGAAAAAAGACAAGGTTCTAGCTTTTGACCTGAATACAATAATCAGTGGTGTGAATACTCCAATTTGCAGGAAGACCCTCACCAGAATCCATGGTCGATTGTGTTAAACAAGCCCGTATGCCCAATAATTCCACTGCCCGTGCCATTCCAGAAACATGCTGCCCACCTGCTTCAGCAAAGCATGTCACCTGATTCAAGAGATCACAAGGACAATAAATTTCATTATGAGAGAGAGAGAGAGAGAGAGAGAGAGAGAGAGAGAGAGACACACACACACAGAGATTGGCCCAAATTGCCAGTGTTTTCATTTGAATCAAGCATTCATGGTGGTGTGGAACATTTTTTGCATCTTTCAGCACTGAGATTAGTCTTTGGGTGATCCTTCCATGGACGGGCAACAGACGTCTACTCTATCAAACAATTACGAGCCATCTGGCCAGTGAATTTATTTGGACAGTCAGCTATACTTTCTACTTTGATGTCCATTTGCATGTGAATTGTTGGATGGGTATGATTGTCCCTTGTGGCTTTCATGAAACATCACCCATCCAGACTGACCCCTCCTAGATGAACAGTATGAATTAGCAAAAGATGGACTGACATGTACAGTGTTAACCAGAGAAGAAACACTAGTAATTTCAGGCCATATTTCCTCAGATAGAAAATTTTGGATGTAGGGTATAATAATAGTCAGAATGATTTTGAACCATTTTATGACGATTTGGAACGAATTATAACAACAAATCTACATTGCAGATGAAGAGAACTCTCTCCCTCCCTCCCTCCGATGCACCACATAACAACTCTCTCTCTCCAAGGATATGATGCACCACATGACAACTGAGTATATGTGTACTCTCATACTCAAATAAACTGCAGTGCACATACATTGAAGATCATACTCTAACAAAAGATAACCACCAACTCATTAAAAAGCAAAAAGAAAAAAGAAAGAAAAAAACGTAAAAACAGTAACACTAGGGGATAGGCACTGAGGAGCCAACAACATGCAACCCTCTCATCACTCCCTCTTTAACAAGAGGTAGGGTATGAATTTATCAAAATACATTCTCGAGACAATACCTTCTAAGATTATCGACCTTGACATGATATTGAATTACATTTAAGTTATTTGGGGAGCAACGTATCAACAATACTTCCAACCTATGTATTAGTATAGGAATTAACTACATAGTTGATACTTTTTTACTTATATCTATGTTCAAAATCACATCATTAAAATTTCTATGTTGTTTTTTTTCTTCACATTTTTGAGTCTATGCATTCATTTGAATACTTGTTAGTTGACGCGTTATAGTCTATAGTTTAATAGATGTAATAAATATAACAAAATTTTAATGAAATTGGCAATAAAACTACTATAAACAATTCCCACACTTTTAGTATTTTTACATAATTTTTTTTCCATTTTCCTTATTTTTTTCAAAAAAAAATGGGGGTCGTGCAATGGCATATGCAATTATGCAATCGCATATGTCGCATGCAATCACATATGCCATTTGACAACAATGCATGAGATAAAAATAATCATGATCAGATAACCAAATCCACATATTCAAGGCCATACAAACTGACCAATTAGAGTAAAAATGGCATTATTTTCAACTTTGCAGTCCCTCATATTTGAATGGTTGTGCTCACCCAATCAGGGTGATATTGGAGCCACGAGCAAACTATGGTGGATGCCTCTTATCCAATGGTTCATTGTGATCATACGTGGGCCACTTGAGCCACACATAGAATGGTGCCATAATAAGTTTTGGATAATTCTTACAGGATATAGCTCTTACCAAGTAAAGTAATAACTGTAATCAGCCCAACTATAAGAATTGTACCAAAAGAAATGGAACCCTTGTTTTGTAGAGGGCAATATTACTAGCTGGTTCGTGGTTGCTACAAACAGAGGCTGGGAATGCTCAATCCACATTCCACCATCAGCCAAGAATGCCATCCCATTTTTTCCTTCCTTATCGATCCCATGCATTAATTTCACTAAATACAAAGATAAACAATTGTTTACGCAAGAATCGCATATGTACTATAATAACATCACAGGTGCCCACTGTATTATCCTATTTGGATGTGCTAGTTTGTTGTAACTACAAGCAGTGTTCAAAGAATAGGTATTGCTTCATGTTTCGATGACCGGGGATACGGAAACATGTATCAGTATCACTAATATTATTGACAATACTCAGAAAAAATATCGCTATCTGAGGGAAACATTGGGAAAATGGTGAAATTTTTTAGTGAAACTTTAGTAGATGTCAAAATATTGCAAAAAAACAACTATATCTAATAAGTTTCCATTTAATAAGGGCATAACCATGTATTGTCTAAAAAATCAGTATTAAATAAATATAAAAATTAGTTGCCAATCAATAAATTAGTCAACACTCGTTAATAGATAAAATTCCCACATTAATTAACAGTGAAGAACACATTTTCCAAAACAAGAATGGAAAAATTTGGATTTTCCCAATTTCCTCCATTTTTTCACTTAAATGTTAATTTTTTTCACCACAAATCCATGTCAACGCACGTAAAAAATGCATAAATATAGATTTTTATTGCAACCATGCTAACATTTAAAAAATGAAGTTTCTATGGATTTTTCATCACCTTTGAGTTTTGGCTTGTCTTTATTTTCCAATTTCCTATCAATTTCCACCTATTTACAAATGTTTCCTTAGTATTGGGGATATTATCGCTAGCATTGGAAATATCATCAATGGTATCACCAAGACCAAGGAACTTTAAGGGATTCTTTTCAGAGTATTGCCAGTATCGATAGTATTGCCAAGTAATGCCAATATTATTGAAAATATCATTGATATTTAGAAATTTTTACCCTTCCAGCATTTTCGGCATCATTGACCTAGCGATACCAATAATATTGGCAATGTTGTCAATAATATCACGAATATTTGGAACACTGACTACAAGTCATGAGAGTATGGGAGAACACTTATTTAACTTTGTTAGTTAAAAGGCAAGATGAATATGAATTAACGGTTCCACGTTTCTCATATTTGCAATTAGCATTATGAAATTGTGATGAATTAGGGGAAATTCATCTCAAACTGTTCTCAAAATATGAGGAATATTTCAAAATCTACCCCATGGAATAAACAATAACAAGACAGATAGAGGGCATGTTGTTATGAATATGAATCTGATTCCAAAGCCAATAGCATAGGTACCACTTACACCCGAGTGTATGAGCTCGATTCCACACAGTAACGTCGAGATATATGAATCCTCCTCAGTCATGTTTGATTCATATGGCCAGATACGGCCATGTAACCAAGTCATCAAATCAACATCATCAGCTATCCCTCTTGCCAGCTGTTGAGAGGTGTGAACATGAGTATTGATAAAACCTGTTAGCATGCAATGAATCAATCAATTCCACTTCTTTGGAGAAAAAATGCAAATAATCCAACAAGCTCTAGCCTACATATAATATATTTCAAAAGCAACCCAATAATAATCATGGTGCATTCAAATAAATAAGAATCCAAACTGGATATTTTGCTCTAAGCTCACTGGGTCAGCTCAAATAAGCGGATATGTCGGAGTCTCCCTCCACTCGGTTCTTATTACATAAAGAGGGAATGCTCAAGTACATTAATGCGTTGTTAATCTTTAAAACATCCAAGTGCTTTTAGATACATGAACAATCTCCGATCACTAAGAATCAAGGTTACTGGGATCGTGGCTCACTCCGATACGTGGTACGGGAAAGGGTTCCGTACACTACTTCCTCCAATACGTGGTACACTAGGGAGCAGGATCATGTGGATCATTTTAGTACGTGAGCTAAGCAAATGTAGTATAGTTTTATATATGAATTTGATTTTGTAATTTGAGCTTTTCCAAGCTCATGTGTGTGCAATAAAGCTCATGTACACGCCACATGTGCCATGCAAGATCCAATCCATCCATCAGGTTGGTCAGACCTGTAATGCTTTCCCAAAATAATTCTGATGCACAGCACGTGGGCCTCAATCTTAGAAACAGGTGAATGGGTTAAAAAACTTCAGCCAAGTCTTTTTAGAGCCATACATTTGTTTTGAAAACTGTGGCCCACCTGAGCAATGGGTAAACCTGATTCTTGTGCTAGGGCATCACTGTAGTGGTCCCATTCTAATAGATGTAGCACACACGGTGGGCACAACTTTGCTACAAGTGGACCACATGTGTAAGATGTGATGGGGCCAATGTATATGACTTGGCAATAAGATTTGGTTACAACTTAAAGGTTCTAAGGAGAGTCATTCCATTCTTCACTTGGAAAATTGTAGAGAATAAGTGTTATTGCATTTCCTAGGCCATGCATGGGGCCAATGTATATGACCTGACAATAAGATTTGGTTGCAAGTTAAAGGTTCTAAGGAGAGTCATTCCATTCTTCACTTGGAAAATTGTAGAGAATAAGTGTCATTGCATTTCCTAGGCCATGCATGGGGAAAGATTCATGAGGAAAATGATGTTTCCTAAGAACTTTATTAGTAGGAGACTTCGTGGGACTCTTGATGAGGACATCTGAGCACCATACCGGAGAAGGAGGCTGAGCTAGTCTCCTTATAGCTAGACGACCATTACATGGGGCCCATTTGGCTCAATTCACATTCCTAACCACGTTGAAAACCCTCACGTGCATGTTCGTACATCTTTGAAGACTCCACACTGGGAAGATGCACATGGGCTCCATATAGGAGTTTGATGGATACATTGGACCGTTGGATCGAGTGGACGCAATGATCGGACCATTGGATCGCGCACGTTGGAGCATCTTGATCGTGAACCCCATGGGCCACGAAATAATTTAGCTACTTAGTTTGTTTACATGTTTCCTTATTTTCGGTATAGCTTATATTTTATGTTGAGATTAGGGAGTTAAGAACAACTTTTAATTTATTAAGCGTCTTTATGTTGAGAATCTTATCTAAGAGCGTCTTTTTGTAAAATGTCTTTTCTGAGACTATAAAGGGTTGGACGTCCCACCCTAGACACGATGCATGTTATGAATGAAAGAGATTTCTCTCATTTTTCTTTGAGATTGAGCAAAATTTTATCCTGTGATTAGTTGGTAGTGCGAAGCCACAGGGAGTGATTCCCTCGCTATCTTTTTTACTTTTCTCTCTTCCTCAAGGTATTATCTTCCCTCTTTTCTTGTCTTTTCTCATTCTTTTCCATCAAAAGGTAGTTCTTCACCTTTCTTTTTCTCTTTTTATCTAGTTTTTCTTTTTTCTTTTTTCTTTTTTCTTTTTATCAACAACTAATGCCTTAAACCTTTCTTTCTTCTTCCTCGTCTTTTGATTCCCCTACTCAAAACTCTACTTCCTCAAAACCCTAATTCTCCATAACCCTAATTCCAAATCCTAATTCCCAAAATTCAATTTCCAAACCCTAGAGTCCTAACCCTAACAAACCAAGTGAACCCCTTTGAATTGAGAACAATACCTATGCTAGATGGAGGTTCTACCTTCCATAGATCCTGATTATTTACTGTTATATTGGATCTACATTGCGGGGCTGTCATATGGCTTGAATTTAAACATGTTACATTGCTGAATTTTTTAAAACTCGTGATAGATTAGCATTATTTTGTGCTTTAAATTGTTCTAGTTAATTCATTTATGATCTCATTGCATCATTCTAGGTTAGGCCATTTGTCCTACATCAACTCTAGGTTCATTTTGCTTAAAATTTGTATGATTTTGGTGCAATCTCATGTGGTCCCAAGGTAGCTATTGAGCATGCTTCTTGAGTATTAGAGTGATGTAAATAAATCTTTTTAAGAAGCTATATAAGGGTCAAGTGGAAAAACGAATTTGATCAATCCGATTCTAATTTTGAACAAGTGTTTGTTTTGGTAGAGCTTTGCTCTATTCTAATGGTCCTTGTGATGAGTGGTTATCTTTTTTCTTTTTCTTTTTTAATAGTGATAACTAAAAATTTTACTAGAAGCGCGCCGAAAAGTGTAAAAAGAACACAACCCAGCTCTATAACCCAAAAAAAGAGGAGAGACAGGTAGGGTTAACTGCCTTTACATAAGAGGCCCATCCCAACACATTACATTTAGGGCCCGTTTGGATACCACCAAATAAGTTACTTTTCTACTTACAGCAGTAGATAAGTGACTTATTTCAGATAAGTAAGTTTGGTTTATGATTAATTATAAGTAACTTTTTTACTTAAAAGTACACACTTCAGTAATTTTTTTAGCTTTTCTACTTTTCATAACTCGCTGCAGAGAGGAATCAGGAGAGACAAAAGAGAGGAGAAGCTGATAAGCTCTCTCATGGTTCATGTCAGGCATTGCTCTCTCATACAATCAATATCGAAGGAGGCCCCACATGATGGACTATCCCATCAAAGGTGGGGCTCACACAGTGGACAGTCCACATTAAAGATGGCCCCCACATGATGGATGACCCCATACTAATGTGGACTCACATAATGGATGATCCACATCAAAGGTCAGCCCATAATGATAAATAGCCCACATCCAAAGAGGGCTTGCATGATGGACGACCCACTTCAAAGGTGGGGCCAACGTGATGGACAATCCACATCAAAGGTGGGCTCCACATGATAGGCAGTGGATATTGAAGTTGGGCCCCACATGATGGATGATCCACACCAAAGGTCGCCCCCTAATGATGAATGGCCCACATCCAAGGGGAGCCCCGCATGATGGGCAACCCACATTGAAGGTGGGCCCCACATGATGGACAGTCCACATTGAAGGTGGACTTCACATGATGGGCAATTAATAATGGTGGGCTTAACATGATGGATGATCAACATCAAGGTGGGCCTCACATGATGGACGGTCCACATCAAAGGTCAGCCTAGTGAGAGTGGCCCATATCGAAGGTAGGCCCCTACATGATGCACGACCCACATGGGAGGTGGGCCCACATGACGGACAGTCCACATCAAAGGTGGGCACCACACGATGGTCGGTGGATATTGAAGATGGGCCCCACATGATGGACATTGGACAACAACATTGATGGTGGGCCTCATATGATGGATGACCAACATCAAAGGTGGGCCCTCCCTAATGAATGGTGCACATTAAAGGTCGGACCCTAATGCTAAATGGCCCACATCCAAGGTGGGCCCACAAGATGGACGGCCCACATTAGTTGGGGGGCCACACGATAAACAATCCACATCAAAGGTTGGCCCCACATGATGTACAGTGGATGTGAAGGAGACCAAATAGACTTGAGAGGTGATTACTTATGATGTTGAAAACCAAACATGCTTTTCTACTCTTTGGATGATAAGTATGTTGTTTACCAAACATACTTGTCTTGCTCATTAAGTAGAAACCAAGATAAGTTACTAATCTGATAAGTTGCTTAAGTAACTTACAATCCAAACGGGCCCTTAATTTCCCTTGTCACCTCTTAGGACGATAAACTCCTATTATGAAAACAAAATAACAAATGCCTATTGTGTTCCCCCAAATGGACCACCAAACCGCCAGGATGAGCAATTTCCAAAGGGCTTTCCCAGATTTCCCCACCCCTCTTCCATGCCAAGCCCACAAAAGATCTGACACCAACATGAATGGTTAACTATGAAATGACTTCTTCTTCCATTCTAGTTCTTGTGAATTTTTCTCTTCTTTTAGCATCTTTTCTCCTCTCTCCACATTACGTGTACATGAGCTTTATTGCACACTTGTGTGAGCTTAGCAAAGCACTTATAATTTATATATGAAAAATGATTAATGTTATTATTATAGATCCCACATTAATAGTATTATGTTATGGGCATGTAATTACAAAAATCAAATATAAATTTCTATATTTTAAATATACGGTTACATTACAACTTAATCAACACTAAGAGCATGGAACCATACTTTCAGGTCTGTACAAATAGATATCTAGATCGCAACAATTTGGAACGAAAAACACAGGGAGGGTGGTGATTTAGGTAGCACTGCTAAGAACACAAATGAATTAAGGCTCATGCATCACCATAATATAATATTTCAAAAGCGACCCAATAACAAGCATTGTAGATTAAAAAAAAAAAAAAAAGTTTCAAAATCACAAATATTTTTTCTCGGCTCCTAAGCAAGGGGTGTGACCATGGTTTAAAGACTCAGCTAGTCGACCCAACTCGTTCAACCTGACTCTTGAGTTGCCTGAATTGGAATTGACTCAGTGGGTTATTTGTGGTATGGAACAGGAATTGGTCCGACCAAATCTGAGTAGACTCAGACGAGTCGCAGCAAACTTGTCCGAGTCTTAAAACCATGGGTGTGACTGGACCAGGCTTAGACCAGATCAAGCCAGTTTTGGCCTGAGTCCATAGCCATATTGGTGGGCCCAGCCCTGAATTCTCAGGGCTGTTTGATAAATGTCGCCGGGCCCAAGCCCGAATCTGCCTAAAGGCCTTTTGGATCCCATCCTGATTCGTGGAGATGGGTATTCTGCTAATGGGCTGGGCCAGATCTGGGCCCAGTTCAATGTCATGTTGACAGCATCAGGCTCGATCGAGCCCAGTTTCACCAAGTGCAGTTGACCAAAAGATCATTCATCATCACCATCATCTAAGACTTATCCCAATTAATTGGGATCAGCTACATGAATACTATTCCATTAAATAATCCTAGCCATCCAATCTATGCACTTGTTCCAATCACTGGCTAGGATTATCTGTTGGTTCCCACCAGTATGAAATTTTAAACAAGAATGAGGGTGGCAAATGGAGTCAGATGGCCCAGACTGGGCCAAGTCCCACCCGGTTTGGGCCTGGAATGGGCTGAATTCAACGCCCGTTGATTCGATCTAGGCCTGATGTTCAGACCAAATAAATACTTGGGCTCGACGGAGCATACATCTGGTCTGGTCTGTGCTTGGACAACCATCTGCCCGCCCTAGATGCTGGCGAGGTCGGCCGCCTATCGCATCCATGATCCGCCCACATGGATGCATGAGTGGATGATCGGAGCCATCTATCCGTGTGGGCCAACCGTAGATGAACAATCGTACCATTTTCTCAGCAATCGAATAATCCTATCCGTCTGGTTTTCAAACTTCAACCGAACGGTCAAAGACAAAAGCCTTCAGCCGTCCATGTTTGAAACCCAGCTGGCTGGAACTGTCCCAATGGTGTGATATTTACGCAATCACCCATCAACAGGAGGGCCCGTCAGATGAGGGCCCGGATCATTTGATTAAGCAGGCCAGAGGGCCCACCGTAGATGGATCGAGGGCGACGAACCTCAAGCGCAACGGAGAGAAGAGAGAAGACCTGGAAGCAAGATACGGCCTTGGAGGTCGACGATTTCGTCAGCAGAAGCGGAGAAATCGCGGAGAATTTGGGGAGATTGGCCGATGGCTGTGATCTTATCTCCATCGACAACGAGGCCGCCGTTCCGGAAGACTCTGTTTTGTGAATCGACGGTCACGATCATCGCGTTGTGGAGCAGAATGACGGATGGACGGCATGTCTTCTCGGCGTCCATGTTTCTCGCTGGCTGCCGAAGAAGAAGCGAAGGAGAGAGATGGGAGAAGAGACTCAAGGTTAACTCTAGTTTGTCGCGATGAACGAACCAGGAGAGTACGACGCCCAGGGGGCCCACCGAAAATGAACAATCTGTAGCTGATACCCATCACGCGGCATGTCTATAGCTAAATCCAAACCGTCCAAGTAGTTCAGCTATTCTGGATTGGTCTGGTAAAAGAACTACATTGAATGCATGACATCGAGTGTCCAGTTTGTGACCATCAAATGAATGGACCAGAATCCTCAACAACGGCTGCAGAAAGATCGTGCAACACCTGAGATCTATGGGCCCAGTGTGATCTAAGTGTGAAATCTCCTCCGTGCATCAGTTGCGCCAATTCATGTTACTTCATGAGCCCTAAAATCAGGCCGATCAAAAACTCAGGCAGGCTAAAATAAAGGGAAAAGTGAGGATGAGAGCACCGACCATAGAAACCTTTCTGTGGCCACCATGCTGTTAATATTTCATCCAACCCGTTAATTAGGTGACCCCCACCATGATGAAGTCGATCCAAAACGCAGGTTGGCCACAACGAGTGAATTTAAAGGTTTTAAGCATGATTTATATTGTTTCCGTGTTTGTGAGCCACCTATGTTTTAAATCGATCTCATTTTTATTGTAAGTAAGGAAATTCAGGTTTAGAAACCGATGGGCGGAGCTGATGTTATACATACATCTCGGTGGGCCCCGCAGAGGTCTGATGTTGCACGCGCTTCTGACAACAAGAAGTGTGATCCTGTGAGAATCCGGTCCCACATGTTCCCATGTTCGAACGCACGTTAAGCTATCGTGCGTTTGGGCACAAGGATGATTTGCATGTGGAATCCAAACCGTTCATCTGGTGCACCCATCCATAGTAGATGTACATTCTAAAGTACAGCCTGATCCATAACTAAGATAGGCCATAGCAAAGGGAACAACGAAGAACATTGAGGGAGGAGAGGCCTATCATGGAAATTTTCGGGTGGAATTTGGTGTTAAGTAAGGGGCGTTTGGGTGGGAGTAAATGGAGGTAAATGGGTGAAATTGGGAGTAAATGGAGGTAAATGGGATTTTGAGTGTATTTGGATGAAAGTAAATTTAGGCAAACATGATGAAATGGGAATAAATGTGCTGGTAAATGAAATCCTCTAAAAGAAGTTTTGGAAGTAAATGAGGTGAAATGCCTTTTTCAATTCCCTTGGAGAGTTGTTGGTGTAAACAAATGTGCAAACAAATGTGCAATTATGCATATGCCACGCTAATGATACTCCGCAAGAATTCAAATATTGGCTACATAACAAAAGTCACACCAAAAGAATGATCCAAACCATCCAAAAGATGACCATATAAATAGGCAGTTAAAATATGTTCACAAGTTGGTTGTTTGTGATCCTTATGTTTGTGACCCACCTGAAGCTAAAAATTTCCTCATTTTTTACTGAAGTATACATTTCAATAGGCTTTGTTATAATTATTCTATTAAATATTGCATATATACACTAACTTGGAACATTAAAGCTGATTTACGATATTACATGCATTATTGTGAATATATTGAAAAATTCAAATGGATTCCAATTCCTTCCATTTACTCCAATCCAAACGGAATATTTTAATTTTAAATGCATTTTATTTACTCCCATCCCCAGGAGTCATTTACTCCCCTCCCAGTTCATTTACTTCCAAATCCATTTCCCATTTACTTTCATTTACAAGCTTCTCAATGAGCCCTAATCATTTTTTTAATATATAACATCCAAACCGTTCATCAAGTGAGAACCACCAGCATGAAGGGACTCACAAAACCTCAATCCATTAAAAGACTCAGGTAGGCTACACCAAGAAAATATATAGTTTTAAGCCGTGATTCTGCATTCTTCCGTGTGATGTATCCCACCTGAATTTTGGAACAGGATTACTTTTACATAAGACGGTGAACATGATGTTTCTCACCATATGCACGGTTTAGATTCCATACATACGTTACGGATGGGTAGATTCCATACAATCGTTACAGATGGGCCGGTGGGCTCCATGCAGCTAGAACGTACACAAAGCACGGATATTCCAAATTTAGTAAAAGCTCTGTTTAAATGTCCAGACTACCTCAAATTGGACAAAGTTCAGCATGCACGGTGTAAATGTGTCAGGCGAGGAGAGACCAGGCCCAAACCGTTTAAGAATTGGGTCAGAAATTGGACCTCATCAAGCCCTAGTCGTATCTAGGGCTGCAACTTGGGTTCAGGTGGACTGACCCAACCCAAGTTCGGGTGAGGTTGGGTTGTGGTTTAAGTCAGGCTGTAATCTAGCCCAAAAAGGAAAAATACTATCAACTAGCTACTTTTTTTATTATTATTATTATAAAGTTTTAGGTCGGGGTCTAAGTCAGGCTGATTGTAGTGTGACCCGATTCGGACACATTTAAAAGCGAGTCTAAATTGGGTCAGGTCTAGACTTAGACCATTTACAAATTTGAGTCGAACTTTTGGTCAGGCCCTGACCTCCTCCATGGGTGTAAACTTTAGGCCCAGACTCACCAATTATCGGGTCAACCTGACCCATTTCATACCCATATCTGCATGCTCCATGGTTTCCTCTAGTCTTTAGTTTGTACATCTGGGGCCATGGCTCCTTGTTTCAGTCCATTGGTCTCTTTGGGCCCACAGGGAATGGAAGGGGAGAAACCTTCTTGGCTGGGATAACTGAGTATTTTAGATTCGTGCCTTGCCGATGGGCGGTCAATAAGAGAAAACACCCGATCCGTTGGGGTGGAGACGTGAATTTACTACAATGAAAGCCTTATGGGGCCAACCATCAACTCTATGTAACGTCCACTCCATACATCATTCGTGCAACCTCATGTTTGGACATAAGCCCAAAAATCAGACCCATTCAAAACTCAAGCAGCCCACACCTTAGTGAATATGGCAGATGGGAATGCCCACCGTTGAAACGTTCTTAGACCACCATGATGTTTATATGCCATCCAACTTATTTACATGAAAAGCCCACCATTGAAACATTCAAAGCCGGGATGGTACTTGTATGCCATCGAACCTGTTCATAAGGTGATCCTTGCCGAGATAAAGGCAAAAACAAATATTAATGCAATCCAAAGCTTCACCAGGACCCAAAAAGGTTTCAAGGCCCACTTGAATCTTTTAGGCTCACATTCTAACATGAGCCAGTGGAAATGATGTACAGAGTGGATGTTCCTAACCTGAAAAGGTTAGACCTTTGAATAGCATTAATTTGTTGTACACGTCTACTATTTATGAGCTATAAACCATGCGTTGGAATCATAAAATCAAAGTGATGCTTTAGAATCATAAAAAATAAAAAAATAAAAAATACAAAGTGGGTTCCATTCAGCGGCTGATTCAAGATGGTAATTTGACTTATTTTAATTATTTCTCTGGTTAATCTTGAGTATCCATTTTCATGCCATTGAATAGTAAATTTATGATCATCCGTCAAAAATTGGTTAATAGATGTTGGTCAGGAACCAACTTTGATTCTTCGTCGTCTGATCTCCACTCGAAGATTAATGGTATAGATTGAGGGACTTATAATTACCAAAAGAGATCAGGGGGCGCCGGTTGTGCCGGCAGTGAGCCCTCTGATGCTTAAATCAATACGAATACTGATGGAGAGATAGACTCTTTTATGGTTTGTGTGTTGGTGAATTGCATACCTGGAGAGAGTGCAGGGAGCCTTTTATAGATAATTATCAGAGAGATTTAGGTGGATCCCGAATTTGTTAGGATAATCCTTATCTTACCTGGATCAGTGGAATTATTCGGGATAAGCCTTATCCTTATCCTTATCCTTATCTTATTTGAGGGATAAGTCAAGGCGGATGAGGCCGAGGAGGATGGGCCGATGCTTCTTGTCGAGCCGAGGCGTATGAATGAGGTGACGGATGTGACCGAGGCTTATATCCTGAATAACGAACAAATACGTCCCAAATGCTCAGTCCATTGTCGTACCAAAATTTACCTATAACATTAGCCCTCCAAGTTTTGTGGTTAGGAAGTCTAAATACGAAACTTTGAAGAGATTATTACTGAAGCTGTGGCATCCATCGCTGAAGCCTTGCCACTTTATTTTGCATCTTTGATTGCCTTTTAGGCTTTATCTTACCTGTTCAATAGGTAAGGATTTTAAATTCGATTGTCAATATTACGACTGTTTTTTTCGACTACACAGACTGTCGAATTTAACGCTTTTTCACGTAGTGATCTCTTATACTTCTAGATTCATAGTGATCGCTTTGTGCCATGTTTTTTTCCTATAAGGGTTTTTCCAAGTAAAATCATATTGCCTTGTGCATGTGATTGCTTGTGCGATTGTGCTTGCTTATTTGATTCTCATATGTGCTTCTGCAAGGTTCCCAACACACTCAGATTAATCCGATATTGCATACCGCACAAGTAATTCAATATTTCAAATTAAGCTGTCCAAATTACGGGTTTAGGTTAGATATATCATGAACAAAAAATAAAGCTTATTTCATTATCTGACTATAGGATTTTTGGCACAGCCATATGCGGAACGAGATCGAGTACCGTCTCTCTCATGGGATAACTAATCTGAATCCATGAATCTACTGGGACTCATCAACTAGGCTTCATCAAATCCACGACGGAATATCTCAAATCCACGAGACTTCTTCTTTGAATCCACGAAGAACAATGAGAAAACCGTAGTTTTTCTAAGAAAAGGGTTATATATATTATTCAATGATCAACCTAAAAATGAAAATAAGTATTTATATCAAACTAAATCCTAGAAGCGCAACTTAGGTGTCCTAATTGCAAAAGGAAACAAAATAAATCAAAATGGAAGCAAAGAGTTCAAATTAGAAAGTTCTCGCGCGCACTTTGCGCTAACGCCGACTGGTCGGCCAGGGGTCCTCGACTGGCCGGAGATGGTCCAGACAGTCTAGAGAGTTGGGGCTGTCATTCTCCATAAATTAGATCGGTCGGCAGTTGATACCGACTTGGAAATTTTGAGTTTCTTTAGCTCCTTCTTTGGGGTCTTTCTTAGGCTCTTCTGTTTCCACGCCTAGGTCTTTCTTTGGGCTTTATTCCTTCCTCGATCAGGGGGCCGCCTCACTACATTAGTCGCCCTCTCTTGAAAGAAACTCGACTTACAACATCGATCCCCAAGATTTCAGGTGTCAGTTATGCTTTGCGGAAGCATGATTTCTTGTTTAAGATTCATAAGGCATCAAAGCACAAATTCAAAATCAATTTAAGTAGTAAAGTGAAGACGAAAATTATATTTAAACCTGACCAATATAAAAAGTGGAAATAGGACGACATCCTGTAAAGTCATCAAACTCATCCTGTAAGGCATTCTCCTCTAAGATACCTACATCTATCATAACAAAGTCTGGTGGTGTTTTGAAACACTGTCCCAGGAATGGGAGTGAGTGATTAACTCAGTGAGAATTATAATTCAAAGTTTAACATGTTATCAAACAAATATAGTTAGTTATTGATTCCATACAAAACATCCAAATTCCTAGTTCTAGTTTCATTAGACATAAGATCGCACATTATGCATGTTCCGGATGTAACATGAGGAACACAAAGTGACACTAGCGCCACATCAAGTAACCAGGCACTCACAGAACCTCTAAATGCAAATGGGTTGGATCATCCTTCGACATCCTGGCCTTTAACAGTCAGACAGTTGCCTAGGGGATCCATGACGTGTATGCATGATTTGTTTGGGTTTCATTAAGTTATTTCTCACTTAGCATATTGGCGAAGCCGGAATACCATTGTCCAATCATTGATCCTAAATGGGACTATCTGGCTCCCAACCGTGTAGTGTGAATCATCGCCAGTAGCCCACGCTTCCCCGTCACTTCCACATACCAAAATACAGTTCTCAACATCCTGTTATAACGGGGCTGGATAACCTTCTCAGGAACATCGATAGGGTTCACAGCCCCAGCAATTGCTCCAAGGACACTACGGGGAGGTGACTAACCCCCAGTGTAGACCGATGACTCAAACACGGTGTCCCATACCACCATGCCCAGCCCAAGAGGCTTATCGGGATCGCATTGCACATGTAGTTATTAGTGAACCTGATACTTTCTTAAGATTCGGTATTCCGTATTCAGGGGACTATATTGTTATCATCATCAAACACTCTTTCTGTCCATATTTTGACAGATTCGATTAAGTCCAAGGGCATCCATCTGGATCGACATGGGCGTAAGCCATCCGCGTAGTCTTACTACCAACCATTCGTGTTTCCCTCGAACCAACCGAATACATCTCAAGTAGCCGACACGTCTCGAAATATTTAGGACATATATTCTATTTCATAAAGTCTAAATTTATCTTGTAGCATGCTTATAACTTAGGAAAAATTCTAACTCGACGCCATGCATGATAATTCCAACTTATATGCATACAAGCAATTCTATGTTCAATACATACATAACACACATCATTCTAGCAGTTTATCTTGCACAAGCATTTCATCGAATACCCTTGTTACAGAAAATTATAATAGCATATATATTTGCAATAAAGCAGAAATCAAACAATTCGTAATGGTAATCATCTCCTAATGACTCAATCAATCCTAGTCCATTTAAGGTTGATAAAAGAAATTATAATTCCGCACTTTAGAGTTAGGGTTTAGCACGATCAACGCACGCTTAGGTTTAGGGTTGATGGGATTCAAGCTCCTGTAAGTGTAATAACGTAAGGTTTCGGTTCAGGGTGCTAACGCAACAATTTGGATGAAGGGATTCGGTGATCTAGACTTACTTACAATCTCAACGATAGGTTGAGACGATAGTTGATACTGTGAGAAGATGTTGAAGGCCAAGGAAGGAGATCGACTTCCAAGCTTGAACTCTTGCCTCAACACAAACGCTCCGATCCACGCCTCTCAAGCACTCACAAATTCCACTCTCTCAATTGCAAAAGGGGTGAGAATTGTGTTGGGGAGAAATGCCCCAACACAATTCTATTTATAGGCTCAGATTTACCTGGATGGCCCTAATATCTGATTTGTTACGAATCTAGCCCTAAGGAAGACCAATTCGGTCAGTAGGGGCCCATCAGGATGGGCCCCATACGGCCCCATCTTGACCAGGCATTTGCCTTGTCATAGTGAAATTCACCATGGGTGAGACCCTTTCACACAGTCAGCTATGGCGATCAATCGCCAACACACGATACACGATCGACGATCACCGATCCTAGATCAGAGCAGCGACTTTAGGGAACCGTGTATGGATTTATTTTGGGCAGGGCCCCCAAATCCCATGACATTTCAACGGCTTAGATTCAATCACTTAAGGAATGTTCAAAAGGACATACATAAGCCACTATTGTTGGGCAACTCGCACAGCCTCACTCTATGCCCAAGTTGAGCGATGCGGCACTTTGATCTGGCTTAATGTTTGCAATGTACGTCAAGCCCAGTAAAAAAGATGATGTTCCTGAGTTTCGGGTTTGATGGCCCACTAACGAGCGGTTTAGAGCTTGTTTGGTGATTTTGACTTTTTTTTTTTTTTAATGAAGTAGAGGGTGAGATTTTGTGTGTATTATGTGTAGGGTCAGATCGACCTATGCTTAAGGTTTGATTATTAGAAAGTTAGCGGAAATAGTGTTTTAACATAATTCATCCCCAACCATTGATTTCTCAACTATATGGGTAATTTGACTAATTTGAGTTTTGTACATGAGATAGTTGTGATCCAAACAGTTAATTGAGTTAGTCTTAAGTGTGCCTTCACTATATTATAAGGGTTTAATTTTATCGGGTGGTGAGGTCCACTTGGACTTGGGTTAGATTCGTAGATCACATTATTTGACTTAAGATCTAAGTGATTAAGTGTATTCATTAACTTCTCAAGGTCATAATCAAATTTGTACGGTCATTTATTTGTAATACTAATATATTTCTTATAATCAAGCATTAAAAATTGTTAAATGATAAACTAAACTAATAGTGGCAAAAAAGTTTCAGAGAATTTTTTTAAATTTAAATTGGTGAAAATCCGGGATGTTACAGTTTTGCTTTGGATGTGATTCACAAACTCTATTCTTTGCCTTTTATGGGTTGTCGTAGCAATCTTCTTTTGTGACACGTGAGTGCATTCTTTGTCCTGGCACTTGAATTTCTGTCCAACCCCTCGTATTACAAGGAGAGATTCCCCCTCTACTTTATAAGCTTTTGGGTTCTCCTTTGGAGTCATTGGAGTGGGAACGATCCTCCTCCCCTCCTTGACAAATGCAATGGTATTGTCATCCTCGATGAGTGGTGTCATGGTCGAATTGCCATGGCCGTCCAAGTATCATGTGACAAGTATTCATGTCGACGACATCACACAACACCCAATCCTTATAGGTTGGCTCAATCGAGAAGGGGACAAAATATCGTGCACTTACAGTTGTCACGCTGTCCTTCTTGATCCACCCAATCATGTATGGAGATGGACGCAGGGTTGTATATATCCAGCTTCAATTTCTCCACCATCATTCGGGACACAAGGTTCCCACAACGTCCGCCATCAATTACCATCCCACAAACTTTCCCATCTATTGTGCATCATGTGCGAAAAAGATTATAGCATTGTGGCTGGTCTTGTACAATTATTTTAGACATGAGTCGCTGTACGACCAAAGATACACCTTGATCTTCGGAAAGCCACTCAACATCCTCTTCCTCGTTCTCAGCTTGATCGGCCCCAACAATGTCTGGTTCAGCTTGTGCGTCTTTGGTGGCGATGGCTACGTTAGCCGCGAGCCGTTGATGACAAGTGTTTGATAGGTGGGCCAGTTGCTCGCACCTGAAACAATGATCGGGTCGCAGCTGGTCATAAGGATTTGCAATTTTACTTGGGCAATACAATGGCCGAACATTGTGGTCTCAAAGGACCACTTCCCATTGCATGGGCGGCACTCACAGCAAGCAGTTGTTGATCTTGAAATGTGCCTTGAGTGGGGCCCGTCGTAGTGGTCTGAGCAAAGGAAGAGGGGCGCGCAATGACTTTGGCAAGTTGAGTATATGTGCGATGGGCATAAGGTGGGGCCTCTTCCACGGACCATGAGCTTTATTGTGCGTGCATGATTTATGTTGTTCCTGTATTTGTGAGCCACTTATGTTTTCAATCGATCTGGTTTTTGTTATGTGTGGAGGTTTAGAAACCGATGGACAGAGCTGATGTTATACATACATCACGGTGGGCCCCACAGAGTTCGGTTGTTGCATGCGCTTCCAACAAGAAGCGATGTGCTCCTATGAGAATCCGGTCCCACATGCTGACATGTGCGAACGCACGTTAAGTTACCTTTCGTTTGGGCACAATAATAATTCGGTTGTGGAATCCAAACCATGCATCTGGTGCACCCATCCATAATAGATATAGATTCTAAATTATAGCCGATCCATAACTGATATGGGCCATAGCAAAGGGAACAATGAAGGACATTGAGGAGGGTGATGCCTGCTATGGAAATTTCCCGATGGAATATAGCATTGACCATTTTTTATATCAGATCCAAACCGTTCATCAGGTGAGAACCACCAGGATGAAGGGTCATAAAAAAAATCAGTCCATGAAAAAACTCAAATAGGCTATACCAAGTGAATATATCTTCTTTAGCCTTGATTCCGCATTTTTCTGCATGGTGTATCCCACCTGAATTTTGGATCAGGGTGATTCTTGGGAATATACGGTGAACATGACGTTTCTCACCATATGAACGGTTTAGATTCCATACATAGTTACAGTTGGGCCCCATGCCGTGTCCACTCGACCTGATGCTGTAGGTTTAAACGTCCAAACAAGCTGAAATTGGACAAGGCTCCGCATGTAGGGTGCAAATGTGTCCGGCGAGGAGAGACCGGACCCAAACCGTTTAAGAACTGCGACGGAATTTGGACCAAATCAAGTCCAAGTCATGTCTAGGGCTGCAACTTGGGATCGGGTGGACTGACCCAACCCAAGTTCAGGTAGGATTAGGTCGGGTTGTCAAGGTCTTTGGGTTGGGGTCAACCCAATTTGAATTTAGGTTGGGTTCAGGTTGAGCAATTTCCAGTCGGTTACGTCAGGTTGGAAATAATCACATGGGTTTGACTCGGGTTGAGATTGGATTGGGTCAAGCACAGAGGACATTGGGTTTGGGTTGGGCACCTTGGGAGGGGATTTGGGTTGGGTTGGATTACTAGTGTTGTATTTTAAATTGATTTTAAAATAATTAATGTTTTAAAATTTTCAGTCGAGTCAAGCTAGGTTGTGGCCGTGGCCGTGGCCTTGGGTGCATGTGTGCATGAGCGCGGTGTTTCTTTTCAAACAAGTCTGAACTCTGAAGGGTTGCGCCCTTTCACTTTTGATTTTGAAACAATGTGTCTTTTTAGGACCAAGATTCATACCAATTAGGTTTAAATTTAATTGTCTTAACCCTTTATGAAAGGGTGTTTCTATATCCTTAAGGGTGTCCACTCAAGCCTATAAATAGACTTCTCTTCATCCGGTTTTAATATATGAAAAAAAAATACTCTAATTTTGCTTTCAAAATATGGTTTTCTGATCTGAATTAAGACTACAAATAGTTTGAGCCCGTGTACAGTGAGTGTAGTTTGAAGCCGTGTACAGTGAGTGCATCACTGAGACTGGGTGATACTCGTTGCATTCTAAAGGTTGATTGTCCAAAGGGACATGGTTCAAGGAAAGCAATTCAATTTCAAGCTAAGTAATTACAGATCACATCCAGACTTTTACAAACTGATAAGTTTTCTATTTCTTTTATTTTAATTTTATATATTTTAGATAGTTTTTCAAATTCAAAATTCCAATAACTAGTTGGGTACTGTTACGGTTGGGTTGGGCACTAGTTGACCCTAATCCCGACCCAACCCATCTAACTGCACCCAGTGTTCGCAATATCGATACTATCGGCCGATATTATCGGTATCGCAGTCCAGCGATACGAAACCCCCATAAATTCGAAAAAATACTGAAAAATTAACAAACTATTGTGTATCGTGCGATATATTGCAAATTATCTCAAAATATTGTGAGATATTGACGATATCGGCGATATATTCCACGATAATCCCTAATATTGCGGATTTTACATCCACAAATTCAAAAAATTATAGAAAAAGAAGTAGAAAATAATTCTCTTACCATTGTGATCTTCCTGAGGGAGTCGCTTTCCACTGGATTTAGTGGGCCACTGTCGACATCACCGCATAATGTAAGAAAATCCCTGAAACCCTCTTTTTTTTTCTTCGAAGATAATTATTTTGTAAGGAATCGAAATTTCTACTGAGGATTAAGGGGATTTGGGATGGGATTTGCCAATAAAAAAGGATTTTCCAGAGAGATTTTCCGGAATATTGTGATTTCCGGTGACAATTTTGGCCCAGCAGCGTGCCCACCTTTAACGGAAAAGAGGAGGAGAGTCGAAATACTCGAACTCTCTCTCTGTCTCTGAACTTAGGGAGCGGATTAGTTGTTACGTGGATAACACCTTATTAGGTGTTAACCTTACCGTGTGGGGCCCATATTGATGAATTTGTTTCATATCCACACCGTTCATCTGTTTTCTCCGGTCATTAAAGGACGTTATTCAAAAAATTAAGCGGATCCAAATTTGTAGTAGGCCTTGGGAAGTTTTTGTTGATGAGCGTTCAACCATCACTGTTTCATGCGGTGTGGTCCACCTGAAATTTGGATGTGCTTAATGTTTGGGACCTACGTTCTAAAATGGGCCGTAAAAACAAATGGACGAATTGGATATACATCATATCATCAAGGTGAGCCCTATAACAAGGTTAACACCCACTAACCTGTTACCCAGGTAACACCTAATATGCGGCCCCGTAAGGGAGAGTGGATTGGGTGCGACTTGGCTGTACAGAAGATGGTGTGTCCCTTTCGGTGGGGCCCACCTTGATGTATGTATTGTATATCCATTCAGTCCATCCATTTGGAGAGATCATTTTACGCAATGAGACAAATAATAAGGCAACTCCAAAGCTCAAGTGGACCCCACCACAGAAAACATCGGGGATTGAATGCCTACCATTAAAAACTTCTTTAGGGCCACAGAAGTTTTCAATCAAGCTGATATTTGTTCTTTCCCTTCGTACATATCTATATGAACTTATCAACAGGTTGGATCTCAAATAAACACCATGTTGGGCCCCCCATAAATGGTTTCATGTTTCAACGAGGGGCACCACTGTCCCCACTTTTTTCTGTGGTGGGGTCCACTTGAGCTTTGGATTGGCCTCATTCTTTGAATTATGCCCTAAAATGATCTCTCCAAATCGATGGACGGTGTGAATACAGCACATACATTATGCTGGGGACCACAGTCAGGGTCCCACGCGAATAGCTCATACGTGTGCAGCGCGGACGGGGAGTGGATTAGCTGTTACCCTGTGAACAGCTTAGTGGATGTTACCCTAATCATGTGGGGCCCATCTTAATGTAATTTTTATATATCCAGGCCATCCATCTGTTTTTCCATCTCATTTTAAGACGTGATGCCAAACCCTAAGAAGATCCAAATCTTAATGGACCATACCACTAGAAACAGTGATGAATGACCATTGAAAACCTTTTGTGGGCCACAAAAGTTTTGGATCAAGCTGATATTTATATTTTCTCTTCATCCAGATCTTCTTGACATTTTCAATAGGTTGGATTGCAAATAAACATTACTAAAACCTTACAATGGGCTCTTTGGAGTTTTCAATGGTGGGGCACTCAATCACCCCTGTTTCCAGTGGTATGGTCCACTTGCGATTTGGATCTGCATAATTTTTGGAACCCCATCCTGGAATGGACTAGAGAAACAGATGCACGGTGTGGATATACAAAAATATCACCATGTGGGCCATATGGTAGTATTTAGAAATTTGCGACGATTTTGGGCCGTCGCTAAATTTTTTGCAAAAAAAAAAAAAAAGCATGGTTTTTGTTTTTGTTTTTTAATATGTTGAACTCATCTTAACCAAATTAAAAAAAAAAAATTCAAACCCTCGTAAATCATAATTTGTTTTTAATCATATATAGGTTTTTCTACAAGTCCATTCACCAGGAATCAAAATCCAAAACAATATAAGTTGTGACCCTAAAATATAAATTTCATTTGTCATATATGCCTTGATACATTTAAAAATATTATACATTTAATTTGAATATACTTGCATTAGTTCAGTCAATTGGCGCATAATTAAGGACCATTTACAAAGGAAACCTAGTATGTACACTTACTTTTAAGATACTATGATTTACAAGTGGGTATTAAAGTATAAATTAACAATCCTTGAAGTTTCATTGAAAAATTCAATCAATAACCAAATGTTTCCTCATGTTTCCCCAAAAGTGCGATATATTACCCGATACAAACGATATATCCCATGCGATATCTGATACGTATCAATATCCCAAGGGTGCGATACATGGTGCGATACCGATATTTCGAACACTGCTTTTATTGAGGAATATTTTTTTCGGCAAAAGGGACCTTTTACTTAGGAAAAATTTCATCGGTAAAAGTGCAAATTACCAACGAAATACTAATTTCCTAGGGTAATTGTAAGCTTTTACCTAGGAATTTTTTCCTTGGTAAAATTAAGCAAAATTTAAATATTGTTTATATTTGTCACTTTTACCAAGGAAAATTTCCTTTGGTAAAAAGTGGAGCAATTTTTACCTGGGAAACCTTACTTTCGTCGGTGAAAGTGTATTATTACCCAGGAAAATCGTTTCCTCGGTAGATACTTCCTAGGTAAAGGTCGTTTCTCTCTTAGTGACTTGGACCGTTCAGAAATTTGAGCTGAACCTTTTGATCTGGTCCATGAGTGTAAATTTTAGATCCAGACCCACCAATTATCGTGTCAACCTGACCCATTCGTGCCCCTATCTGCGTAGTTTCCTCTAGTTATAGTTTGCTCATATATATGGGCCCCACGGCTCCTTGATTCAGTCCATTGGTCTCTTTGGCCCACAGGGAATGGAACAACGAGGGAGGGAAAAAAAAACTTGGATGGGATAATTGAGTATTTTAGATTTATGTCCTGCAGATGGACGGTCAGGAAGAGAAAAGATCAACGTTCCAATCTAATATGCATGCTTTAGACTGGGTATGGGCTGAACGTTGATGTAGGGAGCAGGTGCAACGAGAAGCCCCATGGGGCCCACCGTCATCTACGTGTAATATCCACTCCATCCATCATCTGTACATCCTCATGTTTGGACGTGAGCCCAAAAATCAGGTCCATTCAAAACTCAAGCAGTCCACACCTTAGTGAATATGGTGGATGGGATGCCCACCGTTGAAACCTTCTTAGACCACTGTGATGTTTATATGCTATCCAACCTGTTCAGATGGAACGCCCACCATTGAAACATTCCAAGACCACGATAATGCTGCTTATATGCCATCCAACCTATTCGGAAGGAAAGCCAATTAGGTGCTAGCAGGGAACAGCTTAGTGGGTGTTACTCCTACCGTGTGGCCCCATGGGTGATATTTTGTATATCCACGTCGTCCATCCATTTTTCCAGCCCATTTGAGAATGGGTTTCCAAATATTATGCATATCCAAATCTCAGGTGGACCATACCAGTGAGTGCTCCAGCATTAAAAATTCCAAAGACCCCACCCTAAGGTTTTAATAATGTTTATTTGCAATCCAACTTTTTGATAATGTCAAGAAGATCTGGATGAAGATAAAATATAAATATCAGATTGATTGAAAACTTTTGTGGGCCACAAAAAGCTTTTAATGATCATTCATCACTATCTCTAGTGGTATGCTCCACCTGAGATTCGGATCTCCTTATGGCCCGTTTGGCACCATGGATTTGAGGAGAAGTGAGAAGTGGATTCTATGATATGAATTCTCATCAATTCCAGTTCTTACCAATTCCAGATTTTCTGTTTGGCAGTCAAGATTTGGAGAGAAATCAAACATGAAGGAATGGACGGTGTAAATTTTAATCCTACCGTATGCCCACCGTATTAGCCTCGATTTTTAAATCCATGCCATTCATCCATTTTTACAAATCATTTTATGCCAAGATCCAAAAAATAAAGCAAATCCACATCTAAAGTGGACCATAAAACAAGAAAAAATGGAGAGTGAAACCTTTATGATGCACAAAAGTTTTGGATTAAACTGAAATTTGTATGGTCCTTTCATCCCGGTCTTTGTGACCTTATCAACGAGTTGGATGGAAAATATACATCATGTTGGGTCCCATAGTTAGAAACACATTACGGTGGGTCCCACGTTGGGAATGATTTCTCTAATGATTTCTCTCCAAATCTCACCTTTTTTTGGGGATTTGAAAAAGGGCTAAAAGTACCTTTTTGAGTTCTCCTGGATTCCTCTCAAATCCAATTCTCATCAAATCCATGGTGCCAAACATAATAAAGCAACTAGTTTCTCCTCCTTTCTCTTCCTTTCTCCTCAAATCCATGTTGCCAAACGGGCCATTAGGGTTTGGTATGAGGTTCTAAAATGAGATGGAAAAACAGATAGATGGCATGGAACATATAAAAAAAGAAAAACATCGAGATGGCCCAACATGGTTAGGGTAACATCCACTAAGCTATTCCCCTGGTAACATCAGTGGGACCCAAGAAGGCTTCAACCGTGGGATCTCCATCCCCACTTTCCATGTTGTAAGGCCCACTTGAGTTCTGAATTGCCCTATTTTTTGACCCATGGGGTTAACATGAGTTGGCGGAAACTACAGAGAGTGTGAATGTTCCTAACCTGAGGTTAGACCTTTGTGTTGTAGTGTTAAAAGTCGCTTGATATGGATTGACATGCCATCCTCTAATGGCTAAAGCTTTTAAATAAGTGGTGATTTCAGATAGTATCATAGCAAAAGGTCAAGTGTTAGAATCCAGTGTTAATTTGTTGTCCTCATCCACTGTTTATGAGCCATAAATCACGTGGTTAGAATCATTAAATCAAAGTGGTATTTAAGAGTATGAGAAATACCATGTGAGATCCATCTAGTAGGTGTTTCGAGATGACTATTGAAATTCTTCAGTTAATCTTGATTGTCCATTTTCATACTATTGATTGGAAGTTTATATTAATCCCGTTAGCACGACTTTTGCACCGTGGCTTGCTCTTAGTTGTATGAATGAATGAACAGGTTGGATCTATAATTCGTTGCCCCTTACCTCCTTTGAAAGGTCAAAGGTCACCAAGCTAATAACTTTCAACCTTCCATATATTTGTGTGAGATTCAAAAATATCTATTCATTATGTTCACCACACTTTTTTTTTACTAGTTATTAATTACTATAAATTATTTTATATGGTGTGGGCCACTTGAAAAGTAGCTAGGGATGATTTTTGCATTAGATGATACTCATGGTGGGACCAACCTATTGAAAGGGTTGGATGCCACATTAACTTAATAGGTTGGATGTTATCGGCTGGTTGGTTTAACTTGAGACCTACGCACTCATACATGAGAATGTCTCAAAGTCCAACTGGTTGGACCACAAGTTACAGTCCGCCCAGAGGATATCTCCAAACTTTTTAAGTTCATACAAAATCCAAACCTTTCAATAGCTTGGTCCCACGATGAGGATCACCTAATTCAAAAATCAGCCTAATATACTAATAAGGAGAGCCACACCTTAGAAAACAATATCTAGCCATTAACAAATATCAAATACAATTGTGGATCACTCAATACTTATGGTGATCCCAACCTATTGAATGAGTTGGATATTGCACGCACATTGAAAGGTTGGAAGTCAGTGTACCATAACGGCCCTACTGATGTGATCATCATCATCTTTTACTTGATGGTTGTTAGAAGGAGAGAATATTATAATTTTTGAGTGATCCTGCAGACTAAGATTTATATTATTTTATTAATATAAATAGAGAGGAGAGAAGACGAAAAGCACTGATCTCAATTTATCTCTAATTAAGCAATTGACAATGGTGATGGGTACCAGGTCGCCTGGCCGGTTGGCAAACCATGCTTCCAACCCAAATCACTTGTCAACGTGCCACGTGTAGGACATTGGATCGTTCATAAGGTGCACCTGTCGGCTGATGGAGTCATCATTGTCCTTGGTGGCGATGGGTCCTGGGTCGCCTGGTCCGGTTGGCAAACCCAAGCTTGCAACCCAGCTCACCTGTCAAAGTGCCAGATGTGTAGGACACCTGCAGGGTCGTGCATAAGGTGGCTCACCATGAAGATCACCAGGCACAAAAGTCCAGTGGGTCCATTCATCAGGTGGGCCACCCTGCACGAAGATACACCTAAGCTGCCTGGTAGGTGGATCATGTGAGTCTTGTTGATATTAAGTTCACATGCAACCAGTTGCACCTGATATCATTCCATGCCTCTGGAGCCACGGCATTTTCTGTCTCCTTGTCTTCAGCATGGAAAAACAGGGAGCGGATTAGCTTTTACCCGAGTAATACCTTAGTAGGTGTTAAGAAGATACATATCTAAATTGGACTACACCGCTAGAAACAGTGATGAATGATGTGGGCCACAAAAGTTTTAGATCCATGTCTTCGTGACATTATCAACATGTTGGATAGAATATAAACATTACGTAAATCTTACAATGGGCACTTTGAATTTTTTAATGGTGAGGCACTCAATCACCACTATTTACTGTAGTGTGGTCCACCTGAGATTTGGAGCTGCTTAATTTTTGGTACCACGTCCTAAAATGGGCTGTAGAAACGGATGGACGGCGTGGATACACAACAAATTATCAAGGCGGGACCCCACAGATAGGGTAACACCCACTAAGGTGTCACCAGGTAAGACCTAGTCCGCTCCCGTTATTTATTTATTTTTAATTTTGGGTTAGACATGCAACGCACACACCCGGTAAAAACATGGATGAGATTAGAACCGTCAATTTCGTACTTGCAATAATGAATGGGCCAAGGTCCAAAAATTATAATGCCATGACGATTCTACTGCCTCTACATGGCGGCATAGAGAGCAGCACTAAAAGCAACGGCTCCTATTAAGTGAGGAAAGGCCCATTTACTAAATGGTCAAGATAGTCCAATCAAAGTAAATTTACATGTGGTTCAGATCATCATAAGCACGTGCCGCGTCTGTAGTACAGAATGTGGAGGCACGAAAATACCGTGCATCTACAGGCACGTAATCACAAAGTCAACATCACCACTTGTTCTATTTCAACGGGTAGGATTTATTGTTGAGCTAATGCTTTCCTGAAAAAGAGGAGCGTATAAAAGCCACAGTGGACCTCCATTGAGGGCAACATCTCAACGGCACGTTACATCAATGAAAAGGTTTACTATTTCCACCATCTACAGTTTCACACGCAAGCACACTTGGCAATGTGGATCACGTGTGTGAGATCCGAGCTTTTGGATGCCCCGTTAAGATCTTTTGGATTAAAAATCAGGCTAGTTCTCATCTCAGGTGGGCCACAACGTACAACTGTTTCAACCATCAATGCACTTTGTGCAATTTGGCACAGCAAAGGAATGAGATTGCCGGGTTTTTCCGGGAAGCGGATTGCGAACGGAGTTACTCAGGACGCTTAGCGTACTGAGTAAACTCTATGGGGTCTACCAATGATTTATGTATTTTATCCACTCCGTCCATCGATTTTAACATATAATTTTAGTGCTTGATACAAAAAATTAATCATATCCAAAGCTCAAGTGGTCCACACCGCAGGAAACAGTGTGAATTGAACTTTCCCTTCATCGATCTTGTGAACAGGTTGCATGACAAATAAACATCACCCTGTGAAGGTTTCAACGGTGGAAGCCTTTATTCCTTATCATACACTTGAGATTTGGATATGCTTCAAGTTTGGTCTTAACCGCTAATATGATCTGGAAAAACGGATGGACGGTGTAGATAATACAACTGACTTTACTCACGACGATAAGAGCGTCCTGTCGCAATCCGATTTCGTTTTTCCAGACAGAGGGTTTGTACGGGCCCCGAATGGAAAGCTCCGAGTTCATACTCGTACTAAATATTGGTAGGTGTACCTGCATGCGGACGGGCCAAATTTTCACACGTGTCAGATATCTGAGCCATTCATCAGATAGAGTATACTGTAACCATGCAATGAACCAAAAATATTATTGTTCTGCTTATCATGTAAGATACATTGTAAGAGAAAAATGGGCAGTTAGATAAAAAAAAGTTGTCCAAATTCAAAGCACACGTGTGATTCACTCAATGGTTGTATATGTATTTTTATTTTTATTTTTAAATTTCACGGTATAAACTATCTAATAGATGGACCAGATCTCTGAAACGTGTGCCAGTTGACGTGGAAAACTGACCCAGCATCGGATCTGTCATCCCGGGCTCCGCATTCTGCCGAAACCCCAAAAGGAAATGGAGGGTTATTTGGTACTCCGGCTGCGTACGGCGCCCAATACGCAGGTACTCAGCAATGGAATCGGATTGCGTGCGGAGTAACGCAATCCGTGCGGAGTAAACTCAGTTGGGCCACCTAGAATGTTGGTTATTTATCTATTCCGTCCATATGTTTTTCCAGCTTATTTTAGTGGTTGAGCTCAAAATTTAAGCATATCCAAATATCAAGTGGACCATACCATGGGAAACAGTGGGAGAATTATTTCCACCGTAGAAACCGTCCCAGGCCCAACAGTGATGTTTATTTGTCATCCAACCTGCTCATAAGATCACATGGATATGGATGAAGGGAAAACACAAATATCAGCTTGATCTAAAACTTTTGTATCCTCTGAGAA
Organism: Liriodendron chinense; assembly: GCA_003013855.2. NCBI lineage: Eukaryota > Viridiplantae > Streptophyta > Magnoliopsida > Magnoliales > Magnoliaceae > Liriodendron > Liriodendron chinense. The sequence continues at coordinate 2,175,851 of ML058574.1, forward strand.
TTTTTCAATGGTAGACATTCAGTTCACACTTTTCTTGTGGTGTGGTCCACTTTAGATATTGATATGCTTCATTTTTTGGCATCATACCTAAAATTTTCTGTTAAGATGATCAGCGGAGTGGATAAAATACATAAATCACTGTGGGTCCCACAGCGTGCGGAGTTACTCAGTACGCAATCCGCTTCCCTCAGAAATTGTGCACGAGGGCGTAAATTGAATCAAGCTAAGCGGACTAAAATCTAGAAATAACTGTATATAAGACTCAGAAAATCAGATTGGCTGGACAATCCTATCCTCTTATTCGTGGACACTTGCTTATTGAAATGGGCCGTTGGATATTTTTGATTCTTAACCGTCCAATAAATGCTCTGTACCAATCTAATGGTCAGAGTTGTAAGAAGTGTAATTTTGGGTTCATGAAACATCTAATCCCGCACCCATAATTTGAACATTTCATTTGAACGGCGTATATTCCAAGTATTCATATACTAAATAATTTGTTAGTGCCCGTGTATCGTTCATAACGCTGCCAGAGTATCAAAGGTTCTCTCGTTAAAAAGGAAGAGCCAATATCGTTCATAACGCAAGAAAGGCCCTGACGCGAAAGGCCCTGACGCTAGATGAATTTGCGCAGTAGGGCTGTGCACGGTTCCGTCTGTTCAGTTTTGAGGAAAATATCCAACCAAACCGGCTTAGCCGGTTTTGAATATTTAACAACCGATTCGAACCGATGAATCATCACCAATCGAACTGAACCGGATAAACTCGGGTCGGTTCGGTTTTGTCGGTTTTATCGGTTTGGGCCTCAATCTAAAACTTTTGTGGCCCATAAAATGTTTCTAATAGTTATTCATCATTGTTTCCATGGTATTGTTTACTTGAGATTTGGATCTTCTCGAGGTTTGGAACCATGTCCTAAAACGATAAATGAAAATAGATGAATGGAATGGATATACAAAACATACATCAAGGTGGTTCCACATAGTTAGGATAACACCCACTGAACTGTTACCCTAATTTGCACCCTCACTGTGGTGCAAAGTCGGTATCTACGTAAAATTCTTTTACTTCACATGAGGTAATTGGTAATGTAGTTTAAATAGGCCCCACTATCATGCATTTTAAAAATCCACTCCAACTAGCAGGTGACTAACCCAATTTTAGGCCTAAATATGAAAAACCAGAGTCATCTTTGATACAGGCGGACCACACAATTGGAAATAGTGTACAGGCCACATTACCCTCCAAACTCTTTTTCTTGGTGTTGCCCACTTGAATTACAGATAAAGATGATATTTCAGTCTTGGGCCTAACTTGGGATGGCACCCTTACTGGTTAGAGTGGATTTCATGTAAATATTGAAGTGGGGCCAACCTCAACTTCTCTCTCTCTCTCACTCACACACACATATATCGGTTCGGTTCGGTTGAAAACGGTTTATAATTTTTACAAACTGACAACCGAACCGACAATCTCAGTTTATTATATTAAAAAACCGACCCGACCCGAAATAGATTCGAAAACCGATTAAAATCGATCGGTTCGATCCGGTTCGACCGGTTTTATCGGTTGGGTTGATTTTTTGAACAGCCCTATTGCGCAGGAAATCCGCGCCCCTGACGCTAGTTGAATTTGGTTGCATCCAAGGCCCACAGAACCGGGCACGGATTTCCCGCAAGGCTTTGCGCATAAAGTTACTACACAGGTAACTAAGGTGGAGCCCACAGTGATTTTTTTGATAAATCCACCCCGTCCATCCGTTTTGGGAGATCATTTTAAGACATGAAAACAAAACCGAACCGAATCCAAGACTCAAGTGGACCGAAAACGTGAGGATTGAACTTCCACAGTTGAAATATTTGTGGGGCCACCGGAGTTTCGAATCAGGATAATATTTGTGTTTCCAGTTCATCCCAGTAGTAGTGACGTTATGAACGGTATGGATGTCATATAAACATCACTGTGGACCCCAGGGAGGTTTCAATGGTAGTAATTTACCTACCCACATTTTCCTTTAGTAAGGCACACTTGAGTCTTGGATCCGGTTTATTTTTGTTGCCATGTCCTAAAATGATCTCCCAAAACGGATGGACCGGGTGGATTTATAAAAAAAAAAATCAGTGTGGGCTCCACCTTGGTTCCCCAGGGAACTTCCTGTGCAAGGCTTTTGCAGGAAATCCGCGCCCCACAGAACCCAACGTTGAACATTTTTGGGAGATCCTATCTGCCCAACAGGTGGGCCCCACTTTGTGGGTTTCCTTAAAAACAGGAAGAAGTGGATTGTTAAAAAAATTGATCGACGGTCCAGATTCAACGTACGTGGTGGCCCCACTAGATGAGCAGACCGGTCTCAGTTCGGCGGGCGTTATCTACACAGTGGATTCCGCCTGATGAGCCGCTTGGATGACATGCGTAAGTGACATCGACACGTGTGAGTCACAGGCCGAATGAAAGTACACACGCACACATATGCATGTTCAAGTTCTCGAGAGCTTTGTCACATACGCGGCCTCATGTGCAAGAGATCCAAACCGTTCATCCACGTCAATGATAGCTCAGTTGTAGGCTGTCTTTCCTTCCTCACATAGGCCTACCATAAAAAGGTCCCAGACCGTTCATGATTTGGATTTTACAGTAGGTGGTCCATTCTCCTAAAACACGATGGTCAGATGACCATAGGTGGAGATTGCATCTCTTCTGTGAGACCCACCTGAAGGACCGGCTAGATCTTGATCAGCGTGCCAAGTTGGCACGTGTGGTGGAGTCCAGACGGTCTGCCTTATACATGCGTGTGGGCATTCCACCTTTCATAGGCAATTCAAAATTTTGTGCGCCAACCCCATCAACCAACTATAACTGATCACCTAACAGCCGGTAGCATGCTAACATCTCATGCAGCCTCATCGTTCCTGCCAACGTGTCACTCGTGTAGGGCCCCATCAGATTCATGCAAACGGTGGGCCCCACAGTGAAGATCAGGTGGATGAGAGCAATTATACACAGGCGTGGCCCACCTAATATTAGACGGTTGGCCTGATTTTTAAGACAGGAGATGTTAATGGTGGGCCCCACCTTTTGAGACGGTCAAATGTCCTGCGAAAGTGACAGCCTGGCAGGAAATATGGGGCCGCATGTGAAGTCGGCATGCATGCTGCAGCTGGCTGTAGGTGATCAGTTATCCCAACCAACACTCCACGAATCCAGATTGGTGATGTTTTGTTATATTGTCAGTGGCCAAACCCCACCCAATGACTCAAAAAGATAATAACAATAATTCATTCAATTTCTGATCTCAACCATCCAATTTCCTCCCTAGTCCTGTCCTTTTCTTCATTAACTTGGACCAGAAAAGATGCTTTCTTTGAATCATTGGATCAGGTCTATGGTCTTCTTCTTCTTTCTCTATATAAGTTCTTTTTGCTTATTGTCACAGAAAGCATCTTACTTTCAATAGCTGGAACTGAAGGTTTCATACAGCCCATGTGCTACTGATAAATCTGCTTGTTTCTTAAAGGTAATCTCTTAAATGGGTTCTGAAGATTCCCTTCCCTTTCTTTCAAAAAATTTCCTTCTCAGTTCTTTTATATGTACATGAATTATACCAAACACATGCACATGTCTACTCTACACCTATAATGACTGTATGTCAATCCAGACCGTCCAAGGCATGAGCCTTGTTATGGATGGAGTATGGCTCAAAATCATATTAGTTGCATCATGCAAACCATTCGAATCGAAGCCAATGAACTGGATGGTCGGGACGAGGAATGGGTGATGATCGACAAAGTTCACTGATCGAAAATTAAATATTTTTGGGTAATCGGATTAATGTAAGTTTTGGGCAATCCCCATCATGCCGGGACCCATGTTTCGAACATTGTAGAATGCGCTGCGGTTACGTTGTCTTTCTGATTCCTGGGTTCTAAATATTTATTTTCCTCTTGTTCTTTGGAAAATTCCCTATGTTCTTATGCATGGTTCTGTTTTCAGACAGGGAATGCAGACATTGATCATGATTTTAAAATAAAAAATGTTACAGCCGTCGATGCAGATAATTGAAATGGCCCAAACTGTTACATTTGGTGACACTGTCACGGTATAAATATAATTATAATGGCTGTTAATAAACCTGTTTTCTTTGAATAATGATTCTGCTGTTAAAACGTTATAAGGGCAGATTGAAAATGTGTTTCGGGCTTCTTCTGTTTTTCTGTTTATCTTTTTAAACACCAGTTATAACAACCATAACTGTTACATAACGGTACGGCCTCTTGGCTGGTATACATGTAGCATGTCAATATAAGAAAATTTGGGCGATGCATTGAAGAGAAACCAGTTTTTCTTGAATTTTCTTTTCTGGGTTTTTCTTGTTCTCTTCATAGAGTGGGGTTGCCAAATCTATTGCCGTTTATCAGGTGGGCCGCATCATGTATATGCTGCCTTCTAAGGGCCCATTTGGATACCACCAAATAAGTCACTTTTTCTACTTACAGCAGTAGATAAGTAACTTAGATAAGTTTGGCTTATGGTTAGTAATAAGTAACTTTTGTACTTAAAAGTACATAATCACTTCAGCAAAAAGAATTAGCTTTTTAACTTTTTTGGAAAGATGAAAGAGAGTAAAAGCTGATAAGTATGTTGTTTACCAAACATACTTATTTTCTTAGTAAGTAGAAACTAAGATTAGCTACTTTTGGTATAAGTAACTTATCTTAAGCAACTTACGATCCAAATGGGCCCTAAATGTAGGTACCCACTCAGGCATCAGTGGCCCGCCATGTGTGTCTAATGCGGGCACTGCTTGATTTTCCAAATGTCCCTTCTTTCCTTAAAATGTGGGGCCCATGGCTAAACTAGCTACATTTTCGATCCATGGCACATACATGGTGGCCCACGACACATTGGCATGAAATCCCCACTCATGCAATATAACTCCGACAATTCGTGTTTTGGATTCAGGCAGTAGAGCTTAGGAGAGACTGTTCTAACTTCCAAATGGAGTACTCAAACGGCCGCATCTTCGAACTCAATGTAAAGCAAGGAGAACCAGCTCTGCTACCTCCTACAGAGGAAACAGAGAAGGGTCTGTATTTCCTTTCAAACCTTGACCAGAACATTGCTGTGATCGTCCGAACCATCTACTGTTTTGAGGCCGGTGTCAAAGGGAATGAAAGTGCAGCTGAAGTTATCAAGGATGCATTGGCAAAGGTTCTTGTACACTACTATCCGCTGGCAGGCCGCCTTACAATCAGTGCAGAAGGAAAGCTGATTGTAGATTGCACGGGCGAAGGAGCTGTCTTCGTTGAGGCGGATGCAGATTGTACAATAGATGTGATCGGAGATATAGCGAAGCCCGATCCCATCACTCTTGGGAAGCTTGTTTACAACATTCCTGGTGCAAAGAACATACTCGACATACCTCCTCTGGTGGCACAGGTCCGTGAAATTTTCTGCTTGATCTTTTTTCTTTTTGTGCATGTATGAATGAATGTATGCCTTTATTTGATTGTTAGTTTGTACATACATACCATATGCATGCAAGTATATGCACATTCGTACATGTGCGTATATGTATACTCATGTACATTTGCATACAAGCTTAGGTGCATACAGGCAACTACACTTACCTCTACCTCCAATTGCAGTTTGTATAACCTCCAGTGTACATGGGATTGACCCATGGTGACTGGGAGTTTTAGAACTGTCCATCAGGCCAGCTTCGATGTGGATGGCCCGCCGTGCAAATAACATTTGATTGGAGATGGATGGGCCACAAAGTCCTCTGTAAATGGGGGATTAAACCTAAAGATGCCGTCGGTTCACATAGTTAGCAAAATTGTATCAACTGGATTATTAAGATTGTTCACTGGTGTGGTTTTGGTATTGTGGGCCATTCACGGAGCGGACGCTGGATGATCGGCTCTGATTACTGATGGACCCTTTGTGTAGCTGATACCCCATGGGCTAAACTGGTCTCTCGTACAGACATCAATGTGTGTTCTGTATGTACCGTGTATTTAGATCCATGGTACTCTTCTTTAGCCCTCTCCGCAAATTACTCACCATCGGTCAAGCTGAATTTTGGCCGGAGTTTCAACAGTTCTATAGAAGAATAGGGCTTGTTTGGATGCATTTAATCATAAACAGGTGAAAAAGCCTTTCTTGGAAAGAGAATCTCTACTGTACTATGATTCCATGGAATCATAAGTTTATGTTTGGATTGTAGAAGAGGAAAGACAACCAATGCATTTTCTCAAATTTAAAAGAAAAACAAGCCATTACAAGGAAAAGCTTGTTGTGGTAACAGAAAACTAGCTCATATGAGAGAGAGAGAGAGAGAGAGAGAGAGAGAGAGAGAGAGAGAGAGAGAGAGAGAGAGAGAGAGATCATGGCCTTTTTGAAGGGCTTTCCAAGGAGGAATGTTTCTACAGTTTCCATGCATCCAAATGCGAGAAGTGGAACAAGTTATGGGAATGGATTCCATTAGTCACTGTTTCGATGCAGCCCGATGACCCATTCGCTGGAAAAAGACATCAATGAATGATGAAACAAACCATAGTATTCCATCCGGAGAGTCTTGCTTGGCTCCTCAAATGTGCAGTCAATGAGATTGGTGGGACTGTCCTCTACTAAAAATCAGTGTTTGATTTTAGTCTTTCATGCATTATCTTCTCTTCAGGTGACTAGATTCAAGTGTGGAGCATTTGTTCTCGGGCTTGCCTTAAACCATTGCATGTTTGATGGCCTCGGCGCAATGGAGTTTGTGAACTCATGGGCAGAAACTGCTCGTGGCTTGCCGTTAACTGTTCCTCCATTCCTAGATCGAAAAATCCTCAAATCAAGGGTCCCGCCCAAGATAGACTTCCCCCACCATGAATTCGCAGAGATCAAGAACATATCCAATGTTGTTGATATTGACAACAATGAGATGCTCTACCGGTCCTTCTGTTTCGACCCCAAAAAGCTTGAACACCTCAAAGGAAAAGCCATGGCCGATGAGGCCCTCGACAAGTGCACCACATTTGAGGCGCTCTCTGGATTCGTGTGGAGAGCTCGAACCCAGGCGCTACAGATGCACCCTGATCAACAGACAAAGCTCCTCTTCGCAGTCGATGGACGGTCAAGATTCAACCCACCGCTACCGAAAGGATACTTTGGCAATGGAATAGTACTAACCAATTCGTTATGCAATGTGGGCCAGCTGATACAGAATCCACTGTCATTTTCAGTTGGGTTGGTTCAAAAAGCAGTTAAGATGGTCACAGATGATTACATGAGATCGGCCATTGATTACTTCGAAGTGACAAGAGATCGGCCTTCTCTAAACGCGACGCTTCTTATAACTACATGGTCTAGGCTGTCTTTCCATAATTCAGATTTTGGGTGGGGAGAGCCGATGCAGTCGGGCCCGGTAGCTCTGCCTGAGAAGGAAGTGATTCTGTTTCTATCACACGGGAAAGAGCAGAAAAGCATAAATGTGCTCCTGGGTCTGCCTGCTTCAGCTATGCCAATCTTCGAAGAACTGATGCAGATATAAAAGGAAAATTAGTATTGTGTGTTTAGTTGGGATATCTCCAGAAGAGGAATGCTAATTCTACAAGCCCACATCAAGCCATACAGTATGTGGGCCCAACTATGTCGATGCCTTGAGATGAAAACCAGGCCAGTCCGATCATCAGGTGGGCCGAACATGTACATTGAGTACGACCATGGAAGATCTCTTTCTTAACTGCCCGTTCTTTCTGTACACATAGGCCGACCTGATGGTTGGACCAGCCTGATTTTTGGGGCCAGGGCATAAACAGCAGGGCCCACCAGTTATCGCACATGTGGGCTATGCCGGCACGTGCGCGCGCAGCATGTGGTTGTGTGGGTAGAATTAACAGATCTCTCCTTAGAGTTATAGTTGGATATTGTAAGCTCTTTGTATGTATAATAAATGCTTTGTTGCTCATAAGAATTTTTTTAGGCCCAAATGAACTTCATACAGAAGTACTGTTTGGATCTGTATTTCATGTTTTTTATATTATATATTCAAGAAGTTCTATGGTGGAAGCTTGAGTTAAACAACACTAGGTGTTATACATACATACATACATACTTGTATATATATGCACATACATATATGTACATTGAGTCATTGACAGTTCAAGCAGTGTATTATATCCACCCTATCATGTGGGTGCAACATCCAACCCTTCCAAATTCCAATAGGTTGGCCTACCATGATGATCACCTTGTGCAAAACTTGGTCTCGTTCACTCATCAGGTGGCCACTCCATAGAAAAGCAATGTATAGTCATTGATACATAACAAAATACAAGTGTGGTCACTCGATTAGTTGGTATCGGTGATTTTTTCAGAAGGTGATCCTCATGATGGGGTCAACCTATCGGACGGTGGATGTCGCACGCACTTGAAAGGTTGGAAGTTATCTGCTGGGTGGATGGTAATTTATGGTCCAACAAGTTGGACTTGAGACATTCTATATACATATATATACATATGTATGTGTATTATATACATATGTATGTGTATATGTGTATACACTATGGTACATTGACCGATTCGATCCTCCACTGGGGACTCTGCTTGATGTGTTAATCATGGTTTCTTTGTTTTATTTATACACAAAATGAAAAAGGGCCTCAGATAGGATTGATTGACGAAACAGGAATCAGGATGACAATGATGATGACGAAGATGATGATGAAAAAATTCCATATGAAGTGAAAGAAATCTGAAAATTAATACAATTAAAAGTATTAAAATTGTTCTGCTGACTAAAACATAGAATCTGATGCATGATATGTTTGTAAGTGTCATAAAATAGTGATCGAATGGTTATAATGATTGTCCTTTTGATACTTTGTATTGACAGAATAAGAAAAATATCAAAGGTTAATTCAGTATTAAGCAGCTTGTCATGCCACCACATTGATCTATATATTAACATGCTGGCGATCGTAGAAGTCTTATGCAGCTTCCCCTGCAGTATATGTCACAAACAAGTATGATCTGTACTGTTGAAATGGTGGGGCACCAGATGAATGAGTTATAGGCCAAAATCACCAGTGTTTGGGCAATCTCCTTGCTTTTGGGGGATACGGTGTATCAATGTGGCGGCCCACCAGAGCAACATTCAGACACCCAAATTTTGCCACATGTCCGCGAGATACACATTTGCTTTCCTTCATATGACAGTAAGATCTGAAAAAATCCTATAAATGAAACCAGAAATATCTATGCCTGCTTCAGAGAATTCTGAAATCACAGGACCTCCTGATCAGTTCATCCCAAATGGACCAACATGGTAGCCATCATTTGGGTGCAACGATTCTTCAACTGTCTTCTAAATTCTTTTACATTAGATGTTTCCTAGCTACAGTTATTAGCAGAGATGTATGAGGAGAGTACATATGTTAATACAAAGATGCTAAGATAGCAGTGTGTGAAAGACCAAAGATTTCTAAGGGTGTGTTTGGATCCTCTGTCGATTCAAATTGTAATAAATCATAATAAAGAATGAATGAAGAAACTTGGGGTGGCACCATTTTGATTAAAAAAAATGATAAACCAGTTCTTCGGATGGTGCTTCAGATAACCATGATGGTAAATTGCGGGCTAGCCCCACAATGATCATTCCTGTTTATTGAATTGAGTTATTGTAATTCGTTTCAATTGAACATCCAAACACACCCGAATGTAGCATGTAAACCTATGTGAGCTGAGCATTCACTCTGCACCAAAACACATGATCATGAACTCAAAAGGAATGTGTTGAAAGGAATTTTGATAATTTCCTACAATGTTGCAGCATTGGTCAGTCATGAAGGATACATTATGGTATGTCACATTTATTACAGTGATGGACTGGCCCATTCCTCTTGTTACAAGCTCGACCAGAAAAAAAATCAGAAGCTGAAATGTGAGGGAACAGAAATTAATACTGAGAACTGATAACTGACAGGCAACAGCATGGTAAATTGTCATGCAGGCCTATCTTTGCTGCCAGCATTCAACTGCAACTTGTCTAGGACAACCATTACTGTGCACGGTAGGCTCGACCATGCAGAGCGCCTGACACAAAAATCAGGCCAATCTGATTATCGTCCCAATTGGGTCAAGGAATAACCAACAATCTGTTTCAAAATCCAGGTGTGGCCCATCTAAGCAGAGGATCATCCTGATTTTTGAAATGAGTAATCTTCATGGTTTGCCATACCATTGTCATGGCATGTACTCCTACACAAGTGGCACGTTGGCGGAAAAAACAGGTCTGCATGACAACTTACCATGCCATTACCTATTGCTTCAGTTCTCATTAATATTGCAGAAATGCATGTGAGGCACTTGCCACCAGAGGAGGGTCAGGGACATGTAGTTCTATAACTCATTGAGTTAGCTTGAAACTCGGCTGAGTTGAGTTGACTCAGTGGAATTCTGAGTCAACTCAATTTTGGAATTAGATTTAAATGTTAAAAGTGGAATAAGGTTTTATTATTGAATTATCTATAAAACAGGATCTCTTCGCTTTCCTTTTTTCCTAGGTTTACTACATCAGTAGGTTGATTCAACAAAAATTGGCTAGTCCATGTTCTTGATCCAGACCCTTCATCTGGTCGAACCCAGTCTTCCTAGACCACCTGGAAAAATCATACTTCAGATTATCCTAATCATCCAATAAATAACATGCAAAAATGGATGGCCGATTTCATTTATAATATTATATAACAACAATAATAGTAATAATAATACTTTGGCCCAATCATCAACCTTAATCATCCATTTGGGCCTCTTGGGCATGGAATATAAGGCACATTTCATTTTGGGTGTTTTTGTTATGGATCAAGAAACACAATTACACGACTAAATCAGAAAGCCAAAACATAGAACTCGGTGGCCTGCTCAAATCAATCACAGGCGGGAAGACAAGACAATTTACCTCTCTCATCTGACGGTGAAGATGGTATGCGGGCAACATGTTCCCAGTCAAATGCAAACAAACGACCCTCACTTGTTTATCTCCTCTCCTCTTCTTTCTCACGTCCTTTTCTTTAGAGTGGTAAAGAAAGCATGGACATCGGGGCCTAATGGAGTCGGAGTGAGCAATGAGGAAGCGCAAGTACGCAGTCCAATGTGATTTTTACATATTGACTCAAGAAGAGTATGCTAAGTCTAATGGATGGTCGAACTCAATCAATCAGACTGCAGCGATTAATTCAATTACAGCTCCGTTTGGGTAGAGAATCTGGCAAAAGCGGGATATCTCCATCCCCTTCATGTGAGATTTGAATTGTTAAATCTGTGCCTTATTCTTCCACTTAGTCACAATTTCCGACATGTTTACTATTTTACCAAAAAATCTGAATTTTGATTAAGCAGAAGAAAAAGCTGCTTTAGAGTTATCAGGCCTGCCAAAATCTGAATTAGGCTTAATCCTGATTTTCCTCAATCCCCTACCGGAACAGACCCGATGGGCCTGTTTGGTTGCCACTTTAAAAAGAGTTCATCTCCTTTCAGTCAACCATATGTATCTGAGATCAGTTTATACTAGATATTAAAATTAGATAACCAACAATTTATATATAGTATGATCTCTAATATATAATTATGGTAACTAAAATGAGACAAACTCACTTTTCAGTGGAAACCAAACAGGCCCTAAGTCAATATGACCAAATTGTAATTTCCTTTCTTGGTGCTAAGGACCTGTTTGGGTGCCACTTAAAAATGAGTTCATCTCATTTTAGTCAATCATAACTATGTATTAGAGATCATTTTTCATTTCGGTAACAATTCGAACTAGTATTGATAATGATAACCAACAATCATGATCTCTAGTACATAATTACGATTTACTAAAATGAGATGAACTCATCTTTAAGGGGCAGCCAAACAGGTCTTGGAAGCTGAACTTAAAAGAAATGGAACTGCAATTTGAGGGTTACTTCCATGTGGCAAATAAAACAGAAGACCACTAAAAAATTTCATAATTTCAACCCAAATGAACTACCTATTGCAATCCAATTCAATAGTGCATCCAAACGCAACACTACTGTTTGACAGTATCTTCCTATTTACACATCACATTCTGTATTAGAACAGATGAATCACTGACTGAAACAAATAACCAACAATTGCCAAACATAAAATCGACCCCAAAAAAATCCCATCATTCCACTAATATTCGGAAGCCATGGATGAGAAGTTACAAGCGCCAAGTATCACTAGCCAAACAAGGCCAAAATACAATCTATCCACAGCCATAACAGTGAAAAATATTCAAATAAAAGAAGATCTTAGAAGAAGATCTTCACCTCTTTATTCTCATACATAGCCAGATAGGATTACACAGGCCTTGGATGTAGTAGAAATGATATGAACAACCTCCCTTGCTATGTACATGGAAACAAGAACTGAATCTAATGGCCATGAAACATTTCACTACATAGAAATGCCTAAAGAACTCCACATAAAAGCAGATCAACGAGGGTAGATCCGGGCCTTTCATCAACTGGTGCCCACTTTGGACATGTTCTAGCCCAAAAATCCAACCAGTCTGCTCATTAGGTGGGACAACATGTGGATGGTCTTATTATAAAAACAGATGACCAGATATTGATATTCACATGTAACCCACCTGATGTGCGGACCAGCTTGAGTTTTGGGACATGGTATGTTCAAAGTGGGCCCCACCTGATGAATAACTGTGAATCTTGTTCTTAGATCTGCCTTGATGGAGAATCTCTGCATTTCTCTTGCAGAATATAAAGAGCTTGGTGGCTCACATAAGCATCTTAAACCGTCTGATCCAGCCTTTAAAATGAGCCATGATCAATGCATTGCAGCCCCAGCCCGAGATGGGCTGAGAAGCTGATACCCAGCATATCCCTTGGCGAAATTGCATCCGTGGGGGATTTCATCGCTGTCCATCTCGCACAAGACCTTGTGAAAAATATCGACGCCGCAGGGCAGCGCCAGAGGCCCGTCGCTGCTGTACCCATATTCCATCTCAGCCTCTTCTAGGAGCATCTTGAAGAGAGGATGGTTGGCGTATTCTGTCTTGATCACAAAGCGTTCTTTCTCAGGGCCAACATACACAGAGAAGCAACCTTCAGGCGCAACCCGGTGTTTCGGGCAGTGTTTATCATTGCCTGTATCAGTGGCCGGGGGCCATGATTTGCTCTTTGACATGGGAGCAAAAGGGGTCCCTGATGACCTTTTAACACTGCTGATGGACCGTGAACGCGCCAAAGTCTTCAGAATCTGTCCCAATTTGGTTTTTTTACCCTTCGCGAATTCAAATTTCTCCATTAAAAACTTAACAGAATCACCGCTTGAGTAGAAAGAAATCAAAGTTTAATTTCTTCAAGTTTCTAGACTCTTATGCTGTAATCGGCAAATTCTCAGTGGAAAAATCAAAGCAATTTAGAGTCTTCGATCTTCAAACTCAATCACAAACCCAGCGTGGAATTTCTCGATGAGGAACAGAATAAAATTCTGGGTTTTAGTCCTATGTTCAATCCTTAAACAGATAAAACATATGAAACATCTCCTTCCATTTGAAAACTTTCAAAAATCGACTACTTTGACAAGAACACAAAGCATATCAGAATCTTTGAGCTTCAAACTCTATTATAAACCCAACCGAAATTTCTCGACGGAGAACCGAAGGAGATGTTTGGGTGTTGAAGTACTAACCTCTCTACCTCAAACAGAATTCAAACCACCTTCATTGGATTTCTTCTCTGTTATCAAAAAATCCAAACAAGAATTGATTGAAAATTAAAGAGAAAAAAAATGTGGAAATCTCAAATGGGTCAGATTGTTTATCCCCGATCGTAAACCAGATTTAACATTACCTTCATCCGCGGCCTCGTTGGATTACTCATACCTTCTTTAAACCAAAACTTCTTTTGAAAAAACCCAACAAAAAACCCACCCAATTGAAAGAAAGACACCAAATTCAGCTAAAGATTCCTGCTTTCTTATAAGAAACAAAAACCCAAGGAAAATTTCAAGAACCAAAGACCAAACCAGAAAGACAACACCCACCCAAGTTCATAAAAAACACCCAATTGTACCACTAAAGAAAGCTGCTTTTGCATGAGAAGTAAACGGTTCGAGACATATCTAAAGAACAAAAACAAAACCCAACAGAAAAAAAACACCAAAATAAGCTAACAATTGCTCTGCTTTCTGAAAAAGAAAACAACAATCTAAGGCATATCTGTATCTGAAAGCCCAACTACCAGAGGAGCTAAAAGAGAGGAGAAAACAGACAAGAACTACACAAGATACGGTTTCACTTCCGTCTGCAATGAGGAAATCTAATGCATAGACAAGGCCATTCATACCATCCTTGTATATAAATACGAGAGAGAAAGCAATTTGTCAACGCCAAAATGCATTTTTTTTTCTTCATTTTTAATAGAGAAATACTCAAGATCTCTCAAAGCACTACATGTTATAATGCTCCCGGCTGCAATGGGACACTTTGGCAATCTAATCAATAGATCTAGACCGTCCATTATGTCCAATACAGATTTCGTAGGATACCATTTGAATATTGCACCACTCTACAATCATAACAAGCCTTTAATGTGGATGGTGGAGATCGCTTTCACAAAAAAAAAAAAAAAAAAACGTCCACTCAACAATTTGGTCAATTTATTTATTGGGGAGCATCATAGATGGTTATGATTTTGAAGCACCACTTTTTTAAGGCAATCCTAACCATCCATTACATACATGGCTTGGGAAAGAGATAGCTAAAAAAGGACAAATCAAGGATGGATAAGATCATTTAATAGTGTATTTTTTGTGTAGTAGCCCATAAAATGTGTTTTGGACTTAATAGACGGTCCAGATTGGTCAATTAGACTGTCCAAGTGGCTAGATACAGCATCGGATCAATTGGACTGTCCAAGTGGTCAGATGCAACTAGGAGCACTATAACTTATTATAGTTCTCTAGAGCACTGGAGCATTTCTCTCTTTTAAACCTTTTCAAATGCAGTGGCGCTGTCAGAGCAGTACCAGCCATAGTGCTCAGTTGAATTGAGACACTTAAATAATCCCATCCATTCATTAAGTACAGCACACATTTCATGGTTTACCATGCAAACAGTCACACTGATCTGGACGAAACTAACCATTTGATTAATAGCCTTTGATATGGACGGTCAAGATCATATATACAAAAATAGATCCATAATAAACCAATTTTATCCATCTATTTGTTAGGACCCATCATGGACGCGGATTGCCTGCGAAAGCCTTTCGCAGGCATCTCCTGCTCTAGGAATCAAAATGGGGCCCACCGTGATGTTTGTGAGAAATCTATGCCATCCAAACGTTTTTTGAGATCATTTTAGGGGTTGCGACAAAAAATGAACGGGATCCACGACTCAAGTGGGCCAAAAACGTGACGATTGTGCTTTCACAGTTTGAAATATTCGTGAGGCCACAGAAGTTTCGAATCAGGATAATATTTGTGTTTTCAGTTCATCTCAGTAGGAATGACATTATGAACGGTATGGATGGCATATAAATATCACTGTGGACCCATAGAGGTTTCAACGGTAGGAATTTCCCTACCCACCTTTTGCTTTAGTGCGGCCCACCTGAGTCTTGGATCCCGTTATTTTTTTGTCACAACGCCTAGAATGATCTCACAAAATGGTTGGACGGCGTAGATTTCTCACAAACATCACAGTGGGCCCCAACTAATTCCGAGTGCAGGAGATGCCTGCGAACGTCCACCCATCATGGAGTATTTATATTTGTAAAGAATCACTATTTTTAGCTGACTGTAACCATCCCACTAATGGGTTGGAAAATGGATGGCTATAAAACAAAGGACAAATCAAGGATAGATTGGATCATCAGATCAGTGCAATGCTTCCATCATAGCCCTTGAAATGTGTTCTGGACTTAATGGACAGTTCAGATTGATCGATTGGACTGTCTGAGTGAACCAATGTAGGTAGGAACACTACAACATATAGTGATAGAGAGCACTGGAACATTGCCCTTTTTTGAAATGGGGGCCACTATTCAGGCCCACCCTAATTGATTTATGTACACACATTTTTATTTTTGGAATAAAAATACTACATTTTTGTTCCATCAGTTCCCTATATAAGAATTGGGGTGTGTGCAAATCAATAATGAGGGGTGTAAATGTTAATTTCATAAAAGAAATCGAATGGTGACACGAGAAGCATGGGAAAGGCATGCTTCCGTGAGAATTCAACGCCGAATGAAATAGACAGAAGGTATTAAAAATTTAAAATAATGGAAAAAAGGTAATTAGTCGGCGGGAGTCTGGAAAATGGTGGTCCTCTTTATCATAGCGTCTGCAATCAGGAACGCTGATCTAGTGGGCCCCACCATGGATAATTAATGATGCGAAGAGCCCACCTATTGGATGATCTGGTAGATTACATCATGGCTTCCCGAGGGAGAATCAAAACTAAACCGGCTAATGGTTCACATTAAATTGGATGGTCAGGATTATTTTATAAGTTCCGTACACTACCTACGGCTGGTTGTATGCTAACTTAGCATACAGCTAAGTATTTCTTGCAGACGTGTCACTTATGTAGAAGTTAGAGCATTCCATCCATGTAAACAGTGGCCCCCACCATGAAAATCATCAGCCGCACAAAAAAAAAAAAAAAAAAAAAGCCGATCCACTCATCTGTTAAAATTAGTGGATGGATTGTATTCTGACTCCGCATACAGATGCGGCGGATGGGCATGATTTTCGAGATAGTTGAAAATTGTAGTGGGGTCCACATTTTAGATGGCTAGGATGTCCTAAGAAAGTGGCACTTTGGAGGGGTCGTAGTGATCAGTACTCTTTGCACAATGCACCGTAGGGAACACCAAATGAACGGTTCCATCGCTACGCTAGGGCGGACGGGGATTGCCTGCGACAGCCTTTCGCAGGCATCTCCTGCACAAGGAATCTAGGTGGGGCCCACCGTGGTTTTTGTGAGAAATCTACGCCGTCCAACCGTTTTTTGAGATCATTTTAGGCGTTGCGACAAAAAATGTACGGGATCCAAGACTCAAGTGGGCCGTACTAAAGCAAAGGGTGGGTAGGAAAATTCCTACCGTTGAAACCTCTATAGGGTCCACAGTGATTTTTATATGCCATCCATACCGTTCACAATGTCATTCCTACTGAGACGAACTGAAAACACAAATATTATCCTGAGTTGAAACTTCTGTGACCCCACGAATATTTCAACTGTGGAAGTTCAATCATCACGTTTTCGGCCCAAGTAAGTCTTTGATCCCATTTATTTTTTGTCACAGCACCTAAAATGATCTCAAAAAATGGTTGGACAGCGTAGACTTCTCACAAACATCACGGTGGCCCCACCTAGATTCCTTGCGCAGGAGATGCCTGCGAAAGGCTTTCGCAGGCAATCCGCGTCCATCGCTGGGTGGGCTTTGGCTTACTTTTATTTGAGTGGTCACATTGGACAACTATATACGCCTTCGAGAATTTTAAGATGAGAAAAGCTATGATAATCCTGGAAGACTATGATGGATGAATTACATTATTTATGCGGCGTGCACATAAGTCAAATTAAATCATCCCACATATGGTGTCTGACCTTGTCTGAGCTTAATTAGAAGCGTCATGAACCAAAAATTACACTTATTTGGTAATTCACTAACGGATTAGTGGACAGTTGTTAGACAATTAAAAATGAAAAACATCCAAGGGCTCTATTTTAACCCACAAAGAAAGCAAAGAAAGGAAGAAGTTTAAAAAAAAAAAAAAAAACTCATTCATTAAAATCAACTAATACAATAGACTATTTGTAAAATGAAAATAAAAATAAAAAATAAAAAACCAACAACAACGACAACAAAATTGATACAACAAAGAAAACCAAATTTGGTCCTTACTCATGTCTCAGTGGGGCTGTAAATGGTCAAGTTTAGGGCTGGTTTGGCCAAAATCAAATCCAAAACCAAACCTGCCCATGTATTAAATGGGTTCTGAGTCCAAATTTTAGGCTCAAACCCTTTTACTAAATGGTCAGGGACAAGTCTGGGTTAACCCTATTGGAATCCTTTATAAATGGGCCTCGATTTAATAGAGGGAGATCCAGTCATACCTATTTATAATTGAGTCGGGTTTGGATTTGGTATACAAGCATTTTTTTATCAGGTTTAAAACTGGATTTGGATGGGATCCCTTGCAACATAGATCTAACCCACCCATTTACTAAATGGGTTCGGGTCGGGTTAGGTTGGGTCGAGTCAGGCCTAATAAAAAGAAAACTAGATCATCCAGACCTGTTTAGCAATTGGATCTATTCTTAGACCTAAATCCATCTATTCTTAGACCTAGACCTATACCATTTAACAAATGGGTTGAGTCTAGGTTAAGGTCTGACTACCTCATTAGATCCGCTGACCCATTTATAGCCCTATGCCTCAGTGGTAGACTAACGAGAGTTTTAACATGAGGTTATTGGTTTGAGTACCCATGGTTAGAGGTGGGCAACGATCCAGGCCGAGCCGAGTTAGCCCTAGTTTGGTTTGGCTTGTTTTTGTACCACCGCAGTTTGTGGATCGGTTTGGTTTGGGTTTCGGGCCGACCCATGCGGCCCGAGTTTGGTTTGCTCCAGAAAAATCTGGTTCGAGCCGAGATTGGTTTGGTCGAAAATTTCGAACCGGGCCGGGCCGAGTTCAAACAGGCAGTGGCTCTCTTTTTCCTTGTTTATTTAATTAGAAAAAAATTTAAAAAGTTAGAAAAAAAAGTACAAACGTGTCTTACAATATGATGTTTAACATCCTCCAAAGGAGTGCAACTTCAAAATAGACATGTAAGAGTATTTTCCAAACAAAAGTACACAAGCATAATTTTACAAGTGCAAGGAAACAGTGTGCATTCATGTATATGTATTATGTATTATCATGTCATCATGTATATGTATTATCCATGCTGTCCATCTATTTTACATATCATTTTAGGACATGATCCCAAAATGGAATCATATCTAAAGCTCAAGTGGATCACACCACAGGAAATAGTGTGCCTATAATCTACGAGCCGAATCAAATCGAGCTTCGAGCCAAGCCGAGCTGGTACTGCCCTAGTTTGAGCTTGGTTTGTTTTTTCAAACGAGCTTGAGTTAGAGGCTTGGTTTGGTTTGAGCTTCCATTCGAATCAATCCAAACCGAGCTTTTTCAAACCAATCCGAGTCGAGCTTTCGAGCTGGCTTGGTTTGTGCCCACCTCTACCCATGGTGGTGTGAGTCTGTGGGCAGGTGTGTATAATAATAAATAAATAAAACAAATACACAAAAATGTTAGGCGCAAAAACAACCTCATAATGAATCAAACAAGCAATGTGAAAAGATTAATTTAAACAAATACATAGAACACACGAGATTTTAAGTGACAAACCCTCATAGAAAAAAGAAAAAAGAAAAAAAAAAAAAAAAACCCACAGCACAAAGTGACAATCAATCCACTATATCAAAAGGTTACAAGAGATGGAAACAACTTATAGTATAAAAACCCTAACTTCTTCTTTTAAAACTCTAGAAATCATGTAGGCTCTTATTGTTCTATCTTAATCATGTTTAGAAGTACTCTTATATACTTCCGTAAAAGTAAAAAACAAAATACGCACTTTCTAAAACTTACGCATTTCATTTGGTCGACCCAATTAGACCTTTAGTTGACCGAAAATATTGTAAAGTGTGTTGATCAATTGAAATAGACCTCAGTCGACTGAAAACATCACAACGTGCTTCGGTTGACCCAACTAAATCTTCATTCGACTGAACTGCACTACACCAGATTAAAGGCACTCGATCAACCAAAAACACAAGATTTAGGTGGCTCGGTATTGTGCCCACTCTATAGATAAGCCTTCGTCGAAAACACTTATTCTCAAAAGGACTACAACCCTAACAATATTTATTTCCAAAAACCATAAGAGAGTTTCTTGCGTAACCCTAACCCAACCCCATAAACAATATTCATATCCAAGACATGAAAATACCGGAAACACTATTTTGGTTGGATTGGATTTCTCATCGAGTCTCATACCACCCAGGACCCTCTGAGGAGGGCACTCACATTGAGACTGTATATGTAATTTTTCTTATACCATTCTATGAATTACAAGACATCTATCACAACACTACTAGATGGTATTTAATTGCAATCAGCTAATGTAACATAGGTCCCTACTCATGGCCCAGTGGTAGACTTTCAAGAGTTTAAACACTAAGGACATGGGTTCGAGAGTACCCATTGTGGTGTGGGTGTAAGGGTGTGTGCAAAAAAAAAAAAAAAATGTAATATTGTATTACATTCCACTTACGAGAGAGTCATACCAAATGAAAGGTTTGTGTCAGGTATAGCTGCTGGCACCAAACTCATGTACGGCAATATGACTTTTTAAACCAGCTATATTGCCTTTTTCAACCAGCTAAATGGCTTATGATTTAATTGAGGGTATGGCTCTTGGTGGAGTGGAATGGCGGCAAGAGACTAATGTATAGTTGACCTAAGTTGTTATAAGGTTTAGATGATGATGATGATGATGCATGTCTTATTTCAACCAAAAAGTGTCCCCCAATCGGATTGTCCAAGTAATTTGATTTTGGATCATGCTTCATAATAGTGCATTCCACAATTTAATGCATGTCACATGTATAATTTTTTAGTGCCTGTGTATCAAGCATCATAGGCTGCCAGAGTATCAAATAAACATAGTGGGAACTCAGTCCGACGTGAATTCATGCAAAGTATTAAATTATGTGGCAACTTAGCCATGTCATGCAGGGAAATCAAGACGTAAGAATAATGGGACTGGAATCTGGCCTGAAAATCACTGATCTAATAATCTTCGCCGTCTGATTGCAACTTCTGAGTTTGGGTTCTGATGGATTGCCGTTAACCACATGGTTTGGATGGCCCCATCAGTGTAAGTTTAAGGTTGCATGTTTGGCGATCCGTTGAGTTGCCACAATTGAGAAGTTTATGAAATTTACAACGTTGAGGAAACTTTCGATCCATGCACCTAGTTGCATGCATTTTGACCCGTTTGGATCCACATCACTTATATAGAACGTCCATTAGGTCTACTCTATTGTTGATCCACCACTCTGCGAAATCACAACAATCTGATAGTCGAAAACACTCTGACTGGATCTCTACAATAGATCTTCTCCATCCATTTTTGCATGGCACTGATTTTACAGTTTGGATCATCAAATGATCAGTTTAATTTCTTCGTGGTATGCACTGAAGAGTGGAGTGTAAATGGTCCAAGTGCAATTAGGTGCATGGAAATGGCTCCATACGTTTTACCCTTTTAGTATGTTGAACCCCTCGAGCAAAAATCATTCCCATCCACTCATCAAGTGGTCCATGCCATAGAAAACAATTTCTGGCTGTTGATTAAAAAAAAAATACAAAATTCCTCCCAAAATAGGATTTTACCAAATATAACCTATATTAGTGGGGAGGGTTTCTTTTTTTATGAAAGGTGAATTTATGCTACTACCCATGTTGGAAATGAGAACCGTGGGGCCCATGTGGCTAACATCCAACCCATCAATCCATAAAAAATAATATACACCACTCAAAACATCCAAAGTCAATTGTAGCCCATTTGATGATTTGATCGGCCTCATCATTTGCTCGTGCGACCACCATGGCAGGGCCCACATGTTGGACGGGTTGGATGTTTTACACATACTATGGGCCCCACAAGTCTTCCACTTTCACTATTCTTGAATGAAAAAAAGAAGAAGATGAGAGCATTTTTATAATTTACTTTCTGCGGTGGCCTTCCTGTAGTTTCAAGTAGCAGTAGAGGCATTATTTGGTAAATCATGGACTCTCGAGAAACTTTGCCGTTAAAACCTGTGTTTTTACACTAAATTCAATGTTACACGTTTATCAGGGATAAGTTGGAAAATTGATGGCCAGGATTGTTTGATTTTAGTGACTACCTATGTACTTCCCATTATTTGGTAAATAATGAATTCATTTGCTTGGTTGGATGTTAGACACATGCCACGTGTCAGTGAATCCCTAAACGTGCATGGGTCTACCTTGATATATGTACCGTAAATGGATCCCAAAAATAAAACAGGTCTATTCATTTTGAAAGATCATTTTAGGACATGATCCAAATCCCATGTAGACGACACCATAGAAAACAGTGGTGATTGACCGTTAAAAATATTTTATAGGCGACGAAAGTTTCAAATCAAGCTAATATTTGTGTGCTCCCCATTCATATCTTTTTGACGTTATTAATAGGTTGATAGCAAATAAACATTCCAATGGGCCCCCAGAAGTTTCTCGTGTTGGGTATTTAATCATAATTGTTTTATGTGGCGTGGTCCACCTAAGATTTGAATTTACTAAAGTTTTTGCGTAATTTCTTAAAATGAGTTGTCACAATGGATGGGTAGCATGGATATAAGGCACATACATAACAGTGGGCCCCACAGTCCTGATCCACCCACCTCGGTGCACTGAAGCCGCCGCAACTGCAATTCTGGAATCTCTGCTTCGAAAAAATAAATAAATAATAAAGACAGCAAACTAATTTTTCCTCTGAAAAAGCCTCCCGTTAATGTCGGCTTCATGAGGCATTATTCGGTAAAATTCGAATGGTGGAGGAATTTTGCGGGGCAGCAGATTAGGTGTTACCGGCTGGGTATTTCACCGATAGTGGGGCCCACCTTGATGAATATTTTATATATCCATGCCGTGAATCCGTTTTTCCCGATAATTTTATGAAATATCCCGAAAAATAAAGTAGATCCAATTCGTATTTGGACCACACAGTAGGGATACTGAATGTCCACTATTAAAAACTTATTGGGAGCCACAAAAGTTTTGGATAATGATGATATTTGTGATTTCACTTCATCCATGTTTGTGTGAACCTAACCAATAGGTTGGATGGAAGATAAACATGACGGTGGGATCTAGGGAGTTTTTAATGATAGCCGTTCAATCAGTACTGTTTTCTTTAGTATGGTCCATCAGTGGCTTGGATCTGATTATTTTTTAGATAATTTCGTAAAAGTATCTTTCAAAAATTATGAACGGCCTAGATATACAAAAACTAAATAAAAGTGTGCCTCACGGTCAGGGAAACACCCACTAACGTCTGGAAGCGGGATTCACTGCAATAGGAAGTTTCTGCTATGGGAATCTGGGTGGGGCCCACCGTGATGTTTTTGATAAATTCACGCCATACATCTGTTTTGTGACCTCATTTTAAGACCTTCAACAAAAAACTAGGCGGATCCAAGACACAAGTGGGCCGCACTAAAGAAAAAGGTAGGTGGGGAAATTCCTACCGTTGAAATCTTCTAGGGTCGACAGTGATATTTATATGACATCCATACAATTCATAATGTCATTCCTACTGGGATGAACTGAAAACACAAATATTAGCCTCATTCAAAACTTCTGTGGCCCACGAATATTTCAACTGCGAACGTTTAATTCCTCATGTTTTCAGGCCCACTTGAGTCTTGGATACGGCTAATTTTTGGTCGAAAGTTATAAAATGAGGTCACAAAACGAAATGGATGGCATGGATTTATCAAAAACATCACAGTGGGTCCCACCCATATTCTCAGCGCAGGAACTTCCTCTCTAACCGTCTTCCCGGGTAATACCTACTCCGCTACCATTTCGCTGTAATCGAGCAGGAAAGAGAGCCCGCTGAATTAGGCAATGTACATGCGCCAGGTTACGCTCTTCCCCACGTTCGAATTCAAGATACAATCCGTTCATTGGGTGGAACCCACATTTTTTATATTTTAGGAAATAAGTCAACCCGCTACGCTAATCTGGTGAGTACACGTGTACAATTGTACGTGTACAAAGAAATCAATTAGCCTAGCTAATTCATCGTGATTGTGCAATATACTCGAGTGCATAAATCATATTGGACCAACAAATCTAAACGGTGGGTCCCACATTTTTTTAGCCAATGGATCCAGAATTTTAGCATGCGTGTAGGTGACTAGACAAAGCAAGTGTACGTGCAAACTCAACATGCGGGAGAGCTTTAGATCTAAAAATTCGGCGACCGTTGAGGAGAGGAAGAGATGCTTCTCAATTATTGTCTTCTCTGGCAAATAAGATAATGCCACATGTATGTTAGTTGACGATGTGAGCTCGAATTTGGTGAGTCTGGTGAAACACGGACTTTGGTGAGCCGTGACCGTGGGCCTATCAAATGATGCATATGTTTTATATCCACGCCGTTCATTTATTTTCGAAGATTATATTAGTGCATGAAACAAAAAATGAATCAAATTTAAATTTAAGGTGGATCACACAACAAGAAAGAGTGATGATTGAACACCCACCATTAAAAGCTTTCTGGGTCCCACTGTAATGTTTATTTGCCATCCAACCTTTTGATAAGGTCACACAGACCTGAATGAAGGGAAAACACAAATATCAGTTTCATCTAAAACTTTCGTGGCTCATAAGAAGTTTTTAATGATTAGGTGTTCAATCACCACTGTTTCCTAGTGGTGTGGTCCACCTGAGATTTTCATCTATTTCATTTTTTTGGCTCGTGCATTAAAATGAGCTGCCAAGATGGATGGACGACCTCACTACTAAACAATATATCACCGTGGGCGACGAAAGTCAAGGATCCACCGGCATCCTCCAATTCGGTGTCCCAATGCAACCGCTGGCGGGACGTGGATTGCATGCTGACCTTGCAACTACCAACGTGGTAGAACTAGGTGTAGCGAAGTATGTTTTTTATCCACAGCCATCCATCTATTTGGACGGCTCATCTTAGGGCATTAATCCAAAAATAATGCACATTCAAAGCTTAAGTGGACCACACCACTGAAAATAGTAATTTATCCTGTCTGCAAGCTCATCTTAGGGACATTAAGCCAAAAATAATGCACATCTAAAGCTCAAGTGGATTACACCACGTGAGTTGTGAGGATGACACCACCATTAAAACCTTCTCCATGATGATTATTTACCATCGGACCTATTCATAAGGTGAAGGGAAAACATAAATATCAGCTTGATCTAGAACTTTTGTGACTTAAAAGAAATTTTCAATGGTGGGTTTCCAATGGTGTGGTCTACTTGAGCTTTGGATCAATCACATCTTAGTTTTTTGGGCTTATGCGATTGGGCAAATGGTCAGGGAAGACGGTTGGTGTGAATAAAATGCATACATTACAGTGGGCCTTACGAATCTTGCTGCCATGGAGGTCAATGGTATCAGGGTCGACAGCATGCAACCGTGTTAAAACTGCTCTATCAACATACGGATTTTCATTGACTCGGCATTGTTCAGTTTTGTGAAATAAAGTCACACAAAGCATGTTTTAAAGTTATTATATTGTGTGCTTACACAACCACGCCTACACAACCACGCCTCCTGCTAATTAATAATGTCACTTCACTCAATCAAGCCTCCTAGGCCTGAGGAGGCACCGTGTTATCTGAGTCCACCTTCCATGGTTACTTTTGCCAAACCGAGGACAACACATGTCGAACTTCCATGAGATCTGCTCCGTACATCAGGTACTCTGATTCATTTCAACCATTCAACCCAAAAATTATAGTAATCCAAAACCCAAGTGAGCTACGACATAGAGGGAGAGCAAAAAAAGAGTTGATACAGGATGCTAACTATTTTGGGTTTTTTAAGGCCATCGTGGTGTTTACATGCCATCCAGTCCACTCACTTCAAAAAAAAAAAAAAAAATCTCAGTGTTGGAAAACCTAGGTGGGCCATAGCATGTAAATATAGTGGTTTTAGATATAATTTTTTTTTAGGCGACCCAAGTGACCGTTGAATCACTCTTTTCTAGTCTGAGGCCAAAATAAGGGTGCCGGACCTGACCACTGGGGATCATAGTAAGGGGCGCGGATCAGCAAGTCCCACTCAGACTAGCATAAGGGGTGGTTTCAAATCTCTGTGGGCCCCACCATGATGTATGTGTTTTATCCATTCTGTCCATCCATTTTTCCATCTTAGTTTAAGGTACTAGCCCAAAAATGAGATAGATCCAAACCTCAGGTGGACCACACCACAGGGAAACAGTGGGGATTGAACGTCCACCATTAAAATATTCCTAGAGCCCACTGCAATGTTTATTTGCCATCCAACCTCCTGATAAGGCCACATAGACCTACATGAAGAGAAAAAACAAATATCGGCTTGACATCAAACTTCTGTGGCCTCCAAAAAAGTTTTCAACGGTAAGCGTCAATCCCCACTGTTTCCCTAGTGGTGTGGTCCACCTGATATTTGGATCTATCCCATTTTTGGGCTAGTGCCTTCAAATAAGATGGAAAAATGGATGGACAGAATGGATAAAACACATACATCTTGGTGGGGCCCAAAGAGATTTTAAACCACCCCTTGGGACTAGCTGATCCGCGCCCCATAGTAATGCCCCCAGAGATAAAGACGACATTACGTGAGAGGCACGATTGGATGGGAGATGAATCAGATGATACCGTCAAGCAATAAGAACTGTAATATGGTAGGGCAATCTCTCTGCACCACATGTTGCAGGGTGACGTCTGATGGGTCCACCCAGGACCCGGATCGCCAGGCATCTCCTGCAGCTCGGAATCTAGGTGGGACCTACTGTGCTGTTTGTGAGATATCTACGCCGTCCAACCATTTTTTGAGATCATTTTAGGCTTTGAGACGAAAAAATGAACAGGATCCCTAACTCAAAACCGTTGAAACCTTTATGGGGTCCACAGTAATGTTTATATGTCATCCATACCGTTCATAATGTCATTACTACTGAGATGAACTGAAAACACAAATATTATCCTGATTCGAAACTTCTGTGGCCCCGTGAATATTTGAACTGTGGAAGTTCAATCGTCACATTTTTGGCCCACTTGAGTCTTGGATCCTGTTCATTTTTTGTTTAAAAACCTAAAATGATTTCAAAAAATGGTTGGACAATGTAGATTTCTCACAAACAGTCATGGTGGGCCACCAAGATTCCGAGTGCAGGAGATGCCTGCTTCCTTTCGCATGCAATCCGTGTCCGTCTACCCATATGCTAGCATGCTAGACGAGGACAGATGGAGTCCGGCTCCATGGTTCAGCGGCTGACAGACTCTTTTTAATAGAGATGCGTATTGACTATTGCGGCCCTCGTCAGACCTTTAAGCGTCAGACCTCAGTGGCTAAAAAAATGAGGCATATGCGTCAACCACACTAGGTAGTAAGCTTGGTTGCAATAAACGTACACTAAATGCACAAAACATCAAATGCAAGAGTCATCTTGTAGTCCACCGGAACATTTTACCTGCTCATTTTTAGGCTTACACCTTAGCATGATTTAAGAAAAGAAATAGACAGCCTTGATAGACATATACATCACAGTGAGTCCCCACACAGATCTAGTAGCGTCCGACTAAAGTCTAAGGGTCAGGTACAATCAGGCATACTTTCTTAGGGATTGAGTGCTCGTATACGCCACAAAAGTCTTGGATCAAGTTGATATTTGTCCTATCCCTTCATTTAGGTTTTTGTGACCAAATCAACAGGTTGGATGGAAAATAAATATTTCTGGGAACATACGGTGGGCCTTAGGAAGTTTTTAATGGTGGAGTGTTAAATCACAATTGTTTCCTTTAGTGTGGTCCACTTGAGATTTTGATCTGCTTCATTTTTTGGATCATACGCTAAAATGACCTAGCAAAAAGGATGGACACCATGGATATAGAATACATACATCAAAGTGGGCCCCATGTTAAGGGCTGCATGTCTTGAATGAGGTCCTAATCTGGTCCCTCATTTCTGACGTCAGCACATGTCTCAATCAATTCCTATCATATCAGTTCACCGGGGTCACCACGCAATCCACCTCCTCTTGCAATGTGTACAGTAGAGATTGATCTACCACTACCAGAAAATGTTTATGCGCAACATCTTTATTTTCTTGTAATTTATCATTTCAGTTGAAAATATGAACCGTGAAAAACGTGATTCGTCCCTCAAAGATCACATGGGGAAAAAATTACAACAATCTACTCATTAGATAGGCTATGCTCAGTAAATTGAGTCGGACAATCTGCAGTCCATTACCAGGAAGAGAGCCCTGCATGGGACCTGCCCTGCCTGGATGGATTGGTCCTGGCAAGGCTCTATGCGGCCACAGTGACATTATACTGGCCATCCATCCATTTTGGCAGATTATTTTAAAGCATAAGCCAAAAAATAAAGCGAATCCAGGGCTTAAGTGGACCACACCACAGGAAGCTACGGTGATAATGACATATATGGTTAAAGCCTTCCTAGAGCCCACCGTGAGGAAGCTGTGGTGATAATGACATATATTGTTGAACCCTTCCTAGAGTCCACCGTAAATTTTATTTGCCAACTTGACTAAGGAAAAACACAAATATCATCTGATCAAATCTTCTATAGCTCCCACGAAGTTGTTAGTGGTGGGAAATCAATCCCCAATGTTGAGCATTAAATCTACCTCACTTTTGAGCTCATGTGATGAGGGTGTGTTTGGATAGCTGACTTCCATCATAATGGAGTGTAAAACTCACATCATTAGTCCTGATAAGTGATTGGATAAAGCAAGCTATTAAAACATAGTAATCTGTTGAAATTACCATCTATTTGAGTGGGCTGAGTTGCATTGGCATGACATAGTATCATGGGCCCTACCATGATATATATGTTATATCCACACCTGTCTATTTATCTTGCAAGATCATTTTATGAAAGGGAAGCAAAAAATGAGGCACATCCAAAATAAAAATTGACCACACTATAGAAAGAAATTGGTATTGAACGCCAGCCATTAAAAACTTCTAACGCCTATGGAAGTGTTAGATGAAGCTGATATTTGGAGCCTAACCCTAAAATGACATTGGAAAATGGATAGATTGTGCGAATATAACATATATTAGGCAAGCCATATTCACATGTTTCTAATCACACTGAGCATATTATATGCATATAAAAAAATTGAAGCTGCCAGAGTGGCATTGGTATTCAGTCAGCCATCCAAACTACGCTTAAAATGATTTAGAAAAATGGATAGATTGTGTGATGAGACTAGAATCCCAAGCTCCATGGGGCTTATTTGTCTGATCAGGAGCAGTACCTGAGCCACCTCACTTTAGGTCCTGTTATCAATAGTCAATAGATTTAAAACTTAAGTAGGCCACACCACTAGAAATAATGGGTATAGCTAGAATGCCCACCACAGAAATCTTTTAAAGCCATCTTATGGTTTATACAACGTCCAACCCATTCATCAATGAGAACCACACAAATTTATATCTGCCCAACATATTAACCTGACATGGACACAGCTCAGATAGGCCAAACTGTATAAATGTGGAAGCTTTAGGCATGTTATTATATTAGTTATGGAATCATGACCGTATATTCAATTCCATCTAAAATGACGTTTGACTGACTTCATGGTGGGCCATGTCTTACACGTAACCTAGGGACCGTGGAAGATAAGATATGCAATTGGTGGTTACAAACAAAACTGCTTACATACCCATGGGTCTGAATGAAAAAGGGCCAGATATGCACCTTTTAAGATATACAATGGGGGAATGATCACAAGCACCTAAATGGACCGGAGGTTTCCCTACACCCCAGAACACATGGCAATTTTTCATGACATCTGACCCGTGAAAAAGATGAGGCCCACCATGAATATGGACATATGTGAGAATCAGGGTTCTAGGCAGGCTACAAGTGTACATGGAATACTAGGTTTGTTTTTGTACGATAGGCCCACCTGACAATTGGCTTGGCTTGATTTTTTTTTTTTTCCGCAAGGGATCTTCATAGTGGGACCCAGCTTTTGAACGGCTCAGATGTAGTACACTTTGACATGCTGTCTTGAGTGCTCGGGGTGGATTCTCATCTTAGATTTGTATTTGTTTTTAATGCAGATTGATATTTTACTGCATCAGGTGGTCTACGCTGTTTTGATCTTCTAGCCTTAGGTCAGCAAATGGATAGCTATAAAATCTTGTTTTCATGGTTAGTTTGATTGTACACTGGGGCCCACCTGGGGAACGAAAGGGCGTGACTTTTGGAGCAGAGGATCTAACCATTATTTCCAACCAAATGCAAAGTTCAGATCTGTTCAACTACGTATATGGTACTTGACAGATGAAACATCCAATCCGTGAAAAAAGTGGGCCATATCATGAAGATCATCTGAAGCTAAAATTGGAACAATCCATTCATTTAGTGGGCCACACCGTACATTGAATCAGACCATCGACTGTCCATTGACTTCGACGGTGTAACCATTCTGATGAATGGACGGTCATGGTTTTCGCCCATATATCTACACGTGGGCGGCAAAGAAATCATTGTATGTGAAAGCTCACACGCACGGCTGTATGGGAATATCATTCGGGACTCTTTCAAAGATGACGGATGTACCCTCACGGAAGAGGAGACTGCGCAGAAAAGGACAAGGGTATATACGTCATTTTCTTTAAAGAAAGGTCTAGAACCGTGGGCCCATCTACTACCACAGGTGGGATGGATCCATCTCATCTTCTTGGTTAATGGATTTTGATATAAGTGCCGGTGGGCCACACCGACGTAACCTAGACACCGTCGAAGATACCGCCAAGAGATGAGATTGACGGCCACAAACAGAAAGGGCTTAGATGATAAGAAAAGTTCGGATACTCCGGTAGCGTGAGATGGATGATTTAGGAATTGCTTTTTAAATTGCATACGTGGCATACAAGTAATTGTTGGGTTTATTGAAAATCCGTTGGAGTCTTGGATCCGGTTTATTTTTGTTTTCATGTCCTAAAATAAGCTCCCAAAACGAATGGACGGGTTGGATTTATCAAAAAAACACATCACTTTGAGCCTCACCTTGTTCACAGCCCAGGAACTTCCCATAAATCCGCGCCTCAGTGGACACGCGGATTGCCTGACGAAAGGGGCATCTCCTGCGCTCGGATTCTAGGTGGGGCCCACCTGTGATGTTTGTGAGAAATCTATGCCATCCAAACGTTGTGTGAGATCATTTTAGGCGTTGTGACTAAAAGTGAACAGGATCCAAAACTCAAGTGGACCGAAAAAGTGACGATTGAACTTCATAGTTGAAATATTCGTTGGGCCACAGAAGTTTGGAATCAGGATTATATTTGTGTTTGCAGTTCATCTCAGTAGGAATGACATTATGAACGGTATGGATGGCATAAAAACATCACTATGGACCCCATGGAGGTTTCAACGGTAGAAATTTCCCAACCCAACTTTTGCTTTATTACGGCCCACTTGAGTCTTTGATCCCGTTCAATTTTGGTCGCAACACCTACAATAATCTCATAAAACGGTTGGACAGCCTGGATTTCTCACAAACATCAAGGTGAGCCCACCTATATTTAGAGGGCAGGAGATACCTGCGAACGGCTTTCGCAGGCAATCCGCGTCCCTTGTCAGTATGTGTTCCATCATTTAGCACAAATAATTCAAGTTAATGTAGTCCACGTGTACAATTTGCGAGTCCCTGAGTACCAAGTGTCATCAAATGCCAGAGCATCAAACAACTCCCGGGGAGCGGATTAGGTATTACCCGAGCCTGTCCCGAGCTAATGACAGGACCCACGTGGCACATACGTGTCACATTTGTATTGGTGCAGGGCACATTGTCAGAGCTGACTTGCCACGTCAGCAAGCCTGACACAGTCACGCCTCCACTCCCATGCCTATATGCCACGTAATAACCTGCCCTGAGCTCTGGACAAGCTCGGGTAGTACCTAATCCGCTCCCCAACTCCTGGACTTAGTGGTCTTTTTTAGCTGGTACTGCCAGTGCATCTCGACGGTGCACGAGGTACCTTATCAGGCGTGTATAACATTTAACCGGGCAAAAGGCTAGGGCCAGGCCAACCATGGTGGCCTCACCTGAAAGCAATGTCAATTGACTTGTCTTGATGAGACCATGTTTTTTTTTTTTTTTCCTAGTACACACACCCCGTTGTTAGTACGCAGGCCCCATTGTTTGAGACCATGCTTAGAAGACTGTTTTAGTAGCAAGAAAAGATTAAGCTAGGAGGGTATTTGTTTTTCAATTCCCTCATATAATACATGTAAAATCCATAATGATTAATTACCATTGTAATTCCTACACTTTTTCTATGTCGATAATGATAGCTTGCTTTTAAGCACTAAAATCAAGGAATAAGTGAAATTTCATGTGGGGCCATTGTAATATATGTAGCTTATTCATGTCGCCCATCCATTTTGTTAGCTGATTTTAGGAATGAGCCAAAAAATGAGGCAGATCTAAAGCTCAAGTAGACTACGCCACATGGAACAGTAGGTTAAATAGCATTCATTAAAAACCTTTAATGACCAAAATTTTATATGGTGTGGGCCACTTGAGCTTTAGATCTGCCTTCTTTCTTTTTTTTTTCTTTTTTTTCTGCTCATACCCTAAAATGTTCCGGCAAAATGGATGGATGGTGTGGATATGTCACAGGCATTACAATGGGCCCCAGGAATTTACTTAAATAATTTTCTAACAACTTTTGCGATGTGGTAATTACCACTGTACCAAACATAGGTGAATGATAATTAAAGTTATACATGAGCTGATTTGAGCCGAGCTTAGCCATGTTCGAGCTAGGCTTGACCAATGACCACCTTGGCTCATGTTCGACTCAACTTGGCTTGGCCATCGAGATGGCTCGACCGAGCTTTAGAGCCGAATCATGCCAGATCAAGCCGATTTCAACCTCGAGCTTTTCAAGCTGAGGGTCAAGCTTGGAAATATGTATATAAAAGTTTCATATACTGACTGACATAGTTAAGACGGTGCTGGTTGGACGGGGCCTCTGGAGATCGGACAGTACCTAGTGGAACGAACTACTAGAGGTCAAACGGTGCCTGGTGGCCGAATGGACGAGAGAGCCGGAGGGGGGGGGGGGGGGGGGGGGGGGGGGGGGGGGTGCTCGAGCAAGGTATGGTTTAGGGCAAGGGGGGTGCTTGGGTTAGACAAATAAATAAGGAGGGATTAGGGTTTTTACCTTTTGATTTTTTTTAAATATGATACATATTATAATATTATATATTATATTATATATAAAATCAAGCCAACCCGAGAGAGCCGAATCGAGCTACAAACGAGCCGAGTTTTGAGTCGAGCCGAGCCGAATCGAACAAGGCCCAACTCACATTTGGCTTGAAATTCATTTTGAGCAAGGGAAAAAGGCTCAGCTTGGTTCGAAGCTCTCTTTCAAATCGAGTTGTTCCGAGTGGAATCGAGCGAGCTAACCGAGCTGGCTCGACTTGTGTACAACTCTAATGATAATTATTACCCATTTACATATGCTTACTTGTATTGTTCTCCATAAACAGCAAAACAAATGCTTAGGGCCGGTTTACATTACAAATTACAACGGTGAATAACTAGAAAAGCATCAATTTTACATCTTTACAACATAGTTTGGCAGGTCAAATGCATGTACAATAGAAAATTAGCAATTATACTAGTCTATTTTCATGTTCATTATATAAGTATTATCATTATGAATTTACCATGTCTATCTTAACATGGAAGTTGTTGGTCCAATTTAATAAAAGACAAGTATTGTACTTTTCAATTATTGAACTTTTACAATACATTATAAGCATAATTCACAATATTCCAAACAAGCCCTTATCCAAGCTTATGGCAATTAAAATTGAAGCTGAGCATTTGTTGAGAGAAAATTGGGACAACTCATTTCTCTTTTTTAAATTTAACTTAGTCCTCCTTATCCTCCCAAGAGTTTCAACATGAGGTCATGGGTTGGAGCACCCATTGTGGTGTGAGTGTGCGGGCATGTGTAGGGTGTATGAAAAAAAAAAAAAAAAAAAGTTCTTCACAATGTAGATCAATCATCTAATAAACTCCACTGTGGATCAATGTGCTCCACACATTCCATGAATTGATACTATCGTGTCTTGCTCATTAACTATGAGTTTAGGTTTGTGATTCATGACAATATATTACTAAGGTATAGTTGCTGCTCTCCAAATGCTAACACATGACCTTCCACTCTAATACTATGTCAAATCACCACTTGATCTAAAAGCTCCAGCGCTCACCTTTTAGCGCTCACTTGAGGCTGCAAAGACATGTCAAAAGTAAGGGTGTTCAGTAAACATATCTGAGAGATCCAAGCAAT
This sequence comes from Liriodendron chinense, assembly GCA_003013855.2. NCBI lineage: Eukaryota > Viridiplantae > Streptophyta > Magnoliopsida > Magnoliales > Magnoliaceae > Liriodendron > Liriodendron chinense. The sequence goes on from ML058574.1 coordinate 2,210,092, forward strand.
TCATCAGGCATTGCACCAATATGAACTTGCTATTCATGAAAAACCAAGGTAGCATACTCATCATGTGTTCCACACATGTGCATTGAATCAAGACCGTTGGAATTTCTATCTAATAATCCCATTTTTCTCGTACAAGTTGGACTTAATTACCTGATTAAAGGACCAACATTATTTTTGCTCAAAGCAAGTTCACTACCCTACTTAATGAATGGCCTGGATGTCTAACATCTGTGCCTTGCACTTAGATCCCTGAGATGTCTTAGCCGCGGATCATGACCATGTCTTATCGCACCACTCTCCAAATTAATTACATTATTTAAGTTATGAAAGTGTGGTAATATAAAATGGGTGCCGACAGTACATGATGGCTCCAAGATTCCAAGACATCTATCGACAGCGCCATTTAGATATGAAAGTCTAAAAGAAAAGTAAATTGACCCAATAGACAGGAGTTTATTAGGACGATTTTTTATTTGCATTCATGCCTTTTAAAAGAGCCATTTAATGAAGTATTCATTTGGGTGAAGAAAGTATAACTGCTTTACCAATAGTCAAGATTGATTAGCGGTCCACTAACATTTTTAGGAACGTTTTTACAAATGGACAAATATTCTCATCCAATGGACTCCGTCTATGGAAAGTTTCTTGGATCTGTGTTTTCTTTAATAATAAAAAAAAAAATCGACAATAATTGAGAAAGATAATGTTTTTAATTGAATTTGCTTTGCAAATGTTAGAAGTCATGGCCAACAAGTAGAAATGGTCCATGATCATATCCTTCCATCTTATTCTTACCATAGACGGCCCATAGTAAGAAGCTTATGCCACATGATTTTGACTGTTAGTATTTATAGCCAATGTGGATTTTCATCAGTTACATTCAATGCTACTAATCAATTTTCAAGATTGTCCTTTGATTGATAATAGGCCATTCAAAATATGGCCCAGGGGATGGACAGTTCAGATCATCAAACTGTCTCTGCAATTGGGTCCCAAGGAGTGGGACATGAGAGCTTGAGTTGGGGCTTAGGTTGAATGAACTGATCTTTCTTAATCGTAATTATCCTTATAAACCTTCACTATTTTAATAAGCATAGGGATTTACAATTGAAAATATTCAAGTCTTTGGGACTACTTATCCTGGTTGACTCAGACTCAGTGGGAACAGTCCAACTCAACACCATGATTCCACCCTAACTTGGGCCAATCGTGGCCGACAAGGCCACTGTCTTTAACCATGATTTGAAAGGTCATTTAAAGAGAGCTGAATTAATGATAGATTACAATCCAACCGGCCTATTGCTAACTTTCCTAGGTATGCTAGGGATCAAAACCATCCAAAAGGTTCATCCTTCCATGAAGATCACGTGATAAAAGAATCCGATCAATCCACTAATCAGATGGGGCACACTGTAGAGAGACAAAAACAGTTTAAAACTGAAGTTATGGCCCACCACGTGAGTGGATCGGTTTGATTTTTTAACCAGATGATACTCACCGTGGGTCTAACCTTTTGGATGGATTAGATGCTGTATTAAAATGAATCTGCTGGTTAGAACCTTTCTTATCATCCAAGTGGGTACATAAGCATTTCTTCCATTGATCGCGTCAAGGTGGATGACTGAACAATTAAGGGGATGTATATCGGCATTCCTACTTTTGACGGGAATGAAGATTGATGTGATGTGGCCCACTTGAGTGGATGTCCCCATCTCTACTGTTCCCTGTGGTGGGGCCCACTTGAGTGGATGTCCCAATCCCTACTGTCCCTTGTGGTGTGGCCCACTTGATTTTTGGAACGGCCTGATTATTGGGATCACGTCCTAACATGAGCTGGATGATGAATGGGGTGGATGTCACATACACATCCTGGTGGCCCCCACAGAACTTTTTGTTCCACGGGCTCTCTTCCAAAATTGTGTCCGTGATCACCCCCTAACCCTCCCGACAATCCTAAAAGCAGGGGTGCCTTTGTAATTTTTAAAAATCCATCAGCCTATGTATTTAACAGAATACATCTCGATTACATCTTTTGTATCTGAGGTCATAGTCAGTGATCCAAACTGTTGATCTGACGGCATGTAACGATAAAGGTGGCTGCCTTAAAAATCTTCAAGATTGAAAAATCGTAGACATTCAAATAAAAGGCCCACAAATTAATGATCATGATAGGATTTATATTCAACGAAAAAGGTTAAATAGACAAACTACAGATTCATTATCAAATATCCTCCATCGACTGTGAGGCCTATCTTGTAAACGGTTTGGATCCAACGGATATACTGCTGATGTATGGTATTGTAATACGTAGGGATGTACTCTAGCAAACCACTGTCCAAAAAGCACTCCCTACTCCCTAGTACCCATGGCATGTTCTTGCAACTTGCAACTCGCCAGTTGCATGAACGCTTTAACCGCCGAGGACAGCAAGCAACACGAGGAACGGTGCCAAAAAGAAAAGATATTTGTGGGCCCCGACTATAAATGGGGCAGTAGGTCAGAATTCGGATCGGACGATGATAGCCACTCGATCAATTTATTTTAACGGATGTAGTTGGACTATTTACTGTCTCATTTCAACCGTCCATTTGGTGCCATCCACTGGGCAGCCGGATCTTCTGATTGGTATCAGTGTAAAATTGGTGCATGCCCCATCCATCTACGGTGGAATCATACAATTTGGACGGTCTAGATTGATGGAAAATCACGCTACATGCGAGGAAGATGCATGTACATGAGTATGATCCATCATGGTCGAACTGGACCAACTGAGTCGGAGTTGACTCAGATGAGCGCACCAGACGGGTTCTCGTTTTTTGTGGACCTACATCCGATTGGGTTTTGGTACTTGGTGAGTAGTTGTACCTTGAGTTGGGTTTGTAGTGTCACGCCAAAAATGCTAACCTGCTAAGTGGAGTGACCCCAGAAAGCTCCTGTCATCGTCCCGGGTAACAGATGTGGGACTAACACAACAACCCCAGCGGATGTGCGGCTCTCAAAACTTGGTGTCAGCTTTTCCCCTCGCTTTGTGGGTCTAAGGGCCTGGACACCACCATGGCATGGACAGATAACCTTGCCCACCCAAAAGATTAACCACCAGGTGAAGTGACCCCAAAATATATAAAGCTCCTTTCATCATCCCTCCAGCTGACCTGGGACTAGCCCAACAGGGTTTGGGTTAGACCCATGTCAAATAAGGGCATCCACATGGCTGGGACGCTTAAATGGATAGATTGCACACATGTGCAAGTTCGACACATGCAATTTGTGTGGCTTGGTAAACCTCATTACATTGAGAATAATTAACATATTTAAAATATATAATATTAATCTTAAAATTATCTAAACCCGACCCACGCGGATTGTAATCGGGTCGAAGATGGTGGACCCAGACCCAAGTAGACCTGTTTTCTAAAATGGATCCAAGAAATAGGATCTGGAACAATAAAATCGGGTCGGGTCCATCAGGTACACGTGGACAAGCCTACTAGCAAGCAATTTTTTATTATTCCACTTGACGAAAAATATTCTAAAATCGCAAATTATTTTTCTCCACTCCAGAAGCGTCCCTCAAACAAAGATGACCTTTTGTATTTTTAGGCTATTTATTTAATATAATATTAAAAAATAATCACCAATTGACTAACTTTAGATATAAATAAATGAATTTTATATTAAAAAAATCTATTTTTACAAGAAAGGAAATGCTTAAATTTTGCTAATGGGTTGATATATCATTCAACTGGCGGATTTTTTGCACTATGGCCCGGCCTTAGTTGTATGAATGAAAGGACGGCCCAGGTTGATGATTGATTTCTTATGTATCATTTAAATTCTTTAGGGACATGCTTGAATTAGCCTGTGGTTACATTCCTTTCTTTATTTAAGTACAGCCTATGACTCCTTCCAAAGAAAATTAATCTTTTGATTTTTTATTTTAGGATTGAATTACAGCCACAAGATAATGCTTAATGTGAAAAACCAAGGAGAACGAGATGAAAATTGAAATGTGGGCCACACAATATATAAGATGCTAATTAATATATTGGGTAAACCAAAGCAGGCTACGACAAAACTAAATAAAAAATTAAAAAAAATCATCGTATGGTCTTCCTTGAATTTTAAAAACTTCAATTATGTATCTAGTCTTAAAAAATAATTATTTTCAAACTGTCATCCAAACAAGGCCTTTTCGGTAACAGAAACTACCTACCAAGCGAATCTGAATGCAAGGAATGCACTTTGGTGATGACATTCAATCATGTATTAAGAACATTGAAAATATTAGAAAAAAATTTATCCATTATTTATATATAAGAAATATTTTTTTTCCTGATATACAAAAGAAAAATATAATCTTTTTTAATATTTGTAAATTTTCTAATAGCCATTGATTCCATTTCGTAATTAATGACACTAAAGGTTGGCAACCAGACAGTCTGGAACTGGCCAAGGCATGTCCGAGTCCATACCTTGAGCTGAGGACCTAAGTCAAGCCTAGCAGCCTTTGGCCTAAACGTGCATGGGCTGGCAGGGACCACAATCCATATAAATCATCTGATGGCAGGCTAAGGTATGTCCAAGCCCAGCTCATGAGCTAAGGACCTAAGGTTAGACTCTAGCTAGCCAGCTAGGCCTACTATAAGTATGGCCAAACTGGGTGAGTATATAGTTTGTGCAAGAGGGGCCGCGGTTCAATGAATTAAGCCAAGCCTCCATCCACCTATGGCGCCACATGAACCCAAAAGTAGCTTAAAAACAAAAACTAGGTTTGACTCGAAACTTAATTGTTAGGGATCATTTGGCATTTCTACTATTTAATAAGAACTTTTTCAATAAGAGCTACTTCAATAAATCATTTTTTTAGCTTTTGTTTTAAATGAACTCGTTTGGTAAAATCTTCAAAAATAAAAATAAAAAATTATTATTTAAAATAAGCGTGTTTGATAAAACTTTCAAATAAGAGCTTTTTTTAAGAGTAGTGAACGTTATTTTTAAAAATTACAACAACTTTAATGTAAGAGTAGGGCTGTCAACGAATCGGATTTGGAGCGAATCGGGGCTGATCCGAATCCGACTCGATTTGTGATCCAGATGAACCGACTCCAACTCGAAATCCGACGGATCTCTAAACATTTGATCCGAAACTCAACCCGATTGAGATTCGGCTGATCCAACTTCGATCCGACCGATCCATATACATGTGGATACCATTCAACATGTTGGATGGTAAATATTGTGGTCCACTTGAGATAAAATATATGTGATTTTTTTTTATGTGTTTATATATAAAATATATAATATTATTTAATTCATTTTAAATTCAAATCGGATCTTAAACGAAGCAGATCCAAGGTGATCCGAATCCGACCTAAAATTTTAACAGATTTTATTAACAAGATCTGAATCCGACCCGTTGATCCGAATCCAGTAAAATCGGAGCAGATCCGGATCAAGATTTGGTCCGTTGACAGCCCTATAGAAGAGCAATCCAAATGATTGTTTTGGTAGACTGTCCATCATGAGGGGCCCTGGTCCTCAATGTCCACTACCCATCACCCATCACTTGGACTCCACATTTGATGTGTCGTAGACCCTACTTTGAAGTAGATTGTCCATCATGTGGGGCCCACTTTTAACATCCATCATTCATCGTGTGGGGTGCACCTTTTATGTGAATCATCCATCATACGGCCCACTTTGGATATGGGTCATCCATCATGAGAGACTTTAGATGTGGACCATCCATTAGGCGAGGCCCACTTAATGTGAACTGTCCATTATGAGGGGCCACACTTTTATGTGGGACATCCATCATATGAAGCTCACTCTATCCATTATGTGGGCCCACCTTGATGTGGATCATTCATTGTGTGTGGAGCCCGACCTTCATTATGGGTCGTTAATCATGTGGGCCCACCTTTAATAACCATCATCCATCATGTGGATCCCAACTTTGATATGAATTGCCCATTAAATGGGACCCACTTGACGTGCATGTTCCGTCATGTTGGGCCACACTTTGATGCGGGGTATCTATCATGTGGGGCCCACCTTTGATGTGAACCTTTCATTACGTAGGCCCATCTTGATGTTGGCCCCACATTAATATGAGTTGTTCATCATGAGGGGCCCATCTTTGACGTCCACCATCCATATGTGGGTCCCACCTTTGTTGTTGACCATTATCATGTGGGTCCCACTAGATGTGGATAGTCCATCATGTGGGACCCACTTTTGATGTTCACCATCCATCATGTAGGTCCCACCTTGGTTGTGGACCGTCCATCATGTGGGGCACAACCTTCACTACGGGTCATTCATCATATAGGCCCACCTTTAATGTCAACCTTCCATCATGTGGTCCCACATTCAATATTCACCATCCATCACGTAGGTCCTACCTTTAATGTGGACCATCGGTCCCACCTTTGTCGTGGACCATCTATCATGTGGGGCCAACTTAATGTGGATAGTCCATCATGTGGGACCCACCTTTGATGTCCACCATTCATCATGTAGGTCCCACCTTTGTTTTAAATTGTCCTTCATGCAGGGCCCAACCTTCAATATGGGTTATTCATCATGTGGGCCCACCTTTATTGTCTCCTTTATTGTCTACCTTCCATCATGTGGTCCCACATTCAATATCCACAATCCATCATGTGGGTCCCACCTTTGATGTGGACCATCCATCGGGTAGGTCTTGCTCGATGTGGATCGATCATCATGTGGGGCCACACTTTGAAGTAGGTCATCTATCATGTGGGGCACACCTTTGATGTGACCGTGCATTATGTAGGCCCACCTTTGATACAAGACATTCATCATGTGGGGGCACCACCTTCACTATGGATCATCCAGGCTTACCATAAAGAAATTGAATATAGAGAAGAAGAGGTTAATATGAAAGTTACTTGAAATGTTTAAAGACAAACCTATTCAAAAATTAATTCCAAATAGCTACCTGCTTAAAGCAAATAAGCTCCATTTTAAAAAGAACCCTCCCCAACTTATTAAATCAAAGTTTATTTACTACTTTCTAAATAAATAAGCACATTAATTAGACATTTACCAAATGGTTTAAAAGCTTTATTTCTTATAAATAAGTCAATAGGCCCTTATTTATAGAAATGCCAAACACCCTCTTAGATCAAGTTGTGATTTCACATGCGATCATAGTGAAAGGTTGTCTGTTCGAATTCTGAAAGTAGCAAATATACCACCTGTAATATATTCAACCAAGCAGTGATTTCGCATAGTTGAGTTGATTGGGCTCAAGAAATCAGGCTAGTTTCTAAGAAGAGTTTTTTCAATATTATTAAATATTTTTTTAGCATAAATAATATATGAATAGTGTCAAGTTGTGCCAAACAAGTTTTGTCAAGTTTTTAAGAGTCAATCGGATCTTTTCGAGCTCTGATTAAGTGGTAATAACCTTACGAAGGTTTGTGTGGCCTTCCTGAGTTTTGGATTTGGCTGATACTTAGATTAATCCTGTCCTATTGTGAGCTTGAGAAGCTAATGGACAAAAGTAGATTTCTCACCCTGCATCTTTGTGGGCACCACATACATTCTGACCCGAGGAACTTCCTGTGGAGGGAGCACAGGCAATTCGCGTCCTGCACTAAGCCTCAATCTGGACCATCTAAATCATGGGTCCCTCTTTGCATGGCATACTTTCTAAAACTACAATGTAAGCCGTCTACTTGATGGACACAAACTAGACGGTTAGGATCACCACCTGAGTGAGCCCTACAATTTGGACGATATGGATGGAGGTGCATGCATCTATAGAAGGTATGCATCTGTATGCTATGACATACTTTTGTATGGGGGAGTGACGTTGTTGTCCACGTCAACTTTGCTAACATCAAAAAGCACGTGCGCACAACGTATCGTTCCACGAGTGGAAATATATTACAGGCGACCTAGGCTTTCTAGTGCACGTGGGTTTTCATTTGGGATAAGTCGGCCATGCTTCATTAATCCACACCATTAAAGCGTCACATCTCACCTTGGATGGATCACATGAAAAAAATCTCTTTGATAGACCAATCCCAACCATTTAATTTTTTTGCCTTAAAATGGAAGGTAGAGAAGAGAAATAAAATGGAAAAAAAAAATCTAGAGATTGATGGCTAGGATCTTTAAGTCTGACATATATTTGGGGCATGATTAACCCGCGATGGAACACCCAAGGATCGTCTGGATTGCTGTATAGTGGGTCCCACTTTTAAGAATTGTGTAAACCCGCGAATACCGTGCAAGGCATTGGCTATTGGGTTAGTTTTAAGGATTAGGTGGAGTAGATAGTTTTGGGCCGTCCAAACACTCAATCTCTGGACGCAATAGAAAATGCATGCATCATGTTGGGATTTGTCGCCATGAGGCCTTATCTACTCAAACCCTCGTGGCCCATGATCAAAGCATGAGGTGGATGAATTCAATCTAGTCATTAACTAATAAACGAGGAAAACTTTGTACTCTGGCAGAATGGGATGGATGATACACAGGCACTTAGGAATTGCATAAATGGCATGCATGTAATTCAATGAACTGTTTAAATTATAGTTCTCAGTTTAGTGTATGGTGATATTTGATTATTTGACTAGATTGGTGGACATTTATTGGATGCTTAAAATGAAAAATATCCAACGGTCCTGCTTCAACAATCAAGTGTTCATGAGTCCAAGAACAGTACTGCTCAACGTATCTGATTTTGCGAATGTGGGCCAGCGACATTGAGCTGCACAAATTAATCGGTTTAATCTGAATTGATGCATGCCACGTGTAATTTTTGTGAGTGCCTGCGTATCAAGCGTCATACGCTGCAGTAGTGACAAATAAATCCCCATGATCAATGAATAGTTGAAAAGTAAGTGTTCTTGATGAATCCAAGTGCCACTCAATAATTGGTGCATGGAACTGATCCTAACCGTCCGATCGTGCCTAATGGACAGTTTTAAGAAATTGGCCTTTTTAGCTGTCCGTTTTCAGGTCATAAACAGATGGTTAGGATAATCTTATCGGCGGAATTTTCAACCCAGGGAAAATCCCAAGTGGGGCCTACAAAATGGATGGTTCTGATCAATGCTTGGATCTCCGTGGGTTAGATAATATAAGTTGCATCATAATATTATGTTGCAAATGGGCTCGTGTGCCAACGTGGCAAGTGTTTAGGCTATAGAGCCATTCATCATGTGGGCGCACATGTATATTGAATTGACGCGGCCTGACCAAAAGAGCAGGCCAGTCCAACAATCAGGTGACCCACACATGCATATTGAATTGGGACGCGGCCCCACTGGTGAGATAGGAGCATATTTAGTTTAGACTAGGTCATTAATAGTGGGACCCTGTTGGGAAGGAAAGAGATTGGCCTGCGGTGGAAGAAAATCAAATGAGATAATTATAATGATCATGCAAATCAACATGCAATAGAAGACAATTTAATTTTATATGATAAAATCTCTCACAGGTAAAAAATTACGGCACAAAGCGAATCTATTATAAAATCAGAAATTACAAGAGATTACAAAAAGATACTTGAATTATAGTCCATAAGAAAAACGCAAGCTAACAAAGTTAATTCTCAAATGAAAAAAGAACAAATACAATCATTTTCCTTGCTTAGAGAACTTCAAGATTTCCCCTAACTTTTTCTCCCACCCTATAAGTCTCTCAATCTCTCTAGGATGCCTGTCCCCAATAGCAATTAACCCTCATCCCGTATTATACCTTTCATATAACATAACAACCAAAATTAGAAACTACTTACCCAAAACTGTGTAAACCGACCTAAACTGCACAACAGTTGTTGAGCGCTCGACCGACAATACACATGACTGTCCAAAGAGCTCACAGCAAAATCTAAAGAAATTTCAAGCGCCTAACCCAACCCCGTCGAGCACCTGACAATTCCTGTCCAACAGCACTTCAGATTTTATAAACCTTATCCAAATGACCTTGGGCAACCGACAACCTTGTCAAGGTATTTCAAAATTGAAGACAACCTCAACAAACCCACCATTAAGATTTTGATGCCCCATCTCAGCTCTTCTACATCTCCCTGCATAAAACCCCAACACCTAAGTGACTCATCACCCTCCTAATTGAGGGTGCCTATGTGGATGGAAAGAACTTTTGCTACACTCATGCTTTAGCTATGCTTGCTACACCAAGTATAGCAATGACCCCACCATGATGTATGTGTTGTATCCACGCTGTCCATCCATTTTGACAAGATCATTTTATGGCATGACACCAAATGAGGCAGATCCGAAGCTCAAGTGGCGTTCAATCCCATCTATTTTCTATGTTGGGTTCACTTGAGCTTTGGATCTGCCTCATTTTTTGTGTCATGGCATAAAATGATATCGCTAAATGGATGAATAGTGTGGATAAAACACATATGTCTTGATGAGTCATTACTACACCCAATGTAGCTAGTGTAGGAGCTCGGATTAGGTACTACCCCACAGGAGACAGATGGCTACATGACACATTGGGATTGGTGGAAAGCGGTGGAGCTCTAGGTGATGTAATGAGTCTCAGCACTCCACCAATATGGAAGTGTGGGCCCTTGCTCTCCACCAATCCCACGTGCCACGTACTTATCCGTCTCCTTCTGCTTCATGGTGAGGGTAGTACCTAATCTGAGCTCCTAGTGTAGCTAACGCGTGGGTGCAACAAAAATTTTAAATTTTCTCCTGTGGATGGACCATGACTCTAAAATCACACCGATCAAGAAATCCTCACAACCCAATTAATAGTTATAAAATAGATGGTTAGAACAGTGAGTGGTCTAGATTTCAAGGGAAACTAGCGTGGTTAATATTAACTTCTCAGTGCAGTTTTTCTGCTCGATCCATGGTTGGGTCAGCTATTTGGACAGTCTAGATTCCCTACCACGAAGCCAAGTTTACGGTTGAGGAGTCACCACCGTTTTCTACATGGTGCAGAACCAACACAGGACCGCCGGTCTGGGGCCCATCGTACTACAAGTTTGCACAAGTGGGATCCATAGTTCAGCGATCCGGACCGTCAGTCTGATGCCTTGCATTGGATAAAGTCGACCCACCGAAAGAACCTTCTCAGCCGCACAATCCTAGCCCTTCGATTTGTGTACTCCAAATGGAAGGCTATAAATTAAAGTCGCAATAAGCAACGGTCAGGTTCAACTAAAAATACGAAATCTGATGGATATCTAGGATCTTCCAATCTGGTAGGATATAGTCTATCTATGGTAAGGTCTATTGGATCAACGGTCCAGATTACGTGCTTCTTATGCCGTCTCAAGCAATTCCTGATTATCCACTCATGCACGGAGACAAAAGAATACCCTTACGTGGGGCATGGTAATCCGAAAGAATCTCAGGGTATGAGGCTTTGATCCTCAGGCACTGCCTCAGAAATTTTACACGTGGCATACATGAACTCAAATTAACGGTTCCAAAATCGAATTGGGCTTTGATCCTCAGGCACTGCCTCAGAAATTCTACACGTGGCATACATGAACTCAAATTAACGGTTCCAAAATCGAATTGATTGGATAATCCTAACCTCTAATTCGTGGACTACACTTGTTTATTGAAATAGAACCGTTGGATGTCTTTTCATTTAACCGTCCAATAAATGTCCACCAATCCAATAGCCAGGCTATCAAGCGAGATTCTATTTCACGATATATCTTAATTTGGGCCCACAACTTGGACAGTTTAATTTGAATTACTTGCATGCACAATGCAATTTCTAAGTGATTTTTAAGAGCCTGCGTATCATCCATCACAAACCACCGGAGTATCAATGTTTTTTTCTCTTTTGCAATGCTACCACAGGTATGCGCAAACCCAAAGCCATCATGCTTTCGTCGTTCTGTTTGAAATTTGTGGTCTCGAAGGCCTTACCTTTCCCATCGAATTGTCTCATGTCCCATGATCAAAGCATGAGGTCAGTGAATTTGATTTGGTCATCAAACAGCGTTTGATTTCCACCGTTCATCTTTCATCTCCCCCAACGAGATCACAAACATAATTCTGTGTATTGGGTTTTCTGGGCACCTTTGGTGGACCATGATTTGTGGTCAGATCGATATTATTTTATTATGTTATTGTGATCGAAGTTATTTCTACTAGGGTTGGAAATGAACCCCACTAGCTCCCACTAGCTTGATTCATACTATTTCACCTAGTCCACTCAAATTGCAAGTAAACGGTTTTACAAAGGAGGTGGATGAAACGTATAACCCTATACAAATCTTTTCATCTTTCAATTTGATCTTATCCGTCCATTTTTATAATGATTTATGATAGCAATGTTTTGTTATTGTGATTGAAAATATTTCTACTAAGATTGGAAATGAGGCCCACCAAATTGATTCATACTATTTCACCAGCCAGCTTGACTTACAGGTATTTGACATATTCATATCTAACTGATTTTGCACAAGGTGGCGACAAAATGTATGACTTATACAAGTCATTTCATTTTTCCATTTGATTTTATCCGGTTTACATTATTGATGTTATTGTTTTAGTTGATTTTGGACAAAGTGGTGACAAAACATGACTAGTGTAAATCTTTATAATTTGCCATCTAATCTAATCCCTTGTTCATAGAGCTATTCAGGGCCCGTTTGCATGGAAGGAATCGACAGTAATGTGGTGTGGTCCACCGAAATGGGTAATGACCTATCACTACTACAATAATTCAAAGTAAAGCCATATGTAATATCAATACTATTCTGATAGCTTTAATTTTTTAACATACTTGTACTCGCATGATTGAATACATATGGAATTACCTTACCTAATTTGTGTTATATCCACAACGTCCATCTATTTTACAATATCATTTTAGGGCGCATGACCCCAAATATCAACTTCATCCAACACTTCTATGGACCGTAGGAAGTTTTTAATGGCAGGTGTTTAATCTTGACTGCTCCTATAGTATGGTCAATTTCATTTTAAATGTGACTCTTTTTTTTTTTTTTTCCATAAAATGATCACGCAGGATGTATTGCCAGTGTGGATATAACACATGCATCATGGTGGGGACCCATGAAATTATGCCACATCAATGAAACTACTCTCATTGTATTTCGATGGATTCCTACAATCTAACAACATGGTTTATCTAATCAATTACAATGAGTAATAATGTGATTTTTACAATGCATTACCATGGAACTCAGTCATCCTAAACAAGCCTACTTGATTGCAAAAATTTCATTATTTAAATGCACCACTTGCCATCGGACAAAGATGGAGATCATGAGTATCTACATATTTAATGATTCCTTAACTGTAATTAGGGAAATCATAGGGCCTGTTTGATTGGAGGTAAATGAAAGTAAATTAGTGGTAAAAGTATTGTTTACGTCGAATTTGGTAACAGGATCCTCCAGACGTTCACCTTCCTTCAAACCAGCTTCCTTTCGAATTTGAAAGAACACAAGAGAAAACTAAGGGTGGTCGGCGTCCAGTCGTTGGCCCTCCAAAGCTTAAGTCAAATAGGACATGGTTGTAAAAAGAAACAGTAGGATATCAGCTTAGAGATTGTGTACCTTGTTCATCTATGAGGCTATTCATTTATATAGATTCAAGTGATCCAATCTATTACGCAAGACGTTAAGATCACTTCTGATTTCCGGGGATAAGATATTTATCCTATTGATCCTTAGATAAGGGGATGGCCTGGTCTAATTAGACATCTGATCGATTACGTTTCCTGATGGTGATCCCCTGAGGTTCGGAGCTATGAGCAAAAATAAGCCCAAAATCGGTCTATATGGGCTGCTGGTACTAAAAAAGCGGAGGATGCCCGGGCTTGGAGGTAGCTGCTCGCATGCTGAGGTGCGACCCCTTTCAACGACCACGAGCCGAGCTGCTCGTATGCTGAGGTGCGACCCCTTTCAACGATCACAAGCCGAGCTGCTCGCATGCTGAGGTGCGACCTCTTTTAGCGACCACGAGCCGAGCTGCTCGCATGCTGAGGTGAGACCCCTTTCAGCGACCACGAGCCAAGCTGCTCGCATGCTGAGGTGCGACCCCTTTCAAAGACCACTCTCTGATCGCATCTCTCGACAACCAACTTTATCCTACAACAAGTATAATGATGATTTTTACCACCGTCGTCTGATATAGAGATGGAATTCCGCCTTGAAAACTATGCAAATTTCAAACCTCTTTTCAAAGCAAACTATATGGGCCTTATCATGATATATGTGTTATATACACACCACTCATTTGTCCTTTCAAATCATTTTAGGACATGAGCCCAAAAATGAGGCAAATCCAAATATTTAAGTGGACCACACCACAGATAACGGTAAGTTCAATGGTAGACGTAATTATTCTTATTGTGGGCCATTTGAGCTTTGGATCTCCCTCATTTTTTAAGCTCATGACCTAAAATGATTTGTAAAAATGAATGGACAGCATGGATATAACACATATATCATAGTGGGGCCCATAGGATTTTGATACATAGTATCATACCTAATGTGAGAATTTTTTTGGACAAAATACATTTCTAAGGAAATACGAAAGTAAGTAATCATTACTTGTTTACCTTCAATCATTTCATTTCTCAGCCTTTTTTTATTTTATTTTTTTGAAAGGTGACTCTAGTTAGTCAGTCACACAATGTACCATGGGTTTAATATGTGCCTCTGTATTGAGAGCTATTATAGTTAGTTTTAAGTGCACTCACGTCCAACACGCACTCACACCAAAGTGAGATTTCACCACAATGGGTACTTGAACCCGTGAACTCCTGTAGAAACTCTTGTGAGTCTACCATTGAGGCATGAGTAAGGAAACATGTGTAGTGTTTCAAACCTTGCCCCAACAGCATTAGGTCCCACTGGACAGACGATCCTGATCTACTGTCCATTTACCACTATGTGGTGGGAGGCTATATGGCTGGGAGTGTGCTAACCATTCCCCAAAAAAAAAAAAAAAAAAAAAATGGGGCTATGTGTGGCAAGGGTTCTACTGAGATTTTAAGGCCCAGCCCAAGTTTTGGTTAGGCTTTGGCCTATTATCAAATGGGCCAGGCTTGGTTTCAGCTCTTAACTCCTTCCACCAAAACCGAGCTTTTCTTAATTTATAATCACGATCAAGGAGGTTGAATGTGGTCCACATTGATTTTATTTGAATGGGCTTGATCTTAGTTCTCAAAGCCTATAATATTCATCATGGGTCTGGGCCTACAAAAAGTATGGCCCAGTCAAATATAAGGTAAATTCGTATCTCATCACAACCCTTTAAACCCTTTTAACGATTCTATCAATGGGCTGGGCCTCTTGGGTCAAGGCACTGGGCCCATTTTCAGCCCCATAGCTTGGGCCCGCACCATTTGGGTGTATTGTTACACAGATTTATTGTTAACCACTCATACTCTGGCCACAGGTGATAAGGTGGTTAGACAGTTTGATCTGGGCAAGTTCCCGGCCGTTGAGATGAATGGTCCTGATAGTGTAGAAACATGCCATGTTTGTGATTTTAGATGTTTGAAAACTCCAAAAAACTCAGACTCAACTCACCACAGTCGACTCAGCCAGCTTCTCCGAGACTCAAAGAAAAACTCGATCTGGTTACAACTCGGTCGAAACTCGACAAAAACTTTTTAAAAAATAAATACTTTTAAAAAAGAAATTGTTAGTTACTAATCAAGATTATTTATACTTTCAAATATTAAATATTACTAAGAAAACTCAGAAAAAACTCATACACCTTTCAAGTTGACTCGACTCAACTAGGTGGGTATCGAGTTTACTTGACTCAACTAATCTGTTGGTGTGGACACATCAAACATGGACTTTTCTTTTTTTCCTTTTCTTTTTTCGCATGATAATGCCATACAATAACAACCAGTCCTCTTACTTTTCATAAATGCAGATTTTCTAATTTTAAATTGGGATAGAAAGCCCAAAATTTTGATAATGACGTCCACCCATGAGAATATTTTTTGAACGAGCCTAAGGTTATGGAGTTGGTAGCTAAAGAGAGATAAAAAAAAAAAAAAAAAAAAAAAATCACCAATCATTGGACATTGCCACGAGTGGGTTGGTGGCATTGATTCGTCCCTTGTACACGTGGCATGCAACCCAACTGTCCAAGTAGTGGGGCCCGCTCTGAGTGAAAAATGACCACAATATACCTCCGATATATGACTAGGCTTTAGACTCGATCAATCTTAGTATATGATCGACCCATGACTCAGTCATTTGACTAAGTGGGTTAAAAAGATTTCTTAATTACGAGTATGTAATAAAAAGTATTAAATTCTAAATTTAAACCGAAAAAAAAAAAAAAAAAAAACAACAACAACAACGAGAAAATCTTGATTCTTGTGTCCACATAACAAATTAATGAGCCGACCAGGCGAGTTAAGAAAATAATTTATTATTATAAAATATGAAAAATGCTGAAGTCCCCACCTTCATAAAGACATTGGCAAAGTCCTCAAAGCTTTTAAATTAATGACACAGGAATGTGGGCAATTTATCATTATAAAATTTGAAAAATGTTGTAGTTGGTGACATTAGCAACATCTCCCTAGCTTTTAAATGACATGTGAAACACCGAATTGTCAATCGACACGGCTCATTCAATAGCACCATTGGATATCCAAACTTTTGAGAGATCCCAGTTTGTCATCACTGTTTGCCTTTGAACGTGTCATAATTCACATTATTAGAATCATAAAACCAATAAGCTGCTTTATAATAATATGGAATATAGATTCTAAGGCACTCTCAACAATTGTAACTTCGCATTTAACTCTTTACCGTTTCGTCAATTAAAACTACATCGTTTACAAACAACATACACCACAGGACCTCTTCATGTAAATGTCTCACTAACTCATTCATAACCAATGCAAAAGATATAAGCTCAATGTCAATTACCTTAGCGTAAGTTTACCATCACTAAAAACTATTTTTGTCGTACCCCAAAATTCAGGTATCTGAGTAGATTAACTCAGATCTGAATCCCAAGCCCATGAAGTACATAACTGAATACATTATAAACATATCTCTAATCTTCCATTCCAATCCATCAATATTCTAATAAAATCAATCCTACACATAAACATCTCTCAGTTTCAACATCACACCAATTCATGAGTTTGTTTGGTCTTTTCTTGTTTTGTGGGCTTGTTTCTAGAGGACTTTATTATTATTATTATTATTGTTGTTGTTGTTGTTGTTGTTGTTGTTGTTGTTGTTGATCTCTTGGTGAGTTGTATATGTCCTTGCATCCCAACTTTCCTAGACTTCTAGATTTATAATTTCATAAGATTATTGTTACTAAAGGTAACTATTACATTGTAATATTTAAACATTCATTTAACTGCATTGTTGTCATTTAGCCACTATTTTCCATTTTGTCAAGGATTTCAAGTGTTTATTAAATCTTTGTTTTACACTATGCTGGAGTGGCATGGATTCCTTGTGGCTAATTTCAATTTACAGGCCAATGGGTGTGGCCCTGGGTCTATGGCTAGTTTGATGCCATTCCTCTCAGACCTCCTGTTATCATGTGAGGGGTGAGTTGGCGGAAGTGGGATCCCTTCTCCACTTTGAGAAAAACAAAAACAAGGCATGGCATCAGATCGGCTGATGCAGCTGTATTGGAACCGTATTAGCTGGTCTGGTACATCATACATACCTGAAACAACCATCTGTAAAAATAAGGGCCTTATCAGCACATCCCTATATTGACCCATTACTGACACCCTATACAGAGGGCCTTTAAAAATTTTAAAAAAAAAAAAAAAAATTCACTCTTTTCTTCCTCCTTGATTTCGACTTTAGGGATGGCGATCACATTTTCCACTAGAACTGAGCCTATTTGGAGATCAAAACACGAGATGTGGGCAGGATTCAATGAATCAAAGTGGAGTAAGGCATTTTAGGAAAGTCGAAAAAAGAGGCAGCTCATCATCACCTTTTTTTTCCTTCTTATTTTTGTTGTATGTCAATGTAATAGGACCTAAAATCTTGATTTCTGTTTGATTAGGCTGATTTGGTTGATCTTACCCATTTTTTTCTCCAAATTTGACCATTTTTCCGGATATATATATATATATATATATATATATATATATATATATATATATATATATATATATATATATATATATATATACACTTTTAATTGAGGTATGCCTGGTCTGTTTGTAGTCTTGAACTATAGAGTCATGTATAAAACCATTTCTTTTGGCATGTTTTGAATTTTCGGACATTTTCAAAACGAATGGTATCCTTTGATTTTATTTCCTAAAATTTGTTTGGGGGAGCTGGTTTTCTTACTTCTTGGTATCTGGAGCATAAATGTGTGCATATGTTTTGAATTTTTGGACATTTTCAAGACGAATGGTATCCTTTGATTTTATTTCCTAAAATTTGTTTGGGGGGAGCTGGTTTTCTTACTTCTTGGTATCTGGAGCATAAATGTGTGCATGCATGGCATCAATTTCAAAATTCTGGATATCCTTATTTATTCTTTTCATTTTGGCCATTTCCAGACCAATTTTTATATAAATAGTATTAGTAACTCAGTTACTAGTAAAAACCGTAGATTTTTTTTAGCATCGATTAGACAAGTGCTTGTATTTTTTAACAAAACCAGATGTTATTGGTCTTCTCCTTCTAATCTGTCTTGTTATCGATTGCATTTGCTCTGTTATGTTTTGCTTTGTTTTACCATTGAAAGTAACTTAATATTTCTTGGATACTGGCCGTTAGACCAACACAGCATTGGAATGCTATACTACACATTTTTTAGGAGCACTCAAAAGGAAGATACTGTAGTTCCCATGGTAAGAACAGTTTTAGGAATTGTTGTTGCATGCTTCTTCGATGCTTCTGAATTGTGTTCAGCATTCTTTTACTGCAGGCTTATTGCTATATTTATGTTGAACGAAAGTGAATTGACTGGATAATCATTTAGGGGTGGCTATGGGCCAGGTCAAGGTCAGCCAGAATCTGACCTGATTACTACTTGAGCCAAAAAAAAAAAAAAGAAGAAGAAGAAATCAGGTCCGGGCATGGCTCATTTAGCAAGACCTTCAATTTCAAGATCAGCATGCTCATTAACATCATAAGGTGCAAGTTGCAGTCTCGGGTTGGGCTTAAATATCCGATTTTGCAGAGCCTAGCCTGGGTCGGGCCCATTTGTTAATCGGGCTCCAGATCCAGGCCAATCATGACATGACATGTATTACAAGCGTGAGATGACCAGTTTGGGCTGGGACCTGAAACCCAACTGATCAGCCTGGCGTATTGCCATCTCTATGAGAGATATGTCTGTCACAGTCATTGGTACAATGTATTGGTTGATACGTATTGCGTCAGTTTGATATATATCAGGTATCAATGGATACATTTGCCATATGTTGGTGAGTTCTGTCATCCCTAAAATTTACATGGAATTGTCTAATTTGGTTGATGTGAACTGTTATGGGCCGATGCGTGACAGTCAGTACGTTTGAGGCTATTATTTCTGCCTCATTGTTTTGTCCTTTTTTCCCTCTTAGAGAAGGGGCAAAAGGAGTTCTTGTTTTCCTTAATAGAGTCATAAACTAGTGCTATATATGTTATGTGTTTCATTTTCACATATAAATGCATGATTTTTTTTTTTTTTTTTTTTTTTTTTTTTTTTTTTTTTTTGCATCAATTGGGTAATAAATTAGTAAACCACTACAAAAGTCTAAAACTTATAATTCAACATTGAATAGATAGATAGTGACAACTATACCATAAAGTGGTCCTATACATGCATAAAAGTACACTGAAAACAATATAAATAACAAACAGGCATTTTCTATTTTTGTGGTTCATCTAATATTCTTTATTAGATAGAATGGTCCTTGATGGAGTGGATTGGTGGAACAGGATTCATGCAGTTGACCCAAGTTTGTTGGTACAAGGCCTCAAAAAAGAGAAAAATCGCAATGATATGGTCAATGGGAGCAGTTATTCATTGTGGTACTTGGGCTAGTTGAAACAAGCACGGATTTATTTAGAACCTTAAGAACATATGTTTTGACCACCTTTTTTTTAAGGTTATTCTAAATAATAAATAACATGTATGTTGAAAGAGAGTGGTTAGTAAAACCCCCAACCTCTCTGTTTATTTATATTAAAACTTAATGAAATATAGCCTTTGATTTTAAAAACTACAGTATATATGGAAACTGACTATAAAGAAAAATATCAGGACGGTCCACTAGATCAGGGCGGATCATGTCTTCAACGGATGTGGACCAGATGTTTCTACTGCTCCTTTAGCACTCCCCCTCAAGCTTGGGCTAAAAATGTCAGAAAGGCCAAGCTTGGACGAAATAATCTGATGACAATCTTTAGGTAGTGCTTTAGTAAACACATCAGCGAGTTGGTCAAATGTGCAAACATAAGGAGTAACAATTTCCTGAGACTTGACTTTTTCCCAAATAAAGTGACAGTCGACCTCAATGTGCTTTGTGCGCTCATGGAACACCGGATTACTTGAAATATGAATGGCAGCTTGGTTATCACATATCATTTTCATTGGAGTAGGAGGGGAGAAAACCAAGCTCAGTTAAGAAATTTTTAAGCCAAAGTAATTCGCACGTGGTATGTGCCATAGCACGATATTCGACTTCGGCACTGGAACGAGCCACCACTGTCTGCTTTTTGCTTTTCCATGTGAGAAGATTTCCTCCAACAAAAGAACAATAGCCGGTTGTAGATCTTCGGTCATCTTTCGAACCGGCCCAATCAGCATCAGAAAAGGCAGAAATATGTAGATGACCATGATTAGAATAAAGAAGACCTTTGCCAGGAGAGCCTTTAAGATAACGAAGAATCCAAAATGCAGCATCTAGATGTGAAGCTCGAGGTGAGTACATAAACTGACTGAGGACACTCACTACGTGGGAAATATCAGGTCGAGTAATTGTGAGATAAATAAGTCGCCCGATCAGTCATTGATAAAGTCCAGGGTCAGAAAGGACCTCACTATCATGTGAGGTAAGCTGATGGGTAACCTCCGGTGGGGTGTCAAGAGGCTTACACCCAAGCATACAGGTCTCAGTAAGTCCAGCACATATTTTCGCTAACATAAGGAAATCTCATGTCGAGAACGAGCGATTTCAATGCCCAAAAAATAACGCAAAAACCCCAAGTCTTTCACCTCAAAAGCACAGGAAAGGTGAGATTTGATGTTGACAATTGCAGAATCATCGTCACCCATAACAACAATATCATCAACATAAATAGAGACAATTGTAATCCCACTGTCTGTGCGTTGCCAAAAAATTAAATGGTCCAAGCTACACTGTTGAAAATGGGCATGTTGCATGGCATGTGTAAACTTGTCAAACCATGCCCGTGGGGACTGTTTGAGACCATATATCGATTTGCGAAGGCGGCACACTTTCTTTTCCTCCCCCTGACGATGGAAACCAGGCGGAAGGCTCATGCAAACTTCCTCATTGAGGTCACCATGTAAGAATGCGTTTTTTACATCAAGTTGATGAAGAGGCCAACCCAAATTTACAGCGAGAGATAAAAGAACCCGAATGGAGTTCATCTTTGCTACAGGAGCAAAAGTTTCAGTATAATCAATACGATAAGTCTGGGTAAATCCTTTTGCAACAAAGTGAGCTTTGTATCGATCGATTGAACGATCGGGTTTATATTTAATAGTATATACCCATTTACATCCCACAGGGTGCTTGCCTTCAGGAAGAGTAACGAGGTCCCATGTATGATTATTTTCTAATGCATTCATTTCTTCCATCATGGCATGTTTCTAGTTCGGTTGAGATAAGGCAACATCCACCCTGGTGGGAATGGAGGTAGAGTTGACACTGGCAATAAAAGACCTATATGTAGAGGAAAGAGAATCATAGGAAACAAAGTGATGGATAGGATGAGAGGTTGAAAAAGAGATACCGTTATTGCTTATAGATGTAGATCCCACAGCATCTGATGATGGTGATGGTGGTGAAGATGTATTCCGCATAGAGGTAGGCGCAGAGGCATGAGAACACAAATAACCCTGCAGATAAGAGGGTTTGCTAATAGGACGAGTAGAATGGTGTGAAATGGATGGAGGAGGAGGCAGTGATGGTGGTGGTGGCGGTGGGGTGGGGGGTGTTACAGGAAGAGATGCGGACTGGAGAGGTGAGAAACCATTGCAGAATCATTGCAGAAGGAAGTGGATGGGAGAGGTGAGAAACAAGCGTGCGGCGAGTAGAGGGCAGCAGCGAACGTCAAGGCATCAGAGGTGTCAGAGGCGTCAGCACATGGGGGTCTCTCCACGGCCATGAAGCGGAGGCGTCAGAGGCGTCAGCGAATGGGGGCGATGGACGGTGCTGGTGGTGAAGAGGGCCGGCACACGGTGCTGGAGGTGGACAAGGGCGGCGCAGAGGAGCTGCACACGGTGGACACTAGCGGTGAAGAGGGCCGGCGCACGGTGCTGGAGGTGGACAAGGGCGGCGCAGAGGAGCTACGCACGGTGGACACTGGCGGTGAAGAGGGCCGGCGCACGGTGCTGGCAGTGGACGGTGCTGGTGCAGAGGGGCGATGCACAGTGGACATAGATGGTGCAGAGGAGCTGCGCACGGTGCAGAGGGGTGATGCACGGTGCTCTGTTCGTGGACGGTGCCGAGGGTTTGGAGGACTGGTCGAGGAGGATTTCAGCAAGGGCAGCACGGGGGTTCGGTGGCTTTGTTCAGTGGCGACGTGGAGTCATGGATGGAGGCAGCTGCAGCAGCAACGTGATTCATGGACGGCAGCTGCAGCGGCAGTGTGATTCATGGACGGCAGCGACGGTGTGATTCATGGACGGCAGCGGCAGCGTGGTAGGCAGATGGGATGGGGTGATGGGGGCTAGGGTTTGGAGAGGAGTTTTGAGGGGGTCTAGGGTTTTGGAGGCTCTAATACCATGTTGAAAGAGAGTGGTTAGTAAAACCCCCAACCTCTCTATTTATTTATATTAAAACTCAATGAAATACAGCCTTTGATTTTAAAAACTACAGTATACATGGAAACTGACTATAAAGAAAAGATCAGGACGGTCCACTAGATCAGGGCGGATCATGTCTTCGACGGATGTGGACCAAATGTTTCTACTCCTCCTTTAACAATGTACACATGGTGGGAGATTTTTATTTTTATTTTTTGAAATATGATATTTTATTAGAAAGAAAAAAGAGTACAAGCAACCAAGCAAACAGAACAAAAAGAGCAACAGGGGAAGGGAAAAACCCCCCAAAAAGAAAGCCACAACACCCAAAAAACCGAAAGAGGCCCCCAACACTAAGGAGCCCAGTTCCTAAACAGAACTAGCACACGAGAGACCACTCCCGCCGTAGAGTTGGACAAGTTCCTGAAATATCTGTTATTTCGCTCAGCCCAGACTATCCAAAAGACTGCTAACAGGATACTTCGCCACTCTCTTTTACCCAAACCTCCGGCAGAATCCGCATGCCATGTGAATTGCTTTTCTCAAGATGAAACTCTCCCACTCCTCCCCCTCGATCTTGCCTCCCTTTTTTTGTTGTTGAAGACTTTACTCATAAGGAACTGTTGCAGGTGCTTGAATTCAGTTTCTTGAACTTTATATTAAACATTTATGTTACTAATAAATGAGAGAGAGAGAGAGAGAGAGAGAGAGAGAGGGGAGAGAGGGTGAGGGAAAGTAGACTTAGATGGTTCGGCCATGTACAATAGAGACCAATGCAAGAATTGTGTTTGTCAAGAGTGAGTTGGTACAAAGATGGCTTTAAAGGGGCATGGGGAAGGTCCAGAAGGATGTGGATGGAGGTACTAAGAAAAGACTTTGTGACCTATGGTCTAACTGAAGGTATGACCCTTGATAGAGTGGAATGGCGAAACAAGATTCATGCAGCGACCCCAAGCAATTGGGATATGGCTTAGATGATGATGATTTAAGTTACTTTTGTTGTCATTAAAAAATAACTTTTTAAGTTTTGAAGCAGGAGTTAAATGGATTAACCGTGTTTGCATCATTTGACTATGATTGCAAATTTGCAAGACAAGCACTTCAAGTGTTGAAGGATCCATGATCATGAATACTGATGCTTTGAGGCTCTCTTAAGTGAATGTTTCGCAGTTGAACATCTCCACTTTGCATTGTCTGTAAGTTCTTGCTACAATGCAAACTTGGAAAGATGATCCTTCTTTTGTCATCTAATATCTAGTTCTGTTTTTCCTCCAATCATATGTTTATTCAGAGGCTTAATTTTGTACTCTTAGTTGTTTGTTTTGAAATGTTAAAGATTGATTATGAGAAAGAAGGAAAAGCTTGGAGAAAGTTGATACGTTCATCTCCGGATGATTGGAATAGAAATGCAGAAACAATAGTTCAGTGGTCTCCTTATTTAAGTGTAGAAGATCTTCTACAGATAACACAACTATTTATTTCCCTCTTGTGGTTGTAAACTATATTTGAACATCAATTTGATATGCCAAAGATGGTTTTTTGTAACCATGATGGCCTTAGATTTTTGCCCGCCCTTATTTATATAAGTTGATGTTATTTTTGTTGCTGTCTTTTTTTTTATTCTAACACACTACTTCTACAGTTTAGCTCAATGAATGATCATGGTACACACATAGTTATTTACAATCTTTGGGAGGATGACCAACGAGAGCTGGAACTTGATTTTGGTGCTGATCGATATGTAAGTTCTTCATGGTCCTTGTGCTCATTTGTATATGGAAAATCGGTTGGTTTGTTGCTGCCTATTATTTTGGTTAGTTGCTCCCTATTATTTTCAGTGATACAATTGCTTTTCGCTTGATAGATGTATTTCTAACTATATCAGTAAAGTTACTTTTATTATTTGAAATGACAGGACATTCAACTTAGAGGCGTCAACCATGATGAGAAGAAGATACAAATGGCAGCACAATTCCCGAACTCCAGGCACTTCTTGACAGATCGACAGACATTCATTTTTAATTTTTATTTTTGAAAGGTGAGGATATTATTAAAATAGTTAAAAGCAAAAGGAAAACAAGGAAAATGAGCAACAAAAACATAAACTATACAAAAATTGTCACCACGACAGCCCAAGACCCCAACGAGGATTACAGCTTAGGAGCCCAATCCCTAAAAAGCACCAAAACCCGAGAGAAGGACTTTGAGGTTGAAGGAGTCTAGATAATAGAGTCTTATGCTCCTTCCTCTGTAATTCTCAGCCGAACAGACATTCATTAAGGGTATCGTATGCCATTTCATTATTCTGCTTTATTATATATGCTTTATGCTTTCTCTGTCCTATTTGACCTCTCCATCTTGAAGTAGAAGCGTTTTCCTAGCTATAACAAGCAAAGCAGTGTTTCGCTAGGAATCAAGAGATAAATCGAAGGTCCTAAGAATTAAAGACGGATGGATTCAAATCAAATAAATATCTAAACAAAATGCTGATAGATTGGAATTTTAAATGTAAATTCGGTTGAAAAATCATAGCTTCCGCAAGAATCTACTCATATGAAAGCTGATACACAGAAGATTACATTCTATTCCAAAACAGAAAACGCAGTAATTTCTGCATAAACTGAAAGATAGTGACCCTATCATCACTTACTCAACAAATGATTCAGTAGATCTGCACTTGCTACCAATGATTCTTATATTCTTTCCTACCAAAGACCCCACAAGAAAAAAGTGAATACTTGCTTGGATGTGGCACGTAAGCTACAAGCCTACAAGTGTAACTGATCACAGCTCAAATGCATTCATTTTTTCCAATAATCAAGCATGAATTATCTGATAGGAGAAGAAATATACACCTTTAAGAAACTGAGGAAAAGATAACCTTTCAACCATTTAAGATGATGAGTTGACATACCAGTATTATAACCATCCATTTTTTGTCATACACATGGACAAGCCTGATATTTTTTCACCAGCAGGAGAAACTTGGCTGGAAAAAAAAAACATAAATTGAATCTCTGAACTATTCCAAATGTCTGAAAATCAAGAGCAAATCAAATGAAGAAAGAATATTTTGCTTACCTTTGTGCAAATTGAGAAATGGTCAAAAATCAAACCAGCAGAATACTATTTCTATATGTTATTAAAAGAAAAAATAATAATAAAATAAAAGAAGAAAAAAGAAGTTCAAAGCATATGTTTAATCATGAACAAAAATTAATCTAAAAGCCCCACCAATGGGTCCCATACATAAACTTTGAATAATTCTTAACCCTGTTTAAAAAGTCATCATATGTTTACAAAAGTCCATTTAAAAAATTAAAAAAAAAAGCCCCAAAATGAAACGAAATGAAATGTCCATCAAATTTATAAAAGCTCCAATGAAATTCTTCGTATCCACCTAAAATCAAATGAAATGAAATCGAATCAAATCAAATTAAATAAAATGAAAAAAAAAAGTATAGAGAAAAGCTTACCCGAGCTTTTTCCCGAATCCTCTGACAGCTCCTCGGCCTCCTCACTTACCATCTCCTCCAATTTTTGAACATTCAGTAAGATGTTTTGGACCTCAGGATCGAGATTGTCAATGATATAACCTACTTTATCATTAAAACTAAGACTATCACTTCTAAGTTGCATTACACAAGCATCATAATTTAGCATAGACACATTATTATGAATTTTCCTAACTTCTTTTAAAATGTCACCGTATTCCAGATTGTAAAAATCTCGGATCAATTGTTCAAGATGGCAATTGCAAGCCATGGTTGTATTCGCAACATAAAAATAGTCTCCAGAAAAACGGTGAACTTCCTCGTCAGTACTTGGAGAGTGCAACTGGTCAATTGCATCTTCTACAGTATGTTTGAAAAGATTGACAACGGTCTCTAGCATTTCAAAAGTCTTTATATTTTCAGTTGCGAAGTCGGGGGCATTCATGTTTTTGTTCTTGTTTGTAGAGTTTTCGTTCCTACTTGACTAAGAACGTTGCTGAAATCATAATGGCGCAAGAGATGGGGGATTTGACATAGATATAGATGAGGTGGTAGAAACAGAACCACAAAAGAAGATGTTTGAGAAAGATGGACGTTTTTTGAAAACTTTACCAGGACTAAACATGTTTTGGGAGAAAAATAGTATTAAAAAAAAGACTAAGTAGGGATGAATATGGCACTGAACGGCTTATATAGAGGACGATGAACGGTAGAATCACCATTGGTGAACTCGACAGAGCCACCGCCGCACAGTAACTAGAAAGAGAGGGAGTAAATCATACCTTTGCCGTTTGAGGGAAGGGGAGATTGAGACAGGAAGGAGTCCCTCAAGCTGTTGAGAAAGCTTGCTTTACCGTTTGAGGGGGGAGACGGACACGGGAAGAAGGAGATTGGAGGGGAGAATGAATCCCAAAATCTACTAGTAACACCGATTGAAATAGAAGGGAGGGGATGCATCAGACGTTTCGCTCAATCCCCTCCCCCAACGACTTACGCTCTTGCCAGCTATCGCCGAAACCCTACAAGAGTCCGGTCATAGGCCTATCGAGTGTCGGAACTCTCTGTGCAAGGATGCAGCAGAACCATAACTATAGCATGCCTTTCGTCGAATATCTGATCTTCGATTCTCTGTCCAAAGGATGCTGAGAGAGGACGACGACGCGGATTAGCTGCTCCTGACGCTGCCCGACCGCATTGGGCCAGCTCAGCAAACTATCGCGTGACTTTCGTCCAGTCTCTGATCTCCGATCTCCGATTCTCCGCATAAGGATGCAGAGAAAACTATCGCACGACTTTCTGCAGACTCGGGGGCATTCATGTTTTTGTTCTTGTTTGTAGAGTTTTCGTCCCTACTTGAGTAGGAACGCTGCTGAAATCGTAATGGCGCAAGAGATGAGGGATTCGACATAGATATAGATGATGCGGTAGAAACAGAACGACAAAAGAAGACGTTTGAGAAAGATGGACGTTTTTTGAAAACTTGACCAAGACTAAACATGTTTTGGGAGAAAAATAACATAAAAAAAAGACAAAGTAGGGATGAATATGGCACTGAACGGCTTATATAGAGGACGATGAACAGTAGAATCACCATTAGTGATCTCGACAGAGCCACCGCCGCACAATAACTAGAAAGAGAGGGAGTAAATCATACCTTTGCCGTTTGAGGGAAGGGGGAAATTGAGACAGGAAGGAGTCCCTCAAGCTGTTGAGAAAGTTTGCTTTGCCGTTTGAGGGGGGAGACGGACACGGGAAGAAGGAGACTGGAGGGGAGAACGAATCCCAAAATCTAATAGTAACGCCGATTAAAACAGAAGGGTAGAGATGCATCAGACGTTTCGCCCAATCCCCTCCCCCAACGTCTGACGCTCTTTCCAGCTATCGCCGAAATCCTACAAGAGTCCGGTCATAGGCCTATCGAGTGTCTGAACTCTCTGTGTAAGGATGCAGCAGAACCATAACTATAGCGTGCCTTTCGTCAAATCTCTGATCTCCGATTCTCTGTCCAAAGGATGCTGAGAGAGGAAGACGACGCGGATTAGCTACTCTTGACGCTGCCCGACCGCATTGGGCCAGCTCAGCAAACTATCTCGTGACTTTCGTCTAGTCTCTGATCTCCGATCTCCGATTCTCCGCACAAGGATGCAGAGAAAACTATCGCACGACTTTCTGCAGACTCGGGGGCATTCATATTTTTGTTCTTGTTTGTAGAGTTTTCGTTCCTACTTGAGTAGGAACGCTGCTGAAATCATAATGGTGCAAGAGATGGGGGATTCGACATAGATATAGATGAGGCGGTAGAAACAGAACGACAAAAGAAGATGTTTAAGAAAGATGGACGTTTTTTGAAAACTTTACCAGGACTAAACATGTTTTGGAAGAAAAATAGTATAAAAAAAAGACTAAGTAGGGATGAATATGGCACTGAACGGCTTATATAGAGGACGATGAACGGTAGAATCACCATTGGTGATCTTGACAGAGCCACCGCCGCACAGTAACTAGAAAGAGAGGGAGTAAATCATACATTTACCGTTTGAGGGAAGGGGGAGATTGAGACAGGAAGGAGTCCCTCGAGCTGTTGAGAAAGCTTGCTTTGCCGTTTGAGGGGGGAGACGGACACGGGAAGAAGGAGACTGGAGGGGAGAACGAATCCCAAAATCTAATAGTAACGCCGATTGAAATAGAAGGGAGGGGATGCATCAGACGTTTCGCCCAATCCCCTCCCCCAACGTCTTACGCTCTTGCCAGCTATCGCCGAAACCCTACAAGAGTCTTGTCATAGGCCTATCGAGTGTCGGAACTCTCTGTGCAAGGATGCAGCAGAACCATAACTATAGCATGCCTTTCGTCGAATATCTGATCTCCGATTCTCTGTCCAAAGGATGCTGAGAGAGGACGACGACGAGGATTAGCTACTCCTAACGCTGCCCGACCGCATTGGGCCAGCTCAGCAAACTATCGCATGACTTTCGTCTAGTCTCTGATCTCCGATCTCCGATTCTCCGCACAAGGATGCAAAGAAAACTATCGCGTGACTTTCTGCAGACTCGGGGGCATTCATGTTTTTGTTCTTGTTTATAGAGTTTTCGTTCCTACTTGAGTAGGAACGTTGCTGAAATCGTAATGGCGCAAGAGTTGGGGGATTCGACATAGATATAGATGAGGCGGTAAAAACAGAACGGCAAAAGAAGATGTATGAGAAAGATGGACGTTTTTTGAAAACTTTACCAGGACTAAACATGTTTTGGGAGAAAAATAGTATTAAAAAAAAGACTAAGTAGGGATGAATATGGCACTGAACGGCTTATATAGAGGACGATGAACGGTAGAATCACCATTGGTGATCTCGACAGAGCCACCGCCGCACAGTAACTAGAAAGAGAGGGAGTAAATCATACCTTTGCCGTTTGAGGGAAGGGGGAGATTGAGACAGAAAGGATTCCCTCGAGCGGTTGCGAAAGCTTGCTTTGCCGTTTGAGGGGGGAGACGGACACGGGAAGAAGGAGACTGGAGGGGAGAACGAATCCCAACATTTAATAGTAACGCCGATTGAAACAAAAGGGAGGAGATGCATCAGACGTTTCGACCAATCCCCACCCCCAACGTCTGACGCTCTTTCCAGCTATCGATGAAACCCTACAAGATTCCGGTCATAGGCCTATCAAGTGTCGGAACTCTCTGTGCAAGGATGCAACAGAATCATAACTATAGCGTGCCTTTCGTCGAATCTATGATCTCCGATTCTCTGTCCAAATGATGCTAAGAGAGGAAGACGACGCGGATTAGCTACTCCTGACGCTGCCCGACCGCATTAGGCCAGCTCAGCAAACTATTGCGTGACTTTCGTCTAGTCTCTGATCTCCGATCTTCTATTCTCCGCACAAAGATACAGAGAAAACTATCGCACGACTTTCTGCAGACTCGGGAGGCATTCATGTTGTTGTTCTTGTTTGTAGAGTTTTCGTTCCTACTTGAGTAGGAACGCTGCTGAAATCGTAATGGCGCAAGAGATGGGGGATTCGACATAGATATAGATGAGGCGGTAGAAACTGAACGACAAAAGAAGATGTTTCAGAAAGATGGACGTTTTTTGAAAACTTTACGAGGACTAAACATGTTTTGGGAGAAAAATAGTATAAAAAAAGTATAAGTAGGGATGAATATGGCACTGAACGGCTTATATAGAGGATGATGAACGGTAGAATCACCATTGGTGATCTCGACAGAGCCACCGCCACACAGTAACTAGAAAGAGATGGAGTAAATCATACCTTTGTCGTTTGAGGGAAGGGGGAGATTGATACAGGAAGGAGTCCCTCGAGCTGTTGAGAAAGCTTGCTTTGCCGTTCGAGGGGGGAGACGGAGACGGGAAGAAGGAGACTGGAGGGGAGAACGAATCCCAAAATCTAATAGTAACGCCGATTGAAACAGAAGGGAGGAGATGCATCAGGCGTTTCGCCCAATCCCCTCCCCCAACGTCTTACGCTCTTGCCAGCTATCGCCGAAACCCTACAAGAGTCCGGTCATAGGCCTATCGAGTGTCTGAACTCTCTTTGCAAGGATGCAGCAGAACCTTAACTATAGCGTGCCTTTCGTCGAATATCTGATCTCCGATTCTTTGTCCAAATGATGCTGAGAGAAGAAGACGACGAGGATTAGCTACTCCTGAGGCTGCCCGACCGCATTGGGCCAGCTCAGCAAACTAT
Source organism: Liriodendron chinense (assembly GCA_003013855.2). Taxonomy (NCBI): domain Eukaryota; kingdom Viridiplantae; phylum Streptophyta; class Magnoliopsida; order Magnoliales; family Magnoliaceae; genus Liriodendron; species Liriodendron chinense. The sequence continues at coordinate 2,241,265 of ML058574.1, forward strand.
CGCGTGACTTTCGTCTAATCTCTGATCTCCGATCTCCAATTCTCTACACAAGGATGCAGAGAAAACTATCACGCGACTATCTGCAACCTCGGGGGCATTCATGTTTTTGTTCTTGTTTGTAGAGTTTTCATCCCTACTTGACTAGGAACGCTGCTGAAATCGTAATGGCGCAAGAGATGGGGGATTCGACATAGTTATAGATGAGGCGGTAGAAACAGAACGACAAAAGAAGATGTTTGAGAAAGATGGACGTTTTTTGAAAACTTTACCAGGACTAAATATGTTTTGGGAGAAAAATAGTATAAAAAAAAAGACTAAGTAGGGATGAATATGGCACTGAACGGCTTATATAGAGGACGATCAACGGTAGAATCACCATTGGTGATCTCGACAGAGCCACTGCTGCACAGTAACTAGAAAGAGAGGGAGTAAATCATACATTTGCCGTTTGAGGGAAGGGGGGGATTGACACAGGAAGGAGTCCCTCGAGCTGTTGAGAAAGCTTGCTTTGCCGTTTGAGGGGGGAGACGGACACGGGAAGAAGGAGACTGGAGGGGAGAACGAATCCCAAAATCTAATAGTAACGCCGATTGAAATAGAAGGGAGGGGATGCATCAGACGTTTCGCCCAATCCCCTCCCCCAACGTCTTACGCTCTTGCCTGCTTTCGCCGAAACCCTACAAGAGTCCGGTCATAGGTCTATTGAGTGTCGGAACTCTCTGTGCAAGGATGCAGCAGAACCATAACTATAGCGTGTCGTTCGTCGAATATCTGATCTCCGATTCTCTGTCCAAAGGATGCTGAGAGAGAACGACGACGCGGATTAGCTACTCCTGAGGCTGCCCAACCGCGTTGGGCCAGCTCAGCAAACTATCGCGTGACTTTCGTTTAGTCTCTGATCTCCGATCTCTGATTCTCCGCACAAGGATGCAGAGAAAACTATCGCGCGACTTTCTGCGGACTCGGGGGCATTCATGTTTTTGTTCTTGTTTGTAGAGTTTTCGTCCCTACTTGACTAGGAACGCTGCTGAAATCGTAATGGCGCAAGAGATGGGGGATTCGACATAGTCATAGATGAGGCGGTAGAAACAAAACGACAAAAGAAAATGTTTGAGTAAGATGGACGTTTTTTGAAAACTTTACCAGGACTAAATATGTTTTGGGAGAAAAATAGTATAAAAAAAGACTAAGTAGGGATGAATATGGCACTGATTGGCTTATATAGAGGACGATGAACGGTAGAATCACCATTGGTGATCTCGACAGAGCCACCGCCGCACAGTAACTAGAAAGAGAGGGAGTAAATCATACCTTTGCCGTTTGAGGGAAGGGGGAGATTGAGACAGGAAGGAGTCCCTCGAGCTGTTGAGAAAGCTTGCTTTGCCGTTTGAGGGGGGAGACGGACACGGGAAGAAGGAGACAGGAGGGGAGAACGAATCTTCAAATCTAATAGTAACGCCGATTGAAACAGAAGGGAGGAGATGCATCAGACGTTCGCCCAATCCCCTCCCCCAACGTCTTACGCTCTTGTCAGCTATCGCCGAAACCCTACAAGAGTCCGGTCATAGGCCTATCGAGTGTCGGAACTCTCTGTGCAAGGATGCTGCAGAACCATAACTATAGCGTGCCTTTCGTCGAATATCTGATCTCCGATTCTCTGTCCAAAGGATGCTGAGAGAGGACGACGACGCGGATTAGCTACTCCTGAGGCTGCCCGACCGCATTGGGCCAGCTCAGCAAACTATCGCGTGACTTTCGTCTAGTCTCTGATCTCCAATCTCCGATTCTCCGCACAAGGATGCAGAGAAAACTATCGCGCGACTTTCTGCAGACTTGGGGGCATTCATGTTTTTGTTCTTGTTTGTAGAGTTTTCGTCCCTACTTGAGTAGGAACGCTGCTGAAATCGTAATGGCGCAAGAGATGGGGGGATTCGACATAGATATAGATGAGGCGGTAGAAACAGAATGGCAAAAGAAGATGTTTGAGAAAGATGGACGTTTTTTGAAAACTTTACCAGGACTAAACATGTTTTGGGAGAAAAATGGTATAAAAAAAAGACTAAGTAGGGATGAATATGGCACTGAACGGCTTATATAGAGGACGATGAACGGTAGAATCACCATTGGTGATCTCGACAGAGCCACCGCCGCACAGTAACTAGAAAGAGAGGGAGTAAATCATACCGTTGCAGTTTGAGGGAAGGGGGAGATTGAGACAGAAAGGAGTCCCTCGAACGGTTGCGAAAGCTTGCTTTGCAGTTTGAGGGGGGAGACGGACACAGGAAGAAGGAGACTGGAGGGGAGAACGAATCCCAAAATCTAATAGTAACGCCGATTGAAACAAAAGGGAGGAGATGCATCAGACGTTTCGCCCAATCCCCACCCCCAACGTCTGACGCTCTTTCCAGCTATCTTTGAAACCCTACAAGAGTCCGGTCATAGGCCAATCGAGTGTCTGAACTCTTTGTGCAAGGATGCAGCAGAACCATAACTATAGCGTGCCTTTCGTCAAATCTCTGATCTCCGATTCTCTGTCCAAAGGATGCTGAGAGAGAAAGACGACGCGGATTAGCTACTCCTGACGCTACCCGACCGCATTGGGCCAGCTCAGCAAACTATTGCGTGACTTTCGTCTAGTCTCTGATCTCCAATCTTCGATTCTCCACACAAGGATGCAGAGAAAACTATCGCGCGACTTTCTATAGACTCGGGGGCATTCATGTTTTTGTTCTTGTTTGTAGAGTTTTCGTCCCTACTCGAGTAGGAACGCTGCTGAAATCCTAATGGTGCAAGAGATGGGGGATTGGACATAGATATAGATGAGGCGGTAGAAACAGAACGACAAAAGAAGATGTTTCAGAAAGTTAGACGTTTTTTCAAAACTTTACCAGGACTAAACATGTTTTGGGAGAAAAATAGTATAAAAAAGACTAAGTAGGGATGAATATGGCACTGAACGGCTTATATAGAGGATGATGAACGGTAGAATCACCATTGGTGATCTCGACAGAGCCACCGCCGCACAGTAACTAGAAAGAGAGGGAGTAAATCATACTTTTATCATTTGAGGGAAGCGGGAGATTGATACAGGAAGGAGTCCCTCGAGCTGTTGAGAAAGCTTGCTTTGCCGTTCGAGGGGGGAGACGGAGACGGGAAGAAGGAGACTGGAGGGGAGAACGAATCCCAAAATCTAATAATAATGCCGATTCAAACAGAAGGGAGGGGTGCATCAGACGTTTCGCCCAATCCCCTCCCCCAACGTCTTACGCTCTTGCCAGCTATCGCCGAAACCCGATAAGAGTCCGGTCATAGGCCTACCGAGTGTCTGAACTCTCTGTGCAAGGATGCAGCAGAACCATAAATATAGCGTGCCTTTCGTCGAATCTCTGATCTCTGATTCTCTGTCCAAAGGATGCTGAGAGAGGAAGACGACGCGGATTAGCTACTCCTGATGCTGTCCGACCGCATTGGGCCACCTCAGCAAACTATCGCGTGACTTTCGTCTAGTCTCTGATCTCCGATCTCCGATTCTCCGCACAAGGATGCAGAGAATACTATCGCGCGACTTTCTGCAGACTCGGGGGCATTCATGTTATTGTTCTTGTTTGTAGAGTTTTCGTTCCTACTTGAGTAGGAACATTGCTGAAATCGTAATGGCGCAAGAGATGGGGGATTCGACATAAGATATAGATGAGGCGGTAGAAACAGAACGACAAAAGAATATGTTTAAGAAAGATGGACGTTTTTTGAAAACTTTACCAGGACTAAACATGTTTTGGGAGAAAAATAGTATAAAAAAAAGACTAAGTAGGGATGAATATGGCACTGAACGGCTTATATAGAGGACGATGAACGGTAGAATCACCATTGGTGATCTCGACAGAGCCACCGCCGCACATTAAGTAGAAAGAGAGGGGGTAAATCATACCTTTGCCGTTTGAGGGAATGGGGAGATTGAGACAGGAAGGAGTCCCTCGAGCTGTTGAGAAAGCTTGCTTTGCCGTTTGAGGGGGAAGACGAAGACGGGAAGAAGGAGACTGGAGGGGAGAACGAATCCCGAAATCTAATAGTAACGCCGATTCAAATAGAAGGTAGGAGATGCATCAGACGTTCGCCCAATCCCCTCCCCCAACGTCTTACGCTCTTGCCAGCTATCGCCGAAACCCTACAAGAGTCCGGTCATAGGCCTATCGAGTGTCTGAACTCTCTTTGCAAGGATGCAGCAGAACCTTAACTATAGCGTGCCTTTCGTCGAATATCTGATCTCCGATTCTCTATCGCGTGACTTTCGTCTAGTCTCTGATCTCCGATATCCGATTCTCCACACAAGTATGCAGAGAAAACTATCGCCTGACTTTCTACAGACTCGGGGGCATTCATGTTTTTGTTCTTGCTTGTAGAGTTTTCGTCCCTACTTGAGTAGGAATGCTGTTGAAATCGTAATGGCGCAAGAGATGGGGGATTCGACATAGATATAGATGAGGCGGTAGAAACTGAACGACAAAAGAAGATGTTTGAGAAAGATGGACGTTTTTTGAAAACTTTACCAGGACTAAATATGTTTTGGGAGAAAAATAGTATAAAAAAAGACTAAGTAGGGATGAATATAGCACTGAACGGCTTATATATAGGACGATGAACGGTAGAATCACCATTGGTGATCTCGACAGAGCCACCGCCGCACAGTAACTAGAAAGAGAGGGGGTAAATCATACCTTTGCCGTTTGAGGGAATGGGGAGATTGAGACAGGAAGGAGTCCCTCGAGCTGTTGAGAAAGCTTGCTTTGTCGTTTGAGGGGGAAGACGAAAATGGGAAGAAGGAGACAGGAGGGGAGAACGAATCTTCAAATCTAATAGTAACGCCGATTGAAACAGAAGGGAGGAGATGCATCAGAAGTTCGCCCAATCCCCTCCCCCAACGTCTTACGCTCTTGTCAGCTATCGCCGAAACCCTACAAGAGTCCGGTCATAGGCCTATCGAGTGTCTGAACTCTCTGTGCAAGGATGCAGCAGAACCTTAACTATAGCTTGCCTTTCGTCGAATATCTGATCTCCGATTCTCTGTCCAAATGATGTTGAGAGAGGAAGACGACGCGGATTAGCTACTCCTGACGCTGCCCGACCGCATTGGGCCAGCTCAGCAAACTATCGCGTGACTTTCGTCTAGTCTCTGATCTCCGATCTCCGATTCTCCGCACAAGGATGCAGAGAAAACTATCGCGCGACTTTCTGCAGACTCAGGGGCATTCATGTTTTTGTTCTTGTTTGTAGAGTTTTCGTCCCTACTTGAGTAGGAACGCTGCTGAAATAGTAATGGCGCAAGAGATGGGGGATTCGACATAGATATAGATGAGGCGGTAGAAACAGAACGGCAAAAGAAGATGTTTGAGAAAGATGGACGTTTTTTGAAAACTTTACCAGGACTAAACATGTTTTGGGAGAAAAATAGTATAAAAAAAGACTAAGTAGGAATGAATATGGCAGTGAACGGCTTATATAGAGGACGATGAACGGTAGAATCACCATTGGTGATCTCGACAGAGCCGCCGCCGCACAGTAACTAGAAAGAGAGGGAGTAAATCATACATTTGCCGTTTGAGGGACGGGGGAGATTGAGACGGGAAGGACTCCCTCGAGCTGTTGAGAAAGCTTGCTTTGCCGTTTGAGGGGCAAGACGGAGACGGGAAGAAAGAGAATGGAGGGGAGAACGAATCCCAAAATCTAATAGTAACGCCGATTGAAATAGAAGGGAGGAGATGCATCAGACGTTTCTCACAATCCCTACCCCCGACGTCTTACGCTCTTGCCAGCTATCGTCAAAACCCTACAAGAGTCCGATCATAGGCGTATCGAGTGTCTGAACTCTCTGTGCAAGGTGGCAGCAGAACCATATCTATAGCGTGCCTTTCGTCGAATCTCTGATCTCCGATTCTCTGTCCAAAGGATGCTCAGAGAGGAAGACGACGCGGATTAGCTACTCCTGACGCTGCCCAACCGCATTGGGCCAGCTCAGCAAACTATCGCGTGACTTTCGTCTAGTCTCTGATCTCCGATCTCTGATTCTCCGCACAAGGATGCAGAGAAAACTATCGCGCGACTTTTTGCAAACTCGAGGGCATTCATGTTTTTGTTCTTGTTTGTAGAGTTTTCGTCCCTACTTGAGTAGGAACGCTGCTGAAATCGTAATGGCGCAAGAGATGAGGGATTCGACATAGATATAGATGGGGTGGTAGAAACAGAACGACAAAAGAAGATGTTTGAGAAAAATGGACATTTTTTGAAAACTTTACCAGGACTAAACATGTTTTGGGAGAAAAATAGTATAAAAAAAAAGACTAAGTAGGGATGAATATAGCACTGAACGGCTTATATAGAGGACGATGAACGGTAGAATCACCATTGGTGATCTCGACAGAGCCGCCGCCGCACAGTAACTAGAAAGAGAGGGGGTAAATCATACCTTTGCCGTTTGAGGGAATGGGGAGATTGAGACAGGAAGGTGTTCCCCAAGCTGTTGAGAAAGCTTGCTTTGCCGTTCGAGGGGGAGACGGAGACGGGAAGAAGGAGACTATGACCGGACTCTTGTAGGGTTTTTTTAGTGTGGGATCTGGCCGTTGGACCTATCGACTCCGGTCATAGGCCTATCGAGTAATTTTTGGTGTGGCCGATCTGGCCGTTGGACCTTCCTCATTATTGGTCTCATTTGATAGGACTGATCTTAGAAACGTAATGGATGGAGTGGATAAACAGATATATCACGGTGGCCCCTCCACAGTTACGTTCATAATGAGGAAGGACGCAATCCGACTCCGGCTTACGGCTCATGCATTTATTGCAGGTAGTTTTAAGGGGGAAGCGGATTGCGCAGTGAATAGCTCATGCATTTATTGCAGGTAGTTTTAAGGGGGAAGCGGATTGCGTAGCGCGTAGCTCATGCTTTTAGTGCAGTAGTTTTAAGGGGCGTTTACTCAAGAGTTTACTCAGTAAGTTGGGCCACGAGAAAAGTGTGAACTGAGCGTCAACCATTGAAAAATTCTTGCGGGCTACAGAAGTTTCGGATCCATACTATATTTGTTTTTCCCCTTCATCCATGTCTTTTTCATCTTATGAACATTTTGGATGACAAAAAAAAATCACTGTGGGTCCTGGAAATGTTTCAACGGTGGAAATCATTATTCCCAATGTTTCCTATGGCATGGTCCACTTGAGCTTTGGATATGCTTCAATTTTAGACTCAACCTCTAAAGTGAGCTTTAAAAACTGATGAACGGTGTGGATAAAGCACACACATTCACAGTGGACCCAAATGAGTTTACTTACGAAAAGAGCAAACTAGTACGCAATTGGATTTCGTTTTAGGGCTGTTTTTTTTTTATTTATTTATTTTGCGTAGATTGGGTACTACCCCACCAAAGAGTAAAGACGGTCGGAGCTCTATGAGGTCCACCGTAAGTGATGTGTTTTATCCACGACGTCTATCTATTTTGAAAGATAATTTTAATACATGAACTCAAAAATTAGGTAATTTGAAAGTTAAAGTGGACCACACGACATAAAGAAGGGTGGATTGAACTCTTACCGTTGAAAAATATCCTAAGACCCACCGTTATGTTTATCTTCCATCCAATTTGTTTATAAGATCTCACAGACCTGTACAAAGAGAAATCATAAATATGAGATTTGATCTAAACTTTCTGTTGCCCCCAAGAAATTTTCAACGGTAGTTTTTAAATCACTACTGCTTCATGTGATTTGGTCCCCATGAACCTTCAATCTTCTTAACTACTTTTGAGTTCATAGCTTGAAATTACCTATAAAAATAGATGGACAACTTGGATAAAACATATGACTTACCGTTAATCCCATAAAGCCCCTGACATGACGGTCATTTTAAGGCTCGCGTTGGACACACCACGTGAATTAGAGGATCTAATCATGATTTTACACCGTTCGCTATGGTATGGCCCACCTAAGTCTTGAATTTGGTTGAAATTTTGGATTTAATGGTGAAAATATTACGGAAAATCTAATGGACAGAGTGGATCCGATGCATTTTAATTCCGCACAGCAATCGAATGTGTGTCAAGCCCTCCAACGTCCCTACGCAAGTTTCGCTAGCGGAGTCCCAACAGAAAGTCTGCAGGGCGGAAGCCCACGTAAGTGGAAAGAGTTCGCAAAGCTCATGAGAACACATTGGCTCGCGGAGTCCCCAACGTACGCGGATTGGCTAGTGACCTTGTCACTTGTCACTTGCCAATGGTCAGTGGTTGGTGCTTCATGGGTCCACTATGATATATGTGTTTCATCCATGCCATCCATTAATTTTTTCAGATCATTTGATGGCATGATCCCAAAAATAAGATAGTTCTGAATGTCAAGCAGACGTCATCACTGGAAACAGTATTGATAGAATGCCCACCATTAAAAAACTTCACGATGAAAAAAAGAGTTTTGGATAAAGCTTATTTTTTTCCCTCCATCCATGTCTGCATGATGTAATCAAATGGATGTCAAATAAACATTATAGTGTGCCCTAGGAGGCTTTAATGGTGGACATTCAATCACTACTATTTTCCTGTGGTGTGGTCCACCTGAGGTTTAGATCTGCCTAATTTTTTGGTTCAAGTTCGAAATTGATATGTAAAATTGGATGGACAGTTCGGATATATATAACACACACATCAAGGTGAGGCCCACATATTACCAATGCAGTTGTAAGGAGGTGGCTAGTGGTGGGTGCTATGTGGCCCCAACATGATGTATGTGTATAATCCATGCCATTCATCTATTTTTTCATATCATTTTAAGTCTTGATCGCAAAAGATAACGTAGATCTAAATCTTAGGTGGACCACACCATAGTATAACAGCAATGATTGAATGTCCATTATTAAAAACCTCCTAAGGCCTACTATAATTGTAACAACCCCAAAATTTCAGCACTCGAGTACGGAGACTCTGATCCCGAGTTCTCGAGTGTTAACCTAATAAAATGCTATTTTAGGAATGTCACGCATGGAAAATGTACCCATGTGTGTCCTCAATCAAATTTGCATTCATTCCATTCACAAATAATTAGAGTAATGCATTTCAATTAGCGGATCATAAGCAAAGCGGAGGTAATTAAATCAAAAAATATAAGGCTAACACCCTAGATGTACAATTCAATCGTAGTGTAAGCCCATATGAGAACTATACGAATCGCAATAAAAGTAATAGGAAGGGAAAATACATCTACCCAAAAAGGATGAAGTTAAAAGACTACAAGGCACCCGTGCGCACCACCATCAGGTCCTATTCTTGAGACATCTGCATACGTCAAATGGAAGGCGTCAAAACGCCAACATAGTGAAGAAATAACCCCAAGGTTAGACTTGGTATATTTAAATTATAAACAGGTTCACATAAATGTATTATTCTTAAGCATGTTGTCAAATCAAACAAGTTTAGGTAATGTCCACATACAAATCATACATCATCCTAAGCTAGTTGAATAAATGCATGGATGTCATAATTTCGCACACAATGCATGTCCCGGGCAAGCCCTAGCCCTACCAACTGGTATCAGAATCCACAGTCCACCTGTCTAGCGGGTCGTAAGTCGTGACCAAGTACACAACCCGGATAACACAGAGAAATGACACGAGGTGCTCAAGGTAGCGTTGGCGCCACATCAAGCAACCAGGCTACACAAGTCCCCCTCAAATGCAATGTCATGTATGCATGATTAATTAAAGTATTTATTAGTCCAATTCATTCAGCAAATTGGTGAAGCTAGAATATCACATCGTATCGTAAAGTCTAATCGGGACTATCTGCCTCCCTGCGATGCGTCACCAATCATCATCAGTAATCCCTTGATCCAAGGTTGAGTTATCCTACCAGGAAAGCTTGGTTCGACCGTGACTCGTCAGCCACGCCCAAATCAAAGCGGAAGGTCTCATATCTCAAATATCAAATACGATTAATTTATACAGAGGTACGGGCATTTCACTTGATTATCAGAGTAATATTGTCCGCTTTAAGCCCCGACCGACTAGAGCGCTATTTTCGAAGGGGGTTCGTATTAGACGGCTCACCCCAACCCGCACTCGGACCACAGCCCGGATGAACCCTCACGGATTTGTTTCTGCATAGCGAAAGCCATACAGAACCCGTCACTCAGAACTAACCCAATGCACGCCCGGGTGGTTCGAACCACAATCTGTCACCCTTGTCAATGCTCACTGGTCACTACGAGGAGGCACCACCCCAGCGTAGGCCGACAACTCAAACACGGTGTCCCGTATCACCATGCTTGGCTCATGAGACTTGATAAATCGAGTCTTAATATGGTTTTAAGTATACTATTCACAGTGGGAATGATGGTATTCTAGATTCTATAAAGTGTGATTCAACAATGAAATACAAGAATGATTAACTCTGAATGGGGCTTATTCGGTGGACCCAAGTGGACAACGAAAAACTAACAATGGCCACTATCGGTCGACCATGTCCTGCTTGGCCGGTCAAATAAATTTGTGACGGCCAACCTAGTAGCAGGCAGTACAATATATCAAATGGTTGTCAGAGCTTAATCCAAAGCAACACTTATTATAATGACAATTTAGGTTATTAAATACCTAATCATAAACATATCCAAGCACCTGGCCCGACCGACTAGCCCGACCGATCCAAAGGACCCGGATGATACAGGGCGTCACATACATCTACAAGCATAGATATATTACAATATTGTAAATTTATATCATTCAGGCATTTCATCGAGCATGTTATCAATCAAACAATAATAGAGGCATTTCATCGAACATGTTATATACACATTAACAATTAATATATAAACTCAAGCAATCATTAATTAGGATTTCTCGAGAGTAAGCATGAGGGTAGATCTTCACCTTATAGTTGAAATTCGGAGATTCGAATACGGTCTGAACGTCGGAAATTGGAGAATACCTTAATGTAACAACCCGAAATTTCGGCACCCGAGTACGGAGACTCTGATCCCGAGTTCCCGAGTGTTAACTAAATAAAATGCTATTTTAGGAATGCCACACGTGGAAAATGCACCCACGTGTGTACTCAATCAGATTTATATTCATTCCATTCACAATTAATCAGAGTAACGCATTTCAATTAGCGGATCATAAGCAAAGCGGAGGTAACTAAATCTAAAAATATAGGGCTAACACCCTAGATGAACAATTTAATCGCAGTGTAAGCCCATATGAGAATTATACGAATCACAATAGATGTAATAGAAAGGAAAAATACAACTACCAAGAGGGACGAAGTTAGAAGACTACTAAGGCGCCCGTGCACGCCACCAACTGGTCCTATTCTTGAGACATCTGCATATGTCAAATAGAAGGCGTCAAAACGCCAACATAGTGAAGAAATAACCCCAAGGTTAAACTCGGAATATTTAAATTATAAACAGGTTTATATAAGTATATTATTCTTAAGCATGTTTTCAAATCAATCAAATTTAAGTAATGTCCACATACAAATCATACATCATCCTAGGCTAGTTGATTAAATGCATGGATGTCATGATTCCGCACACAATGCATGTCCCGGGCAAGCCCTGGCCCGACCAACTGGTATCAGAATCCACAGTCCACCTGTCTAGCAGGTCGTAAGTCGTGACTGAGTACACAGCCCGGATGACACAGAGAAATGACATGAGGTGCTCAAGATAGCGCTGGCGCCACATTAAGCAACCGGGCTATACGAGTCCCCCTCAAATGCAATGTCATGTATGCATGATTAATTAAAGTATTTATTAGTCCAATTCATCCAGCAAATTGGTGAAGCCAGAATACCACGTCTTATCGTAAAGTCTAACCGGGACTATCTGGCTCCCTGTGATGCGTAACCAATCATCGCCAGTAACCCCTCGATCCAAAGTTGAGTTATCCTACCATGAAAGCCTTGTTCGACCGTGACTCGTCAGCCACGACCAAATCAAAGCGGAAGGTCTCATATCCCAAATATCAAATACGATTAATTTATTCAGAGGTGCGGGCGTTTCACTCGGAATTATCCCAATGCACGCCCGGGTCGTTTGAATGGTGCACAGGCACGCAAACATCGGCCAAGATCACATTTGTCACAAGGGCCATTCGAACAACAATCGGTCACCCCTGTCAATGCTCACTGGTCACTACAGGGAGGCACCACCCCAGTGTAGGCCGACAGCTCACACACGGTGTCCCATACCACCATGCCTGGCTCATGAGACTTGGTGGATCGAGTCGCAATATGGTTTTAAGTGGACCATTCACAGTGGGAACGATGGTATTCTAGATTCCATAGGATGTGATTCAAGAATGAAATACAAGAATGATTAGCTCTGATTTGGGCTTATTCGATGGACCCAAGAGGACGACGACAAACTAACAATGGCCACTATCGGTTGACTGTGTCCCGCTTGGTCGATCGAATAAGTCCGTGACTGCCAACCTAGTGGCAGGCAGTACACTATATCCACGGTTTTCAGAGCTTAATCCAAAGCAACGGATACCTTATTATAATAGTAATTTAGGTTATTAAATAATTAATCATAAACATATCTAAGCATCTGGCTCGACCGACTAGCCCGACCGATCCAAAGGACCCGGATGACATAGCCCGGATGACACAGGGCGCCACATACATCCACAATCATAAATATATTACAATATTGTAAATTTACATCATTCAGGCATTTCATCGAGCATGTTATGAATCAAACAACCATAGAGGCATTTCATCGAACATGTTATGCACACATCAACAATTAACATATAAACTTAAGCATTCATTAATTAGGATTTGTTGAGAGTAAGCTTGAGGGTAGATCTTCACCTTGGAATCGAAATTACTCGATTCGGATGAGGCCGGAGCGATCCAAATACGGTCTGAACGCCGGAAATTGGAGAATACCTCAATGACCTACAATGAATCACAAATCTAGCGTTAATCAATTAGGGTTTAACTAATTAAATGTTTAATTAGGGTTTAGGGTTTTGGTATCTCGAATTTGGGAAAATCCCAAATCGATTCAACGAATTGGGGCCCAAATTCGGTGCACCGTCGGAATCCCAACGAAGTTGAGCTTGGTTACGGCTTCTACAAAGCGTGGGCCACACCCAGTCGATGATCGGGATCCCAAATCCTAGCAAGAGGAACCCTAGGGTTAGGGTTTCGTTGGAAACAAATAGGGGTTTTTAACCCTAATGATCCAAAAATGAAGAAAATGGAAGGAAGAGGAAAAGAAGAGATAGATGAACACCTTACCTGGCATGAGGAGGAGAATCCGACCCGAAGCCACCGGATTTTGGCCGGAGAAGACGCGAGAACGGACATAGAGGCCGGAGAGATCTTGGAAATTCGAGATTTCTAAGGTTGGAGGAGGATTTGAGGAAGAAAGGAGGTTTGAGAAGGAAGAAAGAGAGCTAGGAGGGCTTAGGAGCAAAGGGGAGAAGAGAGTGGAGGAAAGAAATGAGAGAGAGATGGATCGAATGGGGTTTGCAACCCCCATTTTATAACCGTCCAGCCGCGACCGGTCGGCCGGTCGCAGATCCGGTCAGCCGAATCCCACTGTCCATCCGTTGTTCTTCCCAAAAAGGGCAGCAGCACAACCGGTCGACCGGTTGTCAAACCGGTCGGCCGGTCGTCCCTTGGCCATTTTCTCTGAAAATTTCAGCTTTCTTCCCTGCACAGTGAGTTCCTACACAATCCAGGCTACTTGTCAGCCTTATTTACAAAATAACATTTAAGTAAATGTCACATTTAATTTATGTTTCCATTTACTTTAAGTTATTTATGTAAATAAGGAAGTACCCCCCATTTGGATTCAATAAAAAATACTAGAAAATTGAAATCCCAATAATAAAGATTTTGATTTTCCTCTCCAAGTACAAATTGCAACTTTTTGGCATTTCCAAAACATAGCGCCTTTTAAATGAGAGGGTTTTTGCCAAATCTAAACCGTTCAAAAAATCTGAAATACCTCAAATAGGCTAAAACACCAAGGTCCGGTAAAATATTCATGATAGTCTCGTCGATCTACGTGTGGATTGATAATTCAGGGTTCTTTACTTAGTCTCTACAAACAGCGACATACCCGAGTCAACCCAATTGTCGGAAAACTCTTCCGAACCATGTGATCTTCCAACTCTTAAACTAATTCCATCATTTCTTTGGTAAAAACATTCATTTTAGTCCCCAATATATGTGAACACACGTGCGGGTACGCCTATAACCGACACACCGAAGGTAATGTCCAAAGACTTCCAATTTTCAAGTTAGTGAAAATCCGGGGCGTTACACTTAATTACCTACAATGAATCACAAATCTAGTGTTAATCAATTAGGGTTTACTCTAATTAAAGTCCTAATTAGAGTTTAGAGTTTTAGTATCTCGGATTTGGAAAAACCCCAAATCGATTCGGTGAATCGGGCCGGAGTTGGGGCACAACGAAATCCACATGGAGCCTTGCCCGATCACGACTTCCACAATGCACGGGTCGCACCAATATGATAGTCGGGGCCCCGAACCCTAACATGAGCAAACCCTAGGTTAGGGTTTCGACTAAAACAAATGGGTTTCTAACCCTAATGACATAAAAATGAAGAAAATGGAGAGAAGAGATGGAAGAAAAGGTATAAGAACATCTTACCTAGCATAGGAAGCTAAATCTGACCCAAAGCCACCGGATTTTGACCGGAGAAGATGTGAGAACAGACATGGGGACGAAGAGATCTTGGAAATTCGAGATTTCCACGGACATGGCGAAGGATTTGAGGAAGGAATGGGGTTTAAGAAGGGAGGAAGAGAGCTAGGAGGGCTTGAGAGGAAAGGGGAGAAGAGGAAGAATGAGAGAAATGAGAGAGAGAGAGAGAGAGAGAGAGAGAGAAGAGAGAGAGAGAGAGAGAGAATGGGGTTTGCAAACCCCCCCCCCCCCCCCCCCCCAAAAAAAAAACCGATCAGCCACAACCGATCGGCCGGTCCTAGATCCAGTCGGCCGGATCACGCTGACCATCAGTTTTTCCCCCATAAGGGGCAACAGCAACCAATCGGCCGATTGTCAATCCGGTCGGCCGGTTGTCCCTTGTCCATTTTCTTCTCAAAATACAGGGTTCCTCCCCTACACAGTGAGTTCCCTTCTAGTCCAAGCTACTTGACAGCCTTATTTACAAAATAACATTTAAGTAAATGTCATGTTTAATTTATGTTTCAATTTCTTCAAGTTATTTATGTAAATAAAGAAGTACCCCCCGTTTGGATTCAATAAAAAATACTAAAAAATCGAAATTCCAATAATAAAGATTTTAATTTTCCACTCCAAGTACAAATCACAACTTTTTCGCATTTTCAAAAAGTAGCTTCTTTTAAAAGAGATGGTTTTTGCGAAATCTAAACCTTTAAAAAATCAGAAATACCAAAAATAAGCTAAAACACCAAGGTCCGATAAAATATTCATGACAGTCTTATTGATCTACGAGTAGATTAATAATTCAAGGTTCTTTACTTAGTCTCTACAGACAACGACACACCTGAGTCAAACCGATCATCGGAAAACTCTTCTAAAATATTTGATCTTCAACTCTTAAACTAATTCCATCATTTCTTTTGCAAAAACATTCATTTTAGTCCCCAATATATGTGAACACGCGTGAGGGTACACACTATAATCGACAAACCGAAAGTAACGCCCAAGGACTTTCAATTCCTGAGTTAGTGAAAATCCGAGGCGTTACAATAATGTTCATCGAACATCCAACCTATTGATTAAGTCATATATATCCGGATGAAGGGGAAAAAACAAATATGTGCTTGATCCAAAACTTTTGTGGCCTCTAAGAAGTTTTTAAGAGTGGACGTCCAATCACTATTGTTGTTTCATGTGATGTCGTACGCTTGAAATTTGTCTCCAAGTCATTTTTTAGCTCATAGTATAAAATGATACGGAAAAAATGGATAACCAGCTTGGATGAAACACATACATCATCATGGGTCCACCAAGCACTCATCATTAGCTAGTGGCCAGTAGCAAGTCACTGGTGACACAGGGACGTCGTGGTAAGATGATCACCGTAACTCTCACTAGATGATGGATGGATGATTTAAACCCTTAAAAATTAATCATCTTAGAATATGTTCATCCAATAATCATCGGTCATTTTATTCATCTTTTAATGACCTTCAAAATGATAAAAGTTTAATAATTTTCTCCCAAGTGGAACTTAGGATCCAAGACCAAACGTGTGGATGACCATAGTTTAACAGGGGTATTTAACAATCTGAAAATCTGATTTGTCTCCAACTACTTTTATTATATTTATCTTGAATATACTTACCATGCTATTTGACTTGATCATATGTAACATGCTTAAATCATGCTAGATCATACGCATGTACATGGGACCTCATCTTTATCATTCAATATCTCGTCAGTAAATATTCGAACTTCGACCATTATTTTTTCATATACATATGAATCCTGATCTTCAATTTTATACGGTTAGAATTCATAAAGTTGGAGCTGTTTATGACATGCATGCATGACATAAACACACACGTGTGCACCCTCATTCCTTAATAGTTAAGGTGTACATAGCTTGGATATACCCTCAGGTTCATAGAAGGTCAGGATTACTTAGGAGAAATATGATTGTCACCTCACGATAGAATGACTTTCTGCATGTATGAAGTCCTCTAAGGAATCAAATGGATGGTGTGGATCGGGAAGATAGATGATGGTGGGGCCCATTCTAGCATGGCGTGTACACGATACTGAATGAACCACAATATATCAAAAGTTTATCTCTTAAGAACTGGACGTGGCGCCCATGCCTCGTCCGTACACGCCAAGTGTGCGCCCATCGCAAGCCACTCCAAGTCACCTGAAGATGATCAGATCTAGGTGAATCCCACTTCCCAACCTTAGATCCAAGCCATCCAAACCTTTCTTCTCCATCCTATTAAGGTATGTCCCAAATTTCAAAAGCTCTTTCTGAGTAAATTGACCATAATAACGACCTGAGTTGAGGGCCTTATACTGACAGTGGCCCAGATATCCATCTGATCAAGACCAATATTGGAACATGGGTCCTACATGACTTGACCCTACATTCTGAATGTGATAGATCTGACATACCTCCATCTCTAGGACAGAGATCACACTTGTCACATGTGGGACGTGCGGATGTCTACACCATCTCCGAATAGGACCATGTGGACCCCACACCCTGACGTGGAGTAGATAGATCTGCTTCACTACCACATCAAAGTGAAGTGGACCACTCGGATGGCTACCTCTGTCAATGTTGGCCCCACAATGAATTAACATTGTACATCTATTTTAAATTTGATCTCTGATAATATGGTAAACTCAATGGAGAAGGATCTGATTTAATTAGTTAAGTGGTGCTGTGGTCTTGAGGTAAAGTCCCATTCCAAATAAACGGCAGTTAAGTATGCAATTTCGATGTAATTTCTAAGTGTATGAGTATCATCCATTACGCTCTGCCAGAGTATCAAAGTTTTTTCTCTTTGCAAATACGGAATCCTCAGCACCTGTTTTTATGCATAAGACATTCAAGTTCTTTCTGGCCCACCATCTCGTATATGTAAAATCCCCTCTGTTAATAATGTGTACTCCTGGATTCTAGGCCATTTGGCCAAATGTCAGCTAGATTCACGATTCAGGTGGACCACACTACAGGAAACAACTTAAGAGGTTTTAGGTGCAATTTTACATTGTTCCTATTGTTACGGGACATTATGAGTATTTTATTTTCCCGATATTTTTATGAACGGTGAAAATGAGGTTTCTCACATGATGGACGGAGTGGATTCCAGTTAATAAAACATGGTGAGCCCCAAAGAGCTTGGCTGTTTTCCGCTCTCCATAAAACAGGTGTTGTAGACAATTGGGTCCAACAGACTTTCGGGTCAGCATGGCTAGTGTACATGGCTAATGGTTGGTTTAGGTGGGTGATTGACTTTCACCACAGGCCATGGTACAAGTGGACTGGATCGAATGGACGGTCGGTATTGAATAATTGATTTAATTAGTAAACTCAAATGAGCTCAAATCCCATTCCAACTAAACGGCAGCTAAGCTGGTTGGACTTAAGGTAAAGTCCAACCAATTGGACTTGAGAGTGCCTCTTTATATGTCACATGTGCAATTCATAAGTATCTGAGTATCATCCATCACACTTTCCAGAGTACCAAAGTTTTTCCCTTACAAATGCTTTTGAAAGTGATTAAAAAACCACCTAAAATGTAGTTCTTCTCGAGTACTCGTTGACCAGCATGGCACTCCCCATCCCCACGAAATCGGATTGCGTACTGAGTTACTCAGTACGAAGAGAGATATTGAGTAACTCTATTGGGCCTACCGTGAATGTATCGGAAATAGTGCTTGTTGAACACCTACCATTAAAAACTTCCTGGCGTCGATCATGATGTTTATTGACCATCCAATCTGTTGATAAGGTCACTCAGACAGGATGAAAGAAAAAAACAAATATCAGGTTGATAGAAAACTTTCGTGGCTCACAAAAGTTTTTTAATGATCATTAACTACTGTTTCTTTTGATGTGGTCGATTTGAAATTTTTATCAACTTCATCTTTTGTACCAAGGCGTAAAATAAGCTGTAAAACCAGATGAAGGGCATGGATATACAATTCATACACCCAGGTGGGCTCCTACGGTCAGGGTCCCACCCACATCGCTGGTTCCGGGGTTTCACCCAAGTCGCGCCCATTGCAGATTAGGTGTTACCCGGGTAACTAACAATTCAGTGGGTGTTACCCTTACCATAAGGCCCACCTTGATGATGCGTTGTATATCCATTCCGTCTATCCTTTTTTTAAGCCCATTTTAGAATGTAGTAACAAAACTTACTAAGATCAATCTCAGGTGGACTGCAACATAGGAAATAGTAGTGATTGAACGCTCACCATTAAAAACTACCCGCGCCCAAATCGTGGGTGGATTGGTTTGGTTGAGATTAAGGCTGAACCGGAACACGGCTCGGCACCGTACGGAGGCCCAATTTTATATATGAGATATTTCTCACTGTAAACTCTCCTTTTCACCCACCAGCAAAAGTAAATCCTCAAAAGTTTTCTTTCCCACTCTAAACTTTTGGAAAATTGTCGGACGAAAATACCCTTTCATCCTCCTCCACAGTCGTATTCCTCGTCCGTCTTCCTCCACCGGCGTCCATCGTCACCTACCTCCTCCGTCTTCCTCCACCGGCGTCCGTCGTCACCTACCTCCTCCGTCATCTTCCTTAGCCATCGTCTTCCTCGTTGGAGCGGTCGTCTTCATCGTTCGAGCGGCTGAAAATGGCTCACACATCCAAGCGTCGAAAAGGTATGCTAATATAAGTAAAAATGTGAAATGGATTGTGAAGTTTTTGTGAAAATGTGAAAATGAAAGTGGAAATACTAATGGAGGTGGGAATGGTAGTGAATGTGAAGTGTTTGTGAAAATGTGACAATGGAGGTGAAAATGAAATGGAAAGTGAATGTGAAGTGTTTGTGAAAATGTGACAATGGAGGTGAAAATGGAATGGAATGTGAAGTGTTTGTGAAAATGTGAAAATGAAGGTGAAAATGCTAATGGATATGGGAATGGTGGTGAATGTGAAATGATTGTGAAGATGTGAAAATGGAGGTTAAAACCCTCTGTGATCGGCCTAAAAATCATTGTGATCGGTCAAAGCCCACAGTCTATTCTGCCCTTGTGATCGGCCATTTTCGCCCCTGTGATCGGCCAAATTCTCTGTCATCGGTCAAAATGACCGATCACAGTGAAATCTGCCCCTGTGATCGGTCAAATGTATGTTTCCATGACTGTTCCTCATATTGCTTTGGTGGGTGAACCAGGGTTTACGTAACCTTGAAAAATAAGGATCCTTATTCAACAATCAACACCATTCTCCATGATTTCTTTGATATGATATTAAGAGTGGTTCTTATTGATGTGTGTTGTACGTGTGAAACATGGAAGTACTTCTGCAAATAAAGTAGTCTTTCCACATCAAAGAATGAAATGTGAAGGTTGCTGAACCATTCATTATTGCTCAATGGTGCATGGTGATCATAAATTTCATTTACAAGCCTATCTATCTTATATTATTTTGTAGCTGATATGCCCCTGATTATTTATTTTCATTGTTATAGCACTTGTCTAGAACCCCAAGTTGATTTTCATTGTTATTTTCATTTACATTCCTCGTGTTTGATTTCATTTTCTTGCAATTAAAGGGAAAGGAAAGAAAACCCATGCAATATTTGGAAGAGATAGCACAGCAGTGCATTTTGCTTAGCTTTTATGATTATTTTGCCATTTTGATGATCGGCCAAATCCAACTGTGATCGGTCAAAATGACCGATCACAGTCAACTCTGCCTCTGTGATCGGTCAATATGCCTCTGTGATCGGTCAATCTGGTACTGTGATCGGTCAGTCTGTCCCTGTGATCATCGAACAAAGGCCTCTGTGATCGGTCACAATTGACCGATGAAAGTAAAATTGGCCACTGTGATCGCTAAAATCCCAAATTTGACCGATCACTACCGCTGTGATCGGTCAAGCCCACTGTGATCGGCCAATTTGACCGAGTACGGCCAGAATTTTCCTCTGTGATCGGTCAAAATGACCGATCACAGAGGCACTTTCTCGCTGTACTCGGCCAAATTGACCGAATTCTGCGTATGATTTACAATGAACTCGGTAAAAAATGACCGATCACAGGCATTTTCTCGCTGTACTCGGCCAAATTGACCGATCACAGTGACAATTGACAGAGTTCTGCGTACGCTTTACACTGTGATCGGTCAAAATGGCCGATCACAGAAAGAATTTGTCGCTGTACTCGGTCAAATTGACCGATCACAGTGACAATTGACCGAGTTCTGTGTACGATTTACACTGTGATCGGTCAAAATGGCCGATCACAGAAACAATTTGGAAGATCACAGAAACAATTTCTCGCTGTACTCGGCCAAATTGACCGATCACAGTGACAATTGACCGTGTCTGCGTACGATTTACACTGTGATCGGTCAAAATGGCCGATCACAGAAAGAATTTGTCGCTGTACTCGGTCAAATTGACCGATCACAGTGACAATTGACCGAGTTCTGTGTACGATTTACACTGTGATCGGTCAAAATGGCCGATCACAGAAACAATTTGGAAGATCACAGAAACAATTTCTCGCTGTACTCGGCCAAATTGACCGATCACAGTGACAATTGACCGAGTTCTGCGTACGATTTACACTGTGATCGGTCAAAATGGCCGATCACAGAAACAATTTGGAAGATCACAGAAACAATTTCTCGCTGTACTCGGCCAAATTGACCGATCACAGTGACAATTGACCGAGTTCTGCGTACGATTTACACTGTGATCGGTCAAAATGGCCGATCACAGAGGCAATTATGGAATGGACTCGGCCAATTTGACCGATCACTGTGGCAATTGACCGAATTCTGCATACGATTTACACTGTGATCGGTCAAAGTGGCAAATTCTCGCCGTAACTGCAAATTGACCGATCACAGTGAGTATATTTGGTGTTGAAAATTTATAATTGTTTTTGTTTTTGTATTTGTAATGTATAACATGTGTGCTATTTTTTGTGTGCAGGAACCGAAGAAATCCCTAACATTTCAGCAAAATGCAGTCTGACGTGGTGGTTTAAGGGTGGTGTTAAGGATGGAATACTGAGTAATGAACGCAGGATAAGGCTGTTTAGGCAGTCCCCTTTCGGATTTCTGTTGGACCTGAAATCCTTCAGATATCTAGGAGCTCTCGGACATATCCTCTTTTTAAGACATAGAGGGGAAATAGGTGACCTCGTCTTCGAAATTCGGGGAAACTTATTGAGGTTGACTGAGATGGACTTCGCCCTTATAACAGGGCTGAAGTCCGGAGACCTGACAATTCCGGAAATAGGTGCTGCTACAAAAAATTCAATTAAAGAAAAATATTTGGCGAAGCAGTATCCAATATTGAAACAACATCTAGGAGAGGTGTTCAACAAAATTGTCAAGACTAAAAAGCACGAGGATGTTGTTAAAATTGCATTGTTAATGTGTGTAGAATGGTTCGTTAGAGGGACTGGCAGCAAATATTATTGTAAGCATGAATTTATCCAGTTGGTTGACAATTTGGATGAGTTCAATAGGTATCCCTGGGGTAGTCTCGCATTCGAGACAATGACCGAAGGGGTACTAGCCGCGGCGCAGACAGCACGTGAATGCGGGCCAACTTACAATGTATATGGATGCATATTTCCTCTACAGGTAAGGGTTGTTATATCTACTCTTTTAACTAAAGCATTTATTTAGTCCACTATATAGTCTTTTAATCTTCTTCAATTTCATGTTATTCTAACAGATATGGGCCGTCGAAAAAATCGTGGCTCTAAGAAGGAGTGTGAAGTCATATGTTCCTTCCAGAATTCCACGCTTCAATCGATATGAAGACTGGTATGGATGGAGGCACAACGTAATATACGACATCATTGAGAATGAAGAAGTAAGTGCATTACTCTATCTATTTTATCGTTTAACATATCATGTATGTTTTGATATATTGAGATTGAAGCAATTTATTTTTTTCAGACAGAAATAATTGGGACTTTGGAACCCACCAGCGAAGAGCTGAAGTTGGAGGCTGTTCGTCTGGTTTATGAAAGAGTAAAGGTAAAAAGTTTAACATTAGGCATCGTTGATTTGAGAGGAAGTGATGACATGTCTCAATTCCATGACAAGTGGGCATCATTTTGTATTATTTTCAGGGAATCGAGGATGGTTTTGTTTTAAGGAGTACAGAAATTCGAAGGAAAAAGTCAAGAGATATAGAAGAGGATGAGGATGAGGATGAGGATGATGATGATGATGATGGAAAGGGAGAAGATGGTGACGGAGAAGATGAGGATGATGAAAATGAAGAAGATGATGATAGAGAAGATGGGAAGGAAGGAGAAGCTGGGACATATGAGAATGAGGGAGAGGAAGAGGGAGAGGAAGAGGGAGAAGAAGAGGGAGAAGGAAACGAGGAGTTAGAAATTATAGAAAAATGTAACAAAGAGAGGAAGAAAAGGAAGAAGGAGAGAGAAGAGTTGAAGAAAGAAATAAATGAATTGAAGAAAGAGATAAAAGAATTACAGAAAGAAAGGAAAGAGTTCCACCGAGTAGTAGAAGAATTAAAGCAGCATACAAAAGAGTTCAACAAAGCGAGAGAAGATTTGACAAAAGACCTAGAAATTTTAAGGATGGAGAGAGAAGATTTGAAGAGGGAGAGAGAAGATATAAGGAGGGAGAAAGAGGAGTGGAAGAAGGAGAGGGAAGAATTGAAATCGAAGAAGGTGTGAATGTATTATTTTTTTTAAAATATGTTTTGTAGTAATGTATTGTTTATTGAAGTATGCTATGTTTTGATATATTAATTTATTGTGATTGGTTCTGTGTACTTGAGTAGAAAGCCGCTACTCTGTCTACTCAAACAGAGGTCGAGAAGGAAGCTGCTACTCCTATAATTCAAGGGAGACCTAAAAGGCACTTGAAGCCTTCTTGGTGCAAGAGATCTCCTTTTGTACCTATGTCTGCTATTGAAATAACTCCCAGCGTATTTACAGAGGCCAAAGAAGCTAGAGACCTCATTACTTCTCCGATACCAGTACATTTACAGATGGATCCATTTAGGAAGCTATCGGAGGAGGAAATTATGGAATTACGTAATTGGTATGATACAAATAAAAATGAGGCAGCGGGAATATGGTTTAAATCAATATGGGAGAAGGATGAATGGGTTGATAGTGTTGTAAGTATTCTCAATCTTCATGACTTGATTTACATGTACATTTATTTACCTCGTAGAGCTAAATCAGCTTCGTTTGTTAGGCGATAGACAAATATATTGAATTTTTGGACAGAAGGAAGGATGAGTGTCCGACAGCATATCCTCAGGATTGCAAATTCTGCCCCACCTTTTTTTCGGTAATTGTGCGACAAACATGTCCTAGTAAAATTGTATTTCTACTTTCAATTTTTTTGACATTTGTAATATTGTTTTTGACAGACATGTCTCAAAAATCTTTTGCCTAAATTAAAGAAATATCAGAACGACCCAGAGCGTATGGTAAAAATTCTAGAGAAAGACTGTAGCTTTAGCATTGCAAAAGAGCGCAGTGAGACGAAGGCTATGTGGAAATATGAAAGAGTAATGTTTTCGTGATTGGCACTAGGTATTTCTTATTTATTTTTAAACTATGTGACATAATTGATAATTTCTTTTATTTTACATGCACAGGTATATGTACCTGTAAATCACGACAACAAACATTGGATTGTAATGATCATCCACCCCAAAGAAAGAGAGATTGTAATTTGCGATAGTCTCGATAGCAACCCGCTTCTCCAATACAAGAAAGAGATCCGGGTCATGATTGAAGGACTCCCTATTCTCTTTCATTTCACCGGAGACACCTCCGCGTTTGACCGGGAGTGGAGCGTCCGTGAAGAGGTTTATCTTCCAAAGCAAAGAAATGGTAGTGATTGCGGTATATATGTCATGAAATATATAGATATACTATGCGGCGGTGACATTTTGTCAAATAAACAGTTCGACAACACTCAACTATTCAGGGATTCATTGGCGTTTGACTGTTTGAGTATTCATGATTAGGCATGGGAGGGAGCGGAAATTTTGTATAACTGTATTTTATACCAGTGTAACATATAGGTGGGGAAAATGTGAATGAGTTATGAAATGATTTACAGGTGAATGGTTTGTGGAATGGTTTGTTGAATTTTGTGTGAAAAGTGATTGGTTTACATGTGAATGGTATTCAGAATTTTCACCGATGACAGTGTCATTCGTACTCAGAATTCGGCAAATGTCACTGTGATCGGTCTATTTAACCGATCACAGCGAGAAGTTGCCTCTGTGATCGGTCATTTTGACCGATCACAGCGACAAATTGTTTCTGTGATCGGCCAAATTGTTTCTGTGATCGGCCAAATTGTTTCTGTGATCGGCCATTTTGATCGAGTACAGCGAGAAGTTACCGCTGTGATCGGTCTATTTAACCGATCACAGCGAGAAGTTGCCTCTGTGATCGGTCATTTTGACCGATCACAGCGAGATTGTTTCTGTGATCGGCCAAATTGTTTCAGTGATCGGCCATTTTGATCGAGTACAGCGAGTAGTTACCACTGTGATCGGTCATTTTGACCGATCACAGTCTAATTTGGAGTCAGAATTCGGCCATTTGTCACTGTGATCGGTCATTTTTATCGATCACCACTGCTGTTCGTACAAAGAATTCGGTCATTGGTCACTGTGATCGGTCAATTTGACCGATCACAGCGAGAAATTGCCTCTATGATCGGTCATTTTGACCGATCACAGCCTTATTCGGAAACAGAATTCGGTCATTGGTCACTGTGATCGGTCAATTTGACCGATCACAGCGAGAAATTGCCTCTGTGATCGGTCAAAAGCCTTATTCAGAAACAGAATTCGGTCATTGGTCACTGTGATCGGTAAAATTGACCGATCACAGGGAGAAATTATCTCTGTGATCGGTCATTTTGACCGATCACAGTCTAATTCGGACTTACAATTCGGCCATTTGTAACTGTAATCGGTCAATTTGACCAGAATTTGTATGCCTAAATTGAGATACACATGCCATGCATATGTACCATACATGTAATCAATCAAAATCATTAGACAACAATAATTACTTATCTAATTCTATACAGTACAACTCCGGCATCCAGTATTTCTACATCAGGCTTGCTGATCCAGATCATCAACATGATGGTCACCACTGCTGATAGCCCATGCAGCAAAAATCCCATAATGGAAAACTCCTGACCCTTTCTATTGATTTCCCAACAAATAGATGATTAAGAAAGAAAATAAATTAACAACTGAAGCTGAACTGGAAAGGGGCCAAACGTCATGCATCTGCTAGTGGAAACTTGCACTTTCGTCGATTATGGCCTGTTCGTTTACACCTTCCGCACTTTATTGTTTTCCGTTCTTCTCCACGTGACGGAATTCGCATCTTCTTTGGTCTTCCGGCTGACCTTTGTTGTTGTGGGGGTTTAATTGTAGCACAATACTTCCAGAATTCATCTGATATTTCCCATTCACTCTTGTCACGTACTGGGTACACCGGTTCATTAAAGCTGATCCGATAATTTTCGACCGTATAAAATGGGGAGCAGTACTTGTAATGAGGAAGATTATAACTTATACATGCTGAAAGAACATGCAAACACGGCAACCCTTTTACGTCAAACTCACGGCATGTACACGAAAGCTCGTTGAGATTAACTTTGTTATTATATTCATCCTCAATATAATACTCATCTCGAGAAATCGCATGACAACGGGAATTGCGCGCCTTCTCTACAAAATCCGTTAGTTGTTTCTCCGCCCAATTTGTCAAAGGTCCAGTAAATGATGAGATAGATTCACTTCTCTTGTAGAACATTTCTTGAATCTTCAATCTGACCGTCTCTATCAATATGGTCACAGGATACTCTCTTGCTTCTTTGAATAGAGCATTAACGCACTCCGATATGTTAGTAGTAACCAAGTTGAATCTTTTTCCTGGAAAATGCGAAGATGCCCATCTTTCATATCCTATTTCTGTCAACCATGCATGTACTGGTGGGTTAGCCATTTCTATATTGCGCATTACTTTTTCAAACTCAGCCTTCCTGCACGTCTTTACAGCCTGCCAATAATATTGTTCCAACGACTTATCTTTAAATGTGTCAACCAAGTTTCTGTAGATATGGTAGGCGCAGTAGCCATGGATCGCGTATCGAAAGACTTCGGGGACTTCTTTCATTAAACCTTTATGTCGGTCAGATATAATGACAAGACCCGGAAGATACCCTAACGTATTATTCAGGTGGGAAAGGAACCAATTCCAACTGCTGCTGTTCTCTGATTCCCCGATACCAAATGCTACCGGTACGATATGATTGTCTCCATCTAAGGCTGTTGCCACGAATAGAACACCTTTATATTTACCTTTTAGGTGCGTCCCGTCGATGGCCAACACCCTTCGCAAAGTAGTTTGAAAACTTCTAACACACTGTCCAAGTGCAACGAAACATCTTTCGAACCTGCTTGTCTTTGGGTTAACAAGCACAGCCGTCACCGTTCCTGGGTTAGCCCTCCTTAGCTCGTGTAAATAGGCTGGGAGTTGATTGTAGGAATCTTCGTAAGATCCCATTACACGCTTGATTGCGATCTCCTTAGCCAGCCATGCCTTCTTGTAGCTGATAAGAATATTATATTTCTCGTGCATAGCTAATATTATGTCACGCGGCCTTAATCCCATGCGCTGCTCAATACGACTAACAACCAACTCGCTGGCTAACTTACTACTTGCTTGCCGGTGATCGCTCTTCATCCAGGACATGCCACATGTGTGTTTTGACGTGTAATTCTTTATCTTGAATATCCCCGCATCATTCACCCTAGATGCATGAACCCTCCATTGACAATTATCTTCGAAACATACCACGGTAAATCTCTTGGACGATGAATACAAGACTCTATATTGAAAGTTTTGGCGAATTGCGAATTGGCTCAAAACATGCTGGTAGCGTGCCTTGTCCTTAAACGTTTGTCCAACTGCTATCTCAATTGTGTCATCAAATGAATCTGAATATTTCGACAAATCAGCATTGATCAATACATCATCATCAAATGGCACATTAAGTAGACCGGTCATGAAGTTTGATGTTTGAGGCGGCTCAAGCAATGCATTCTCACTTAGACGTATACAGTCATCACCAGTGGTGGAGGATGAAGTTACATGATCTCTTGTACGTAAAGGTGATGGTGAAGGAACATGTGAGGACGAAGGCACATCTACTCTTATAGGTAAAGGTGAGGATAAAGGAAAACCTACTTTTGTAAGTACAGGTGACGTCGTATATTCACATTTCAGGCTAAGGTCAGCTGCCCAGCGAACTCCATGTTCCTCACACGGATTTCCCACTGCGGGGGTCTCATGTTCAACGACAGCATCAGATTCAACACCATTCCAACCAATGGGGTCTTCGTGTAATGTCTCATTAATGCGATCCATTGTCTCTATGATTAACGGCACGTATGTATTCGGATGCTCCGACTGTGCTGCCAAGAACACTCGCACGTCTTCATCATCTTCGATTTCAGATGGTGGGATTGATTGGTTTGAGCATGGGTACATGACTTTCATCCTAATATCACAATCCCTCTGTGTAGTTTTCAACATCCTGTACATTTTAGAGAGGAGTTCCTCATATGTAGTCCCGACATTCAACACAACGCTTTTTGACTTTCCACCCTTATACGTGTATGCATTGTTTTCACATATTAACTCTCCATCATAAGCGCATACGATGATTCTAGAAGCCATTAACTGTAAACACATTCGAAAAAATCTTCTTAGCGAACCGTTAAACAATCAATGAAGCCGGTCATTTTCACCAACTATAATGAATATGAAAACATACAGATTATTCTAATCAAATCTTAACACAAATTCAAGGTTCTCTCATTGAATTACACTTTATTCGCTGAAATTTCACTGTATCCAGGTGTATTAGGTAGATTTTGACTGTATTCAATGCAAATTCACTGTGAGCGGTGGAAATTTAGTACATTCGGCTAAATTGACTGATTGCTCGGTCAATTTCACTGAGTGCTCTTACAAACTGATGGAGTGCTCTTCCAAATTGACTGACTGCTCTTCCAATTTGACTGATTGACCGTGCTCGGTCAATTTCACTGAGTGCTCTTCCAAATTTACTAAGTGCTCGGTCAATTTGTAGCACTGCTCTTCCAAATTGACTGATTGACCGTGCTCGGTCAATTTCACTGAGTGCTCTTCCAAATTGACTGAGTGCTCGGTCAATTTGTAGCACTGCTCTTCCAAATTGACTGATTGCTCGGTCAATTTCACTGAGTGCTCTTCCAAATTGACTGAGTGCTCGGACAATTTCACTGAGTGCTCTTCCAAATTGACTGATTGACCGTGCTCGGTCAATTTCACTCGGTGCTCTTCCAAATTGACTGAGTGCTCGGTCAATTTCATTGAGTCCTCTTCCAAATTGACTGATTGACCGTGCTCAGTCAATTTCACTCGGTGCTCTTCCAAATTGACTGAGTGCTCGGTCAATTTCACTGAGTGCTCTTCCAAATTGACTGAGTGCTCGGTCAATTTCACTGAGTGCTCTTCCAAATTGACTGAGTGCTCGGCCAATTTGACTGACTGCTCTTCCAATTTGACTGATTGACCGTGCTCGGTCAATTTCACTGAGTGCTCTTCCAAATTGACTGATTGACCGTGCTCGGTCAATTTCACTCGGTGCTCTTCCAAATTGACTGAGTGCTCGGTCAATTTCATTGAGTCCTCTTCCAAATTGACTGATTGACCGTGCTCGGTCAATTTCACTCGGTGCTCTTCCAAATTGACTGAGTGCTCGGTCAATTTCACTGAGTGCTCTTCCAAATTGACTGAGTGCTCGGTCAATTTCACTGAGTGCTCTTCCAAATTGACTGAGTGCTCGGTCAATTTCATTGAGTGCTCTTCCAAATTGACTGATTGACCGTGCTCGGTCAATTTCACTCTATGCTCTTCCAAATTGACTGCGTGCTCGGTCAATTTCACTCGGTGCTCTTCCAAATTGACTGAGTGCTTGGTCAATTTCATTGAGTGCTCTTCCAAATTGACTGATTGACCGTGCTCGGTCAATTTCACTCGGTGCTCTTCCAAATTGACTGCGTGCTCGGTCAATTTCACTGAGTGCTCTTCCAAATTGACTGAGTGTTCGGTCAATTTCACTGAGTGCTCTTTCAAATTGACTGAGTGCTCGGTCAATTTCACTGAGTGCTCTTCCAAATTGACTGAGTGCTCGGTCAATTTCACTGAGTGCTCTTCCAAATTGACTGAGTGCTCGGTCAAATTGACATTGCTTTTCCAACTTTACTGCAATCGGTGAAGTTTCACATTTGCCTTACTGCTCGGTCAATTTGACCGTCTTCAGTGATAATGACCGAGTGATCTTTAATGTTCACTGTAATCGATGAAATTGATCGACTTCACATACATGCCCGCAAAAAAACGACATTCATGGCTAGCACCCTTCGAAATAAGACATTCATTGCGAAACAAATAAAGATCTAACTTCATTATTGCGAAAAAACACATTCATTCTTCAATCTTACTTACCTACAGCGGCCGTTTCGGTGAGACACGATTTCAAGGAGTAGAAGAAGAATCCAATGAGTTGAAACACGATTTCAAAAAGAAGAGAAGATGGGTTCTGAGTTATAACCGGAGAGAATACGAAGACAACATGGGTTCTTTTCTATATTTGAAGAGAGAAAAACGAGGAAGAGAAATAGGATATTATAAAAAGGAATGAAATTCATAAACAGAGGGTATTTCGGTCAGAAAAAGTTACGTCCGTACAGCTTAAGTTTAGAGTGGGAAAGAATGGTTTTGAAGCGTTTATTTTTGCTGGTGGGTGAAAAGGAGAGTTTACAGTGGGAAATTTCTCTTATATATTTATTACACATCTTCACTGTTGATTTTTGTTTGGGAATTTATTTTATGGTTGACCCAAATAAATGAATCAGATCAAGTTAGTAGTTGTCCGATATCAAATGAAATGGTAGTGATATTGGTATGGTCCGCTGAATTCTTGAATATGCTTTTTTTTTTTTTTTCCCAGGCCTTAAAATGACATGAAAAACCGGATAAACGGTGATGATATAATATTTCCATGCACACAGATGGAATTACAACCCCCCCCATGCACCGAAATCATCTAATGGTAATCCGAGTGGATCGTTTTTCGAGGGCAGATTTGGTGAATCCAAACACACGTTAAATACGAGACAGTGAGCGCTGTTTCGTTTTTTCTGCATTTATTATTTGCTCAAGGTAATTAAAGGCTGTATTCGACAGCTACTTTTGCAAAAAACGAAATGGGCATCTGTGGGTCCCTCCATGACATACATGATATATCACGGACGTTCATTCATTCGGCCACATTATTCTAGAGTATGCCTCCAAAACTGACACGGATCCAAAGTTCAAATGTACCACATCACAGGAAGAACATTTTAAGTGGTTAGCATTTAATTTCCACTGTTTCTTAGTGTGGTCCACTTAAACTTTGAATTTGATTCATTTTTGGGCCCACACCCTAAAATGATCTCTACTAATGAATGAATGACGTGGATATTGCACATATTTCATGGTGGGCCCATGACGTTTTGGCTTCGAATTCCATGTCAAGTAATTAAATCTTCGTCCTCCTCCCGTTCAGACGCGGATTAGCAATTGAAACTGACATTAGTGAGTGACGTCCCCACGTTCTATAGGCCCCACTATGATGTATGTGTTGTATCCACACTGTCCATCCACTTTGATGAGCAAAGAATGATGAAGGTCCATAGAAAACAGTACGGACTATGATGACCACCTGTTGAAACCTTCCTAGGGCCTACCATGATGTTTATTTGAGATCCAACTAGTTCATAAGTTATAAAAAGACATGGAACATGGGAAAAAACAAATATCACCTTGATGAAAACTTACCGTGACTCATGAGAAGTTTATAATGGTAGGCCGCAATCCCCATTGTTTTCTTTGGTGATGGCTACTTGCGTTTTAGATCTGACTTGTTCTTTGGATTATGTCCCTAAAATGATCTCTCCAAATGGATGAATAATATGGATATAACACATACATCATGGTGAGGGCCATAGAACATGGTGACGCCACTTCAATAGGACATACTCGCTGTCAGTATCTAATCGAGACACCGATTAGCTAGTGAGAGGTTGAGTAGCTATCTGGCTGCGAAGTGACGTCACCAACTTCTATAGCCTCACTGTGATTTATGTGCTGTATCCACACAGTGCATCCATTTATAGATATCATTTTAGGGCATGATTCAAAAAAGAACGCAGATGTAAATCTTAAGTAGACCTCACTAAAGAAAACAGTGGGGATTGATATGCTACTATTAAAAACTTCTTGCGGCCACATGAAGTTTTCAATAGAGCTGATATTTATTTTTTTTTCGTTCTTCCATGTCTGTACCAACTTATGAGTAGATTGGATCTTAAATAAACATCATGGTGGGTTATAGGAAGGTTTTAACGGTGACTGTCGCCACTGTTTTCTTTGGTGGAGTCCCACTTGAGCTTTGCATCTGTCTCATTTTTTTAGCTCATTATCTAAAATGATCTCTCCAAATGGATGGACGGTATGTATACAGCATATACATCACGGCGGGGCTCACAAAAGTTATGATTGCGAGATAGCTACTCAACCTTTCAGCATCTAATCAGCGTCCCTTATCAATTCAAATACAGTGGTACATGCATTATTGATGTGAGAAGACATTCATGTAAATACATATAAATACACTACTTCAAACATGCCCTTATTGCAGTTAGTTTTAGGGCTGTTATTTTTTTCATAGTAAATATTATGTAAATCATATTTAATAAATATGTAATGACGTGGCCCACCATAATTTGTATATGAGATCAATTCCGACCATTAGATACCTACTCCCACTTTAGGCCTAAGGATGAAAAATCAAACTAACCTTCTATTTAGGTGGGCCACACCAATAGGAAAAATTGAGGGAGACAACCATCCTTAATTTTTATAGGGTCTACTATTATGATTATATGAAATCCAGTCCAGCCATTAAATGCCACACCTATATATATATATATATATATATATATATATATATATAGTGTAAGAGTTAACATGCATAGGTTTTTCAATCATATGGTCCACCTGAATCACATATGGACCGGGTAAATTTCACATATACACAATGGTGGGGCCTACAGCTGCCCTGCTTGAGTCCGACCACAAGCCTATCAAATTCTTGAGCCCGTGGAAGTGTGCAGCAGAGAGGATAACTATGGCGTGGTCCAGAAAAGGGTGCTGATCCAAATCATCTGGGCCACTCAAAAAGGAATTGTACCTGAAACCTCTAAATTCAAGTGTTATGGCCCACCTGATTTTTGGAATAGCGTGATTATTGGAGAATGCTTTCATCCTGATGAGTAATGGTAGATAATGGTGGGCCTACACAAACTAATGGTGGCCGTTCAATTCTAACTGTTTCCTAGGGTGTGGCCATTTGTTTTACACGCCGTGGCGAGTTAATGGCATGATTTTAGGCTAGAAGAAAGCTCTCATTAGACACACGTGTACAACCATGCCCCAATCTAACCCCTTCAAATCGTAGGCCCCATTGTAGATGGAGGATGGTTCAAGAATTACAGTAAACACGACATATAAATGCCACATATGATAGCCATCAAATGAATAGAGTTCATGATTTAAATGCCACATGGTAATCGAACAGGTGGTAAGAGTGTGCAAAATATTAACTGCACACAAGGCGCCGCCTAATAGGTGGACCACCTAGCCATAGACAAAAGATAAAAAGATTTAAAAGGGTAGGGGAGGTCAAACGGCCAAGGGAAGTCCCCAACGTACGCGGATTGGCTAGTGACCCTGCCACCGGCCAATGGTTAGTGGTTGGTGCTTTATGGGCCCCACTATAATGTATGTGTTTCATCCATGCCATCCCCAAAAATGGTTAGTGGTTGGTGCTTTGTGGGACCCACTATAATATTTACCCATTCACAGGGTATTTACCAAGGATCCCAAAAAATCAAACAGGCCCTAAACAGATTTCTATTCAAGAGTTAAGGATCATAAACACATATTGCCAAGCAGATTTCTATTCAAGAGTTATGGATCATAAACGCATGTGGCAATATAAACTGTTAGAATCATGGGTCCATACCTAATGGGCATTGGCATGAATCACATTAGGGGTAACATAGACAAGGTGCATGTGTTTGGTGTACTAATTCAATCAATAGAACCGAAATATTCAAATTTATAAATAGAAAGGTTAAGACTCTATTCCTAGTTGAATCCCCAACCCAATCAGCAGCACGCGTCTCCATGTTGTTCTGTTGGGTAATATTTAGAAATGCGCTGGTGGAATTCTTCGTCTTCCTTATTTCTCGCTGAAGTCCTTTCCTCAATCAGTTGCAGCAATTGGTCCTCAGTAAGGCCAGTTCTCTCCACTGCCTTATCCTTCAACTGTTTTAGAACCTGGCAATTTTGACCATGAAATAGTTAAAGATGACATCTCCCCCTTTACCTAAAATGACTGTAGAAAAATGAAAAAGGTGATGCGCAGCACAGCAACAAGATGGTCAGGGATATCGGCTGCAAGTTAGGTGGTGAGTGGTGACCATGAGGTCGACCTCATAGTACCATTTCCCCACACCCATACGCTCGCCTGCCCACCTGCATGCGTTCACGCACACACACCAGTTTCGAAAATCCCATTCTCATTAGAGCTGTACACGAGCCAAGCCGAACTGAGTTTGACCCAAGTTTGGTATTTGCTTGTTTATGTGACACACCCTGTTTGAGCTTTACACATGCCGAGCTTCGAGCATATCCCTACTGTTTGAGCTTGGTTTGGTCCAGATTATCTGAGCTGAGCCGAGCTAAGTTCGAACAGGGGTTAGCTCATTTTTTTGTTAGATAAACAATATACATAATATGAACTTTTTTTAATACAAATATAACGCTACAAAAAAAAATTTAAAAAAAAACTAATACAAAAGTAACAACACTAAAAAATAACATAAAGTTTAATATCCTCCATAAGACAATAACAATGAACAGAAAGTTAGATTTATGTGTATTATCAACATCGTCATGTATATGTATTATCCACACCATCCATCCGTTTTTACATATCATTTTAGGACATGATCCCAAAATTGAATCATATCCAAAGTGAAAGTGGATCACACCACAGGAAATATTATGCACACAATCTACCAGCCGAATCAAGCCAAATCAAACCGAGCTGAATCAAGCCAACCCGGTACTGCCTTGGTTTGAGCTTGGTTTGTTTTTTTAAATGAGCTTGACTCCAAGGCTTGGTTTGGTTTGAACTTCTATTCGAACCAATCCAAGCCAAGCTTTCGAGGTGGCTTGGTTTGTGCCCAGCTCTAATTCTCGTGAGAGTATTTATTTAGCATTTGTTTCCTTAATGATTTTCCAACTATGATCGGACAAAGAGAGAAGGCGGATTGATTATGACCCCAGGTATGGCCCACCGTGATATTTGTGAGAAATCCACCCCATCCATCCGTTTTGCGAGCTCAATTTAGGACATGAGCCCAAAAATGAGGTAGATTCAAAACTCAAGTGGGCCATACGATTGGAAGGTGGAGTGGGAAATGCCTACGTTGAAACCTTCTCAGGGTCCACTGTGATGTTTATGGATCCACCGTGATGTTTATATGCCATCTAAACCATTCATAAGGTCACTCCCATGGTGATGAATAGAAAAAACAAAAAAAAAATATTAGCCTGATCCAAAACTTCTATGGCCCCACGAATGTTTCAAACGTGGGCATTCAACTCCCACTGTTTCCTATCATATGGCCTGCATGAGTTTTCCATTTGCCTCATTTTGAAGATCGTGTCCTAACATGAGCAAAACGGATGAAGCAGGTGGATTTCTGACGAACATCTCACAGTGTGTCCTACTCAGGGGTTGCAGGCAATCCTCGTCCCAAGAGAGATAGTTTTAGGAAAATAAATTTACGAACGTGGAGGAGCGTGGTGAGTAAAACCTCTTTTTTTTTTTTTTTTGGGGGGGGGGGGGGGGGGGGCCTTTAAGAATCAATTAAAAAAAAAAAAAGAATTGTTTAGAAAAGATAAATTATTTTATTTTGTTCTTTATAAGAGATTAAATGATATATATTCTCTTCTACATTAAATTATAGAGCTTTTTGTTTTAATGATTTCTTACTTTTTAAGTGGTCGAAACACCAAATTGATGATGACTTATCTGGAATGTTTTTATGGATGGTTACAATCATGTTGACTTACATGTACTGTGGAATGGTTGTTCGAAATCAAAATATCTTTTTTCATTAGTCTACAAAATCAAATGCCACTTTTCCAATATGATTCTACTTTCAAGAAAGGTAGCAAAAGAACATAAATTATTAAAGGATCCTTGTAAGTTTTTTAAGGAAGATTTCTTCAAATACAAAATGAAGGAAAGATAGAAATCATTTAACAATATCATGGCATGGTATTACTTGATGCATATTGATGGCAAAAAGGATGATTTTGAGTTTTTAATTTCTTTTATATATATATATATATATATATATATATATATATATATATATATATATATATATATATATATATCATATTTTTAAGAAAATCATAGAAAATCTTACGATGTACGATTCAATATGATTCAATCCCTACTATGATTTGCGATACAATAACAATTTTGACAACATTGCTTTGTAATGCTTATAAGAAAACTCCAAATAGGTGCATTTTGTGTAAATCGAGAGATGTAATAGTTGACCACATGTTTCTTCATTGTGCATGTGGCAAGAGAAATTTAGGCCTTCCTCTAAAAAATTGTTGGAATATTTGATTGAATCAAATAGATGAAATATTTGATTGAATCAAATAGACTATTAAAACCGAAAACAAAAAAGAAAATAAAAGAAAATAAGATAGAGAACTTATAGGTTTGAGTTGAGGCGTGATGTGAGTTACTCTGCTTGAAATCAAATTTGCTCTCCATGAACAGCATCCCAAGTGCAACAGGTTTCCAGAGCAATCGACCTCCAAGGCACAATGACTATGACCCGATCCCAGCAGTACACTCACTGTACGCGGGCTCAAACTACTTGCAATTTAACCCGAAAGTGCTAAAGTTGACTCAGCAACCAAAACTTCTTAAAACCAACACAACTAAAGAGTTTTTAAAGAAAGGAGAAAATGAATTTTTATGATGTTAAAACCAGAATGAGGAAGTCCTTATATAGACTCTGAAATGGTGCCTTAAGCACCCTTTCGAAAGGGTTTGGTCCGTTGGGTTTAAACCCAACAAGAGCGACCAACCAACTGGACGCATCTCTCTGTTTCAAAACGAAGAGGCGTAAGTGTGAGTACACTCGCACAAAGCACATGCACACGCACTCGGCTTGGCACGTGCGGTAAATGGCATGGATTAGAGCTATTGGCATAGCCCCCCCCCCCCCCCCCCCGGACCAAATTCACATGCCCCTTGAATGGGGCTCAAGCCCCAAGGCAAAAAGCCTATCTTATATATATGAGAAAGTTTTTGTTCAAATCCGACGTAAGACTAAAACCCACAATACAAAAGCAAGCAAATTTCAAATTTTGGAGGGAAATGAAAATTTTAAAAATCATTTTTCCATTTTTATTTTGAAACAAAATACAATAGAAAATTGGTGTCTTGGATGTTCGTTGCATCTATCTATTGCAGAGATATTGGTAGAAGTGTATTTGGGGCCATTTAGAGGTTGTGGGAATACCATTCCAATTTTGGTGTTCTTTGGGGTCATTTGAGGGCCCTATATGTGTTAGGAGAGAAATGGCAGGGACATCTATGATAAAACTACCCCTAATATTCAATGAATCATGGGTTGATCATCCATGAGGCACTTGCAGAACCAGAGTTTTGTGGTTGCTATGTTGATGACCCCTCATGGAATTAGAGTGGGAAATAGCTTTTACTTTTGGAACCTTTTTTGGGTTGTTTTTCTTTGTGTAGATTGCTTGAGGGGGGATATTCTAGAGGATCACATCCTGATTTGGCAGCTTTTGTTCTCTTCTCTTGTAGCTCTTTAAACAATCGATCAAGAAAACGCACCTCAGAATAAGTCGAAGATGACATTAGCCCCAAAATATTCAGAATATCTTTTACTTCTTTCTCCAACGCAATAAGAGACTGAATCAGTGATGGCTGCTGCTGATTCTTCTGTAATGAGAGAGATTAGTCAAGAGTGCCAATGCAGCCTACAAACTTAAATCTGCTTTTAAAAAAAAACCATAAAGTTTCGAGCTTCTCCAGGAATTAATGAGAAAAAGGTATACCTTTAACGAGTTCAGAACAATGTTAATGGTCTTCATGGCTTCTGTCCTTAGTGCTTCCAAAATAGGATAGGTATACAAGTCACATGCCATTGAATTTCGGAAACAATTACGGAGCTTGCCAATGCACTTTTGGGTACAGGGCGTGATTTCATCCTTGAAACTCTTTCCTCGAAATGGAGAAAGAGCCATTTCACAATCGTATAATGCCTGCAAATATGATAAAGTTAAACACATTGGACATGAAAATAGTTAGTGCATGCATGCATGTGTAAAGTTAAACACATTGGACATGAAAATAGTTAGTGCATGCATGCAATGGCAAATAAATTTCCATGGGGAAACTGAAACTCTCAACAACTTACAAGTGGTTTACCTGGTAAATGTTGAAAACTTGGTCTGAAGCATCTTCGAGTTTTTCACTCGAGTACTCAAGCAGAGACCGATAGAGTGAGTGGATCAAGAAAAATCTCAATGCCAAAGGGTGGTACAGTCTTAAGACCTACATTGCCCAGTAATCGGTTATTGTCAGCACAATTCTTGTAAGAAAGACCAGATTCTGTAGATGCTTGACTCAAAATAAACTTACACCAAAAACTTAAAAGCGAATTAGCTGTTTCCAAAGCACAGAAACCTTGTAGCTTACCTCGCGGATTGTGATAAAATTCCCTGTTGACTTGGACAGTTTTTTATTTTTGTTTAAGAAAAAACCAGTGTGCATCCAATAGCGCACATTGCTCCTTGAACAGGCAGCACAACTCTGGGTAATCTCATTCTCATGATGTGGAAAGATTAGATCCTTTCCTCCACCATGAATGTCAAAGGAGGGACTTAAATAATGCATACTCATGGCACTGCATTGAATATGCCATCCCGGTCTTCCCAGGCCCCAAAGACTATCCCAGCTTGGCTCATTAGGCTTTGCAGACTGCAAAACATTAGAGAGGTGATTGCCAAATTAAAATAAATATCTAAGTTGAAAACACCAAAAAACACTTCAAAAAAGAACATTGAGAATACACACACACACACACACACATACATACATGCATACATGCACATCCATCCCTAAATACATACATATATACTTTATAGGCAAACACTCACACAGTTCCAGTAGCACCACTGATAGTGGTGGTACCCTGCTGTTGTGGGCCCACATGGAGTCTGTATGACATCCAATCTGTCCAAAAGATATGGCCCACCATGATTTGTACCTAGATAAAAGAAACCAGGCCAACCCAGTCATTTGGTGGGCCAAATCATAGAAAACAATATAGAACTTCTCCAAAAGACCCGATTTCAAGTGTTGGATTCCATGTGGTATGTATATGGCATCCAACTTATCGAAAAGGTGCTCCCCACCATGATGATGTGGCACCCCAAAAATAGGTCAAACGAATCAAGTGGGCCCACCACTTGAATTTGGAGGTTTTGGGGCTTTTTCTCACTGTTTTCTATGTTGTGACCCACTGGATGGTTGGATCAGCCTGATTTTTGGGGTATCTAATCATCATGGTGGGGCACAATGTATGGGGTTGGAAGTCGTACACACCACGTGGGCCCCAAAATAGCCTGGTACCACCACCAATAGTGGCGATACTGGTACCATGTGAGCGCAACACATATGTATGCATGTGTGTGCATGTATGTTTGTATCCATATATTATATAGAGATGCATGCAAACACAGACACGACAGGTGATCTCTCACCTTCCATAATGCAAAATCAGAAGGGTGCCTCTTCCTAGGATCAATGATGTCCCCTACGCCTGCTCGAATATCTTCCAATTTATTTCCACATAAATGACGATAACCAGAGAATTTATCAACTGAGAAGTACACATCTCCATCAATGGCATAGCCACATCCATTATGAATAATCTGTCAGGAAATACCAATTATTAGACATACTAGTTTCCTTTGAGTGCCTCCGGAGGCACGAAAAAATCATGCCTTCCACATCTAGCACCGTCCTTTTGACTTTGCAAGTGAAAAGAGGATATTTTAGTTCAGCTCCATCTGAAGTCTGAATTTTCACCTATGGAAGTGAATCAACAGTCGTAGATCCGGAGGCACTGAGTCACTTCTCTATATTTTAATATGTCCGATGCCTATGACGGAAAGATACTCTCCAAAACTTGCTCAATCAGATTTTAATGAAGAAAAGATAATAGCTAGGTGTAGGATTGGAGACCAAAGGTATCATTTAGTAAGCAACGCTATATAAACACTTTCTTTACTTATAATAATTGGAGATATTGCACGACGAGTGTCTATGTCCAGAACTGATGCATAAACAAGAAACAATGAGTGTCCCATCAACATGCTATAACATCATCAGCACAGAAGGAGAAACTTGGCTGAAAAATGAAATACACACCATAATTGAATCTCTGCACTATTCCCAATATGTCTGAAATCAGGAGAGGAGCGAATCAAACTTCACTTACCAAAAAAAGAATAATTTGGTTAAAAGTGTACAGGGACTTTAATGGTGCGAATTCACTTTGCACAAACCAAGAAGGATGAGCTACGCTACTGTCGCTTGTTTAGTTTGGGAATCATTTATCAAACCAAGAAGCAATACAAATGCAAATGGTCACAGTTCCAGTTTTCAGAAAAGGCGTCGCATTAATTTTCAAAAATCAAACAAGTGGAAGACAGGTTCTATCTGTTATTTATTCAAAGCATACATTTACTCATAAAAAAAATTAATTTAAAAGCAGCACGAGGAGATTAAATCCCAAACTACCAATATAGAAAAGCCGGATATAAGAGGAATTGTAGAGCCAAGTTTGTAAGATGCAATGTCTTTTTTTTTCTTGAGCGATAAGAAAATAAATATATTGTGAGAAGAGGCAAAAGCGAGAACATACAAAGGGAAAACAAAAGCTATACAATGACCCAAAGAGCTATAATAGCTCTGCCCAGTTGACTGGAAAATGATCTATAACCTTCGCCGCCACAGCCCGCATAATTACGTGCCCTATACCTTTGGAGAAAACATCGTCAACTCGACCCGATCGATTTCTGAAAGTTCTATTATTCCTTTCCAACCAAAAGAACCATAAACCCGTTGGCAAAGCAAGATGCCACACTTTCCGGCCCACTTTCCTTTGCATGCCTTTGTGCCACGCATAGAAAAATTGATCAATGGAATTTGGTGAAACCCACAAAACTCCAAAGAGGTTGAAGAACTGATGCCACACCTTTCTCGCAAAGTCGCAATGGATAAAGAGATGATCCACCATTTCCCCATCTTGAAAACACATCACACAAACATTCGAAAGGATCATCTTTCTTTTCCTAAGATTATCAACCGTCAAAACATTGCTTCGCCCAACAAGCAAAGCAAAAGCTGCCACCTTAGGAGGCGCACCATAGTGCCACACCTCCGCAAATAGACTAACCTCACTGAGAATACCGCCTCCTTCCATGAGTGAATAGAGAGATTTGACTGAAAATCTTCCAGAACTATCCTTCATACACACCATGGAGTCTGGATCTGATAAGACCAGCCTAACCTCATCAAGGATGCCCAACAAACCCAGAAGCTCCTCGAGCTCATCATCATACAAATTCCTCCTACATGGAGGAACCCAAATACAAACATCTCCTTGGATCGAGAAGTAACTAGCTACGACAACCCCCTCCCCCAAAGCCAACCTCACCACCCTCGTAAATCTCTCTCTCAAATTTTGTTCCCCCACCCAAATGTCTTACCAGAACTTGACCTTCCTCCCATTACCTAAATAGAACCCTACACCTTCCCATACCTTGATTCTCATACGAGATACCGCCTTCCACACTGTAGAAGATCAATATAACGAAGATGATCAAGTCCACCATCCCCCCTCATCTACCCCATATTTTCTAGCCACTACCTCCCTCTAGAAAGATTCCTCTTCCACCCCAAACCTCCACACCCATTTACCTAGCAAAGCATCATTGATCCTCTCCAAGCTTCTCAAACCGGCACCCCCTTGGTTCTACAACTTGCATACTTCCTCCCACTTCATGAGATGAAACTTATGCCTATCCTTCATTCCCTTCCAAATGAAATCTCTTCTAATTTATGCATGTGCTCCGCTCCATTTGTAAAATGCCAATGTCTACGCATCTAGAGGTGAAAATGAAGAAAAATATAGTGGCAGAGATTGGGAAACTGATCTCATCACCTAGGAGTGATGTTAGTGGTTAATTTCGTGTCCAATTCTTACATTAGCAGGACTACCAAATTATTACATTTCAACCAGAGACTATAAAAGAGATTTTGGAAATCACTTAAATAGAGATGGTTTGTTATTCTATAAATTTCAAGTTAAGGATGCTTCGAAGTGGAGGCCAGATCAGAGATGTTAATGTCATCGTACTAAAGAGTGTAAGCTACATTCTAGTATTGACTAAAGCTATATCTTTGTTTCTAAAACTTTTAATTCCTGCAAGTATAATATAAATGGCTTCTAGGTGTCAAAGTTATGAAAATACCAACTATAGAAAAAAACAAGGTTTGAAAATATTAGAGCAAGAGAATGCGACTTCTTTCCAAAGCGAAAAAGTGTTTGATTATTCCATTGGTAAGTTATATATGGGTGGCAATTGGTGGGGCCAGGCTAAGCCGAGATTGCCCGACATTAAAGGCCTAAGCTCGAGCCCAACCCAGCCTGGCCGAAATTATCAAATCACTATTGCCCGCATTGACTTTTCTAATCCATTCATTGATCAAGTATGCCACACATACACAAAGAAACAAGCATCTAAAAAAATGAAACCAACAATCTACATGTAAGATGGATGTGTTGCCTAATTGAGGATTGGAACAACATATATTTTTAGGATAGAACATATGTGCATATGAAGTTGGGCCAGGCCAGGTTGGGCTTAGATAACTTGGACCAGACCAGGTAAGGCTTAGATAACTAAATCCAATCCTTGCCTGAAAATTTAAGAGGTCATAAATGATGAGCCCATGGTTAGCCCATGGCCAAGCTGATGGGTGCATGCCTGGTCCAAATCCATGCCAGGTTCGCTGGGCTACTCGACCTTGACAGACATAGGACTTATGCTCATGTGGAGGGGACTAATCAATAAAACAATATTCTTTCTGGGTGGCAATGGGCTTTGGACTGAGACAGGCTACGTCTGGTCCAACTCTAATACTATAGGGCCCAAGACTAGAGCCTAGCCCATGCATAGGCCTAGTAGAGCATACCCAAGCTCACGCCCAAGAATTGGTTTGGCCCGGGACAACTCAACCTGATTTCAAAGCTGATCAAATTCATATTTTTTACATGAATGTGAGATGCATGTGTTGCATAACCAACTATTGGAATAACAATTTGTAGGATATAACCTGTGTTTGTAGTATTAGTATCGTTACATGTATCTTTGGGTGGGGATACAGAAACATGTATCGATATCACCGATATTATCGCTAATAACCAGAAATGTATCACTGATTGAGGGAAACACGAGACATCGGCAAAACATGAGGAAATGGTGGAATTTCTCAATGAAACTTCAAGAGATGCTAAAATACACATATTTGCATACTTAGGAATCAAATAGTTGTAAAAAAGATGCATATTAATGGGGACTAAAAGCAAGTAACACTAACTTATATTAGAGAAACATGAGGGAAATGGTGGGATTTTTTAATGATACTTTAGGAGATGCTAAAATACACATTTCCATATTTAAGAATCAAATAATAGCGAAAAAGATATATATTTTCTTATTTAGGAATCAATAATAAGTTTCCCTTTAATGGGACCTAAAAGGATGTGTTGTTGACTCGAGGAAACATTGGGGAAACACAGGGGAAATGGTGGATCCATCCATCCATGATGCATACATACATACATACACACATGCATGATCCATCCACCATACATCCATACACACACGCACACACATCCATACACGCACACACACACATCCATTCATCCATCCATCCATGCATACATATAACATGCATTTCATCAAACAACTAGCCACCCATAAAAAATTAAAATGGAAATTTTTTTAA
Organism: Liriodendron chinense; assembly: GCA_003013855.2. Lineage (NCBI taxonomy): Eukaryota > Viridiplantae > Streptophyta > Magnoliopsida > Magnoliales > Magnoliaceae > Liriodendron > Liriodendron chinense. The sequence goes on from ML058574.1 coordinate 2,285,359, forward strand.
TAAAGATTTTTGGCGATATCGATACATTGGCAATATTATCAAAATATCGCCGGTACATTGGCGATACAAGCCGACACCTGGAATTTACACGGTAAAAAATATTTGTGATACATTGGCAATATTGATACATCGACGATACAAGTGGCACTTGGAATTTACGCAGTTGAAAATATTGGCGATAGTTAGCATTATATCGCCAATACCTAAAATTTCTAATATTAGCAATGTTATCGGTATCACCAAGCTGGAGATATGGATAAAATCGAGGATACTCCGAACAATGGATATAATGCATATACATATGAAGTTGTGTCGGGTCAGGCTAAAATAATTTGGCCCCCACCCTGACATGAAAATTGATTGGGCCATCTATGTCAAGAATAAGCATGCCCATCAGCCAAGCTAATTGAGCCAAGCCAAGTCCAAAGCTTAGCGAAGCTCATAGGACCGGGCAGGTCACTCGGCCCGTTGCGACCCATTAGCACCATGCACAGTTGCATACTCAACTAACCATGTTGAGTATATTAACCTAAGCGTATCTTTACTCACAAGTTTGAGACATGGAATTCCAACTTCTCACTTCAATGGGGTGGCAACTACTTCCTTCAAAAGCTAGCATATTTGAAAGGATGGTCTCCATTATATGGGGTATTTGGAAGGAAAAGAATATAGGATTTTTAACAATATCACTAACTATGAGAATATTTCACTAGACATCAAATTCTTATGAAGAAAGAATGTTAGTGCATGTCAACGACCAACTTAGGTAGAGAATGAAAAGTGTCCTTCTGCCCAAGTCTATAAAGATAAAGCTAAATGACAAGGGTGTAGTTACTAATGGTGAAGCTCGATTTAGCAGCTCATTTGGAACCCTGAACCAACTTCCATCAGGGACAATTATTAGCAATGTCAATATGATGCAGAATGTCTTGCTAGTCTAGTGAGTCCCAGCACTACCCATGTAGTTTCCTTCAAAAGATAGGGCCAATCTAAAAGATTGACCTCCTCTGTAGATATGCTGATATGCATGCTAGCTCGCATTCCACTTCTTAGATTTTCGATATATTTATGAAGATCAGCATCATTGTTGTCGTCATCATATATACTCTAATCATGATATGGTACTTCCAAACCAATCGTTCTTCTTTCAAGTCTTGAAAGACCCACTTCCCTCACATTTTTCTCCTAATTCTCAACCTAAAATGGCTCATGGGAAGGGAAATATTAGCCTCTAGTTTTGCCCTTCGAGGAGTGATCGTCTAATTTTTTTTATGAGGTCCAAGATGGCTGCATGGAATTCTCAAATTTATTCCTTGGAGATGTTCTTCATTTGGATGATCCATGGGGCCTAAAGTACTAGTTCTTCGTTATCGAGTGCCCTAGAAAACTCCACGACCAACATCTTATTCCGGTTTTCCTCTCAACATAGGCTTGTGTGGTTGCTTACCTTATTTCCTGTTTCCTTTTAGGACAATAGGCTTGTGGTTGATGCCTTCTTCGAATGGAAGATTCCAAGTAAAACCAATTTGGAATTCAATAATATTCAGTGTCTTCTAGGAAAGTTTCTAACAATGTACTGAAGTGGCTCCTAAATGTTGCAGATGGGCATATTTTTAACTAGAAATGCTTTCTTGAAGAAGCTTTTGTTGTAGTGCATCAATGTTAAGCCCGCAAGCTAAGTCTAGGTGTCATTTCATTTGTTATCTAAATTCTCAAATGAGGCCACCTAGACGTTGCAAATGGGCATATTTTTAACTAGAAATGCTTTCTTGAAGAAGTTTTTGTAGTAGTGCATCAATGTTAAGCCCGCAAGCTAAGTCTAGGTGTCATTTCATTTGTGTGGTCTAAATCCATAGATGAGTTCTTCAAACTTAATGTGGATGGGGAAAAATTATGTGGTCTAAATCCCGAGCGGGGTGCTTCAAACTTGACGTTGACGGGGTGAGTAGTGGTAACCCAGGAATAGCAGCGGCTGATGGGTTCTTTGGGATTAGAAAGGTGAGCTCATTTCTAAGTTTTGCTCATAGTTATGGCATTTGCTCAATGTTGACCAACGTTCACAATGTCGCTAATATTGGCCGATATTATCGATATCCACCAAAACCCATTTCTTTTGTTAGAAAAACTCCCCGATACCCAAAATTTTCCCATTTCCCCTCAAATTTCTTCCTTCTTAGTCGTGGGTGGATTTCGGTCCATTTTGCACAAAATTTTGGGAGAAAAACGAAAAATTCAATCTGGAACCATCTTCTCATATTTGGGGTCGTTTCTCAATCGGTGAGATATTTTCCCTTTCGATCCATTTATTTTTGTTTAAATCGTATAAAATGGGTGTGAAATCATAAGATATCCTTTATTCTTCATGTTTTGAGTGGAAAAACATGGATTTCAACCTTCAATTTGGATATTTGAGAGTAGGTGGCCCGATTTGAGGAAAATTGGGAAATATCAAAAATTTCCTCAATTTCACCCAAATTGCTTGCACTGTTGCACTCCAAACATAAAAATCAAGCATTTACGTGGCCCGATTTACTAATTTGTTAACTTTTTTCAAATTTTAAAAAAATAAAAAATTTTAACAAAAAAATATTAAAATATTATTTTTTCAAAATTTCCCTTCAACCAGCGACTATTTAAGTGCAATTTCAAAATATTTAGGAGTCTTTAATAAATTCATCATCACACATACTCTAATGTCCATATTTGAGTGTAGGTGGCCTGATTTGGGGGAAATTTGGAAAAAATCGAAATTACCCAATTTCTCCCAAATTGCTTGTAATGTTGCACTCCAAACATGAAATCAAGCACGCATGAGGCCTGATCTAATGACTTGGTAAGTCCGTGGCAATTTTCGAAAAAAAATAATTTTTAATAAAAAAATATTAAAATATTCTTCTTTTCAAAATTTCCCTTGAAAAAGTTGTCAATTGAGACTAATTTCAAAGTATTTAAGAGTGTTTGATAAAATGATCATCACGTACATGCTAATTTTGAAATTCGAGTGTAGGTGGGCCGATTTGGGGAAATTGGGGAAAATTCAATTTTTTTTCCTATTTCTCCGAAATTGCCTGCAATGTTGCACTCCTAACATGATACCAAACATGTAAGAGGGCTGATCTGCTGATTTAATGGGTTTTTGTCAATTTTCGGAACAAAAAAATTTATTTAGAAAATAATAAAAAAATTAAAATTTTATTTTTTTAAATTTATTTTGAATGTAGTATCTTGCCTTTGTTAACATAATTTTTTTTAAAGGTAAAATACATCAAGAGGGAGACAGCTTGATATCGGATGGAGATACAGCCAACCCTTTCCCGATAAGCGATTCAAGAGTGTGTAATTTATATGGCCATGTGTCAAAGAGTGGGGGGTAACCTGCTTGAAGGAGTATTTAGCGGGAGAGTATCGCAATGTTCTAAGTGCCTGCAGGATGTGAGAGTAGAGAAAAGGGTTGTGTTGAAAAATGTGAAGATATGAAATGAACGACATGCGCGGAAGAGGGAGATTAGGGAGGAGTTGAGGTGGCCATTATATCTAGGTGACGAGGATGTAGTGGATCTTGGTGACGATAATGATCCTGAATACTGACACGTTGTTCAGGAGTCCCTACAGATCGATGGGGAAAGGGATCGGTGAAGGAGATGGGAAGCAAGTAGGCTTAGATTTGAGGGGTCTACCCATAAGCATGATGGGGGGAATGGGGCAGAGGGTAATGGAGCAGGGGGAGTTCTCGAGGTGGTGGCAAAAGGTAAGAAGGATTATAGGGTATAGGGGGAGCAGTAGCATGCGGGTGCCAAATCTATCTTCAGATTCGAGGATGTACAAAGAGGCAGAAGGGACATAAAATAAATTAAAGGACATGTTTAGTGGAGGAGATGTGAGGAGGATGGGAAAGTTCATAGCAAAGTTTTGTTTATCTACGATCAAATCATTGCGAATGCCGCAGCAATCCCCCACTTCAAGAATATGATAAGTGTAACGTGGGGGTAAGGGTGTGCAACCGCCCACAGCCTTTAAGATGAAGGGAAAGTATTCGGATGATGAATATGCAGAGATAAAGACTAACGTGGATTCATATAGGCTAACGTGGGAGATGTACGACTGGACCGGACCAACAAGAGGATGTAGGTCATAAATTTTATGGTCTGCTGCAAAGGACAGGTGATGTTCCTAAATTCCATAAATGCTAGTAACAAGATTGAAAACGCGGACTACATTTACAAACTAATGCACAATGTCATGCAAGATGAAGGGAGGAAGAATGTCGTGCAGTTTGTTACAGACAATGAGAGTGCATTTGTTAAGGTAAGGAAGGATATAATGGATAGGTATCATACGTATCGAACCCCCTGCGGAGCCCATTGCATCGATCTCATACTGGAGTTGATCAGAGACAGGTTGTCGGTGAAGGCTATTATTACTGACACACGGCTCGTCGTGACCTTCATATACAACCATACATGATTATTAGCTGCTATGCGTGAGACATGTGGTGGGGATATAGTGCGCCTCAAGGTGATGCGGTTCGCTACAAATTATATCGCCTTAAATAGCCTCCTCAGACACAGGTAGGGCCTACGAGAGCTTTTCAGCTCTCAAGACTACGTAAATTGGAATACAAGGGAGAAAAGAGTAGCCTGGAGAATTGAGGAGCTTGTTCTGAGCAACGCGTTCTAGGAGCGCGAACGCAGTGTAGTGACTATTCTGGAACCCATTTATGTGGTGCTGAGGATGGTCGACAATGAGATGGATCCATCGATAGAGTCGTTGTGTGCGTCCATACACCAGATGAAAGAGGTTAGTAAAGCTAAAACCCCTAAGGAATATAACTTGGTGCGTGCAATTATAGACAACCGTTGGGAAATGACACTTTCTCACCTACTTTATCAGGCTGTAAGTAGTAATAAGATTTTATTTTTTTTTTATCTATATGCTTCAGTACTTTACTACTTCTTCGCATATCATGAATCCATATTTTATTGTACTGATGTGTAAATATTTGAATCATGTTGGGTTTCAGCATATTTCATGAATCCCAAATATAACTACAATCAGAGACTCCACGAAGACAATTCATTAAAGAAAGTTGTACACGAGGTGTATTATCACTTATTCCCCGATTGTTAGAGGAAAGACACATTTAGTGGTGAAGAAAATATGTTCCACACTTACATTCTCCCTATCTTCATCTCAACCATTCAATACTTTCCCTTATTGCTATATGCCATCAACAAATTGTTAGATTCCACGATACGTTTCGGATGTTCGAGTGCCAGGCTGCGGTGAGGTCGAGGAGCACCATGATGGCATGTGACTTGTGAGTTGCCGCAGTAAACTTAGTTTTCATATTGTTTTAGCAAATTTAAAACTAATGAAACAATTTTATAATTAGCTGGCGAATGGTGGGCCATGTACGGTATTGACTGTGAGGTTTTACAGTGACTGGCTATCCATGTACTCATGCAGATGGTGTCCTCCTCACCCTGTGAAAGGAATTGGAGCAATCATCCACATATATAAGCGCAGTAGACTGGGGTATGAGAGGCTTCAGAAGCTAGTGTATTGTCACTACAATATGAAGCTACAAGAGAGGCTGCTCCGTGTCGAAGGAAGAAGAGAAGTGCAAGACCCGCTGGACCTGATGGCAGTCGGACAACATATGTTGAGGACGATGAGGACCCAGTTTACCAGTGGGTTAGGTTGAATGACTTGGATACTTCGAATGGGCGATCAAAGCCGCATGTGGCGACAGAGGCAACGAAACAATGGATTGATGGTGACGCACATGTGGGGCAACAAAGATCTCCTACTGGGACATTCGACCCACTGACGAGGAGTCCGGCGGGTAGCCCACGACATTTACTATCACGTAGGACATGTGGCAAGGAGACATTATCCGACACTAAGACCGAGACAGTGACTGATGTGAGAGGTGGGTCCAGTGATGGTGATGACAGCGATGATGGTGAGGTTGATGGTGATAGTAGCGACGATGGTGATGATGGTGACGGGGATGGCGGCAATGAGAGGGAGTCTCAGAGGCTTCTTAGCCCATTCACTATGGAGAGGGATTTTAATCATGCCAACTAGGACACTGACCATAGTTCTCATCTAGAGGAACCACGGCTCGTCTTGTCATTAACAAGGCATACACTCGTAAGAAGCTACTAAAGAAGAAGAACACCAAGTAGCTAATAGAATTAAAGTAGCAATTACTGACGATATCCATGAGGGACACATATGATCGTGAGAGTATCAGAGGCTCTAAATAGGAATCACAAACGAGGGAGGGGAGCTCGAGTTCCAAGCCACAGCATGATTATGGATCACAAACACAAGAGAGTAGCTTGAGTTCTATGTCATAGTATGGGTATGGATATGGAGCTAGTGGATATGCAACGAGTGACTCCAGCAGTTACGTCTCATCGTTTTTCAACTATGGTAAAGAGTTCACTTCCGCATAAGGCAGGGATATGAGCAGCAGTATGGATATGGAGAGCAGTATGGATACCCAAGAGCTCCGGATGGGCGTATTGGTTCAGTTTGGAGAGGATGAGTACCACCATTAGTATCATAACTAGTATCATTTTACCATGACCTGGGCACAATATTATCGATTTGTGGAGCAACAATATTATTCCAAGTTCCCTCGAGATAGAGACAATGATTACAAGCCACAGCGCAACTCTGTGGGTCTAGGCCACAACTAGTTACATCATTCATAGGAATATTTCGCAATTTCTACTTCTTTTGCTTTTAAATTAATTGGTTGTTTTTTCGTACGTTTATAAATATTATGCATTCAATTTGAATACAGTTGCATTAGTTCAGTCAAACAGCGCATATCTTAGGACCCTATACAAGGGGACCTATTATGTGCACTTCTTTTTTGAGATGTTATGATTTAAAAGTGTGTATTAAGGTCTTCTTTAACAATCCCTGAAGTTTCATTGAAAAATTCAACCACTTTCCCAACATTTCCCCATTTTTCCCAAAAACTGCGATAAATTACCCAATACAAACGATATATCCCATGAAATAACTGATACATATCTGTATCCCAAAGGTGCGATACAGAATGCGATATTGATAATTCGAACACTGATGCTGACATCAACTTCTGTTGGTATTATTTTGCATAGACATTCACATTCAGAGCGCATATAGTTGGAAGGATTTATTAAAAACTTTTATTACTCTCGAATTCTTATTATATTCCAGGTTGTGGTATAACACAAGCCCTTCATTACATTACATATAACAACCTTGGATTCTATGTCAATGATAATAAAGAACCTAGTATATAAAACAAAGAAAAATAAAGAATGTAATGCAATCGAAGAATGTAATGAAAATGCATGATACATGCAATGCAAGGATGAGCCCAACCTTCGTGCATAGGGCATAGCTCAAGCAAATCACAGAACAGCCATTATAGATTGAGCGAGGATCCATGATCTCTCACATAATGAGTTAAATATTGCAAGAGCACTATGTTGCCAATGCTCTCTCTCGATACATGCAATGCAAGGATGAGCGCAACCTTCGTGCATAGGGCATAGCTCAAGCAAATCACAGAACAACCATTATCGATTGAGCGAGGCTCCGTGCTCTCTCACATAATGAGTTAAATATTGCAAGAGCACTATGTTGCCAATGCTCTCTCTCTCTCTCTCTCTCTCTCTCTCTCTCTCTCACACACACACACACACACACAGCGCACAATGTCATCGGTACAAGATGGACTGAGGAAGGGTTATAAGACTATGCATGGTCTTGTGTATAAACTTCTGAGACAAGGAGCATTAAGTTGCATCTTTGATGGAATACATGTCACGACATGCAGGTAGATGCGAAGTAAGAGGGTAATACAGGGTGTAAAGCACCAATAGCATGCACAAGGCATACAAATGCTGGTGAGGGAGTGAGAGAGAGAGAGCACCACACAATGGTCAAGGCACTTAAAAGAGTCATAACGACTTAATCTCCATGTGAGCTGGCACGGGTTCAAGTTAAACAACAAATATTAATCTTGCATGATGAAGGTAAGAGAGCATTTTGTTGAGTGCTTTATAGCTTGCCAGGATGCCATATTGTCCTTTGTGAAGCATGGTAAGCTAAAGACAATTTGTCCTGCGAAGATATCACAAGCTCAGGATAAGAGAGCGCCAACTCCTTGACAGATCCAAGATAAGCTTAAATATGATGCCAGTGTACATTAGAACATAGTGTAATAGAACGACTAATGGCAATAATCATTTGGAATCCGATGGTCCCATGATAAAAGAATACATAACACCATGCTACAAACACACAGTCATGTAGAAGGCACAGTTTATTATCTTTAGCCATAAAGGAGTTGAGTGTAGTCATGCAATTCCTAGGGTGGCACTCAAAGGATCATAAAGCAGGAAGCGTGAAGGCATGGAACAAGCTTAGTCTGCATACTACAGTCAATTCTAGAGGGTACCACACGTGGGCCAATAGGTTGCCTAGAAACGGCCAGTAAAATAATAGAGAGTGCAAACCAAAGATGGCAAAGAAAGATACACTTCCCGCCCCGCCTACATTGGATCTCTACTTGTCAAAACATAACTATCCGACACCCTGGGGGCAATCCACTAGGCGCTGCCAACCCCCAAATTGCACTTGTTGCATGGTATTCCGTAACGGTAACGACCACTACCATTACCATTATGATATTGATGCGGACATCAGTGGTGCATCCTTTAGAGTGTACCAGAGGAGGCGACACCGCAGATCGAGTGTTGGAGCAGACGAGTTGATGTGGATGGACGCTGGGCCCATTGGGCCCATTTTCTGACGCGTTACAAGTACGCGAGATGCAGGATCGCGCAGGAGCATCATGACCGCTGGACCATGGAGCAGATTTACATTTAGGCGCTTTTCTATTTATTTCCTTGTTTCTAGGCGCTTTAGTGTCGTTATTTACTTTAGGCGTTTTTATGTTATTTCTTTGGTTTTCAAGCACTTTAGTGCACTTTTTTTATTTTCGTAGCTTATATATACTGTGAGAACCCTATTTCGAAATTATTGAATGAATAGAAAATTCGTGAGTTTCTTCCTCTTTGTTTGAGAGATTAGGGTTTCAGGATTGGCCCTCGGGTGTTGAGGATTCCACCCCGGATTTTCCGTTTTCTATTCTCTCTTTCTTCAAGGTGCGAGGAAAGGTAAGCTTCTTTGATTCCTAATTCGTACTTCATGAGAACCTATCGCTTTTCGACATCCTTCGTCCTTTTCTGAACCCCCCCCCCCCCCCCCTTTTGGGTACGATCGAAAAGAGGGATGCCTAGCCACGATAACCGGATCCAAACTTGACTGTGGACTGGTCTATGCTAGATCTGGGATATCCCCATATCCCTAGATCCTCCCTGTTTTACGATTTTACATGGTTTTATGCAAAGGGGCATGATCCGGACGGACGGACCTCATCTTCGTGTTGAGATTTGTTAGTTTCCTCTGATTGAAAGTAGTTAGTTTCGTAATTTTATTATTTGAATATCTTCCAACTGAATATCATGCATCTAGGGTTAGGTCATCGCATGCCCCTGCATCAGATATGGGTTATAATGCTCGGAGCAATCTCTTGTACTTTTTGAAAGAATAAAAAAAACTAGAAAAAAAAAAGTATCGATCCAGTAATAGACCATTATAGGGCTGTTACAGGGGGCATAGCAGTCGTTTCGGGTCATTTTTTCCATAAAGTCCGTTACGGTACACCTTAATTGGCCACCACCTGTGGAATATTCCACCAGGCATAGGTATGGGCTAAAATACACCGTTGATTATACTAGAAAAGGTCTAGTCATTTGTTTTCGAATTCTATTAGGTTATTTGATATTTGTTGTTGAAATTTTTTCAGCTTGTCTTAATCATCTTGATGTAATTTTCCCCCAGTAATGGTACCGTCAATGTCACTTAAAAGAAACGAGTTGCAATTCATCTAGTCGACTTGTCACGATTCATACCGAGACCAATTGAATACCCAAATGGCAAGTACTGAAGTGAAAAATCTAAAACAAATAACCTCTCTTATTTGAATAACTTTCTCCTATTTACCAACTTAAAGCCCTCATTGTGATTCCTTTTATGCAGAAATATCCTTTTCAATACCTTACATATCTCTATTACTAGTCCTTTGTGTAACTTTGTGTTCTTAACCATCCACTCATTTTTTATTGATCCTTGGTACTACTTCCCTATCAGTCACCCAGGAGTATTTAGCCTTGCAAGTTGGTCCTTGCTTATTCACACAGGATTCCATGTGCCCCATGCTAAGAGTTGTAAGTACATGCGGGTATAGCTATCTAGCTATCCACATATCCCATCTTTTATCGCAGTTCCTCTTGAGGGTTTGAATCCCTCCTCGCCCACAACCGGCCCAAAATAACATCTTATTTTAACTCTCTTATTTGAATAACCATCATAACTACACACACACACACACACACACACAATTAACTTTAACGAGCTTGGAATCCTATTGCCAAAGAGTTGGCCATACAGTTAGATTCTATATTAATATGAAAGCACACAAGATATCATTCTTTTCTTATAACATATAAAAGCTACTAATGCAAGCTGATCTAGGCCCACGATCCATGAGCCAGGCCTAGACCCATTAAGCCTAAGCCTAACAGTTGGCCCATCAATAAGGAGGCTCAAGCCTCATATTTAGGTAGCTAGCTTATTTAGGTAATTAGCTAGCAAAATCTATCAGCTAGCTATCAATTAAGTCATTAGTCAAATATTCTTAAATACATTCTTATCCCTTGTATTTCTTTTCCATATTTGTAAAAAGTCATTGGTTGTAAATGACATTATAAGCTTCCTTATATGTGTGTTTCAAAGCTTATAGGACCTCAGATGAGTAGTATCAAGGCACCTTTGAATTGAGTACAAATTCTAGACTATTTCTTTCTATTTTATGGGATTCTTGTATTTAGCTTGGAGGTGCCTACGCTTGTGCGGGGATCCTCCCCATCTAGTTGTGCCAGTTTAGTGTCAAAGCTAGGTTCCAACAACTAGGTTGAAGTCCTGGATCAACAACGATCTCCATATTTTGTTTCTAGGTATTTAATCATAAAATTTAGCATCGTTTCCTTTATTTTCCTCATGTTGAAATTTTGGCAGCCATCTACCCTCTATAATCCAGCCCTTAAAACCCCCAAAAGTCATCCATATTGCAACCCATTAAAACTCCCGAAATCAGCCCTATTCTAGCCCATTAAAACCCCAAAATCAACCCCATTCCAGCCCATTAAAACCCCCTCAAAATTCAGCCACATTAAGCAAGGCCATGAACTGATCCCAAACTTCCTTAGCAAAGGTTGAATGCAGGAATAGGAGGTCAACATATTATGCATCATACGCATGATGCAAACATTGGGGATGACCATCAAAATTTTGATGTTAACGACTCTTCTTCATTCCGCTTACATAACAGTTGATGCATTTGGCTAGAAGAATGAAGGATTGATCCAACTTAAGCTTATGCAAAGCAACTGCAGATGCATCGATTTTGATGGTGGGTCTTTCATTAACCTTTTAGCTGGCGAGCTGGCCCTGATATCTGGGAGAAGAGCTCCCTTTCCCCACCATCAAAATATTTGCTTACCATGACATCTTCCTAAGTAATACCTACTACATTGGAAACCTTCTTCTCTCCTTGCCTCTAAGTAATACTAACTCTCCTAGTGACCCACTCCCTTTCTAAGTCATTTGTTCCCTTTCTACCCTATCCCCATGTCTCCCTGACTGCTGAAGGATGAGACATAACCCCCTGCCCTACGACATAAGACCACAAAGCTATATCTAGAAAAACCAACTTTGATTCTTCTCCCAACGACAATTGAACCATCAAGCTCTTCAATGGTGATCTCTGCTTCTACTCTTGAAGCAAGCCACATGAATGCAAATCCCCATCAATGGCCTGTCCACCAGCTTCCTAGGATGGCAATGTCCACCACTGACCCCACCTTGCTGAAATGATACATCAGAACTTTCTAGTATGCTAATTCCACCCTACTAGAAAACCTTCCACAAAAAGTGACAGAAGAGACCGAGGTCAATTTGTCTCCACTTTTGAGGTGTTTGCTCTATGGTAAAATCCACTCTCGCATCTCCATGTTTTCCTAGAAAATACAATGGTTGATGGATTTCAAAACAGCCAAGCAAGTTTTGATTTCATGACCCATACAGCAGAGGACCACTCTAACCAACGTACCCAAGTAGGGCATCTAGAAAAGTACGATTCTTTCCTTGGTTTTTTTTTTTCCATTAAATAGTGATTTAAGCAAAGAGGCCATAAATATAACAAGGTAATTTTGAGCTATAATATCATCAACAAGAGAAAGGACAAACTAAAGTGCACAACATCAATGGCAGATGAGCAGATGATTTTTAAGATCAAAAGATAAAAATGAAAACTTAAAAGTACAGGCTGACTTGATGTTAACAACCTCCGGTTCACACACATGCTATGAAAATAGATTCCAAATTCCTCTCATAATACAAATTATACTAAGTATGGCGACTACAAATTACGGCAGTTGTGATTCAGTTGAATGATGCAAAAAAAAAAAAAAAAAATCATATTCAATAATCTAGTTGCGATTTCAAAAATATTATCAGAGTAAGAGGCAGAGAGTTTCCTGAGCTATCATATCTTTGATCTGGTTCATATGATCAGAAGCACGTGGCTCATGAGTAGGAGGTAGGCACTGAAGATCAAACATATCATCATTAAATTCTTTGGAAAATCAACGACTCAAATTCAATGGATCTTCCCCTAATTCATTTGCTTTGCGAATTATCTGCAGTGGTACAAAAGTAGGCTATATCGTATTAGGCATAAGATGCAACTTGACAGAAACTTGCAACAATCTCATAATATTACGGTTCAAAAAGAACAAAACGTAAAGACTGTAATCTGTAACAAACACCCTTACCTTATCATCAACATCCGTGAAGTTCCGTACATAAGTTACTTTGTATCCCAAATGTTGTAAGTATCTGCTTAAGAGAGTAAAGATAACATCTAATTAGCATCCACAGATTGACTTGAGTATTAAGTAACATTTTTATGGACAACAAAATTTTATTAGGAATTAAGCAAAAGGGAAGTAACATAATTAATTCCTTACCTTTTTCCTTTTTCAAAATCAATCTTATAGAAGAAAACAGGAAAAAAAAATGAAGCTTCAAGAAAGCAGGAACGATGAGCCAATGCAAAATGCTCGTTGCTCACACTTCAGAAAGGGTATCAGCAGCCTTGTTCACATGGGACTTAGTTTGGGCTTCCTATGGTTCAACTTGTGATCAAATGCTTACATGCATCAATTCCCAATGGCTTGGATGAACTGAGCTCCATCAAGTTAACGGCAATGTACTCTGCATAGAGTTTTGGGTTAATGTGCTTAAAGTTTTTGGAAGAAATCCACCTAAAATCAGTCTTTTATACTGCCCTGTCACTTGAACGGAAACTTTTGGCACCTAATCCAGCCTATAGAAACTATTTTATCATCGAGCACATTCTTGAAGGCTTCTTGTAACTTGCTGTGGTAGGTCCAGAATCCATATAACATGTTCTTTGACCATCCCTCTTTGTAGTGTCCAAAGCAAGTTGTAACATTTTCCACATTGAAAGTAGGGCTAAACTTTAGCTCAAGTGGAAACCCTGTTAACTATTCATTATTGTACAGCCTTTTCCATGATAGGGATCCGATTTACGTGAGTATAGGTTGTTGTAGGACCCTGAAAGAAACTGGTCTGGACTCTGGTTCGAGCCCCACCATGACCTCATTTCCTACTTTAAACCACTTGAAATCATCGAATATCCATGTACCTCTTGTAGCTCACATTGCTAAGTGAGGATGCACTGAATAATTCAAAGTGAGAATCTTGCAGACGGATTTAGACTAAAATCAGGGAATGTAATTCGGCCGCCAATGGCAAACTGTGGGCAGTTCTCTAGATTCTTCTCTAAGTAGACTACAACTCAGGTTAAGGGAAAAAAAATAGGACTTTTGGGACAGATTGTGAGCTTATGTAGACAGAGTATACACTAAAAATGTAAGGCTGGTTATAAGGGCAGGTTCTTGAACAGATTAGCACTAGAAGGAAGTGTTGGGTGATGGACTGGTAAAGGGAACACCATAGGAAACAATGTGAAATCACACCGAAAAATTCTAAATTCACATACATGGCACACCTGATTGTTGGTGTGTCCCTGCATCATAGCAGGATGCATCTGATGAATTGATTAGATGGAATATACATAGTACTATGGACCCAATAAAGATTCTAAAAGGTTTTCTTGAGCCCATTCCCATTTTGGGCGGAACAAATCTACTAATTCTTTTAGTCCAGTTAGTAAAAGGGATCTTGAACTAAGAAATAGACCCTAGAAGCTAAAAGAGGGTATCCTGAGCAATTGCAATAATTGGGTTCATTGATATTCCTGGTATAGTAGATGCTATCACACATACAATCATACTCAATTCGATGGAATTGTTTGATCTTAAAGGAGATCTTCTATAATTTCGCACATGAGGGGTTATTTCTTGGTTTCGTCCAGTCATTAATAACTTGATTATTTTTAGATAATAGTAGATAAAAACAATGCTCGTAAGGAGTTCTATTGAAGGTTGGGCATTCACTTCAACTGTTCCCGATGATGTGGCAAACCTGAGTTTTAATAAGGCTCATTTTTTGCCCCACAGCCTAAAATTGAAGGGATAGGGTGGATCTGATGTGTGGATCACATGGCCACACATTAACTTGGTACCACCAATAATTGTGGCTGCAATGGCATGCCCACTCAAAAATAAGCCCGACCCATAACTCAGGTGGGCCACGCCACATGGAGAAGGGATGCCCACTATTCGACCCATTCATCATGTGCGCTGAGGGACAGCCCAAAAATTAAGCTATGGCAAAATACAAGATGCTGCACATGATTTTAGAAGTCTCAAACATGATTTTAAATTGTTCCCTGTTGTGTGGCCCACCTAAGTTTTGGATTTGACTAGGGGCGTCCCATTTTCTTGATAGGGCACATCAAAGGCACATTCAGATGCCACACACGCATCACAGTAGGCCCTACGCATTCATGTTTATGGTACAGTCGACACTATTGGAGCATTATCGAGAGATTTTCCCTAGGAATCTATGTGCAAATAGCTTCCATGAGAACTTATCCCAAATGACATGTGCACGGCGTCAAACCCGCCCATCAAATGCATCACCTAATGAACCACCAGCGCCCAAAAATCATCCCAATCCAAAACAAAGGTGTGGGCCACAGCAAAGGGAACAAGTTGGGAGGGGAGGCCCACCCTTGATTATCACTGTGGCCCGCTTGAATTGGAAAACAGCCTGATTTTTCACCTAATCCTTCGTCAAGCCAGGTGAGCATGGTGGTCCCCATGCAAATCAAGGGTGGGCGTCCCTCTCCCAACTATTTCATTTGGTTTGGTCCATCTTAATCAAGGATGGGCTTGATTTTTGCGCCCTAGATGCATCTGATGGTTGGAGTGGATGTCACATACACATCATAGTGGGATTGTTCCCATGTAAGCTACTTGCACACCTCTGTGTGTGTGTGTGTGGGGGGGGGGGGGGGGGGGGGGGTTGCTAACATCACCTTAAGGTGGGAAGTTAGCAATGTCTCCAAAGGTTTTAATTGGCGTGTGGGGTGCCCAAACATCAATTTGATATGTCCATTCTTTCATACAACTAGGGACAAGCCATAGTACACCCACACCTTTGGGACAGATGTAGACTAACTGAAGATAACCTCGTTGCAACACTGAGGTCCTGGTATCGATTCCCAACGTGGGGGTGGCTAACATTGAAGTGTGACTAACAGCGTGGGTGTGTACTAACAGTGGGATGTGTGTACTAACCTAAAAAAAAAAGGGCCAAGCCATGGTGCAAAAATTACACCAATTGGATGATCCTAACCATCCAATCAATAGTGAGGAAATGGACAATCAAGATTTAGCGGAGAAACGATAGGACCACTCATCATCTTACACCATCTATTTGATGTATCCCACTTTGTATTGCTTATGATTCCAAAGTAGCACTTCTACTCAATGATTTTAACCATGAAATCTACAGCTTGTAAAAAATAGATTGTTGGAATAAATTTGCCTCATTCACGTGGTTAGGATCATCTGATCGGCGTGATTCTCGCATCATGGCTTGCTCCCAACGGTACTAGTGAAAGAATTTTCTTGATTGATGATTCAGCATCCCATGTGTCTTTCAAAAGTTGTGGGAACATTGCTAAGAAGATGGGCATGTTAACAAAACCCTGTGTGTGCGCATGCACACCCGTGCGTATGTATTATATAAATGATTTTTTTTTTTTGTTTTAAGTTGCCAATGAAGCATATTGTATAAAGATGGCCGGTGTTGTTGAGTAAGATATCAGCAAGCACCTAATTAAAATAGTGAATGGAATGAAAGCAAGCAGAGAGAGAGAGAGAGAGAGAGAGAGAGAGAGAGAGAGAGAGAGAGATGTACCTGTACAGGACATCGAAAGTTACGTAGATGCGAGCATGACCTAGATGGCTGAAATCGTAGGGCCTGATGCCACAGACATACATGCCGACTTTTCCGGGGATTTTAGGCTTGAAAGCCTCTATCTGTTTGGTCAAAGTGTTGAAGATCCCGAGCCTCATCCCAAGCCTCTCCTAAACCCAAATCCTTGCCCTAGTCTCTGTTAGAATGCATGTGAAAACGTAAGGAAAAAAGATATTGAGAATTAAAAAAACTACTTACTCATGTTAAAGGAACATCATCGAACTAATCTTACCACTCCAAAAAATAAAAATAAAAATCTACTCAATCTTTTAAGACTACAGTGCCCATTAATAGTATTTTTCCCAATACACCTTTATTCAACTCCATCTTACTATATGTTTATCTTTATTTCTTTTAATGACTTTGCCACAAAAAGATTAGCTTTATTGTCTTATACCAACAAAAGAAACTAGATGAGTTCTTCAAGAGGCATCATACAATACTTAGATAAGACTTTGTATTGTAATCTTGGGTTTAGACAAGTGGCCCCATGTCCAGTCAGGTGACCCAAACATTTGATATAATAGGCCCACCATGGATGAATCCACAAGAGGTGATGGAACATAACCAGGGAATTTCTTGTTTATTTTTTTATTGAATGTGGAACAGACCTTTTTTTCCTTTCTTAATCATTTATCTTGTGGCCACAAATTGAGGGTTTAGGATTCCCATCAAGTAGACTTTTTCATGCCCATGTATAATATTGCCCATAATTTTAATGATATGGACCACCAAAACATGACGGCACTACATGAATGGACCACATTCATATATCCCACATGTATGATGGATGTGTCCCAACCTTCTTTCAAAATGGTGGTGAACAATCATAATAGACTTGTCGAGCTCGGAGATTCAATTTGATCCACCTAGTCCATGCGAAGTTACGAAAAAGATGTGCGATTGGAACACAAACAAACTCTTTTGTCTATTATTTGAAATGGTGCGTTACAAGTAGCTAGAACTAGGATCTCTCAGTTTTTATCCTTTCGACCACTCATGCTCTAACCTCGAATGTCAACAAGAAACAAAATGGCTAAAAAAAGATATTAAAACAAGAAGATGTGTGGACATAGAGGAATCTCATCTGGGGAAGTTGCTTGAAGATTTCTTCTTCCTAGTTGTTTACTTTTACTTTTAACTCTTGATTTATTTTTCTCTCTTTTTTTTTTCTTTGAATGGTTCCACTTCCTCCTTGATTTTACGCAATAACTTTCAAAACTTAGAATGATCTCTTTCCCTTTTATTGTATGTGACTAATGATAATGGTAAGAATCCATTCTTCTCATATTTCATCCTCATAACTTCAAGTCATGATTTCCGGTCATCCAGGGGAGTGTGCAAGCAAGAGACATATCTGCACATGCCTCCACCGAAATTAACTCCCCTCAAAATGCATTGATCCTGGATGCCCTTCTTCCTTAACTTCCCCATCCCAGCATTATCCAAGGCAACTAGGCTCTGGATTTCAAGCGATTGCTCACTTCTATTTCGGAATACACAATTGGGTCCCCCACTTCTGCCTAGAGTAGCTAGGTCATTCACTACCAAATTTCTTCTCACAAGGTATGGAGAATCCTAAGATTCCTGAGATTTAGAGATGGCCCCTAGCGAGCTATCTCCCCTACTATGTACCAAATGATACAAGGGATTGGGCGACGGGAGCTAGAGATAGCATCATATACAATATGAGAATTAGATTCTATCACAACCAGAGTTTGAAGTATCAGTATCGCTACAAATATCGCTAGCAGTGGAAACGGAAAAAATATCAATATCACTGATACCGGAAATGGGGGGAAACATTGGGAAAACGGAGGAATTTTTTAGTGAAACGTTTGGAGATTAAAATACACATATTTGTGTATTTAGGAGTAAAAAAGGCAAAAAGAATGCATATATCATAAGTTTCCATTAGATTGGGGCCTAGAAGTATGTGTTGTCATAAGAAATCAGTCCAACCATTCCATCAATCCCATCTATCCATCTAAATATTCATCTAACCATCTAATCTTCCATCGATATTTCAGAATATTGACAACACATGATATTTCACTAAGAAATCGTCAACAGCTAAAAAGGAAACAAAAGACTATAGTCTTGATATTGCTATGTTGCGATAACGATAATATTGTGATATTTTCAATATTATTGTCGACAATTTGAACACTGCATATAACAATGTGCCCATAAGAGAATTTGAAATGGAATTTTTTTAATAAACATTTTTTTGTCGATAAAGATACATTGGTGATATTATCAAAATATCGCCAATACATTGGCAATATAAACAACACCTGAAATTTACACAAGAAAAAATATTGGCATGCATTGGTGACACAAGCGACGCCTGAAATTTACACAATGAAAAATATTGGCGATACATTCGCGATATTAATGCATTGGCACACTCTAATTAATGATCATAACATTGTTAAGACCCAACTCGATGCAATCTAATCCTATCCAATATCGTCAATGCCTGCGCCGCCATATTCGCTACTGAGCCACACACATTATGAAATGCAAAAATGACTTTTCCCAAGTAGTCCCTACACACACGTCCCCCACCACCATTGCCTAGATTGCCTCTGGAGTCTAGAGGATCCATCAACGTTCGGTTTAAACCATCCTAATTTCGGCCTAGAACAACTAGTCGATCATCTCTTGATGAGTGACTATTGCCCTTTAGATTTAGCTCACAATTTAAACATCATATCAACCCCAGACTTCACACATGTTTCTAGTAGATCAAGACCTTCGTCTTTGTGTGCTTCCCGAGTAGATCCACAAGTGGGCCACTGACAATTTTGTTATGAGTGACAGTGACCTACCACATTTAACTTTATCGTTATGTTGAATTGACCCTAGACTTCACACCTATTTCATATATCAAGATCTTCGTTTCGGTAGCTTCTCAGAGCAAATTCATAGGTGGCTCCTACTGACCGTCTCTAGTGAATACCCATTGGATTCAACTTGATTTAGACCTTGGATCAACCCCCAAACTAAAAAATTGTTCCAAGTAATCTAGACCTTCATTGTAGTGTATTTCTTGGAGTAGATCCATAGATGGGCCCCACTAACCATATCATGATGAAATTAGATTTAAGCTTGATCGTGAGATTAGGTCAAACGCAAACTTCAGTCATGTACTTGGCAATCAAGATTTCCATTTTGTTGTGCTTCATGAAACATATCCATAGTGGGTGTCTTTGGCATCTCATGACGACTGATGGTGGCCCATTTGGTTAGGTAGATTTTACCACTAGACCAATTCAAATCTTATGGCAGTGTACGATGCGTCAAGAACTATAACTCCAAACTTTGTGCATGCGTTCACTGCATATTCAAGACCTTCAATTTTGTAGTAAGCAATTGAGAGGTATCATACAACGCTTAGGCTAAGATTTTGTACAACAAACTTGGGTTTTTAGTTGTGGGGCCTATGGTTCAAAAACCTAATTCCTTGATAATTATGAACCCCATTGCAAAACACCCTTGACCAAAAAATAACCAAATTGGAAAATCCTAACCCTGCCTTGTTTGGTTTTCCTACTACAATGGTAATTGGCTATGATTAGTTACCCTTGTAATTGTATCATGACATCACTTACATTTGACTACAATGATTATATTTAACATTTTTTTTAAGGTTAATGGGAGTTTTATTAAAGGCCCGCTTGCAAACAAGCAGGAAAAGAATGCAAGAAGAAAAATAAAAACAAATTACAGCCTTAACAAAGACTTATCAAAATCTAAAGGCTCATTTGGCATCTCTAGATTCTCTACTCTAATTCAATAGGAGCTTTTTCAATAAGGGCTACTCCAATAAGCCCTTTTTTTGTTCTATCTATTGTTTTAAATAAAGCTTGTTTGGTAAAATCTTCAAAAAAAAAAAAAAAAAAACACTTATTTAAAATAAGCATGTTTGGTAAAACTTTCAAATAAGAGCCTTTTTTAAGGGTAGTTGACGTCATTTTTAAAGATTACAATAAATTTAATATACGAGCAATCCAAATGGTTGTTTTGGTGGACCATCCATCATGTAGGGCCTAATTGTCCTTATGTGAGGCCCCTCAATGTCCACTACCCATAACTCATCACGTGGACTCCACATTTGATGTGTCCATAGTGTGGGCCTTACCTTTGAAGTGGATTGTCCATTATGTGGGGCCCACTTTTGATATCCACCGTTCATCGTGTGGGGTTCACCTTCTATGTGGATCATACATCATACATCCCACTTGGATATGGTTCATCCATCATGAGAGACCTTGGATGTGGACCGTCCATAAGGCGGGGACAACTTGATGTGAACTGTCTATTATGAGGAGCCACACTTTTATGTGGGTCATCCATCATGTGAAGCTTACTCCGTCCATTATGTGGACACACCTTGATGTGGACCATTCATTGTGTGGGGCCCCACCTTTATTATGGGTCGTTCGTCATGTGGGTCATCCATCATGTGAAGCTTACTCCGTCCATTATGTGGACCCACCTTGATATGGACTATTCATTGTGTGGGGCCCCACCTTTATTATGGGTCATTCATCATGTGGGCCCACCTTCAATGACCATCATGCATCATGTGGGTCCCACCTTTGATGTGGACTACCCATCTCAATAGACCCACTTGATATGCATGTTCCGTCATGTTGGGCCACACTTTGATGAGGGTCATCTGTCATGTGGGGCCCACCTTTGATGTGAACCTATCATTACGTGGGCCCACCTTGATGTGGATCCCCACTTCAATATGAGTCATTCATCATGAGGGACCCATCTTTGATGTCCACCATCCATCATGTAGGTCCCATCTTTGTTATGGACCATCTATCATGTGGGGCCCACTTGATGTGGATAGTCCATCATGTGGGACCCACCTTTGATGTCCACCATCCATCATGTAGGTCCCACCTTTGTTGTGGACCATCTATCATGTGGGGCCCACTTGATGCGGATAGTCCATCATGTGGGACCCACCTTTGATGTCCACCATCCATCATGTAGGTCCCACCTTTGTTATGGATCGTCCATCACGTGGGCCCACCTTTAATGTCAACTTTCCATCATGTGGGCCCACATGCATTCAATGTCCACCATCCATCATGTGGGCCACCCTTTGAAGTAGGCCATCTATCACGTGGGGCCCACCTTTGATGCGAATGTGCATTATGTAGGCGCACCTTTGATATGGGTCATTCATCATGTGGGGCCCACCTTCACTATGAGTTGTTCATCATGTGGGCCTACCATGAAGAAATTGTAAAGAGAAGAGGATAAGATGGGAATTACTTGAAAAGTTTAAGGACAAACTTGTCCAATGTCTACTTGCTTGGGCCAAATAAGCTCCGTTTCAAAAAGTAGCCCCTCCCCAACTTACTCAATCAGAGCTTATTTGCTACTTTCTAAACAAATAAGCACCTTGATTTACCAAACGGACTAAAAGCTTCTTTTTTTTTAAACAAGCCAATAAGCTCTTATTTGTAGAGATGCCAAATGCCCTCTAAGTCAGCATTCAGGTTAGCAACCCATTCAAAGATATTCACTTTTATGGACAACAATAGAGCTTCATCCGATCACATAGAGTCTCGGAAGCGGCGTCTATTACGCTCTCCCCAAACAGTCCACCAAATAGCCGGCAATACCAAGCTCCAAATAGGCCTCTTTTTTTTAAACACACTTCCACGTACCTTGCCGGGCCCAAAGAAGGGTTGAAACCAGGGTTGTCAATGGAGTCGGTTAGATCCAAGATCCGATCCGCTCCGACTCCGTATATAGCGGATTTGGATCCTAAATTCTTTTCGATAAAATAAATGGATCAGATTTGGCTTCACTAAGAAAAATTAGAATATTATTCGGATCGGATCCGGATTTGACACCAAGATCCGATCAAATCATTACTATTAGGGCCTATTTCGTTGGACGTAATTACATGCATTTAGATGGATGGCTTGTTTCGTTGGATGTAATTACACGCATTTAGATGTAATTTATCTCAAATCAGCAATAAATGTGGGGTAGTATAATTACCAAAGCCATTTGAAAGTCCAAATGAGTTACCTCTGGTAAAACAACAGGGTATTGGAAGCCAAATTTTCGTGGGCCCCACCATGATATGTGTTATATCCACGCCGTCCATTCATTAGTATGCATCATTTTAGGGTATAGACAAAAAAATGAGGCAGATTCAAAGCTCAAGTGGACCACACTTTAGAAAACATTGGTAATCATTTAAAATTTATCCCTTTCGTGTGGTCCATTTGAGCTTCAGATCTGCCTCATTTTCTGAGGCATGTCTTAGAATCATTTGACCAAATAAATGGATGGCGTGGATAAAATACACGCATCTTAATGGGAGTCTCAACTCGTTTTTTGTGCCTAAAAAGTTGCTACTGTCACGTCATACAGCACCTCATTTCTTGGAAATTTGTGTTGTAAGTAAATGGTGGATACACTAGCATTGTTTCAAACAGGCCCTTAGATGACTCTTCACCTTCTTTAGATCTAGGCCATTTATTTTTGTTTCTCTTCATCTTCTTTAGATCTATATGGTCTATTTTTGTTTGCCTCTTCATCTTATTTATATCTAGACTGTCTATGGTGGATTCGGATCACGATCTGACCCGAATCTAATGTTTATATGGATTTTTGGGTCGGATGTGGATCTGGCTATTTATAAATGGATCGGATATAGATTTTACCTTTTGGATCTTAATTGGATTAGGATCCGGATTCGGTAAGAGTTATAGAATTTTGAATTCGAAGTCGGATTCAACTAGATCCACTCTAGATCCGACCCAATGAGAGCCCTAGTTGAAACTGACCCCGGCATCACCCAAGGCATCTGGAATCGAGAAAAGAAATACACCCAAATCATAACTGAAAATGGGCAGGTTAAGAACAGGTGGTCAATAGTTTCCGCATCTTTCATGAATAAACAACACATGTTTGGGATGGCCATGGCTCGCTTTTAAAGGTTATTAATTGACAAAACCTTCTTCCAACCAACTAGCCAAGTGAAGGCGAGCACTTTGGAAGGAGCCTCATAGGACCAAAAAGGGGTGGGCGAAAGTCCTTCAAGGATTCCCACACTCCGGAAGAAGCATAAAGCAGAAAGAAGAAACTGAGAATCTGCTAGAGCTATGAGTAGAGTCAGTAGACCACACCATCTTATCCTGGCCCTAGGAGGTGCCACGTTGTGAAAACGACCCAAAATAGATGAGAGTTCCTCTGCTTCAGAATCCAATAGTAGTCTCCTACAAGGGAGAAGCTAGATAGCTGATGAGCCGCTAATATCAACACAATCTGCTACCTTAAGCTCCTCGGAAGTCGCAAGGCTTGCCAACAAAGGGTAAAGATTATTCAACAGACCACCTCCACACTAAGGATCCTTCCAAAAGTTGATTCTAGTGCCATCTCCAAGGGTGAAAGACACTCCTTCCCATAATTTCTTTTTCAAATCCACAATAAACTACCACAAAAAAGCTCTATAATGAGAGGAATCCTTAGTCTCCATCCCCCTTCCTTGCGACTGTATTTTGAAGCTATGATTTCACGCCAAAAGTGTTCCTCCTCATTCCCAAACCGCCAAAGCCATTTACTGAGAAGAGCTTTGTTCATAAGGCTCAATAATTGAATTCTCGAACCACCTAGATCATGCGGCATACACATCTTCCCATTTATAGGGCATCACTGTAAAAATGGGCCTTTTGGCATGTCGAAATGTAATAATTACAATTTTCTTTACATGTCAATTTGACGGTCATTTTTTTGCGCCGTAATTCTCTCATAACCAAATACCTTGAAAAGATAATGAAGGCTAGATCAATGAACATTGCCCACTTGTACAAACCAAGAACCAAAGAGTATGTTGCAACTTCTTATGCTGAATACTATTCAATACCATTCATGTGGGTTGGTCTTTCGTTCTTTCTTGGTTCTGATACAGCATTCATATGCATTGTAGCCATCCATACTACCATACATGCGGCATGTACTGTATATGAATTGTCCAAATAGTGGTGACCATTGTAGATTGGTTATGTACTCAAAATCAGATTAATCATGCAATATTGTAATATAATAGCAATTTTTCATATCAAATTCGTGTCATATACTAATACTCATTTTCGCAATCCATTACTTGTCCACCAATTGACCACCTTGGACCGTACTTTCACTTATAATCGATCCAGTGTCGAGATTATTGGTATCGTTACATGTAACGATAACCGACGATACAAAAACATGCATCAGTATAGCCGATATTATCATCGATACTTGGGAAAATATCACTATCTAAGAGAAATATTGGAGAAATGTTACGAAAATGGTGGACTTTTTTTAGTAAAACTTCAGGCAATGTTAAAAGAAACATGTTGACATATGTAAGAATCAAAATATTGTAAAAAACAACTACACATAATAAGCTTCCATTTTATTGGGGCCTAATCATGTGTTGTAAAAAAAAAAAAAAATCTGTATAAAATAAATATGCAAAATTTGTAGCAAATTAATAGATTATCCAACACATATTAATATATAGAATTTCCACATTAATTAATAGTGAGATACACATATTTTCTAATATAAAAATGGAAAAACTAGAATTCCCTAATTTCCCCCATTTTTCACTTGAGTATTATTTTTTTCACAACAATCCATGTCAATGCATTAGAATCATACATAGACATGAATTTTCATTGCAATTCATTCTAACATTTGAAAAAAAAAAAAAAATGAAGTTTCTATGAATTTTTCATCGCCTTTTGAGTTCCTGCCTGTCTTCATTTCCAGACGAGATTTCTTCCCAAATCCAAACTTTGATTCAATAATAGAAACCAAGAGTGATCAAAATCACCAAGGAACAAAATTAAAAAAAAAAAAAAACCAAAAATGGATTTTTTTTTTTTTTTTTTTAAATAACATTTTCGGTCAATTTTTCCTTATTTACAGATATTTTCCTGGTATCAAGGATATTATCACTGATATCAGCATATTCTCGATGATATTGCTGATACCAGGGAACCTTTATAAGGAGTTCTTCTCAAAATATTGTTGCTATCGATAATATCGCGAAATATTGTCAATATTATCGAAAATATGGGTGATATTTGAAAACTTCTAAACTGTCGCCAATATTGGTATGATTGACCTAGCTTTACCAATACAATATCAACGTTATTATCCATAAAATCAGTGGTATTTGGAACAATGAGTCCATCAATAATAGATCTTAATATTTAGAAGGATGGGAGATTTGTAGGGTACATGCCATGTGAGTTATAGGGAGGCCAACCTATATCGTAGCTAAAACACATACAAGTGTGCTCCTAATGGAGGCAAAAACTTCACAAGGAAAAAAATTTTGAGAGGAACAATGAAAGTTGTAGGAGGGATGCAAGTTGTCAGGGACTCAGCGTTATAGGAATCCCCTGCAACTCTAAGCATTATGGGCCACGTGATGTTCATGTTATATCCACTCTATCCATCCATATTTTCAACTCAATTAGGACACAAGCCCAAACATGAGGGATATCCAAAACTCATATGAGCCATATACCACAAGGAACATTAGGATTGAATATGCACCACCAAAACCTTCTTGGGGCTATAAAAGCTTTGAATCAAGACGATATTTGCATTTTCCCTTCATCAAGGTGGGAATCACAAAAAACGTGGGACACACCTTAGGGCCTGGTTGATTTGTTGTAATTCATGCAATTTGGGGTAAAAACATAATTATACTTTGTCGCAAGTATTTGGAAGGTAGGTGGAATTCCATTTGGGTGAAATTCAAATTCCTAACACATGTTTCGAGGCCAAAATACCATGGGATCCACCATGATGTTGTATGTACTATGTGTTATATCCATGCCCCCTATCCATTTTTTCAGATCATTTTATGACATGAGCCAAAAAATGAGGCAGATCCAAAGCCCAAGAGGACCACACCATAGAAAACAGTGGGGATTGAAAGATAACCATTGAAAGTTGAAACTTCTTGGGGACCATGGAGCTTTTGGATTAAGATGATATTTGTGCTTTCCCTTCATCCATGTTTGTGCCACCTTATGAACAGGATGGGTCTCAAATAAACATGCTGGTGGACCCTACATAGGTTTCAATGGTGGGCATCATTATCTCCACTGTTTCTTGTGGTGTGGTCCACCTGAGTTTTGGATCTGCCTCAATTTTAGGTTCATGCCCAAAAATGATATAGCAAAATGAATGGACTGCGTGAATAAAACACAGACATCACGGGGGACCCACAGAGTTTTGCCATATCTTAGAGCCTCCTTTTCCAAGGAAAATGTCAACATCTTACATCTGTGTTCACCGTGGCAAGAAATAAATGCTAAATTCCAGTCAAACACCATATAAATACAGCAGATCAAACAGGCCCCTTAAAAACGGGCGTGGCTCCCGTGGATCCCCAGATCCACCGAGGTGGGTGAGATCCCTGACCGTGGGGCCCACCTTGATGTATGTGACTTGAATCCCCGCCATCCATATATTTTAAAAAATCAATTTAAGGCATGATCTCAAAAATTAAGCATATATAACTATAAAGTGGACCATAATACAGGAAACAATGGTAATCGACCATTAAAAACTTCTCACAGGTGACAAAAGTTTTGGATCAAGTTGATATTTGTGTGATATCTTCATCCAAGTCTTTGTGACCTTATCAACAGGTTGGACGGTAAATAAACACTCCTCTCCTCTGAGCCCGATGAATTTTTCAGTGGTGGGGATTCAATCACTACTGTTTCCTGTGGTCTTCATTTTTAGTTTCGTGCTCTAAAATGGGAATCGTATTGCGTCTCCGCACGCTCTTATCGTGCGGAGTAAACTCTATTGGGCCCACCTAGAATGTATGTGCTTTCTCTATTCAGTCCATATGTTTTTCCAGCTCATTTTAGGGGTTGAGCCCAAAATTTAAGCATATCCAAATCTCAAGTGGACCATGCCACAGTGGGCATAATGATTTCCACCGTTGAAACCTTCCCAGGCCCCACAGTGATGTTTATTTGTCATCCAACCTGTTCATAAGATCACATGGATATGGATGAAGGGAAACATAAATATCAACTTGATCCAAAACTTCTGTGCCCTACGAGAATTTTTCAATGGTAGACATTCAGTTCACACTTTTCCTGTGGTGTGGTCCACTTTAGATTTTGATATGCTTCATTTTTGGCACCATACCTAAAATTTTCTGTTAAGATGGATGGACGGAGCGGATAAAATACGTAAATCACAGTGGGCCCCACAGAGTTTACTCCGCACGCTTAGCGTACGGAGTTACTCACTACGCAATCCGCTTCCCTAAAATGAGCTTTCAAAATGGATATACGGTGTGGAAGTAAGGAAAGTACATCAGTGGGCTCCACAATTAGGGATCCACCACCCAAACCGTGCGCCCCTTATAAACGCATTCAATGACATATAATCAAAAGGTTTCAACAATGGGCGTTACCATCCGCAGTATTTCCTAAGGTGTGGCCCACTTGGATTTTGGATTTCACTCATGTTTGGGCTCATGCCCTAAATGAGCTAGCAAACCAAATTGATGGAGTGGATGTAACACAAACATCACAGTGGGCCCCACATAACTTGATGTTACAAGGGATTCCTACAACCCTCAGGTTACAGGCAAGTCCCATCCTTTGGAGAGGTATCTTCCCACCCCAGTAAATAGTCGAATATATGAGTAGATTTCCGGTTGGAAAATCCAAAATGAGTAGGTTTTAGCAAATTTCACAATACTAAAAGCGAGGGGGAAAAGAACTAAAAAGATAGTGAATAAAATGGCTCGAATCTAGATTGGTATACGCCCATTTTCCACCAGTTGTTGAATGGCGGTGATCATCCACTATAATATTGGCACATGTGTGCATCAATCCAGATCGTCCATAGTATGGGCCCCATAATGGCTGCATATTCTCAAACTCAAACACCAATCAAAATGATCTTAACCAATAAATTGGTGGATGGCATAAAGGATGGCCGAAAACAAACTGAGATGACCAGTGCCTCATCTAATCCATCCAATGTGGGGCGCATATTAGGCAGTCCGAAGAGAAGGACTGAAGGTACGGAACCGGGCCTTTATTATAAAATCTCAAGTATACTGTAAATGAGAAAAGAAGAAAGGAATGGAGGAAGAAGAGGCGGACCTCTTCGATGAGAGTATGAACGAGAAGCGCGTCGTTGCTTTGAGAGAGGAGAGGAGATAACAGGGCGTGACTTGGGTTTTGTAAATCATCGTTCCTTGCTGCACCTCCTTACATAGGGAGACGAGACCTTGCGTGCAGAGTCGGCGTCCTCTCGAAAAACTCAAGTGGGCCGCACTACGGGAAAAGGTAGGCAAGGAAATGCCCACCGTTGAAACCTCCCACATTGATGTTTATATGTCATCAATGCCGTTCATAAACGTCCTTCATACTGGGATGAACTGAAAACACAAATATTAGGCTCATCCAAAACTTCTGTGGTCCCACGAATATTTCAACTGTGAACGTCCAATCATCACGGTTTCGGCCCACTTGAGTTTTGGATCTGCCTCAATTTTTTGTCCGACTTACTAATATGATCTGAAAAAAAGAAGAGATGGAGTAGATTTCTCACTAACATCACGGTGGACCCCACATAGATTCCTGGTTGCACGAAGTTCATGTGAAGTGCATTTGCAGGAAATCCGCGAACTTGTCGAAGTCACGATTTAGTTACCTTATTTGTAATATCAGCTTACGTCACAGTTATTAAATACGAGGAAGCGGATTAGGTGCGGCCATAGCCTCATCCAAGACAGTGTAGCCGGGCCCACCTTGATGGATATATTCTGGGCGTGGCTTCGCTGGATCCCCGGATCCACCGAGGTGGGTGGATCCCTTACCTTGCCGTCTACACTGTGTGTGATGCGTGTGAATTACATCCACGCCATCCATTCATTTGGAAAACTTATTTTAGAACATGATTCAAAAAATGAAGTAGATACAAATTTCAAGTGGACCGTGATACAGTAAACAATGGTACTCAACCATTAAAAGCTTCTCATGGGTCACAAAAGTTTTGGGTCAAGTTGATATTTGTTTAATATCTTCATCAAGATCTTTGTGACCTTTTAAACAGATTGGATGGAAAATAAACATTCCAATAGCCCTCATAAAGTTTTTAATGATGTGGATCCAATCACTACTATTTCATGTGGTATGGTCCACCTAAGATTTGGATGTGCTTCATTATTTTGGATAATTTTTAAAATAATGAGCTTTCAAAATGCATGAATGGTATAGATGCAAGGTACACGCGCATCACGGTAGCCCCACAATTGGGGATCCACCGACCTCGGTGGATCTGGGGATCCATCAAAACCGCGTCCATATATTCTATATCCACACACCGTTTGTTAGTTTTTCCATAAATTTTGGAGATGGGCCTAAAATTAGAGAAGGTCCCGTAGACCATACCATAGGAAAAAGTGTTGATTGAACAGTCTATCATTAAAAACTTCTTAGTGCGAACATTAATATTTCCATAGTGTGTATTTGCCATCGTATATGTTGATAACGTCACATATATAAGCTTGATTCAAAACTTATGTGGACCATTAATGATCAATCACCATAAAACTTAGAAAAACAGATGAAGAGCGTGGATAATGACACAGATTTCCTAGGCGGTTGGACGTTAAGTGGTAGACTGAGGGCTGTTTGTTAACACAGGAGAGATATTCCGGAATTTAGAAAGCAATCCTGTTAAGTGTTATTTGTTAACATCTAATTCCGAAATTACTCGTGATTTTCCGTTAATTTTTTTTGGCAACGGAGACCTGGCTTAGAGGTGAATGCAGAATGAACTCCACAAATTCTTCTAAGGAAAATTTTGTTTCCAAAATGGCTTGAACACTCATAACTACGCAAGAATTTCTCTCTTGAGTAGATTTCGCACTTTTAATGTAAAGAACTTCTTTGGGCCCACTATGATTATGTGTTAGATCCACACTGTCCATCAAACTTTTCCTTATCATTTCGGATCATGAGCCCAAAAATGAGGCACATTCAAAGCTCAAGTGGACCACATCACAGCAAGCACCATAAATTGAATGAATACCGTTGAAACTTTCGTAGGGTCCACTGTAAGGTTTATTTGTTATCTAACCTCTTCATAAGTTCACACAAACTTGGATGAAAACACATACATCAGCTTTATCAGAGCCTTTTATGACCCCAAGAAGTTTTCAAGTGTAGGCACTCAATTCTCCCAGGTGTGGCCCACTTGAGCCTTAGATATGCCTCATTTTTCAGTAGATGCTCTAAAATGGTATGGGAAAATGGATGGACAGTGTGGATATAACATATTCAGTACCATAGGCCCCAAAGAACCCATGACCGGACGTCCTCTCTACCTTGGTCCTGGCGGGAGTAGTACCCAATCCAGCTTCCCTGTACGCGGCAAGGTGGCTACTGGACAATAGGCCCCATCATGAGTATGTATTTTTATCCAAACCGTCCATCTATTTCTTCAGACATGAGCCCAAAAAATGAGATAGATAAAAATCTTAAGTGGACTACACCACCGGAAAACAGTGGTGGTGATTGATTGCCCACTGTTAAAAACTTCCTAGGGCCCACTGTAACATTTATTTACCATCTAACCTGTTGATTAAGTCACACAGACCTGGATGAAGGAAAACCCAAATATCAGCTTCCTCCAAAGCTTGTGGTACCCAAGAAGCTTTTAATGGTGGGAGTTCAATCACCACTGTTTCCTGTGTGGTGTGGTCCACGTGAGATTTGGATCTGTCTCATTTTTTTTGTTCATGCCCTAAAAGAATGATCTAAAATAGATGAATAGCATAGATAAAATACATACATCATTGTGGGCCAACAGCACTGTCCATTAGCCACATTGTTGTTGGTGTCAATCGCCTGCCGAATCCCATATTCAAGCAGATCTCTCTGCTATAGAGGGCAGGGAGTGCGTGGAACAAAAGGTTGCGTGAGGCCTACCATATGTGTCTGAAATCCAATCCGACCATCATTTGCACCAAATCATGTTAGGAAATAATGTAAAAAATCGGGCCTATCCAAAAATCAAATAGGCTACACCAAAGCAAATAGTAAGATGAGGATGCCTGTTACATATAAGCACATGTTGACGCGAATTAGGGTAAGAACAAAGATCCTACACATCCAGAGCATCCACGATATTAGTTCTCATTTAAAGCATCTTTAAGTTAGTGAGATCCCTCTATTATATATTCTCTTTTATTGTAATCCACCAAAGGGTGAAGAAAATCAAATCCAAGCGGGTTATAAGCTCATAATCACTGTAGCACCCTTTACATAGTGGATTGTTTGGTTGGACGATGTCTCGTGGTTTGTACCTCTATTAGAGGGTTTTTCACATAAAAAGTAGTTGGTGTCATGTGTGGTGATTGTTTGTTCGTTATTTTACTTTCATATATCCCATAATTTAGTCACTCGGAGATTGCTAAATCTTAAGATTTGTGCAACCTTCCCCAATAATTTTTTTGTATATGAATTAAGTCTCATCTAGAGGCTCACCTTTATTTTCAGGGGATCCACCATGATATGTATTGAAGATCCACTCCGACCATTAGATGTGTAGTCCTATGTCATACTAATTGCTAAAAATTAAAAATGAAATGTATTTCAAATGGGTCACACAAAGGGAAACATTTTAGAGGGTGTGTGTTTCCCTGTACATTGTTTACAACCTTATGGTCCACCTAAAACACCAACGGAACTTATTTTTAGTCCTTTGGCCTAACATGGGTGACACACCTGATTGGAGTGGATTTAACATAAACACCATGGTAGGGCCCGATTAAGCTGGCAACCTTTTTTCAGTGGGAAATAACCTCTCTTTTTCCCTCCTCTACTCCTCGCCCATTGAAATTTCAAACTACCACTTAAACATTAGCGGGTTGGGCTGGGCTGATGGGTATTTGAATGTCTAAGCCCGAGCCCAGCCAAATTTAAAATTGGGTTAAGATCTAAGCCCAAATCTAACCCTCGGGTCTAATATTTCTGCTCAAGTCTAGCCTGAGGTGGGCCAGCCCCAAAAGTCGGACGGGGGCAGCCCCGCCCATCGACACCCTTACGCATGAGTCATGACCAGTCCCTGGGTAAAAATCCACGCCTAAACACCGACTCAGAATCGAGGGACGCGACTTGCCTTTGCCCTTCGGCCCCATGAAGTTCTAGTGGTTGGAAGTCATGCGGGCCCACAGAGATGACCGTGACAAATCCAATCCGTCCATAAGTTTAGAAAGACCACAATAGTAAGGGAATTCAAAAATTCAGGCAGATCCAACACTTTGTTAGGCAATACAACACGAAATAGTGGGAATTGAATGCCTACTGTTGGAAACGTTGTGAGGGCCAATTCTATTTCAGGATGATATTTGCATCTACAATTTATCTGAGTATTAGTAACCCTATGAACGGTTTGGATGGCATGTAAACATCATGGTCGCAAGGATTCAATGGTGGACGTTTTCATTCTAACCATTTCGTGTGATGTGGCCCACGTGAGTTTTTTTTTTTCCTGCCATTTTTTGGCAATTAAGTTCTATCGTGGTCTTGAAAAATCAATGGACGGAGTGGATTAGTCACAGGAATCTCCACGGACCCTACATAGCTTCCCATCACAAGAACTTCGTATAGTTTCCGGGGACACATGCAAGTCACGTCAAGAATCGAGAGGGCTGATGGACTGATGGCATCACGAGAAACTTTCATATGAATATGACCCATGCAAGATCCGAGACATTCATCACCTGAAAAATCCTGTACCTGAACTCTTAAAAGCTTACTAGCTGTTCAATTATTCATATGTGTACATCGAATATGGACGGTTTGTGATTTTCCTTGACAGTTTATCTGTTCATGTAAGGTATGTATATTTCTAAAATAATCATAACCATTCAATCTTTTCTCTGGCGGATGGTTGGTTTGGATCTATCTAATATCTTCCCAATGACAGCGTGGTAGAGGGTACCCGGCTAACACCCACTGTAACATCTTAGTGGTTGCCGTGTGGGGCCCACCTTGATGAATGTATTGTATATCCACACATTCCATCCGCTTTCTCAGCTCATTTCACGAAGTAATTCGAAAACTCATGAATATCAAAATCTCCACTGGACCACACCATTTTTTAAAGTTTTGGATCAAGTTAATATTTGTATTTCTCTTCATGCGTATCTTTTTGTACCTTATACCAACGGGTTGGATGCCCAATAAAAATTACACATTTTCTTACATTGGGCTTTGGGAAGTTTTTAATGGTAATCGTTTAATCATCACAGTTTTCTGTGGTGTAGTCCACCTGAGATTTGTATCTATTTAAATTTTAGACCCTCGTCCTAAAATGGGCTGAAAAAACGGACGGACGGCGTTGATATACAATACATTCATCAAGGTGGGCCCACGGGCAACACCCACTGAAGTATTACCCGGTCAACAGCTAATCCGCTCCCGTCGTAGCGGCGGGCGAGTGCTCAACTCAAAAGCATTCAACCGAGTTCACTTATTACGGTTCCTTCCCGAACCACTTCGTCCAGTAAATTAGAGAGTTATTTTGATATAATCTGGCTGCGTGTGATGCTTGATACGCATGCAGCTTAAAATTCAGCATGTGGCATTCATTGACTAAAATCAAACCGTCTGAAAAAACCGATTGACTGCACAACTTCAGCGTCTGATCGTTGGACCCTTGTTTGTTGAAATAAGACCACTGGACTTTACCATCAACCGTCCGATGAATGTCCACTAATCTGATAATTCGATAATTGAATAAGTGTAGTTTCTGGTTTTGTGATACATCTAAATTCTATTCATAATTTGAACCGTTTAATTTGAACGAATTGTATGATACATATGCAATTTCGAAGTGCATATGTATCACACATCACACTCTGCGAGGGTATCGAAGGTTTTCTCCATCAAAATACCGTAGCCTCGACAGCGGATTAGGTGCTACCCTTGCCGTAGGGCCCACCTTGATGTATATGTTCACTGTCCACTCCGTCCATCCGTTTTACGAGATTATTTTTGTGCATCTTACCAAAAACATGAAGTATGTCCAATTCTCAGGTGGATTGTACTGTGAAAAAATGGTTTTTGACCGTTTAAAACTTCATATAGGCCACAAGAGTTTTGGATGAAGGTGATATTTACTTCTTCTTTTTTCCTCCATCTAGGTTTTTATGACCTCACAAACTGGTTGGATGGAAAATAAAAATTACATTGGGCCCTAGAAAGATGTTAATGGTGGAGCGTTTAATCACCTCTCTTTCCTATGGCATGGTCCAATTGAATTTGGTTCTACTTCATTTTTTATATCCTCACCTAAGATGATCCGGAAAAAGGGATGGACGGTATGGATATAAAATAAATGTATCAAGTGGGCCCCACTATAGGGCCACACTGGGTAACGCGGACGCCGCACCTAACCGCTACCCGCCACGACGGGATGCGGATTACGTTGTGCGGCGTGGTGTGGACCGTGTGGCGGGGATTTTTACTGCGATAGCTCCTAGTGTGGCTATTTTCATTAAAAGTCTAATTCTTTGTGAGGCTTATCTTTCTTGGCCTCTTCACTGAAATTGAAAAATTTAGAGTCCACAATGCCCCTATGCACCTGCCATCCTGCATGCGTCCATGTGGAGGCAGAAGCCCTCTTGAGTGTTTCAAAGGGGCTCCACTCGTGGGCCCCACCATGATACATATGTTACATCCACGACGTCCATCCTTTTTGCCACATCTTTTAAGGTCATGGGCCCAACTCTAAGACATATTTAGATCGCAAGTGGGCCATAGGAAAGTTTGCATGGTGGATGCCACTATTCCCATCATTTTCTATGGTGTGGCCCACCTGGGATTTAAGTCTAGTTCAAAATGGGGCCCATGTCCTAGAATGATCTGACAAAAAGGATGAACAACATAGATTAAATACATACATCGTAATGAGTCCCACGAGTGAAATCCTGTTCACGCCTAAAAAGGGGCTTCGCCTTAGGCACGCTGTACAGTGCAACAACCTTCCTCTTTACTTTTTTTTTTCTAATTTCTTTTTGTTTTCTTTTTCATACAAGTCAGGTCATGTGTGGATGATCCACTCCATCCATCAGGTTGGCCAACCTATGGTGGGCCCAATAAGTCCTATTTTGCACAGGTTTCCTACTATACAAATATCATAGGAGGCCTCGAAATTTTCAACCGTGGGAATAATTTCATTTGGTATTGTCCACTTAAGATATGGATCTCCTTCATTTTCTGACCCCTAGCCTACACTAAGTTAGAGAAACAGATGGATGGCATGCACTGAACATAAACATCACCGTAGGATCTGTGGGTGGAGCCTACACGTCAGGCAGATGCAAAGCTCAAGTGGGCCCTACCTCAGAAAACAATGGTGATTAAATGCCTAACGTTGAAAACTCCATGAGGCCCACTGGAACATTTGTCTGCTTCCAACTTGTTTATAAAGAAATGCAGACTTAGGTGGAGGGTGAACAAATATAAGCTTGATTCAAAACTCATTGGGGCCCACCAGGTGGACCACGCTGTCCTCACAGCATGCCCATTAGACAGTGGGGCTCGCTGTACTGTGAGGTTCCTCCCGAGTACTCAGGATTCCCCATGTTTAATGGTAGGCGTTCAATCCCCATTGTTTTTTGTCGTGGGGTCCACTTGAGCTTTATATCTACCTCATTTTTTTGGATCATGTTTAAAACGATTTCTCCAAATGAATGGATGGTTTGGATACAACACACATCATGGTGGGGCCCACAAAATGTGGTGATGTCACTTCAATAGTTAGAATCACTACTGGCTAGTTGAAAAGCTAATCCATGTCCAAGGGCTTCGGCCCTACTAAAGTGACGTCACCAACATCTATGGGCCCCACCATGATGTATTTGTTGTATCCACACTGTCCATCCATTTGGAGAGATCGTTTTAGGGCATGATCTAAAGAACGAGAAAGATATAATTCTCAAGTGAACCCCACCAAAGAAAACAATGAGGACAATGACGTGACCTTTGAAACCTTCTTAGGGCCCACCATGATGTTTAATTGAGAACCAACTTGTTCGTAAGTTCACATAGACATGGAAGAAGGGAAAACACAAATATTAGCTTGATCAAAAACTTCTATGACCCCAATAAGTTTTTAACGGTAGAACATCAATCCCCACTGTTTTCTTTGGTGAGGTTCACTTGAGCATTGGAATTGCTTCATTCTTTGGCTCATCCTCTTGAATGATCTCTCTAAATGGATGGATGGTGTGGATATGACATATGCATCATGGTCGGGCTCCTTTGTAACACCTTTTGGGCTTCCGCCTTTTTCGTGGGCGTACAGTGGTCAGAGGAGCTTTTCTGATGGAAAGTTTCGTAATTTCTCATAAAAAGGCTAAAAGAAATGAGCCTCAAGAGAAATTGGACTTCTAGTAAAATAGCCACAACTCAGGGCTATTGCAGTAAACATTTTGGTGTGGTGGGTGTGGTGTGGTGTGGTGTGAAACACACTGCCGACCTTAACGGTGTTCTGACGTCACCAAGTTCCTTGGGTCTCAGCATGATGTATGTATTATATCCACACCGTCCATATATTTTTTGAGATGATTTTATAGTGTTATAAAAAAAACGAAGTAGATCCAAAGCTCAATGGAGCCACATCAAAGAAAGCAGTTGGGACAATGATCCCCAACGTTGCAACCTTCCTATGGCCCACCCTGATGTTTATTTGACATCTAACCTATTCATAAGGTCACATAGACCTGGACGAAGGAAAAAAACAAATATCAGCTTGATCCAAAAACTTCTGTGTCCCCCAAGAAAATTTTAATGGAAGACGTTCAATTCCCACAGCTTTATGTGGCGTGGTCTACTTGAGCTTCGGATACGTCTCATTTTCGGGATAATGTCCTAAAATGATCACTCTAAATGGATGGACAGCTTGGATATAACACATACTTCATAGTGGGTCCCACAGATCTTGATGATGTCAACACACCCCAACCACGCAATCCGCTTCCGCCTCGACGTACGTGCACGAGGCTTTTCAACTAACCTCATATACGTGCTCGAATACATACCGTCGTACACAACATGATACGTCGGTATTATAGCTGTTGATTCAGGTCTTTTTGATTGATATAAACCGTTGATTTCATGGGGCTCCGCTTGTATGGGTGGTCCTCGAAAAAATACCTAGATTTGAATATTTCAACCAATTGATTAGACAAAGTTATAATTACCGTTCATATTCAAAGCTAAAAGGCCAAAGTATCAAAGGGTTGAAATAATCCAAGCGTTTTATTTGATGACCTTCTATCATAGCGGGAATCGTCATATAAACGGTCTGGATCATTGGAAGACGATCCAGATCAAAGGTAAATCCTCGACGTATCGTATTCGAATACTGATTAGATGTATTTGAGCAACCTCCTCGTACACCGTCTCCTCATATCAGAAGTCTCCGCAAAGCGCTCTCCAAATCTCCCTCCTTCCCTCCCTCCTTCCTCCCCCCTCTCTCTGTGCGATGGAATCCCTCGTTAAGCAAGAATCCCTCGAACCTGCGGAATTTACAGCCCATGCCACTCGACCATCGCCAAACCCCTTGAACCCCCTCCCTGTAATTGATCTCAGCACCAGCAGCAGCAGCGATAGCGATTCCGACGACGACGATTTGGACGGTCCGGATTCCGCATACAAAAGATCTAGGGTTTCGGACGGCGAGGAAGGCGGTCTGTTCAAGAAGCAGAGATTCGATGATTTGCCGCTTGGATTCCTCGACCCGCTCCCGCCTGACGAGGACCTCCCGCTGCTTGAGGCGGAGCCTATCTCGCGGGCCCCGCCTGCAGTCGCTCAGGCCTGCAAGCAGTTCTGGAAGGCAGGGGATTACGAGGGGGATCCTGTCAAGGAGACCAAATCCGTTTTCGGTAATTCTAAAATTCCCCCCCCCTTCGTTGAATTTTTTAATTCGTTTCTCTGTGGGTGAATGCAACTTGCAAGTTGCCATGTGCATGGTGGTTGTGTCCATGAGTACGAACAGCACAATGTACTAGATAGCACATAATGGCTCTCCTGTATTCTTCGCCAATGTTCCTTTTCTTTTTTTGAATTTATGTCTTTGGTAATTCATCTTGTCCCTTTCAGGATGGGTACCCACAATTGCAATAGCTTCTTGAAATCTTGATTTGAACTTATCGCTTTGTTTCATGGTCGTTTTATGGTATCATTACGACAAATATAATTGTGATTGTTCTCGATTGTGAACATGCACGCAGCACTACTGGTTGGCAATTGGATTATAGGCTTGGGAAACTCTTGCCCCCCTGAAAGGTAACAATTTTATTATAAGAGCAGAACAAAGGCCAAAGAACAACCAAAGACAAATTACAAGGCAGACCAAGATAAAGATGAGAGGAGAAACTCAGCAAAAGCCTTAATATTTGACGCCCAGCCCATTCCATTCAATTTTGACCTTCTAAAAACCTCGGAAACCAGCCCACTACGATTGCAAAATTATTGATTATTCCTCTCTCACCATAAGGCCCAAATGCCTGCCAATAAGGATAGTCTCCAATGCATCCTCCTTTCTTCCAAATCTCCACCCCCATGCCAGGATAGAAAGAGACTCTCAATGGAACCCGGCACAATGCTTGACACCTAGAAGACCACCAAGAACCTCTCCCAGAACTCATTAGCAAACTGACATTGAATAAAGAGATGATTAACTGATTCCTTATTCTGCATACACAAAATGCTGACATTAATTATTACCATCTTCCTCTTCTAAAGTGACATTAATGCTGACATTAATTAACTGATTCATGCTAGTGTCTTTTGGACTACTTAGTTTGGGTGGATTTTGTAACATTTTGGAGATCTTAGGCTATGACATTCATTTCTTTAGCTTTGTTCTTGATCCAATGCTTAGGGATTTTGGCCAGTATTTTAAATAGTGGTAGCGTGTTGTGTAGCGCTCAGCCCTTCGTAATGTGTAGCGCAAATAGCATAGCGTGTAACATAAGCTACACAACACTTCTAATTTTTAATTCAAAAATAGAAAAATATGATAAATAGTAAGAAAAATGAAAAAAATGCCTAAAAGATGATTCATTTTTTCAAGTATAAGCATGTTCAAACAAGTTATTAATTATCATTTACGAAAAGCCAATCCATATATATAAACCAAATGCTAAAATTATCACATCAACAACCTTCTAAGCAAATCACTTTAATTAATAATGTTTATTTAAAACCACAAGTTACAAGTATGAAAATAAATAAAAATCTCACAGATTAAAAGTATTAAATACAATACAAGTGTCACATTCCTCAACATTAGATACTAAGAAAATGGTAAAAAAAATAAAAAATGCAGTGTAGCATATGCTACGCACGCTACGCCCTATGTAGTTGTAGTGTACGTTATGACCCCTGTAGTATACACTATAGTGGATTTATGCAATTTTGTACGCTATGTAGCACAACGCTTACGCTATGCTACTTAGCGTACATTACCACTGCGCTACGAGCGCTATTTGAAACATTGGACTTCCGCCCTTGTGGGGATTGATTTTCTTGCTGAATTATCCGCATCTTTCATGGTTTTCAGGTTTGAATTTAATGGGAGTTTGTTGCTAATTGGGACTAGTGGGCGTGGGAAGAGCAAATATAATCATGGAAGCAGGGTGGTGAAGGTTTACCTGGTCTAGATTAGAGCTGGGCATCGAGTCGAGTCGAACCGAGTTACGGTTGATCCGAACTGATCTAGTTTTTAAACAGACTTGACTCGAACTCGACCCAACTCCGTTTCGAGTTGGGCATGCCTGAACCGATCCGACCTGGTCATGGCATGGACTAAACCGGACCGAGTTCGACTCGGTCATAGGGACCAAGTCGAATCGAGTTGGGTTGAGTTCAAGGTTTTTGAAAAATGTAAAAAAAAAAAAAAATTCATTCAGGGCCTGTTTGAAATAATGTATTTCATGGTAGTTATAGTGTATTTTACCTTTTTTCTGCATTTATTATTTACCAAAGGTGCTTGGAGGCTGTACCATATCAACTTTTTGATACACAAAACGTGATGGGACTCTTTGGTTCCCACCATGAAGTACATGTTTTATCCATGCTGTCCATTCATTTGGCCCTATCATTTTAGGGTACACCTCCAAAAATGACATGGATTCAAAACTCAAGTGGATCACATCAAAGGAATAACATTTAAATGGTTAGCATTCAATTTCTATTGTTTTCTAGTGTAGTCCACTTGAGATTTAAATCTACCTCATTTTTAGGCCCGCACCCTAAAATGATCTCTACTAATGAATGGATGGCATGGATAAAACACATATTTCATGGTAGGGCCCACAAAGTTTTGGCTTCGAATTGCGTGATATGTAAGGACAACAAGTCATCTTCACTTTCAAAGACGGAGTTGTATGCATTTATTGTTGATGTGAGAGAAAATACATGTAAATACATGTAATTACACCATTTCAAACAGGCCCTCATCCATTCATTTTATAAAACCCCCCAAATTTAAACCCAATACAACATCAATTTACAAAACCCCTCAAATTTAAACCCCACAACATCAATTTACAAAAACCCCCAGATTTAAACCAAAACCCCGACATAATTCTACCAATAATCAACAAAAAAAGAAAAAAAAATAGAAATTAGAACTTGAGAATTGAGATTAATCCTTACTTTAAGCTTTGGAACTTGAGATTAATTCGAGGTGGTTCGATTCGACGCCGGATCGGGTGTGGAGGACGGACGGCCGGGTGGGGCGGAGGAGGAGTTAGGAGAGGAGAGAATCATCAGATCGAGGCGGGCAGCAAAGGGTGGGTGGAGTCGCTCGGGTTAGGGCAACAACGGGCAGGCAACAACGGGTAGGGTAGTAAAAAAATTAGTTTTTTTTTTTTTTTTTACTTATACCGCACGAGTTTGATCGGGTTCGGATCGGATCAGATCTCATTCAGGTCGGTTTCAGGCCGAGTCGAGTCGGATTCGGATCTGGCACTTAATTCTCGATCCGTGACCGACTCGGAGTTTCAGATCAGTTCGAGTCAAGTCTGAACGGTTCGGTCGAGTCTAGTCAACTGAGTTGACTGGACCTGTGCCCAACGCTAGTCTAGATCAGGGTTGAGTACCCACGCGAAGTGGTAGCATAAGCCGCTCTCCATGGGATTTGTATTTTACTTTGTCTGAATGATTTCATGGCTCATTGGGGATGATGCCTTCCCATGCAAATCTATGTATATCATAGAGGAAATTTTGGATCGTTGTCCCATTCGGTTTTTTTTTTTTCCAGTTGTTGTGGAAGGAAGACTATCGTTGTGGTATTTGTGCTTCTTTAGCGGTTTTGTGGTCTGTATGGAAGGTGAGAATCAATATGACTTGTAAGTTCTAATGACAAGTTGGAGTCCACTTCCCAAGTAATTAAGAGATTTAGGGGTTACATTAGTGT
Organism: Liriodendron chinense; assembly: GCA_003013855.2. NCBI lineage: Eukaryota > Viridiplantae > Streptophyta > Magnoliopsida > Magnoliales > Magnoliaceae > Liriodendron > Liriodendron chinense. Next base: position 2,327,509 of record ML058574.1, read on the forward strand.
TTGGGGTAGGTCTTCAAATGAGGGTTCCCCCCCCTAGATGAGTGAGGGTGTTGTGCTGTTGTTGGGTTGTTCGGCTTGTTCCCTTGTTGTGCTGTATCCTTTGTTTGTTTGTGCATCTGATTTTAATAAAAATCCATTTTCTAAACAAAAAGAAAAAGAGGAAGAAGTGTCTGGCAACCTCAATGTTACTTTAGTGTCAGTGGTCCAAATTCTTTCTCAAAAGATTTGAGTTAAGAAGACTCATTGGCAGTGGGAGACTCTTTGTGGTTGTAGGGTTTTTTTGTCCTAGTCATTCACTTCCTTGATTAGGAACAATGCTTGGTAGCTTAGAATTGCTGGGTGTTCGCCACCCTATTGCAGATGGGTTGTTACTCAGCCCACTGTTGAGGTGGTATTTTTTAATTTTATCTTTGAGAGGAGATTTGCGTGGCTCTTTATAATCAGTTTTCCATGTTAAACATATGATTCATTTGGTTCGTTTCTTCTCACTTCTCAGTCAGTAGATTTATGTCCTTATGATGATTTACTGCATGGAGAACGCCAGCAACAATATGGCCTTGGAAGTTGGTTTTAATAGTCAACAATACTAACGTGAAAGCATCTTTCCTTAGAGGCTTCTTTTAGATGAGTGTCTTCTTAGCGGACGTCATAGTTAAGTTGGGTTTCTCTAGTTGGATTTATTTGTATGCAAACATTCATCTATTATCTAGTGGATTGTTTGTGGTTGTTCCATCTTTCAAATAGATTCTCTTTTGTTGCCGATAAAAATAAAATATATTCTGCAGCTAAAAATAAAAGATACTGGTAAATAAAAGAGTGGAATTGCAGAACAGGATTCCTGTGGCTGACCCCAATTAGTTGTGATAAGGCTTAGATGATGATGATGACTGCAAAAATATATCAGTGATATATCTTTAAAAAAAACAATGATAAAGTTGGGCATGACATCCAGGTTTTTCTCAGTGAGTTGTACATAATCTGCACAAGCATTGAGAGCACAAGGTTAATGGTGTCTAGTATTGCTGTTGGCACTCATAATATTGTGATATTTATGGCAAAGATAAACAGGGAATTTTCATGGATGGTTTTCTCCCAACGGGTCCTTTTCTTTTCTGTTGGTTTGGAGTTCCTTTACACTGTGGCTAGTGTGGCAACTTCAGTAGTTACCATGTGTAGTTTCAGAGATGGCAGTGCTATTGCTGTACTTGGCAGTGTCACTGATACTGCAGGATGCTATTTTTATTTTCTGCAGCCGGAATGGATCATGTTAGGGTCCACCCAAGGTTTCTACATTCAAATGCAACCAGCCACAAGTGGGCTCTTGGAGGTAAAATTACCTTTTAAAATCACCATAAATTGTATTTATGTTTTCTTTTTTCTACAAATCGTTTTTTTTTCTTGACGAATTACATTGAACTTTAGATTCAGTCAAAGGAGTAGCCATTTTGGGTAGTTAACTTTATTTCCTGTCATTCTGTTTCCACAGCTTTTGCTGAGCTTTTGGACAACTCTTTGGATGAGGTATTTGCAATTCTATGTTTGATCAAGCACTGTTGATATGCTTAGCTTGTAGTCACCTAGACATCCATTTTCTTGTCAGGTATGCAATGGAGCTACATATGTTAACATAGATATGATAGAAAATAATAAGGATGGGAGCAAAATGCTGCTGATTGAAGGTATGGAGTGGATTGTTATGTTTTGCTTAGACCTCTTACCTCTTTGTATGAATCGATCTTATGATTTCTTCACCATCTATTTCGGAAGGGATGGTCACTGAATGCACCAAGGCACTGGGCTCTGCTCTTCAAATTGTTTACTAGTATTTGTTCTAACATATGTAGCATTCTTTGTGCTTAGCGAAATATTCTGTTTGACTTGGGTACTTGCAGATAATGGTGGTGGAATGGATCCAGATAAAATGCGTCAATGCATGTCTCTTGGATATTCCGCAAAAAGCAAATTAGCGAATACTATTGGACAATGTGAGTCATCACTCCTTGCAAGAAAAAAGAAGTCCAAACTCTTGACATATAATTTCTGAGTTCCAGAAGCTTCCATTCAAAAGGGCTCTTATTGTCTTTCCTTTTTTTCCATTTATTTTGTGCTCTTTCTCAGATGGAAATGGTTTTAAGACAAGCACCATGAGACTTGGAGCAGATGTGATTGTGTTCTCTCGTTGTAGAGGAAAAGATGGCAAAAGGTTGACATTTTGCAAACGATATACAAATATCTCGGAGTACCTATGTTACAGTGCTTTTACAGTTACTAACGTATCGTTGCAAATTATGCTTTGACTTGTCTTGTCCAAAAGGATGGATGGATTATGTCATGTATGTTTCATTCATTAGGGTTTCAACATCACGCCAATTCATGAGTTTGTTTGGTCTTTTCTTGTTTTGTGGGGTTGTTTCTAGAGGACTTTTTTTTATTTTTATTTTTATTGTTGATCTCTTGATGAGTTGTATATCTCCTTGCATCCTAGACTTCCTAGACTTCTAGATTTATAATTTCATAAGATTATTGTCACCAAAAGGTAACTATTACATTGTAATATTTAAACATTCAGTTAACTGCATTTTTGTCATTTAGCCACCATTTTCCATGTATTTCAAGAGTTTATTAAATCTTTGTTTTGAGTGGCATGGATTCCTTGTGGCTAATTTCAATTTACAGGCCAATGGGTGTGGCCCTGGGTCTATGGCTAGTTTGATGCCATTCTTCTTGGACCTCCCCTCATGTGAGGGGTGAGTTGGCGGAAATGGGATCCTCTCCAGTTTGAGAGAAACAAAAACAAGGCACGGCATTGGATCGGCTGATGCAGCTGTATTGGACCCGTATTACCTGGTCTGATATGTCATACATGCCTGAAACAGCCATCTGGAAAAATACGGGCCATATCAGCACAGACGCAGATCCCCATACTGACCCATAACTAACACTAGAGCTGTACACAAACCGAGCCTGCTCAAAAAGATTGCTCGGCTCGTCTCAGCTCGAAAAAGCTCGGTTCGGCTCAATTTGTAGGGTGGATCAAGCAAAGCCAAGCCTATTTTATGGGCTTGTTGAAAATTCGAGCCAAGCTCGAGCTTGGCTTGAGCTCGATTCGGCTCGGTTCGAAACCAGGCTTGATTCGGCTCGAACCAGGCTCAGATCGGCCCAGTTTGTTTTTTCTTTTTTAAATACATATATAATACATATATATTATATAATATAATATATACTTATCATATATAATATAATATATACTTATTACATATTATATAATATAATATATACTTATTATAGGCTCGAAAGATGTTGGCTCGAAAGCTTGAGCTCGAACAGGCTCGAACTCAGCTCGAAAGCTCGTCCAAACAAAGCCGAGCTGCCTAGTTGGGCTCGATGACCAAGCTGAGCCGAGCTCGAGCCTGGGTGCTTTGCTGGCCAAGCCGAGCCGAGTTGGGCCAAGATCGATTCGATTTGGTTCATGTACAGCTCTAACTGACACCCTGTAAAGAGGGCCCTTTTTTTTAAAAAAAAAAACACTCTCTTTCTTCCTTCTTGGTTTCGACTTAGGGATGGCTGAGCACATTTTCCACTAGAACTAAGCCTATTTGGAGATGAAAACACGAGATGTGGGTGGGATTCAATGAATCAAAGTGGAGTTGGGCATCTTGGGAAAGTCGAAAAAAGAGGCAGCTCATAATCACTTTTTTCTTTTTTCTTTCTTTTTTTAATTTCCTTCTTATTTTTGTTGTATGTCAATGTAATAGGACCTAAAATCTTGATTTCTGTTTGATTAGGCCAATATATATATATATATATATATATATATATATATATATATATATATATATATATATATATATATATATATATTGGTATATTGGTTGGACCACGAGTTATGGTTGTGTGTGTGTGTGAACTTTTAACCAATTCTTTTGGCATGTTTTGAATTTTCGGGCATTTTCAAAACGAATGGTATCCTTTGATTTTATTTCCTAAAATTTGTTTGGGGGGAGCTGGTTTTCTTACTTCTTGGTATCTGGAGCATAAATGTGTGCATGCATGGCATCAATTTCAAAATTCTGGATATCCTTTTTTATTCTTTTCATTTTGGCCATTTCCAGACCAGTTTTTCATATGAATAGTACTAGTAACTCAGTTACTAGTAAAAACTGTAGATTTTTTTAGCATTGATTAGAGAAGTGCTTGTATTTTTTAACAAAACCAGATGTTATTGGTCTTCTACTTCTAATCTGTCTTGTTATCAGTTGCATTTGCGCTGTTATGTTTTGCTTTGTTTTACCATTGAAAGTAACTTAATGTTTCTTGGATACTTGCCTTTAGACCAACACAGAGCATTGGAATGCTATCCTACACATTTTTGAGGAGCACTCGGAAGGAAGATATTGTAGTTCCCATGGTAAGAACAGTTTTAGGAATTGTTGTTGCATGCTTCTTCAATGCTTCTGAATTGTGTTCAGCATTCTTTTACAGCAGGCTTGTTGCTATATTTATGTTGAACGGAAGTGAATTGACTGGATAATCATTTAGGGGTGGCTATGGGCCAGCAGGTTTGGGCCAGGTCAAGGTCAACCAGAATCTGACCTGATTTCTAATTGAGCCAAGAAGAAGAGGAAGAAGAAGAAGAAGTCAGGTCCGGGCATGGCCCATTTAGCAAGACTTTCAATTTCAGGATCAGCATGCTCATTAACATCATAAGGGGCAAGTTGCAGTCTCGGGTTGGGCTTTAATAATTAATATACGATTTTGCAGAGCCTAGCCTGGCTCGGGCCTATTGGTTAATTGGGCTCTAGATCCAGGTCGATCCTGAGACCTATATTACAGGCATGAGACTACCATTTCGGGCTGGGACCTGAAACCCAACTGATCAGCCTGGCCTATTGCCATCTCTACGAGAGAGGGTCTGTCACAACCATTGGTACAATGTATTGGTCGATACGTATTGTGTCAGTTGATATATGTCAGGTATCAGTGGATATAGTTACCATGTGTTGGTGAGTTCTGTCATCCCTAAAATTCACATGGAATTGTCTACTTTGGCTGATGTGAACTGTTATGGGCCGATGCGTGACAGTCAGTACGTTTGAGGCTCCTATTTCTGCCTTGTTGTTTTGTCCTTTTTTCCCTCTTAGAGAAGGGGCAAAAGGAGTTTTTGTTTTCCCTTGTGGAGTCATAAACTAGTGCTATATATGTTGTGTTTCATTTTCACATACAAATGCATGAATTTTTTTTTTTTTTTTTTTGCATCAATTGGGTAATAAATTACTAAACCACTACAAAAGTCTAAAACTTATAATTCAACATTGAATAGATAGATAGTGACAACTATAGCATAAAGTGGTCCTATACATGCATGAAAGCACATTGAAAACAAAATAAATAACAAACAAGCATTTTCTATTTTTGTGGTTCATCTGATATTCTTTATTAGATAGAATGGTCCTTGATGGAGTGGATAGGTGGAACATGATTCATGCAATTGACCCAAGTTTGTTGGTACAAGATCTCAGAAAAGAAAAAAAAAAACCACAAGGATATGGTCAATGGGAGCAGTTATTCATTTTGGTATTTGGGTTAGTTGAAACAAGCACTGGTTTATTTAGAACCTTAAAAAAGGTTATTCCGAATAATAAATAACATGGACATATGGTGGGAGATTTTTTTTTTTTTTTTTGAAAAATGATATTTTATTAGAAAGAAAAATTACTACAAGCAACCAAGCAAACAGAACAAAAGGAGCAACATGGGAAGGGAAAAGAAACCCAAAAAGAAAACACCCAACACCCAGACAACTGAAAGAGGCCCCCAAAACTAAGGGGCCTAGTCCCTAAATAGAACTAGCACACGAGAGACCACTCCCACTGCAGAGCTGGACAAGTTCCTGAAACATCTGTTATTGCGCTCAGCCCATACAACCCAAAACACCGCTGACAGGATAGTTCACCACTTTCTTTTACCCAAACCTCTCCCAGAATCCGCGTGCCATTGAGTAAGAAGGTTGTCCATAGAGCTAGGCATGGCCTAAGAAACCCCATCAATCTTGAGGATGTTCCACCAGGCCATTGACGTGTATTCGCAGTGAATGAGAAGATGATCCACTGTTTCTGCTGCTGATAGACACAGAGGACACCCATTAGGAATTTGCATTCATCTCTTCCTGTCAATAGTCAGAATTTTGCTTCTTCCCACGAGCCATCCGAATGCCACCACTTTCGGAGGAACCCCATAAAGCTAGAGAGGGCTAGTGCTACAAGGGACGACGAAGGAATGTGCAGCCAAGGAATTGTACAAAGATTTTACTAAAAAATTCCCCCAAGGTGCCAGCGTCCATCTGAGGGAATCGTTAGGCTTAGAGGAGAGAGGGATTGGGGCTTCTTGCAGGAGCGAACAAAGAAGTCAAATCTTGGAACTTGGCATCTGAAAGGTTTCTCTGAAGTTGAGGAGTCCAAGTCCCTCCACTTCTGAGAGGGCTGAAGCAATCAATCACAAGAACATAGGGGTCGTTAGAGATGGAGAACAAAAGAGGAAACAATTCAGCAAGAGAGGAAGATCCTCGCTAGACATCCAACCAAAATCTAATGTTTTCTCCTCTTCCATGCGAGAAAGATAATCTCTCAAAGATAGGACCAGCCGCCTTAGCAATACCTTTCCAAAGGAAAGTGGCGCGGTAAAGAGGAGCTCTTGGTCCACCACCCCATGGCTGACACACCATATTTGGCCACGATAATCTTACGCTAGAGACTATTTTCCTCGCACCCAAATCTCCAAACCCATTTACCCAAGAGAGCTTCATTAAACAAGGAGAGATCTTTAATGTTAGCTCCTCCATTATCATAAGAACAACATACCTTTTTCCACTTTAATAGAGGAAATTTTCCCCCATCAACGCCACCTTGCAATAGAAAAACCCTTCTAAGCTTATCAATCTTAAGGATGACATATGTGGGACATCTAAACAGGGAAAGGAAATAAACCGGCAGATTAGAGAGGGAGGCTTTAATGATATTAATTCTCTCTCCCAAAGAAAGAAGATTAAGTCTCCAAACCGATAATTTCCATTCCATTCTTTCGATAATTTTATCCCACAAAGACAACGGAGGCTTACATATGCAGAGGGGCAATCCCAAATAAAGAGTCGGAAGAGAATAAACCTTGCACCCGAAAGATTCAGCCAAGGAATTGCATTCCTCAAAAGTCGATATTGAAACCAAAGAATTCAGTCTTTGACAGATTGATTTTCATACCTGAAACAACTTGAAAATAGGTAATAGTTGTGCTTAAAAGGGCTACTTGATTCTCATCTGCTTCACAAAACAAGTGAGTGTCATATGCAAATAGGAGATGAGAAATGGGGGTTTCAACATGAGGAATGGAAACACCCCTGAATAGCCTTAACTCTTGACCTCTCAAGATCAAACCACTAAGAGCCGCAATAACCAAAACAAAGAGAAAAGGTGAGAGAGGATCTCCTTGGCGCAGGCCCCTGGATGACTTGAAAAACCCAAACGGCGAACCGTTGATGAGAATAGGACCAAAATGCGGGAGATTTTAGAGGCGTGGCCACAAAAATGGGGAAAAAAGGACCAAAATGCTCCCACATGTAACCCCTTCTGAGCATAGTATGCGCCCCACGTAGGCAACCTATAGCACAAGGATTATAAACTCTATTTCCTGTCTATTATGATTATAGAACTCTTGGGCGTCAAAGTATTATAATTGTAAGTTTTTATTTGCAGCATCCCAGCACCCAATCCTGCTAAGTGCCTGCCCAGCTGTTTGTAACAAGGACACAACACCTTAGAGCCCTTTAGGCAGAATTACTATCCCCCTTTTTTAGGAAGGTGAGTTACTATGTCTCCATATTGTGTACTTAGATGTGACACATGTGTATGATGATCCAAACCATATAGTGGGCTCCATCATTGTTGGCCAGTTACCAAAGATTGCCTTGATCAGACTAACGATTTAATGAATCAACGTTTCCTCGCTAGATGCAAACCATTACTAAGTGGTTTGATGTTATCCATTTGAACACAACCAGTTACAACACTAGGGTTGTGCAAACATTGTATCTATTTGGAATGATGAGTGAATTATTCGCTGAGAAGATGAGATTGAAAGTTTTATTATTATTTCTTATGAATTAGAAAAAATTATTACCAATTACAAAAACGACAAAATGAAATGAGCTCTCAAATGTGTGAGGTCAAAGGGCCTTGTCATGAGGGATTGTTGGTTCCATTGCAAGAAGTGTCCCTCCCCCAAATAAACAATGTCAATTTAGTCTATGGTCCATGAAGTTTGACTACAGAACGATTTGTGGATCTTGTCCACATGTTTGGTGTGTGCTGCGATGTCATGGAGGAATGTCACTTCAGGGGGTACTGGATCAGTCCTCATCTTTAAGGATATATTTATCTTTTATGTTGGAGATGCTATTTGATAGTCAAAGAATTTGGTTTTTTAGGTTTATAATCATTCTTAGTATTTTGGGGTGTTAAAGCATAATAATATAGCTTTTACAATATTTTGTATCCTGGCGCCGACACGGAGAAATGTATCAGTGTCCAATTTCCATATACGCCTAGTAGTTGAGGCTCATGGGTTACATATTGTGGAAAAAAAATTCATGTAGCGGCCTCGAGTAATTGGGATAGGGCTTAGATGATGATGATTTAACTTACTAATAACTTTTTTTGTCATTAAAAAATGACTATTTGAGTTTTGAAGTAGGTGTTAAATAGATTAACCATGTTTGCATCATTTGACTATGATTGCAAATTTGCAAGACAAGCACTGAACTGCATTTCCTGCTTACATGAGTATGGACTTGTGCTCTTGAAGTGTAAATTTATTAGTTTTGAAGGATCCATGATCATGAATACTGATGCTTTGAGGCTCGCTTAAGTGAATGTTTTGCAGTTGAACATCTCCACTTTGCATTGTCTGTAAATTCTTGCTACAATGCAAACTTGGAAAGATGATCCATCTTTTGTCATCTGGTATCTAGTTCTGTTTTTTCCCCAATCATATGTTTATTCAGAGGCTTAATTTTGTACTCTTGGTTGTTTGTTTTGAAATTTTAAAGATCGATTATGAGAAAGAAGGAAAAGCTTGGAGAAAGTTGATACGTTCATCTCCGGATGATTGGAGTAGAAATGCAGAAACCGTAGTTCAGTGGTCCCCTTATTTAAGCGTAGAAGATCTTCTTCTACAGGTAACCACGACTCTTTATTTACCTCTTGTGGTTGTAACTATATTTGAACATCGATTTGATATGCCAAAGATGATTTTTTTGTAACCATGATGGCCTTAGAAAATTGGTTGTAACACGACTTCTGCAGTTTAGCTCAATGAATGATCATGGTACACGCATAGTTATTTACAATCTTTGGGAGGATGACCAACGAGAGCTGGAACTTGATTTTGGTGCTGATCGATATGTAAGTTCTTCATGGTCCTTGTGCTCATTTGTACATGGAAAATTGATTGGTTAGTTGCTGCCAAATATTTTCAGTGATACAATTGCTTTTCGCTTGATAGATGTATTTCTAACTATATAAATAAAGTTACTTCTATTATTTGAAATGACAGGACATTCAACTTAGAGGCGTCAACCGTGACGAGAAGAAGATACAAATGGCAGCACAATTCCCGAACTCGAGGCACTTCTTGACATATCGACATTCATTAAGGGTATCGTATCCATTTCATTATTCTGCTTTATTATATATGCTCTATACTTTCTCTGTCCTATTTGACCTCTCCATCTTGTAAGTTAATAACTAGATTCTCTGTCTATATCGTATCTAATCTGCTGCTTCGATTTAAAGTGTATAAGCCACACTCTCAAAGTATTTGTGTTGCATCTGTGCTGTATCTGGGTATTATATTTTCCACTCGGTTTTGACTCTCTTACTGTTGTTTTATTTATTTATTTGAAAGGTCTTATGGTTGTTTTATTACTTGTTCCCTTTTGGAATTCAATTCCGCATGCTAGTTGCAATTGAAAGAGTTGAAGGAAGCGATTTTTGAGGGCTTCATTTATATAAATAGGACTTAGCAATTTGTGTTTACAGAGAAATTAAGGTCTTGAAATAGAAAAGAGGCGTGGCGCCTATTATTGTTATTTCTAGTGCTGAGGTTGTTAATATGGGTCACAATGCACAATTGGTTGAGGTCTCAAGGCCTAAAAGGTTGGCTAGTCTGAGTTATTTAGGCAAGAGTTTCAAGTTAGCTAGATAACTTGATTGTTTAATTGGGAAGCTTGTGTCTTTAGGAGTTGCAGTATCTCTAAATTATATTAAACATGAGGGTTTTTCTCTTTGGTAATACGTCTAGGTCTCTCTTTTTGGATTTTTTTATATATAGTTGATGGCCGGATGCTGTACTGCGAAATACTGATTTTGTTAGTTTAGGGAGAAGATTTGTGTGGGGTGAAAACCCTAATTCCTTAAATTCGTTGAACTCTAGTCTATCTCCATTTTCTATTCTTCTTCGTATGAGAACAGATCTCTCTGCACCAACAAGGACTTGGAAAAATGTTTAAATAATACAAGATCATTTAATTTTGGAATGCCCCAATGCTAGCTAGGCTGTGTGAATTATTTTCTTGAAACACCACCAATGCCACTTTGGCCTGGGTTGCCGCACGATATCAACTAAAATATACCCCCATTTTCATTAAGTGACGTAAAAGTGTCTCTCTGCCTTATAGATATTTGTCTCAAGCAAGTCCGACAGTAGACCCACATGATCATTCCCATGGCTGTCACCTATGCCATCCCAAGTAACTTAGTTGCATATGGCTGGTTATCTTATCCGGAACAGACATTTTACTTATTAAGTTTGCTTAATGAACAAGAATCGTTTGATTTCTCCATTTAACATGTGATGAAAAGAAATCAAACATCTTACCTTCATGAGCATGCAATTACATGTATGTTCGTCTTGCATACTTACATGTTCCTTGCCTAGTGCGCCTCAAGGCACCTATTGCGGTTGAAAATCTTTTATCCCGATTGTAGTGGGATATTCATTTCATTTGTCGGACAAAACCTACTATCTCTATTTTGGATACATGTTTTTAATGTTTTGCATTTTGTGCATCTATTTGTTGTCCTGTCTGCTTGTCCATGTATTGTCTTTTACCCACTGGATTTGGTAGAATGATCACAATATCACATACAATCACAGCATGATAAACTCACCATGCTACACTGTTTTCCTGCCAAGGTATCACATGTGTTGTACAACTGATGCATCCAACAGGTGGGAACCCTTACTTAGATTACCTGGCACGATCAGGCTGGTTCACTCATCAGGTGGGCCTCCTTTAAGTTGGGTCAGCTGTCCATATTTTTTTGTGGTGTTTCCCACTTAATGAGGGGATCGGTTTGATTCTCATCCCACATGATCTTAATGGCTGGGCTCACCTCTTGCACTCTGATGCTATATACGTGACACATCAAGGGAAAGATGGTGCAGCATGTTGCTGGATATACGTGATCATTGCTCTCCTGTTGGATTGTAATCAGCTCTTTTCTTTCTTTCTTTCTTTCTTTCTTTCTTTTTTTTATTTTTCAATTGTAATTAACCGATGCAATAGACTATGAGATAGCACTTGATTGTAATCAACCAATGTAATAGTCTATTACGTTGCACCTGTGGGAGTTTTATTCTCTCATTGCCAGTCCCCAGCCCAGAAAAAGGAGAATTGCGTCACGTTGGCAGCCAACGTCAAACTTAATGCCAAAACTTCCAACATGACTCCGAATAATATGACATGATAGTGTGGAATGGCGGAAAAGGATTCATGTTGCTGACCCCAATTAGTTGGGATAAGGCTTAGATGATGATCATGATTTCTCTTCCATTAGGTACGTGAGAATTAGCTGTAGCAAGGAAGATAGCTACTTGTGATGTAAGCACACTGGTGCATGGTCACGCATTTGTCATGCTTCTTTAGTTTGCGCATACATGGTTTATAGTTGAAAGTATGTAACACATTGAACTGTGGTCTTTCTTCTTCTTCTTTGTTGTGCTATCTAGAAGTCTAGATTTTCTGATAGTGCAAGTGTGTAACATCTATAATTTCATTCTTGTCTTTCTATGCCTAAAGAATTTTTGTGGAATGAGTTATGCAACTTTAGAGTCTTCTTGTATATCTCAAGTAATTTTTGGCAGTTAAATGTTATTCCTCAGTTCTGATTTTAATCTGACCAAATTATCTCAATCTCTGCAGAGTTATGCAGCGATTCTCTATCTCAAGCTTCCACCTCGCTTCCGAATAATTTTGCGTGGCAAAGATGTTGAGCACCACAATATTGTGAATGATATGATGCTAGTACAAGAGGTTACATACAGACCCCAACCAGGTGGTGATGGGGTCCCGAAAGACGCAAATGTAAGACTTTCCAGATTGACCATTCTATTTTAAATATTGATTCATATTTGAGTTGCTTGTGCCTAATACTGTTATTGCATCCTATTGTTTATAATCAGATGGTTGCTGTTGTGAAAATTGGGTTTGTAAAAGATGCGAAGGATCATATTGATGTTCAAGGATTCAACGTTTATCACAAGAATCGACTTATTAAGGTTTGTTTTGTGGTCTTTTACTTCCAATTAAATTTGACAAGGTGAACTATATTTGGCACATTGGCATTATCTTTTTTTTTCTGGAAAGTACTATGTAGGCACATTTTTTTAGAAATATGGGACATCTGAGTCATACAGGTAGAGAGATCTATTCATTGATCAGAAGAAAGAAAATACGTAAATGCGGTTCTCTTTCATTTACTGTTTGAACTATGGATTTCCTTTGAGACAGATACTAGAGAACAATGTTCACAATTAGCAGTCCCTCTTTCACAATTAGCAGTCCCTCTTTCAGAACTTGTGGTGGATATTTGAAAAGAACGACGATGTGTCCAAAAAAAGCTTGAGCCGTTCTTTTATAATTGGCGTTCTTTACTTACAAGCAAATGTGAGAGATTTACTGTTTTACATCATGGAAGAAGTATGGATTCATCTGTTTAGCTACAAGGTTCTGCTACAAGCAGCCTCTCCCACTTTGAACACATAATGTTGCTCTTGATTCCTTGGCTTTTAAGCTTGCTAACATTCCGAAACAAACACTATCACACTCCAGCACACAAATTGCTCCTGCTTTCCGCAACTCATGCAACTAAGGTAAAAAGTGACCTCTCAACTTTTTTTTGAACATTGATGAAATTTCATTAAAAGAAGGCCAAAGCCTAGAATAAACAAATATACAAAGCTATATAGGAACACCCATCCAAGATCACCTTGGAGACACAAAACATTCCTACACTACACTTTCGACCAATCTTTTACATTTTGCACGGCCAATTTGAATACCTGCACCGCCCCTTGTATCTTGCTCTTGAAACATCTCTCATTCCTTTCCCACCATAAAGCCCAAAGAATTTCTAACAAGCTTAATTTCCACACCTTTTTCCCTAACTTTCCTACCCCTCCACCACGCCATGTGATGAGAACTTCTTTAATAGAATTCCGAAACACCCATAAGACCCCAACGAACTGGAGAAAGAAACCCCAAACCTCCGACGCAAAAGCACAATGAATAAACAAATGATCCACCGATTCTGCGTTTTTTAGACATGTCAAACAAACATTCGGAAGGATCATCTTCCTCTTACAGAGATTGTCAACCATTAACACTTTGTTCTTCCCTACCAACCAGGCAAAAGCCGCCACCTTCAAAGGAGCACCATAATGCCACAGAAAGGCCGTTGGACAAACCCCTTTAGCTTCATTTTCTGCAATCAACATCCGATAGCAAGATCTGACTGAAAATGAACCTGACTTCGCCTTTAACCATCTCATGGAATCCACCTCGAATAACACTGGAGAGGTGGTGAGAAGCAACTCTAGCAATAGAATCAACTCTTCGAATTCCTCTTCCTGCAAATTTCTTCTAAAAGGAAGAGTCCACACCACCTCTTCCCCCGGAAATGAGTAACAACTACTCACCTTCATACCCCTTTCCGCAGCTAGCCCTACCAATAAAGGGAATCTCTCCCCCAAAGCTCATATCGCCCACCCACCCGTCCTCCCAAAATCTAACTTCTCCTGCCATCATTCAACTGAAATCCTATGCCCTCCCAAATTTTCTCTTTAAGAGACGCCACCAATTTCCACAAAAAGGAGGACCGATAAAGAGAGAAGCTTTAGTCCACCAACCCCCTTCCTCTATCCCATATTTTCTTACAACCACTACCCTCCATCTAGCCTCACCCTCCGACCCAAACCTCCACACCCATTTCCTCAAAAGCACTAAGTTCATTTCTTCTAGCTTCGAAATTCCCGCTCCTCCTTGATTCGTCGATTTACAAACTTCTTCCCATTTCAAAAGTTGGAATTTGTGCTTCTCTCCCGCCCCTTCCCAAAGAAACACCCTTCTACGTCTCTCCAAGGCATTAATAATTGATTTTGGACATTTGAAAAGAGACGTAAAATAGACTGGGAGATTTGACATAGAGGCTTTGATCATGATCAATCTCCCGCCTAACGATAAGCACTTAGACTTCCACTTTGACATTTTTCTTTGACATTTTTCTATAACTGTGTCTCACATGTGTTCCGCCGGTTTCCCTATACATAGCGGAAGACCCAAGTATGTTGTCGGAAAGGAAGCTTCCGCACAGCGAAGGACCATTGCAAAATCTCGAACTTTATCTTTCGCTATACCAACCCCTAACATCTTGCTTTTGGAAATATTAACCTTCAATCTCGAAACCACCTCGAAGCTAACTATAATAGAGCGAAGATTTTCCACATAAAAATCTTCCGCCTTGCATAACAAAAGGTTATAGTCCCCATATTGAATATGGGAAATCCGAAACTCCGAATTATCCACCCCAAAGCCTCTGATCAATCCCTTCTGAACCCCTCTATCTAACATTCTACTAAGAGCCTCCATAATAGTGACAAACAGGAAAGGGGATAGAGGATTGCCTTGACGAATCCCCGGGGAACTGTAAAAAACCCTTTGGCGACCCGTTTACAAGGATGGAAAATTTCGCTGATCTTAGACATGATTGGATCCAAAATCTCCACTTCGGCCCGCAACCCAGTCTACCCAACATATAGTCTAGAAATGCTCAATCCACAAGATCATAAGCCTTTTCAATATCAAGCTTGCAAACTATTCATTCCTCTCCTTTTCTATGGCATGAGTCGACACATTCATTGGCTAAAAGAGAGCAATCCACAATCTATCTTCCGTTCACAAAAGCCCCTTGGGATTCCGAAATTACATTTCCCAAAACCTTCTTAAACCTTGAAGCCAACACCTCCGCTGAAATCTTATTAGGGTCCCCTAGCAAACTGATAGGGCGAAAATCTTTCATACATTCCGCTCCCTCCTTGGGAATCATTGCTAAGAACGTGGCCCCTAGTTGCTTCGCAATAATACCCTTGTCAAAGAATTCTTGCATGAATGCTATCACATCCCCCTTCACATAATTCCAAAATTTTTGAAAAAAAAAAGCTATTGGAAAACACCATCCGGCCTTGGAGCTTTGTCACCACCCAATTCAACGACTGCTGTCTTGATTTCCTCTTCTGTGAAAGGAAGTTCTAATGAGGCCGCCTTTTCTTCCGAGATATAATCGAAATGCAAATTATCAAGAGACGGCTTGGGGTCTCTACCTTTAGACAAAAGGTCTTTGTAAAAACGGATTATTGCATCACAAATTTTATCTTTTCCTTCTATTCTCTTACCATCCACTACTAAGGAAGATATCTTGTTCACTCGAGCTCTATCGCTAGCTGTTGCATGAAAAACCTTGGTATTCTTATCTCCAGCTTTCAACCAGATTGCCCTCGACCTCTGTCTCCACTTAATCTCCTCCTCCCTCAACCTAGCATTATATTTCACTCTATGGACTGCCCTCCAGGCCATTTCATCTTTCGATAAAACCTCTTCTTCTTCAAATCCAACCTTTGAATTTCTAAAAGCATCTTGGACTTCTCCTCCTCTCGAACATTGAGAACCTCTTTTTTCCAATCCCCTATTTTCTGCTTCAACATTTTTAGCTTTAGGAAGAGAACCGCACTTGCACCCCCTTGGATTGAGAATGACAACCACCACTCAACAATTTGATCCCTAAAACCTTCAATTTCTAGCCATGCTAGCTCGAACCGAAACGGCCGAGGACCCTAATCCCTCCGCGTCCACCTCTAGAAGAACTGGACAATGATCCGAAAAAGGTCTAGGTAACCCACGTTTAATAATCAACGGATATCTCTCCGCCCACTCCGGGGAAATAAGAAATCTATTAAGCCTTCTCTGAATAGGCTGAGCTTGCCCATTTGACCACGTGAATTTCGCTCCTAGTGAGAGATCTTACAGCTCATTTTCGAACACCCATCCAGAAAAATTCTTCATACTTTTAGAAATTCTGCCCCCATTTGATTTCTCATGAAATACTCTAACTACGTTGAAATCTCCCCCCACACACCAAGGACCGTCCCATCTTTGACGACAAGAGTTTAACTCAAACCAAAAATCACATCGGAACTTTGGTTTACACGGCCCATACACTGAAGTAAAGCACCAACTGAATCCATACCCCTTTTCCTTTTGTACCACCGACGCTGAATAATTCCCTACCCAACTATCTTCGTTGCTCCAAATCGTCGAATTCCAAATAATAAGCAGTCCTCTAGCCTTACTTATTGCCTTTGTTCCTAACCATTGCTTTTCTTTCCCCCACTATATCGAATCTATCAACCGTTTATCTACATCCATGCACTTAGTTTCCTGGAACGCAGCTAGTTGAATCTTATACCTCCTACACATGTCTTTAAGCTGCCCTCTTTTTTTGCACACACCCCAAACCTCTAACATTCCAAATTATAACCTTCATTTTACACCTTATCTATCCTTACCCGACTGCCCATTACTTTGCTTTCAGCTATGCTCTTCACTCTCATTCCATCCTCTGTCCACTGTACCACAACTGTATCACTCCAATGCACCCGTTTTGGGATAATTGGTCTGCCCTGTTCTTCAACCCACTAGAAATAGGAGATATAGTCTTCTGCCCCATCCCCAAAGGTGAGTCCTACTAAACGTGCCACCTCCATCATAACTATTTTTATTCTCTTCATGCCCTGTGCCATAGAAATCTTTGTAACCTTCAGCCGTTCTATATCTGCTGTGGGATGATTTCCTTGTAACACCGGAAAATCATCGGGAACTCTCTTGTCAGGGAGATGTGAAACTGCCAGCAGAGTAATCATCTCTGGATCAACGCATTGTTCTGAACCCTCATCGAGAAGAGGTACCCGATCGGGGGGCAATTTACTGTTGCTTCAGGCCTCGTGATCAAATTTTGAACGGGAAGAAGTTGGATTCCACAGCTGGTCCAACAAGAAAGATTTCTGAAGCAAGGATTCTTCCGCAGAGGACCTATCGAGCAAATCATACCTCTCACTTGTGCCGTCCCCTAAGAAGCTTGATGCATCCCCTGTCAGATCTTCTTCCGTTATGTCTGTCGTAATTAAACTCAATGAATCCTCATATACGAAGATGCGTTCTTGACTCTGATCACTGCAAACCTGCAGTTGAGGCGATTGGAGTTGACGAAGCTCACGATCGGATCAATGCAGAGACTTGACGGAGTTGAGGACTTTCGGCACTTTCGAGATGCCCGATTCTTTAGCATCGGACCTTAATACACACGGGTCTTGATTCACAAGAGCTAACTCACGTGTATGCGTTTCAAACAAGACTGCACGTACCACCTCAACTCGAGTAGCTATCACCTTACACGGCCTCGCATAAATCAACACAGAAGAGATATTATCTCTTTCGCATAAATCTGGCATTTGAAGCAGCTGCGACTTTTATCTCCTCTTGAATACTACTAACCTTACACATTTCTTCCTCGTCCTTAGAGGAGACACGTGTTGCTTTATCGCCTCTTGGATCTGCCACTACAGCTAGGAAGGGCGATCCACTGCGACAACTGTCCTCGCCTTTACTGGGGTCACTACAAACATCACATGTGTCCCTCCCATCTTCTGGTGTAACGCAGGAGCTTGGAATTGAAGCTCTTTCCATATCCGACTCTCGTCCAGTTCCACCTCCTAACATTACCTGTTCCTGTATCACTTCCACCGAAAGCGAACCCCCCCCCCCCCCCCCCCCCCCCCCTCTCCTCCTTCAGATCTATCGATTTAGGGAACTGAGAAAGTTTCTTTTTCCTGATTCGCATCCTCACGAACCGGAGTTTCCCACTCCTATCTGTGCGACTATCAATGTCGAGGATCTCACCAATGCAAGCCCCAAGCTCTTTGAACACTACATCCATCCAAAATTCTAACGGTATGTGCCAGATCTGACACCAGTGGTCCTCACTTCCGAATATGGACCATTCATCCCACTTCTTGAGATTTAACAATATCTCATCTCCATAAGAAGAGTATGCAGAGAAAACAGCATCAACATGTTCTTGGCAGCCAAAAGAGACCAGCATCATATTATCTATTTTCACTACAACATCTTTTTCCTCCAGCTCATCACACTTGAGGATTAACCATTCGATCAGATCAGCCTCTAGAATTCCCTGCTTGACTTCTGCAGCAAAGCATTTCTCAAAAGTCTTCAACAAATTAGCAAGAGCTACTGGGCTTATTGACACTTGAAGCCCCTTACCCGAAGATGACCTCCACACCCATCTATCTTCTGGAGATTTCGCCTTTTCTGATTTTCTTTCCACAGTTCCTCCAGCTTCCTTTTGCAAATCTGATGTCTGCAAAGCCACATCTCTGAAAGATTTTCCTGCTGTCGATGCTGTAGTTCTTTCCAAACTTTCCAACCTTACTGGTACGTCTGTTCTTCGAGCCATCTTCCCTATACCTTTAAAATCATGTCTCACCATTTTTTTCTTTCTTGCTTCCGGTCTGTTATTTCTCTCAGGGCTAAATCTTGCTTTCTGGACTTTTAATGTGTTCCCCCCGAAACTCTCTCCCTGTAGCTCATCCACTGCTTTAAGAAGTTCATCTTCCGAACTCATTTGAACAAAACCAAACCCCCTGTTTGTGTTAGAGTTCTTCTGATTGGGGATGACCACTTCCATAACTACTCCTGCGCAACTAAAGACTCTCTTGAAATTGACTGGTTTCCAGAATTCGGGGAAGCCTATTATGAACAACGTTGGAAAATCGGACAGAGACTTCATGCCCTTCTTTTGCCAACCCTTTTTCTTACCCCAAACTGTTTCCCATTCTCCGTCTTCGTTCCTGCCTTGTGATTCAGTTTCGAGTTCCTCAGCTGTCATTACCTGCTTTCCCTTTCCTTGTTTCCTTGCTCACCATCCTTCGTTTCCTTGCTCTAATAAGTGAACCCTCAACTGTCAACACCACTTTATTAAAAGAGAGTCAACTACATAATTAGTCTCTCTAGGTGTTGAATACAGTTCCCAAGATCAAAAACTTATCAATAATGAAAGGTAGTTTGCATGGTTAGGACTTGCTTAACCTCTATTTGTAGGCCTCCAACCTAGAGAACTCTAATTTGAGAGGGACTCTTGCTTCTCCTTCATTTTCATGGTAATGTGGTGGCACACTAGATTACCATGTTCCCTCAATAGAATTCCAACATCCACGATTTGATCTGATGAGAGCAGTGTGAGACCTCTGAGACAAATATCTTCCCTAGGGGAAGACACCGGACAAAATTGAGAAATGGACCAGCAATGACTTATCCCTATCTCTGACCACACTGGATTGGCAATCCTTTTTTTTTCAATGATAACAGGGGGTGTCCCTGCCCCTTTTTAAGGCGAGACTAATCCCTGGGATGCATGCAACCAGATTGGCCATCCTAGTCATTCAAAAAGGGCAAAGAAAAGATGCACATACCTTCCCACAGAGGCTGAGCTTCTTCATTTGAATCAATCAAGCCCACTGGAACCGAGAAAGCATTTTAATCTTTTGATTGTCATTTCTCAATACATCCTTTATGCTTGATTGCCCATATTCCTAGTAGAACTCCCATTGAAAGTAAACTTACAACATCTTGCTGGGAGTTTGTCTATTTTATCACCATCTTCTCCTAGATCATGTGAGCCATTTAGATTCCTTCATTATTAATGGTAAGTCTTTCAGCCTGAATTGTTGCAACTGCAGTGCAGACTGCATGATACGTTATGGAGTTGAGGCACATGCAATGCAGTAGAATGTATCCTCGATCCAGAGATTGGAGACTGGTTGCTTCATATTATTATCAAGGTTTAAGGCCATATGCGTATGAAGTGAATATAATCCTTAAGGCTATGTTTGGAAATATGGATTCCATGGCAAACAATAGAAAAGGAAAAGGGTTTTTCTTTTTATGTGACAATTTGTGTTGTTTGGATAGCAAATGAAGGGTAGATTCCATCAAGCAATCATTACACTTTTCCATGATTTGAATTTTTGGCACAATAAACTAGGTGACTTTTGTGAGAGGAATATGGGATTTCTACTTACTATCCAAACAAGAACTTTGATCTTGGAATCCACATTTCAGTTCTCATGGAAATAATCATTACAAAATTATTGTTTTTCCCTTTCTTTTCCCTTGGATCCCATGAATCCCGACATGCCCTAAGCTGACATTTATTTTCAGCTGCATGTGTAGCCCATAGCTTCAAATGTCAATGGTTTTTTTTTTCAAAAGAAAATAAATATTATTTCTTGAATGGTGGTGATATTTTATTGAACTAAGAAAATAAACAAGATCGGCACAAGTGAAAGCTAGTGACCCTATCATCACTTACTTGACAAAGTGACCCTATCATCACTTGCTCAACAAAGTGTCCCTATCATCACTTCCTCAACAAAGTGTCCCTATCATCACTTCCTCAACAAAGGGCTTTAAGAAAATACATACATCAGCCAAACCAATGGCATCCAAACAGAAAGATCCACAGACCGCTAACAGGTGCTGCCCCAGTAAGAGGATTAGACCGTGACCCAACTACTCATAACCTCATTCAAAGAGCAGCCCCTGCACTCGGGACTAATAAGTGACCTGTTTCTAATCATTGAAGTGATGCCTCGCTTCAATGATTTAGTAGAGCTGCACTTACTACCAACGATTCTTATATTCTTTCCTGCCAAAGACCCCACAAGAAAAAAGTGAATACTTGCTTGGATGTGACACATGTAAGCTACAAGACTACAAGTGTAACTGCTCACAGTTCAAATTTACCGTGAAACATGGTTCATTACAAGCATGCACCATATATTCAAAATATTAAATGATCCAGGGCTGTTATTTGTATTTGCATGTCTAACAAGTCTGTTTTAGGATGGTGAATCATGTACTAATACCATCTTTCTTTATTTTATGAACTATATTTACATGCTAATCTTTTTACTTTTTTTATCAGCCATTCTGGAGACTCTGGAATGCTGCAGGAAGTGATGGTCGAGGAGTTATAGGTAGGATTTCATATTTTTGGTTGTTTTGCTCCTACACTGAATAGCTGGCTGACTGACTCTTTGGTTCTCATCCAATGCATTTCTTTCAGGAGTATTGGAGGCAAATTTTGTTGAACCAGCTCATGATAAACAGGGCTTTGAACGCACACTTGTGCTTCAGCGACTTGAGACAAGACTGATTCAGATGCAGAAAACATACTGGTTTGCTCTCATCATCTGTCTTAGGATCTGATGCTTTTACGTAGGGCTGTCAACAGCTGGGCTTTGATAGTCTGTCACATTTAAAATTTAGTCCTGAACTTCGGTCCGCCCACTTGCCCTGGCCCCCTGGTCTGGCTGGCCGATTTATTTTTCTAGTCTAAAGGCCCTGCCTGGCCCATTGACAGCCCTTCTTCTGTGCTTGGAATTTATTTTACTATGATGAATGTTATACGTCATTTCAGGTCCACAAACTGCCACAAGATTGGCTATGCACCTCGTCGTAATAAGAAGCTTATAGATGGTTATTCGGCTAAAGGTATCTCCAATAAAGGTATCTCCATCTTGGTTCATGCATTTTCTCCAAATTGCTTATGTCTAAAGATGAAATTAGTGAAGATCTGTGTAATTTGCTTTAGTAGTCTTATGGGTGTGAAGTCAGCATGTATTTCTTCATTTCTTGCTTTCTTTTCATAATTTTTCTCTGAAATTGCCTTCTAATTTATATTACAGAGACTTCACCCGAACGTCTTCCTCAGCAATCATCTCGTAAAGCGAGGGATGATACTTCATCACGTAGTGTGGCTCCTCTTTCCATCCGGTCACAAGATACCGTTAAGCTTCCAGATACTGACAAGTATCAGTCACGCTGGAACTACAAAAGAAGTGATGGTAAGAGTGTAAATGGGCATGTCTCCAGTGGTGCAGAAAATGGGAAGGCTGCGTCGAAGTTTGGAAAGAGAACAAGTGTTTCTCCACCATCAAGTGTTCCTGGAGGATTGCTACCTGAAGAGGATGGGAGTGACTATGAAATTCACCACCACGCTCATGACAGACTAGCAAATGGTTTCAGTGTCCGTAACGCATCTGCTGCTCAGAAATCTTCCCAGAAAGATAGCTCTAATGCATCTGGGCCTTCCCCTTCATACTCGGACTCCATAGAAAGAGGACAACAAGATGCTTCAAAAGGAGGAACTGATAGGATTGCTAAAGGGACGACACACTTGAAGGTAGTTTCAAGTTATGCCTGTGAAAGGAAGGTTCTCAAAACAAAGTCACAGAGTTGAACTCCATTAATGAAATACCCTCAGAGTCCCTGACGGAAGTTTTTGGTTTGACCGAACTTACCAGAATCTCAAGAGTCAAGACAGCTTGTTCTGGGGGGGGGGGGGGGGGGGGG
The DNA here is from genome assembly GCA_003013855.2 of Liriodendron chinense. Classification (NCBI taxonomy): domain Eukaryota; kingdom Viridiplantae; phylum Streptophyta; class Magnoliopsida; order Magnoliales; family Magnoliaceae; genus Liriodendron; species Liriodendron chinense. Next base: position 2,350,382 of record ML058574.1, read on the forward strand.
GGGGGGGGGTTGCCTTGTGCCTGTTTAAACGCCACATGACCCATAAACGCATCCCCGCCAAATTGGTCATTTTTACATTGTAAGAAAAAAAAAAATGGAGGGATTGGGAAATATTTGACCTGTCTCTACACTTTTTTCTTTGAAAGGTAATACTTTATTAAAGACAAAAAACTACAGATAGACAACACAAAAAAAGAAAAAGAAAAAGAAAAAGAAGAAAGCAAGGAAAAGAAAAAACCTAAAAGAGAAACTAGCAATACAACTGGGACCCAGTCCACCCTCCCCCAAACCCCCAAAGACAAAAACCACCACGAACTAGGGGGGCCAATCTCTAAAGAGAGTCAATACCCTAGAAAAGACTCCCGACCTGTCTCTACACTTAATGGCGCAATTGACTTTGAGCAAGACGCTCTAATAGTTTTGTGGTTTTATTCTAATCACACTTGACTAGAATATTTTTGTGGTGTTTTTTATTCTCATCACATGGGAGCTTTTGTATGATCCTATTTTACAATTATGGTCCAAAAAAGTTGTCTCACACCCATTTGTGTAACTGGCAGGCAGTTGATGCTCAAAGTAATGGAAGTGGACCTGATCGTGGCAACTCCATCGCTTCCCATATGAGGCAGTTGGAAGAAGAAAATCATGAATTAAAAGAGAGGTAGTTATTTCGTCACGTGATACTCAGTTACTTAACTGGGCTACTTGGTTGCTGCAGTACCTTTGAGCCTATCCATTTGATTTATGAAAATCTGCTGCTGCTTCTTCTTCTTCCTACTTCTCCTGCCCTTTTTTTGTAGATTAAGTAAATTGGAGGAATCAATGTCGGTGGAGTTGCAGTTTGAAAGAGACAGGGCTAAAACGCTTGAGGCTCAAGTAAGTCAGATGCCATTCTTTGCACCATGAGAGCTTTGTGATCTTTTCCTTGTGATTGTTGATTTCAAGCTACTGATAATGTCTTGTTAACTTTTACTGGGCCTTCCCATCACAACACAGGTTTCACTAAGTTAGGCTTTCCTCACACCCCTTTCTTGTGGGGTCCACATCGCTGTTGCTTCATTTGTTCACTATGTTACAAAACACTGTTTGTACATATTAGGTATAAAGATTAGGCTCAACTGACCTTAAAGCCAGATTCTCAGAATAGGAGTGAACGTTAACTGGATAGCTGTCCATCCCTAGTTTTGATTGGATTGCTCAATCTGTTTCGTGCCTCATTTGCAATCTGGATTGCTAACTGGTCTAGCTCAGCATGTAGTCTAAGGAACCATGCTCAGGCCAGGTTGGGCCTGTTGGTGCTGAAAGCTGGGCACAGGCTAGTTGTTGGGCCTTATGCAAGCTCAGGTTGAACCTGATTGGTTATAGGGCCTTGGGTTCCTCCCACAACCCTCCCCAAACTAGGCTGGGCCAGGCGAGACAGCCCAGTTTCAGTCCTAACATATATCAAGTCTGTAATAGGCTGCATAGCATTGCATGATATGTCGTCTTAGTATGATGCTTAAAAACATGAATATTCACCAGCTTTTATCAAGGCCAAATTAGACTAATGGGAAGCGAATTTCATCTAACGTGTCAGTTTTGTATTAACTGTACAATTTTGTTAGCTGTGTACCAGTTTGGATTTGCTACTGTTTATCTTACGAGAGTTCTTGTTTTCCAAATGACTAGATACGTGAATGGGAGCGGAAGCTGGAGGAGGCAAACAAAGAGCAGGAAGCTCTCATTGATATATTTTCAGAAGAGCGGACTCGGCGTGACAAAGAAGAGGAAAACTTGAGAAAGAAGTTGAAGGTGAGATTGAGAGCGCTAGTATCTCCCTGATTGTTGTTTTGGTGACCCAGTTTGGACAGGAATTACCAAGAACTCCCAACAGTTGTGTGGGGCTGCATTGCTAGCTGAGCTGGCACTGTGTGTCCCACTACTGTCAGGCCCAAACTGGACCCCCTATAGTGTTAATGAATCTGACGACTGGATGGTTTTCTTTCTTGAAGGATGCTACTATCACCATACAAGAGTTGATTGAGAAGGCGACATCCAATAATACTCTTAAGATCAAACAGGAACGATAGGGCGTGGCATCAAAACACTCTCTTACAGTCTCAGTTATCACTCTAAAACATTCTGACAGGGAATTCTTCATCATCCACCCTGCGGATTCGCACATTTTTCTATCCCGGTGGGAATGGCCAGTCACATTTTGAGAAGACGGGCTGGCACGAAGTTTCACTGAAGCAGCAAGAGCTCGGACCATATAAAATCACAATTCTTTTATTGTTCTCCCCCTGCTTCTGCTTAATTGCTGTTTCACCATAGCAGCAACGAAATGCGCGGCAATGGAGGGATGGCTGATTATTGATGTGTATTATTCGATTACTGTTTTCTCTCCGGCATGGTCCATCATTTGTCTGTACAGGTTCAATTAAACTGAATATACTGAGATCCCAAAAATAGGATGGATGAGAAAAAAAAAAGAGGGGCATTTATGTAGGTTTTTGCATTTGTATTTAAAAGAGGAGGGGTGGGCCTTTATCTAATGGTGATGGAATGTGAGACCCACTTCGACCTGTTAGGGTTTCTGCCGGAAGATCACCTTGGTTTCCTTCCCCAGGTGATTCTAATGATGCATTTCCCCATTTCCTTGGCCCGGATTGTTATAAACAATGCAAATGTTGCATGTTGAAGTTTCTGTTCACCATCCGTGACACTGCCAGAGCATATCAAGGGGTAGAGGACGACGCATTGCATCCAGCAGTGCTCCCATACTTGATTGCATCCAGCATGGGACCCACAGCCAAAAAGTGTAAAATGGTCATTTCATGTTGGATATTTAAGTTTTCATTGTCGGTCCCATGATTGATATGCATGGGTGGTGCTTTTTCACTGGCGCTGGACCCAGTGCGCCCTAGGGGAATGTTCAACATTCAACATTTCAAGGCAACTTATAAATTGCTAGCAATGGCATACATGGCAAAAATAAATAAATAAAAATAAAAATCACATATGGGAAGCAATTTGAATTAAACGGTCCAGATTCCAAGAATTGGCGTTTGGGATTGCTCAGCCAATCTAATTAAAAGTTGATAGGTGCAATCAAAATTTTCAAATACCATCTTGGAATGACTTTAGTTCACTTGATTAACAAATAAAATTGTGTGTTGGGGATCTCAAACTTTGTAAAACCTATTAGAATTCCCTGAAAAGAAAATCATCCAGCCGTCCATGGCTAGTAATTGGTGCTGGATCAACTGATCCCCCATTTGATCAAAGCAACTAGTGAACAGGCGTCCCAATCCTTAAACCACCAAAATTACACCACTGGATCAATTAAGATGAGTTGATTTTCACCTAAACTAGCCTATGAACACCTAAAATCACTCGAGATCCGGTTTGGAGGAGATCCGACCATTGGGTCGTCCAAAATCGAGATAGGGACCGAAATCCGAGATATATGGCCCACCTCTGATGATCATTTAGATGATCCAAACCGTCCATATTTCTGGCCCTGAGGTTTCGACCATACCCTGGTGTGTTTTACACATCCATGGACGTGTGCATCAAGCATAAGACACGCTAGGCTGCCCAATCAAAACCATTTGTTATGGCCCATCTGAGCGCTGGATCTACCTGACTTTTAGCATGAGGATCATGATGGACAGTGTGGACCCCACTACTCAGCTCTGTGGGCCCCACTTTTGTGGCATGCATGTGTACAGTGCACGCGCACCCGCCGTGCGCCAAATCGGGGAACCCGATTGGTCGGGCGGGCTCCGACTCCTTTCCAAAAACGGAAGGAGACCCTCCCCCTTTCTTCCCACACCAGACAAGACCTGTACCCAGTTGAAACGGACTACCGCTGCGCGTGATCGTGGCCCACCTCCGGTCCGGGAAGGGACAATCCGACCCGTTCATCAGGTTCGTAGCTCAGACAAGACCTGTACCAAGTTGGGGCTCCCGTACATTGCTTTTCTAAGGCGTAAGAATCTTCCTTTTCAAGCGTTGGCACCATCCCAACCGTTTTTCATCTTCTAGAAACTTTCTAGGATCATCCTAGGCGTCGATTCTAGGGCTTTCACAACCCTAATGCAGAAGATTGGAAGCCCTGCGAGAAAATCGCAATCAAGCTCGAGATTTTCACCACGGCGGATCTTCTCACGAGATGAACGTGTGCCACCAATCTCTCTCCAGTGTGGGCCCATCTCACCGATCAGAAACCTTAGTTCGTCGGCCCACAGACTGATGATCACAACTGTGGTGGCCGATCTGGCCCATGCAAACACAGTGGGCCCCGAGGGCTTCAAGATCCATTCAACGGTGTCGTGGGCTGTCTCGGCTGGTCCAATGAAATGAGACCGTTTGATCTTATCCAAAAACACCCAACGGCTATAAATAGCCTATTTCCTTATTCTCTTGCCCCTATCTCTATGAGAGAAATGGAGAGAAAATAGGGAGAGAGAGAGAGAGAGAGAGAGAGAGAGAGAGAGAGAGAGAGACGGTTCTGTCGCCGGTTTGGGGCTGCGCTTGGACAGAGCTTGGCTGGCACTACCCCCCAAAACAAAAGTCCTAGAGGTGAGCCTCTACCTGATTAATTGTCAAATACACTTCGATGCTTAGTATTGGTGTTTGAGCTATTTGCTTTCGTATTGTTTTCAGTTTGTATGTGTTAAGTGTCCTTTAATTTATAGTGTAGAGATGTCTCTTTGATGAAGGATTTGTTGGAGATAGTGGTAGTAACTGCTATTTTTTCAAAGAAACAAATAATCTACTTAAAGGTTATCCATCTTTGACGCCTCTACATTGTGACGGCCCCAGAAATGAAGGTGGGAGATGAAATCCCCCCCCTTATCCACCTTAAACCTGCTAACAAGGCAACTTTAAACCCGTATATGACTTCCGATGCTGTCAGAACTGAAAAAGGCGGTAGTGGATCGCCTTTTCCTAAGCCATCTAGAGGATTTGAAACAACTTCGTTTTTAGGATCATGTCCTACAATGAGCTGTAAAAATGGATGGACGGCGTGGACCTATGGCACACACACCACCGTGGGCTCCATAGTCGAGAATCCACCCTTGCCACCAAAATGAGAAAGGGCGAATGGGTGGACTGCGGGGATAAAACACACGCCTCAGAGCTTGTCACTACAGGACGCGGAAATGTCATCCCAAGTTCCCACGCTCGCAAGCAATGTGGTTCCCACCTTTATCTTTGTGAGAAATCCACCTTTCCATCCGTTTAGACAGCTGATTTTAGAAGGGGACCAAAAATTAAGAGGATCCAAAACTCAAGTGGGTCACACGGGAGGAAGAAGTGGGAGTTTTGAACGAACACTGTTGAAACATTCGTTGGGCTGCATGAGTTCTGCGTCTGTCAACAGGCCGGGCCTCGGGTCGGCTTCATCTCAGAGTTTGAACTGTTTAGGGCTGGGCCTTGCCAGGGCCCACAGTGATTTATATTTGTCATCCAATCCATTCATAAGATCGTTGAAGAAAGGAAAGTAAAACACAAATCCATCCAAAATTTCTATGGCCCTCCAAAATGTTTCCATAGGCAGGCGTTCAAAGCTCCCAATTTTTTATGTTATGGACTTCCTAAGACATGTTACCGCATCATTTGTGGGCCATGAGTTGCTAAAAAGGATAAATGGCGTGGATAAGCCGCTTATATCACAGTGGGCCACATAGTTCTTCACATCTCCCTTCGGTTTTAGAGCCCCCCATATCAGCGTGTCAACGTCGACGTTGGCAGGACGCGGATTTCCAGAACCTTGGTGGGGCCTACCGTGATGTTTGTGAGAAATCCATCCCATCCATCCGTTTTTTGAGCTCATCTTGGGCCATGAGAGCAAAAATTAGCCGGATTCAAGACCAAGTGTGCCGAAAATGCAAGTATCGAATGTCCAAAGTTGAAATTTTCAATATTTGTGATTTCAGTTAATCCCAATAGGAAAGATGGCATCAACGGGTATCGTTGGCGTATTAAGATCACTGTGTACCTAGGGAGGTTTCAAAGTCGTGCTTGTAAATGAGGGTAAATGCACGTAAGTGACGCAAAAAGGTAATTATTATTCTTTACCCATTTATAAAAGGTTGTAGATCCAAAGCTCAAGTAGCTCACACTATAAGGAAATCAAAATCGTGGTTGAAAAAGGTTTTTAACAGCAACCCACTGTTTCTTGTGGCGTGGTTTACTTAAGTTTTGAATTTGCCTCACAGTGGGCCCACATGAAATTTGCATTCTCTTCAATTTGTGTCTACAAAAAGCATACTTCACCGTCAACTTTGAAAAATGTGATGGAAATTACATTATTTCCAATTTATTGGTATTTACACAATGTAAATGCAAAACCAACATGCCTGAGATCTGGAAACGACTCATTTTCTGAATCATGGCCTAAAATGTTCTACCTTGATCTGAACGGAGCAAATTAGTTGTTACCCGGACCGTGTCGGGCCTACCTTGATGTATCTTTTGTATATCCATGCCATCTTTATGTTGTTATGCCTAATTCTATGACGAGATCCAAAATTATAAGAAGATCCAAATCTCAGGTGGACCATACCAATAGAAAGAGTGATGAATAATCATTAAAAGCATTTCTCCAGCCACAAAATTTTAGATCAAGCTGTTCTTTAAATTTTCCCTTCAAATCTTGGTTTGCAAATAAACATTTTCCAAACCTTACGTTGGGTTCTTTGGAATTTTTAATCGTGGGCACTCAACTATGTTTCCAGTGGTATGGTCCACATGGATGGCGTGGATGTACAAAATACTATCCATGTGGGCCACACGGTAGGGGCCACAAGGTAGGGATAACACCCACACCAGCACTGGATGATCGACCCCCTCTGCGTTGGACAAGTACCTACCCCTATACCAGCACTTGATGACTGACTCACTCTCCTGCGCTGGACACGAACCTACACCTACACCATGGTGGCTGGTGTAGGGTACACCAGTCAAGCTTGCTACTGATGTAGGGTAATAAGGTGTGGTTTCAAATCTATCTGGGCTCACCATGTATGTGTTTTATCCACGCCGTGAATACATTTATCCATCTGATTTGAAGGCATTATCCCAAAAATGAGACAGATCCAAATCTCAGGTGGACCACACCACAGGAAAACAGTGGGGATCGAATGTCCACCATTAAAATCTTCATTGTGCCAACTGTAATGTTTCTTTTCCATCCAACATGTTGATATGGTCAAATAGACCTAGATTGGCGGATTGAGTACTAAACAAATATCAGCTTGATACTAAACTTTTGTGGCCCCCAAAAAGTTTTCAACAGTGGATGTTCAATCCCCACTGTTTTCCTTTGGTGTGGTCCACCTGAGATTTGGATCTGTCTGCTTTTTGGGAGGATGCCTTAAAATCAGATGGATAAATGGATGGACGGCACGGATAAAACACATATATCATGGTGGGGCCCACAGAGATTTGAAACGACGCCTTATGCTAGTCCACTGGGACTAGCCGATCCACGCCAGTAGGGTAGACCCGCCCATTGGCGGATTCCCCTGCCAGGACGTAGCTAGAGACGGACGCCCATGTCAGGGACTCTGTGGGGGCCACCGTGTTGTATATGTTTATCCAGGCCATCCACCTATTTTGAAAGATTATTTTAGGGAATGAGCTAAAAAATGAGCCATATTGACGACTTAAGTGCACCACACCATTGGAAGTAGTGAGGATTAAACTTCCACCATTGAAAACTTCCAAGGGCTCACGGTGATGTTTATTTTCCATCCAACCTATTCGTAAGACCACATAAGACCTTGATGAAGTGAAAACATAAATATAAGTTTAATATAAAACTTCTGCCGCCAACCAAAAAGTTTTTAGTGGTTGGATTTCAATCCCCATGCGATCTTTCAAAATAGATGATGGCGTGGATAAAACATATACATCACAATGGGGCCCAAAGATTCCCTGATATATTCTCTGGGGTAGTACCCAATCCGCGTCCACATTTGTCAACATGATTTCTCTGTTGCCACCGTGTTGTGCATCGCAAAAGCTAAGCTACATAATCATTTTGTTTCTCATCGCTTCTATGGTCCCAACCCTCCCTTGTAATGAAGACAACAGGAATGTGGACGATCTTTCAACGAAGTGCCGTTGTGGGTAATAACAGACTTGAATCCTTCTCCATCTTTGGTTTTCCTTCTGGCGGAGTCTTCCCTAGGCCTGGCCGATTGATAGCCCTCCCCTGGCCAATTGACAGCCTTCTTCAGGTGAGTTTTTTCACATTTATGGCTTCACTCTCGATAGTAGCTCCTGGCCAACGAAGGAGCACACCCAGCGCCAAATTTGGTACCACTCTGGATCGGAACCGAGTTCAGCGCTCGCGTGAGATTTTTGTTTAACGAAATTTAGTTGAAACCTAAGAAACATATTGTTTTTCATTCATTTCAAAATTCCTTTTCTTAAACTCAAGAAATGGTGGGTGTTTTTTTCATCTTCATCCTTTCGCCTTTTAGCGCATAAAAACTCAAGAAATAAGGGGTGTTTTCTTCATTCTTTCACGTTCTAGCCCTTAAAAAATCAAGAAATAGAGGGTGTTTTATTCGTTCTGTCCTGTTCTAACCCTTAAAACTCAAGTAACTAAGGGTGTTTTCTTCATTCTTTCGGATTCTTCCTTCATTCTTTTGAGTGTTTTCTTCGTTCTTGTGTTCTTCCTTCGTGTTTTCTTCATTTTGAAATATGTCGATGGTTGGCAAAATCTCATCTCTTCGCAGAATTATTTTCTATCATTCAACCATTTTTACTCATCCTCGTTTTTTGCCCAAAACCCTATTCCACCCCCTCTCGTTTTGTTCTTTTCAATCGACGTACAAACTCTTGTTTGTGAAGGTAAGCGATAACGTAGATGGTCGTGTTAGGGATCTTGCCGGTGTAATCCGATTTAGTTTATGTTTTAGATCCAATTGGTTGTGTCTTTTCTTTAGAAGTTGCGTGTTGAATTTTTCGAGTGTTTTGAGACACAAGTCGATTGTCCTTTAGAATACCATTCTTTTTTTACTGAAAACCTCAAGCACTTCATAAAAGTTGTCGATGATCATATTGAGTCTTTTCATGAGTTTAATGATCTAGAATTTAGGACATTGGAAAAAGACATTTCAAGAATCACTACTTCTGTTTTTGAAATTACGAAATCAGTGGTAGTGATTTTTAAAATTTATTTTTCCAGTGTCCTAAATTTTAAATCATTAAACTTATCAAAAGACTCGATATGATCATCGACATCTTTTATAAAGCACTTGAGATTTTCAGTGAGAAAAGAGTGGTATTTTGAAGGATAATCGACCTGCATCTCAGAACACTCGAAAGATTCAACGCGCAACTTCTCAAGGGAAGACACAAGCAATTGGATCTGAGAATGTAAACTAGATCGGATTTCACTGGCAGGATCCCTAACACGACCATCTACGTTATCGCTTACCTTCGCTAACAAGGGTTTGGACGTCGATTGAAAAAAACAGAACGAGAGTGGGTGGAATGGGGTTTTAGGTAGAAAATGAGGACGAGTAAAAATGATTAAACAATAGAAAATAATTCTGCGAAGAGATGAGATTTTGCCAACCATCGACATATTTCGAAATGAAGAAAACACGAAGGAAGAATAACGCAAGAACGAAGAAAACACCCGAAAGAATGAAGAAGACACCATCAGTTACTTGAGTTTTAAGGGCTAGAACGCGACAGAACGAAGAAAACACTTTAAGGGCTAGAACGCGAAAGAATGAATAAAACACCTCCTATTTCTTGAGTTTTTATGCCTTAAAAGGCGAAAGGATGAAGATGAAGAAAACACCCTTCGTTTCTTGAGTTTAAGAGAAGGAATTTTGAAATGAATAAAAAACAATCTGTTTCTTAGGTTTCAACTAAATTTCGTCAAACAAAAATCTCACGCCAACTCTGAACTCGGTACTGGTCTAGAGTGGTACCAAATTTTGCACTGGGAGTGCTCCTTCGGTGGCAAGCAATTGTTATCAAGAGTAAAGCCATAAAAAAAAGTTCTCATGTCGAAAAAACTCAGCTGAAGATGGCTGTCAATTGGCCAAGGGGAGGGCTGTCAATTGTCCAGGCTTGGGAAGGACTCCGCCCGAAGGAAAACCAGAGATGGAGAAGGGTTCAAGTCCGTTATTTCCCACAGTGGCACTTCGTTAAAGATCGCCCACATTCTTGCCCTCTTTATTATGAGGGAGGGTTGGGACCAGGGGAACTGTTGCATAGAAGCGACTAGAAATAAAATGATCCTGTAGCCTAGCTTTTGCGATGCACAACATGGCAGCAACAGAGAAATCATCATTTTTGCGGATGTTGACAGATTTGGACATGGATTGGGTACTACCCCCAGAGACGGACGACCATGTTAGGGAATTTGTGGGCCCCACTGTGATGTATATGTTTTATCTACGTCATCATCTATTTTGAAAGATCGCATGGGGATTGAAATCCAACTACTGAAAACTTTTTTTTTTTGGGGGGGGAAGGGGGACAGAAGTTTTAGATTAAACTTATATTTAAACATCACGATGGATATGAACTTATTGAGATTTTTATATTAATCTTAAAAAATAATTTCAGAAAATAGGGAGAAAATTTGGAAACCAAAATCAGAATAAGGACAGGTTAAAGCATGTGTTAAACATGTTGTCCTTGAAGCATTATTTGCCCTTACTTGATAGTCGAGTCTATTGACAAGTTACATGCAAATTGCTTCCAGGATACAACAAGATTTTTATGGTTCTGAGTTCAGCAAAAATGAGGAACCACTATGGAATTGTCCTAACACTTGTCTAGCAGAGGAAATAACAATCTCAAAATTGATTAAGGAAAGGAAAATCTATGCTGGGGTTAGACCACTGCACTGGTCAAGATCACGTGAACTGTTTGGTTCTGAATAGACCCCACACGAAAAAACCATTGTTCGGGTCCAGGCTTATTGTGTTGGGTCACTAATGGGTTGACCCGTTAACATAACGGGTCAGGTCAGTGTTTGACCCGCGAACCCATTTAACCTGTTAACAAAATGGTTTAGATCACCAAACCATGGCCCACTTATGAACCTTGGCACTCCATCATATGCAATATCGCAATGTACAGGTGATTCCTCTTCTTCTCACTAGTGAATCCTATTGTTTCCGGTGATAGAATGTGCCCACTAGGTGGACCACAACTGTATGTTGGGTTAGACTGTCAGTTGTCCTCATCAACAGTGTGGCTATCTGATGAGTAGATTGGCCTAACGGGTTAAATGGGTCGAGTTATGGGTAACCCGTTAAATTAATGAATGAGTTTGGGTTTCTAGATATCAACCTATTAGTTAACAGGTCGAGTTTAGGTAAGCAAATTTTTAACACGACACGAACACAGTTCAACATGACCCGTTGCCATAATTTTGAACCACTTGGTTTGAAAAGAGGACTTGGGCTTCTTTTTCTTTGTAAGTGAGAGAGATGGTTGTGTTTGTTGTGTTGTTGGAATGAACCGTCTCAGCTCTCATTTTATAGGCAATGATGGCTCAAGAGTTATGGTGCAGGTCCATTAATATTTTGGATCGTTTATAGCTGTTGGAGAAACTAGCTGTTATATGGCAGTTTCTGATCGTTTTATAGTTGTTGGAGACATCCTGTATGCTAGTTGTTAAACTGCAACTAGCCGTTATATAACTGTTTTCTGATCGTTCTATAGCTGTTGGGCTAAGCCACATGTAACAATTTCTACATGTATTGGACCATTTCTGCATGAGCAGTTACTAATGGTCCCTTCAATAGTTCTGCAACCCCTTATAAAAGGCACAGAGTTTTTTTTATTATATCTTTTTCTCACAACACTCTACAACTCTGAACCTAGCCACCTGACTCATCACTTAGCCTGTAGTTGCACTGCGACTTGCACCAATCTCGCTCTGGTTTGCGAAGAAGCGACCCATTCCACCTAACCCCTCTTACCATTCCACTGATTGACCCAAGCTACTCAGTTATTAGAGGTACCCCAAGTCCTCGTAATGAGCAGGTAGAAGACCTCTTTGAGTTGGTCTCAAAAAGAAAAATATTAGTTTTTTAATTGGAGTATTTCTCTAGTAGTAAGCTAACCCTTAGGATGTTTCCTTATAGCAAGTTCATTGGTTTAAGCCTGTAATAGAGAATATTGATTATCCAGGACTGTTAATTAAGTTAGGATATTTTCTTCTGACATTCTCCACTATAAATAAAACAAAAGCTAGGCAGATACCACAAAACCCCATCTCCAACATGTTTTTCTCCATGCCCCCCCCCCCCCCCCCCCCCCCCCCCCCTTCGCTCTCTCTCTCTCTCTCTCTCTCTCTCTCTCTCTCACACACACACACACACACACACACCCCACCTAGAAGAGCCATTTAAGAGATGCTCACAATGTAGAATCCAACAATAGCATATGATAAGGAAACCAACCCTAGATGTGAGCAAGCAGAAGATCCCACTTTAGAGATGTCAATGTGCCAGATGTTTCCTTATAGCAAATTCATTAGTTTAAGTCTGTAATTGGGAATCTATTAAAGAACTATAATTGGATTATCCAGGACTGTTCGTAGCTGTTAAAAGTAGGATAATGTAAATGAGCTTTGGCTTACAAGCACATTAAGCTAGAATATTTTCTACCGACATTCTCCACTATAAATATAGCTAATAGCATGTAGCATTCTGAGCTAGTTTTGGTATCTAGAATTGATTGAATATCATCTTGAACTAAATTGTTTGAGCTTGTCAAGAAATTTTTTGACAAATGTGCTTTATAAGTAAATATGAGGAATCTAGCTTCTTGTATTATTGCTAGCTAGTGAATTTTTACTTCATGTAAATCCTCATTAAGTCCATTAGTTATCCATCTCACATGCTTGTTATTGTTATATTTAATTATGGAAGGTTGGATGGTTTGGGCATTTAGCCCTATAATGGAATATTTTTAGATTATGTTTTATGATTGGGCAAGATATGAACGGTCTTAATATACATGCTATTAGGGGATGTTGGTTGCTTAGGCTATAGGCCGTTGGTTCTAAATGTTCAAATGTATATCTGCTATGACCAACTGTCATGAGCTATATAGTTATATTTGAGGATTTTAGCCTCATGTTTGAGCTAACGGGCATATTAGAGGATTCAAGCCCCATTAGCCCTCTTGATGGTTTAGCCAAAGCCTTTAATGTTAGTATCAGTAAGCTAAATTATCATCTTATGTAGATTAGCATAATTATGTTTATGCTTTTTTTTGCTTAATGCTTGCTATTCCATGCTCTTGATCATTTGAGCTTAAATGCATAACAATGTAAATGATCATAATATGATTATCTCTATTTTAAAATTTTTAAGTGGTATCATATTTGTGCTTAATTCCCAAATGGTATCAGACTTTGGATGATCATATTTCTGAACAATAGTACTTGATAGTTAAAGTTTTTTTTAATGTCTATTCATTTGTATGATCAATTGTGCTTAGAAAAGGGTTCATATTTTGATTGATCATGTTTGTTGCTATGCTCCATAATTATAATGATGCTATGATCCCTTATATATTTATCTCATGTCAGTATGTGCTATATAGTTCGAGTGGTATCAATTCATTTCAATTGGTATCTTTAAATTCATTGAATCATTATATCTTTATGCGTAATTGGTATATTTGATAGGGGAGAGTTATATCCTTTTATGAGATTGGTTCTATGTCAATCACTGACAAAAATGGGGAGAATAAATCCCACCAAAACAAATGAATATGTTTTGCACGATTTTTTTGTGTAGGAATATGCTAGGGTAAGGGGGAGCAATTCAGGGGGAGCAGCAACAGTTGTAGTCATGTCTCGAGTCCTGTACTAATTGTATTTTTTTTTAATTCAACCGTAGATAACTAAACATCTGTTGCCTTTTGGACCATTGGCTGAGTTTATTCATTGCTGGATATGGCATTTCTAAACATCTCTGCTGTTTGATGATCCAAATAACGTACACTGCGATTCTATTACTGTTATGTTACTGTTTTTGGATACCTTGGATATGTGCTTGTGTGATGGTTTACCTAGATAGTATGTTGGGATTTCGCTTTTTTTTTTTTTTTTTTTTTAATATATATAGGTTAGTACTCACACCGCACTGCTACTACACCCTCCGCCACTGTTAGTCACACCGCAATGGTACCCCCACTTGGAAATTGATGCTAAGTCCTCAGTGTTGAAAACCCCACTGTTGGGGTTGTATATTAACTTTGTGTTTAAATTCTATCACAACCTGAATTCTAAATAACCTTGTTATTTTCATTGGACCCTTAGAATTTGCATTGTTGGCTCCTGTAGATTAGCACATGGTGGCTATGTTCACAAAACTTCAGTACAATGTTTGTCTTTACAATACATCCATGAAAGCTACAACATTGCTTAAAAACAAAAAAGGGAATTATATTTTATTGTATTACTAAATTTCTAATGTGCTAATAGATTATAGGGAAAATAAGCATTGTTGTGAAATTGCATAATTTGCCTGCATTGTGTTTATGATTTTTGATCTTGCCATTCCATTGATTAGCCCAAGCTACTCAATTATTAGAGGTACCCCAAGTCCTCGAAGTGAGCGGGTAGAAGACCTCTTTGAGTTGGTCTCAAAAAGAAAAATATTAGTTTTCTAATTGGAGTATTTCTCTAGTAGCAAGCTAACCCTTAAGATGTTTCCTTGTAGCAAGTTCATTGGTTTAAGCCTGTACTAAAGAATATAGATTATCCAAGACTCTTCATTAAGCTAGGACATTTTCTTCTGACATTCTCCATTATAAATAAAACAAAAGCTAGGAAGATACCAAAAAACCCCATCTCCAACTCTCACATACACACCACCTAGAAGAGCCATATGAGAGTAGGTCACAACGTAGAATCCAACAATAGCATATGATAAGGAAACCAACCCTAAATGTGAGCAAGCAGAAGAGCCCACATTAAGGATGTCAATGTGCCCGATTTTTCCTTATTGCAAATTCATTGGTTTAAGCTTGTAATTAAAAATCTATTAGAGAACTATAATTGGATTATCCAGGACTATTCGTTGCTCTTAACAGTAGGATATTGTAAATGAGTTTTGGCTTACAAGCACATTAAGCTAGGACATTTTCTACTGACATTCTCCACCATAAATAAATCTAAATCTAGGTAGATACTACGAAATCCCCTTCTCCAACACGTTTTTCTCCCCCCGACACGCACTTACCACCTACAAGAGGCATCTCTACACACACTTACCACCTACAAGACGCGTCTAAGAGATGCCCACTATGTAGAATCCAATAATATGTGAGCAAGCAGAAGATCCCACATTAGGGATGTCAATGTGCTGGGCTGGGCTAGAGTATGTCCCACGGGATTTCAATGTGTCGGGCTTGACCCCACATTCCTCTTTTAAAGCATCTCTCTCCCTCCCATGGATGAGGACCCGGAAGCATGGAGAACATCTGTCTCCATGCCCACCACCCTCCATGTACACATGTGCATGGTCAACGAGAAAAAGATAAAACCCTAAAATCTGAAACTATGAAAATCACATTTTTAGTGAAAAAAATGAGACCCTTTATTGGTACTGTATACTCGTAATCATTGAATGCCGAACATTATTAAAGATTTTTTTTATTGCTCACATTCTATTGCAATTATCATCGGTCAAGTTCTTTTTGAAGTGTAATAATCGCCACAGCCAATTAATGGTAGTAGCTCGAATCATCAGATCATATCTACATTTGCCAAAAAAAATACTCAAGATGGCCTTTTTACTTTCTTATAGGGCTAGGGTTTCAAGTCCAACCTGTTAGACCATAATTTACAGTCCTCTAATAAAATAATTTCCAATCCTTCAGGTGCGTACAACATTCAACATGTCGAAAAGGTTGGCCCAATTGTTGGGATTATTTTGTGCAAAAATCAGCCACATTCACTTGCCAAGTGTGCCTCAATTGAATTTTGTTAATTATCAATGGTTAAAAGTTGTTTTCTATGGTGTGGCCCACCTAATGAGTTGATGTTTCCACGTGGCGATTCTCATGGTAGGGACAACCATTTGAACAGTTGGATATCGAACAAACATGGTACACTGGGTGGACCATAAGTAACAGTTTGACTCGAAACCTTCTCTTTAATAAGAACTACCCCTAATGTAAACGATAATTCCTTATGCGGACCACCTCATGCTCAGGCTCAGGTGGGGCCATGTTATAATTATCCAGGCTGGGGTCAGGCTGGACTATTTTCACTTGTCACGGGCCTGGGTCAGGTTTGGGCTTGATTCAAAAAATTCAAGCTGTGCTTGGACGCAGCTTGGCGAGGCCCTAACCCCTCATTTACCACACCCCCACCCTAAGTCCTAGAGGCGAGCGAGTAGAACAAACTAGTTTCTAACAAAATATTTAGTTTTCTAATTGGAGTCTCTCTTTCGGACCGAGTTCACCTTTTTTAGGATTTTTCCTTGTAGCAAGTTGATTGGTTTAAAGACTTGTAGAGAGTCAATTAGAGAACTATGATTGGATTATCTACATCTGTTTATAAAACACTTTAGGGTTTGGTAATTGTGAAATTTGTGTCATCAGCATCCTTAAACAACACATGATTGTCAGATGGTTATCTTGGATGGGCTAACGATGGAATGTGTGGTTTTAATGCTGCACCTATTTTCATCTAAAAATTCGGTGACATTGGATTTGTAATTTAATTTAATTTAATGCCATGGGCTAAGAATCAGTTACATTCAAAAATTGTGGCCCCTCAGAAGTTTTCGATGGTAGGTTTTTGTTCTCATTGTTTTCTATGTTGTCCACTTGAACCTTTGATATACCCCATTTGTGGGCTCATGCCCTCAAATGATATTTCAAGATGGACAGACAACGTGAATATATATCCTGCGAACCAGACCATAATAAGCAATCTGGTTCTTCTTCGCTGGCATCAGGTGGGCCTGCCGTGATGTGAATGGGAAATCCACTCCATACATCAGCCCTATCTGTGATTCAAGTGGGCCCATCATGATGTATTCCAAAACCAACGCATGATAGTCATGGTTTTTCGATTGTGCAAGTGAGGTGCTCACCAACTTTTTTACATGGTGTGAAGACTCTATGGGCCCACCATTTTGTACATGTTTAATCCACACTGTCCATCCGTTATGGCCAATCATTGTAGGGCATGAGACCAAAATCAAAATTATTTTAAGGCTCTAGGAAGGTTTCAATGGTGGTTGTCATTATCCTCACTTTTTTTTTATGAGTGTGATCAACTTGAGATTTGGATATGCTTCAATTTTGTACTCGTGCCTTAAAACAAACTGAAAATAATGGATGCATGGCATGGATAAAACACATACATCAAGGTGGGTCTGCAGAGTCTTCACCACCACATAAAGGATGGTGAGCGCCTCACAGCACCGTTAGCCTATTGTGCAAGTAAAAACCATCAATTTAAGAGGTGGTTTAGCATGGGTGGGCCTACCATCATTTATTTCAACAATCCACTCCAACCATCAGGTGGTGAATTAATTTTAGGTCAATGGATGAAAAACCAGCCCCAACAGTGATTCAGGTGGACCCCAAGATTGAAAACGGTGTAAGGGCAATATTTACCCTCCAAACCTTTTCCCTTGGTATGGCCCACCTGGACAATGGATGGGCTGATTTTTGGTCCCCATGCTTAAGTTTTAATGTTACATCTAATGGTTTGAGTAGATGGAAAGTAAACATTATGGTGGGCCCTAAGAAGTTTTTATTGGTTGGCATTCAATCACCACCGTATACTGTAGTGTGGTCCACCTGAGACTTGCATCTGGCTTATTTTTTCTTCCATGCCATAAAATGAGCTGCAAAAAATGGATGGACAAACTGGATATATAACACATACATCAAGGTAGGCCACGATAGAGTGTTTCAACTAAGCATGGATGGAGATATTTTCAGTTCCGTAAATACCCACAATGTTAAAAGTACCACTTTTAACGGGCATGATTCGAGGATCACGGTGAGGACCACTTCAATGGCCCACCCGATTCAGGGATAAGGCTGATTTTTTGAACCCAACGGTATAAGACCGTAGATAAGGTCTCCTGCGGACCGTGCGCAGGAGACTTATATATATATATATATATATATATATATATATATATATATATATATATATGGGATGGTACCATCCGCGCTGATTATCCAGCAAACGCCTTTCACAAGTAGTTCCTGCCATTGGAAGCTATGTTGGGCCCACTTTGATGTTGGCAGAAATCCACTCCGTCCATCTATTTTGTTAGATCATATTAAGACATGAGATAAAAGTTAAGCACATCCAAAACTCCAGTGAGTCTTACAACGGAAAAGAGCAGAAAGGGTTGCCTACCATTCAAACCTTTTTAGAATCCATGAAGCTTATGCGTCCGTCCAAATTGCCCATAAAGTGGCCCAAATATTCATAAGGTCATTACCACGGATAAACTGAAAGAAAAAAGTATTAGCCTAATCCAAAGCTTTTGTGGCTTCACAAATATCTCAACTGTGGGGTACTATATCCATTGTTTTCTGTCGTGTGGCTTACTTGAACTTACAGTCTCCCTCAATTTTTGGCTCAAGCCATAAAATGATATGCAAAACATGTGGACGGAGTGGATTTCTCACAAATATCATAGTGGCCCCCACAGAGTTTATTCAGAATGCGCATTGGTCGACCACCGCGAGGATGCAAGGGCAATTTTGATATTTATATAAATGATCTTAACCATCTGTATAGGCCATTGATGGGTTGTTAGGATGATTGTATTGGTGTGGGTTTCTCACGGTAGCATATGTACGCTAGAACTAACTAACCGTACCGAACTTATAATGGGGTGTCCCAGGATCTCAATTGAACTCCTCATCACCATGGGTTTATTTCTGATTTAATTTTTAGGAGGTTAAATTCTTTAATGAGAGCCGTCCATTCAACCAATCCGAACCATCTATTAAGTTCATAACACATTTGATGGGCTAGCATGAAAAAAATCACACTGCTCTAATTATCTAATCCTCCATTAATTTAGGATTATTTTCTATGGCCACATCCTCTTTCCATGCGAGGATGGGATGGTTAGATTGCCTAACACATCTGCCCTCAATAAAGGGTCAAGATAAGAATCATGTTGATCTGAAACTCTGGTTGGCCCTGGTAAAAATAAAGAATGGACGACGGCTTCCACCTTCTTACTTGTGCTGTTGCTTACTGGAGTTTTGCATCGAGCTGATTTCCCAGCCCTAGATGTGATCAACGCACCACGTGGGACCCACATCTGTATGCTAGTGCCATAAGACCCAGCCACCTCTTCAAACAATGGACGGCGATTTGGTGGATCCGGGCAACCACTAAGCTGGGTGGATCCATGACTAAGGGTGTAAATGATATGAACTCGAGTTGAATAACACAGTGTGTAGTTTGAGTTTGATGACCAAAACTAAAGCTTGAGTTTAGTTTAAGTTTGATTCAAATCTAAATTTTAATGTTTGAGTTTGATTCATTTAAAGTTGGATGAGTTTGAGTTTAGTCCATTTAAGTTTAATTAGTTATATAAACCGGATTTAAACTCAAGTTTGAATTTGATTATGAATTTAATTATGTATTTCATATCTACCTGATACATGTATTCCATATCCACTCTATTAGTACATTTTACCAAATCATTTCATGACAGGAGCTATTAAATGAAGCAGATCCAAATATCAAGTGGACCTTATCACAGGAAATAATGGTTTTTAACTATAAACAAACCATATTGAGCCTAGTTGAGCTGAGCTCGTGATTGTTTGAGTTTGAGTTTGGTTTTGGTTTGTTTACCTACCAATGACTATAGGACCACTGTCATGTATGTATTTTACCACCTTTGGTACATTCGTTTCCAGGCCGCCCCTTTTAGCGCTTGAGCCTAAAAATAAAGTAGACTTAAATCTTACGTAGACCATACTATAAGGAAACTGTGGTGATTGAACACCCACCATTAAAACATCCTGGATCCACAAAAGCTTTGGATCAAGCTGATATTTGTGTTTTCCATTCATCCATCCAGGTATGTATGACTTTATCAACAGGTTGGATGGTAAATAAACTTTAGGATGGTCCCTAGGATTTTTTTAATGGTGGGCGTTCAATCACCAACGCTTCCTATGATGATGGGGATGCTAACTTGTCGTGCGTGCCCATCTTATCTCAACCATACCATTTTTGTAGTACGTATCATCCAAACGGTATCCCCACCATGAAAATCACTTCTACAAAATTCAGATGTTCCGGACATTACTGGGTCACACTGATGGCATCGATAGTCAACCGTATGATCTGACTCCACATACATGCGTGGTCCATCTAATGAGTGGACCAGCCTGATTTTTAAGACGATCAATTTTCATGGTGGGACTTAACATATGCATGGCCCGGATTTCCCACACAAACGTCATGTTCGCGAGGGAAACATTAATCTAATCAGTTATTGTATCCATCCCTGGAGAAAACGCACGGCTTGAAATAAGAAAAATGAAGATTACGTTAAATATGGACCATCCATCTTTTTTTTTTTCCACAACCGTTAATCCTCATTTGCTGACTTAGACTAGTCCGATTTTGGGTCCAATCTCCTCTGACAGTGCCCCAAGCTGATTTATGTCCATGGAACTCACACCCGTTCCTGACATTAGCACGTGTGCAGTGAAACTCGAGTCCATCCATGCGAGCGAGTACATTTACCATTGCTTACTCCTAAAAATCAAATTCCATTTTCATTGATTAGTTGGAAGCGGATTGCGTGTGGGCCCCATCACGTGTATGTGTTATATCCATACTCTTCATCCATTTTGTGAGATCATTTTAGGCCATAGGCCGAAAACTGAGGCAGATGCAAAGCTCAAGTGGACCACACCACAGAAAAATGTGGGAATTGAACACCTCCTATTGAAAACTTCCTGTGGACCATAAAAGTCTTGTATCAAGTTGATATTTTTGTTTTACCTTCATCCAGGTCTGTGAGACCTTATGAACAGGTTGGATGGAAAATAAACATAATGGGGGCCCTAAGAATGGTTTCAACGGTGGCCATCATTGTCCCATCACTTTTTGTGATGTGGTCCACTTGAGATTTGGATCTGCTTCATTTTTGGGCGCATGCTCTGAAATGATATTAAAAAAATGGATGGACGGTGTAGATACGATACATACAACATGGTGGGGCCCACAGAACTCGGTGATGTCAACGCACCACTGAGGTCCACGCCATGGTCCCTGCAATTGATTGCGACGCAAAGCATGTTGTGGCGACAAAGTTCACACGTGCAGTGTGGTCGTGCCATTACACGTGCCGCACGGGCAATGATTTTGCTCGCGAGTACGAAGATCCTGCAATCGTTACAGATGGATAAAATTCCAAGTAAATTGCCACTGATACTCGGGAAAATAACAAATGTACCCCTGTTGCATTATTACCACTTATCTCCATCGATCCTCGACCCAAGTATATGGGCTGCATACTCGGTACATTTGCACACGTGGGGTCTGTGTTTGAGAGATCCAAACCATTGATCTTATGGATCATAGGCTGGGTGGACCTTTACCGAAAAATTGCCTGGGTTTGCAGATCATAGCCATCAAAATCTCATCTTTTCTCAGATGAATGTGGATCGTTGTTATATTTCTCATCTTAACTATTGGAGGGGTTCGGATTTGCTTGTTCGCTTTGGCACATGGCAACCTGAGGACGGATTCTTGCTGATGGGATGATCTTGTCCGTTTGTTGGTTGACATGAAAGTAGTCAACGGTATTGATTTTGTCAGGCACAGGTGATTTTGGGACCGTCGGACACCCTTGGGTGCCCACCAAATGATCTGATCAGGACCCACCTTCAAACTGTCCCAATGAAGACTTGTTTAGAGATTACTTTTTCAATTTTCTTCCTTGATTCAGGTGGGCGACGCAAAAGGAAACAGTTAGATTAGACGTACACCATTGATTTTTATAAGGCCGACCGTGACTATTATTTAAAATCCACTCCAACCATTACGTGTCACACCAAAAGTTAGGCCTATGGCCCAAGAAAGAAGGCAATAGGTAGGTCCAGTGAGCCACACAAAAGAAAATTATTTGGAGGGTGAGTGTTAATCTGTACACTGTTTTCAATTGTGTGGTACACCTAAACATGGATGGTGCTGATTTGTGGGCCGTACACGTAAGATGGGTGACCTAGCTGGTTGTCGGAGTGGATTCCACATAACGTAAACATCATGGACGGTGGGCCCAACCGAGCTGCCGGCCCATTTGCTGGCACGGCCGACCAGAACCCTGTTAAACAATAACGGAAGGTCGTTGAATGATTAATCAACTAGATTAATAAGGTAGTTTATTGAAAACGTGTGGGGCCCAACTTAATGGGTTTTTAGTATATCTATTCCGTCCATCCGTTTTTCCATATCATTTTAGAGGGTGGTCCTAAAATTAAGAAGATACAAATCTCTGGTGGACAATACAACTCGAAAAGGTGGTTAATGAACATTAAAAGATTTTTAAGGGCTGCATAAGTTTTCAATCAAACTTATATTTATTAGTTTCATTCATCCACGTCTGGTTGACCTTATCAACGGGTTGGATGGAAAGGAAACTTTACGGTGGGCAGTAATCTGGACCTGAGGAATTTTTTAATGGTGGGAATTGAATCACTACTGTCTCCTGTGGTGTGGTCCACCTGATATTTGGATCTAGGGCTGGAGAAGCAGATGGACGGCGTGGATATAAAACACGTCATTAACGTGGGTCCCACGGTAAGGGTAACACCTAATCCGCTCACGTAAATTATATATTAATTTGGTAGTTTTGTGTAAAATCCCCCCCAAAAAAAACTCATGTAACTCGAGCATCTTGGTAACTAACTATGGTTTAACCTGAGGTTAAACCCAGTTAAAGCATTGGTATGAATATCCCTCCAACAGAATCTCCCCCATTTGGACGGACAGATCAGAGCCCAGAGAGAGATCAAACAGAATTTCGAGCAGAAGAGCGATCGACGGAGAGAGAGAAATCGCCTCGAAACCCTATACTGAAATCAGCACTCCCTTCGACGAAGATTGTTCTTCCTCGTCTATTCAAAGGTCCGATCTCCATCCCTGCAAAGAAAACCTGTGAAAAACCAACGCATTTTTCTCTTATTTTACAGCCTCTGTTCTGCTCTGCCAGTCGCCGAGCCCCGGGGCTCGCGAAAATCCCTAGAAATCTCTGCGTTTTTGCTATTTTCGTGTTTTCTCAACGCGTTTTGCCGTTTCATCTTCCGAATGCTTTGATTGCCCTTCTCTTGTAGAAATCTCCTTTTTCCGATGGTGTCTGTTGTTTTCTCGACAAGGTTCTTCTGGAAATTCGACTTTCCTGCTTCTATCCGTTTATGGAAGGGCTCTTTTGTCGAAATTCCAATCGATTTTCCTTTTTCTGGCTTTGATGGGAAGCAGCAACTGAGTTCTTTCAATGTCCTGCCCGGAGCAGCTTTCTTTTTCGGTGCTCTCTCACATGCAGATCTGATTTCCAGCAATTTCCATCGAAATCACCTCGAGCTTTGAGGCTTGGAAGTCAAATTCCTGCATTGATTCTTCTTAAACAGCTACGTTTTAGATCTGATTCTACTCGTTTGATTGCTGCAGCTCTAAGTCCTTCGGTCTTCCACAGCACGGGCTCGCATCTGCTCCATTCCAGGCATACACGGTTGGATTTCCACGCTCCGAACGAGCAGATTCTTCAGAAATCGCCGATTAGGGTTTTGAAGTCCGCGTTTGGGTTTGAGCCTGTAAAGTTCTTCGATCAAGCCAGTTTTTGCTTGCAAATCTCTTGGAAAGCGGCAGATTCTCGAAGATTCCATTGATGCGGACTCTCTCAAAGCGTCAGGTTGTCCCGGGTCTCGTTGCAGCGGCATTTTTGGCCGTGTTCCTACTCGCGTTTACCTCTGGTCTGTTGCTCTCTCTCTCTCTCTCTCCACCAACGTTGATTCCTACTGTTTCTATATTTTTTTATTTTATTTTTCTGGTCGGTATGCTACTGTTTTATTCCATGGTTTCTCTTTCTGCAACATGAAAAGCGATTTCCAATTTCTTTTTCGTCTCTTTTTGTCTTCTGCTTTGTTTCGTTCTTTCAATAATATAATCATAATAATTAGAAGAAAATTTATTTTCTTTTTCTTTTTGATTTTTTGCAGGCATGCATTACGAGCGTCCGATGCAGCTGACACCGACCACCAATGAAAGATCACGTCGTTCTCTTTCCTCTGTCAGTCGCAAGCTTCTGGACCATGGTAAGGAAACTGCTCAAATCTCAGGCCATCTGCTAAAATGCACCGGTAGAGCGCACGTTGTTATTCTCATGTTATCGTTTCTCGAAATGTATTGGTGGCCAGAGTCCGCAGCTCCCCATTCCGTTTTTAGGGTTTAGGGTCTTCATTTGGTTGCGTACGTTAGGATCTATCCTCTCTCTCTAACCTGAAACGGTATAAGGATTAGGCTAACATGCGCCGGAAATTCTTGTATGGAGACGTGGGGCGGTGCACGGTATTACTGCGATTCAGCTCAGAAGATAATCTAAACCGTTGGATTCTGCGATTCTAATGCTTCATTCCGGGTCATTTTCTCAGCGCTGTGCACGTTCGTTTTCTTGGTCGAAGCACCTGCCCGGTGGAAAATCAGTATGTGGCGATTAAGTAATGCTACGACGATTCGCTTGGGCGATTTGTCGTCTACGTACGTGTTCCTCCTGCAAAAAGTAGTGTAGCCATCCGCTGCGTCCATCATTCGCGGCAGATCATGTTAGGATGGGAGAGACCTGAAGTCATTCCGATCCAAAATCAGGTGGTACGCAACAGTTATCAGTGATGATGGAGACTAGGGCTGAAAGTTGGGCGGGTTCAACCCGACCGACCCGACATTGGGTTGGGCTTGGGCTATGAAAACATAACCCGATGAAGTTTGGGTCGGGCTTGGGTTGAGGTCTCGGGTTGCCCGACCCGACCCGACCCGACCCAACCCAACCCAACCCAACCCAACCCGAACCCAATCTATATACAAGTTACTTATATTTTTATTATACTTTAGTGAAGTAAACTTATAATGTTTACTTGTATTTTAACTTATTTGTTTAGAAAAAGTGAAGCTCTTTACATAAATAAGTACATATATAATGAATAAAGTCATAGGTACCAAAAATAAGCCATTTATTGAAACACAATAGACTAATGTAACAACGAAAATTTTAGCATGTGTCAACCCGATCAACCCGACCGAGCCCGCTTGGGTTGGGCTTGGGTTGAGAATTCCCAACCTGAAGTTGGGTTGGGTTGGGTTAGGGTTGAGGTATAGGAACCTTGGGTTGAGTTAGGATTCAGCACCAACCCGACCGAAACCTGCCCGACTTTCAGCCCTAATGGAGACAAATACCATGGAAAACTTTGTGGGGACCACCGCAGCTTTCGATCGGGCTGATATTTGGAGGGCCCATCACGGTGGTGGCCCTCAGATGTTCCCATGGTGGACGGCCTCTTTGCCCATCACGGTGGTGTAACCCACTTGAAGTCCGTATCACCAGATTTTATTTTAATCTTACATCCTAAACTTAAACTGTGGTGTTACAACTGATGGACGGTGTGGATGTGCGCACAATTCATGGTTGGTCCGTACAATAACTTATGGCGTTTTCTCCACTTTCTGGAGTTCGTCATACGTCTCTCGCTGACTCAGGATGCAGCGTTAATCACCTGCCATTATGGGCCACGTGACTAGACTTTCAGATGATTTGAACCGTCCATATCATCTGTACCACTGCGATGGGCAAGACGGTTTCAGGTTATCACGTTTCAGTGGCTATTTTAAACCTCTTATTTTTTAAAATGAACGCTTTTCACTAGCCAGTGTAGTGTCCAAAACGTGTACAGCTCATCGAGCCACTAAGCATGTGGGCCAGCATGCACCCGCTACAGCCTGCCAGTAGACAGAGCCAAAACCAACCCAATTTTCTTTGTCTGCTCTTTACCCGATTGTAATGGATAGGTTAGATCCCTCCTTTTAATCAATAGGAGAAATCTGATCCGTTCATCACAGATCCGAACCGCCAGGTGTCCCCGGTCACATCAACTCCGGCCCAGCGTAAAGTAGGTTATAAAAGAAGATTAAACAAAAATAAAAAGTAGAAAAAGCGGAAGCCGGGGCCCTACTTTCTATCGCATCATTGCCTCCCTTTGAGATCGTGCTCCACGAAAAAGCATGTTTTGTCCTGAGGCGGCTGCCATTCTGCTACTGTGGGCCAGACGTGTGCTTTCTGATGGTGGTTGTCTTGTCTGTTTGTCTTCTCTTTAGCTTTTTATTTGTTTATTTTTTAATCTCTTTCAGTGCTCTTTTTCTTTTCTCTCTTTTTTTTTATTCTCCTGTCATCTGACTTGGTTTTGTACGTACGTGGCGACGTGTGGGGATCAGCGGCAGAAGAGACGAACAGGATCGGAGAGAGGTGCTCCAAGGACGACATACGGGTGTATCAGGGGGCCACGACCCCACTCCCCAACGGCATTCCTACGTACACGGTCGAGATTCTCAACGTGTGCGTGAGCGGGTGCTCCATCTCTGCAATCCACCTCAGTTGTGGCTGGTTCAGCTCCGCGCGTATGATCAACCCCACCGTCTTCAAGCGCCTCCGCTACAACGACTGCCTCGTCAACGACGGAAAGGCCCTCTCTAATGGCGGCAGCCTCTCCTTCCAGTACGCAAACACCTTCCGTTACCCCCTCTCCGTGTCCTCCGTCACCTGCTACTGAAGTAGTAGTATATTTTTACTCAAGGCGGCCAATCGAAAGCTTAAAAAGAGAAATAAGGAGCTTCGTTTCGATACCCTTTTCCTTCCACTTTCGTTTTTTGGAATCGATATTTGCACCGGCCCAGATTGAGAGATACACCCTTCTTTCGCTTACTCTACGTAAATGCAGAAAGAAGAAAGAGGGCGTATCTGTCAATCGGAGTTGGGTGTAAATAAATGGTGGGAGCACAGAGGATGATGATGGAGAGAAGATTTGTTTTTTTGGGGGGCATCAAGCTAAAGCTCTGTTGATGGGTCGTTTTCATTTTTTCCCCCTTTTTCCTTCATTAATGTGGGATGGGTACGTGTCTGTGTAGGGTAAGAGAGGAATAGGGTAGCGTGAGTGGGTTGATCTTGTAAATAGCTAAGAGGAATATATGGTATATACATACAAAATAGGAGGAATGTTTTGGAGAGAGATTCTGGTATATGACATATCATATGCAATCTTTTGGTAATTGTGGGTTGGTGAGTTTTTATTTCCAGAGCTCTTCTTTTGCTTGTCTGTAGCATTTTATTGCTTTTCTGTTGTTTAGCTTGTTTTTGGTTTTCACGGGTGGAGGGAGAAACAAAAAAGTGAGGGGACTGCAGTCGTGTGGAATCTCTGATCATTTTTTTAACCATCCAGACCGTTTGTTTGTATGATGGGTCTCACAGTAGCACCCAAAAGGTACAATCTCTTTTATTGGAATGTTTCTGCCCTTTTGATCTTTCGACGGTTCTTATTTGAAGATACCAATGGTTGAAATATCCTCATTCATGGTGAGGACCACCATATTAACTGTTTGAACCGATGAAAAAAATGACCCCAGATCCCACGTTCAACTGCAGTTTACCTCGAAAGTAATAATCTTATCTTTCCCATGCACTTTCGTCCATACTCGAAATAAAAAAATGAAAAAAGACTACTCCATCTTTGAAAGCCGTATGATTGTATGCGTTTGGATTGCCCTTCCCAATGGCTGTATTGTGAATAATTAAGGGTATTTTGGGCAATAATGATGCTCCTGAATGAAGTTCGTTTTGCCGGGTTGCAGCTTCTCTTTATCTGAAGGATAAACTGACGTTGCATGGTTTGTAGTTTTGTGCTGGGGTCACTAGCCAATCCGCGTCCTATTTCCCAAGGACTGAAGGATAAACTGACGTTTCATGGTTTGTGGTTTTGTGCTGCTCAAAGAGCCAAGGGTACCTTTTGGAACTTAAAAATCATGGTCATCCGTTCCATTAATTGGACATGGCTCATCGGAATGGAAGAACTAATCAATAATCACAGTATCCAAAGCTCAGGTGGACCATACAATGTGAAGTGAGAGTTTTTTTTTTTTAAATAACTTTACGGGGTGGTCACTTGAGCGTTGAATCAGCTAATGTAATAAAGGCAAAACAAGGGTGATGCACTTGATGGACGGCCGGATTTCATGACGCTGAGTCGTTTTTTGAAAACTACTGTCTGGTATATGTGATGTCCGCTCCGTACACCTCTGTGGGGCCTACTGTGCTGTGCGTATGATATCTATTCCCTCCCCTGAGTTACGCAATAAACGGCACACTTCGTGAATTTAATAATTTTGTGTCATTTTACATTATTACGTCTGTTGTAACCATCTTAATTAGTTTGGGGTAATGCTGATTTTTGAGCCATAATGCAACCGTGAGATAACTCACCTGATGGATGGACCGGACTTCCCATAACATGGTGGGCCCTACAGCCTGGCTGACGCAGCTGCTGGCATTATAGGCAACAATCTGAAACAACATGCGGTGAGGTAGAACTAAAAAAGGCAAGCATCAACATTTTACATGTTATAATAAAACTAGGTCAACCAAATGGCTAGGCACCCGTAATTTTTTAGAGAGGATTAGGGGCGGCCGTGGCTTCACCAAACATGGTAGGCTGTAGAGCCCACCTTGATGTATGTATTGTATATCCACACCTTTCATCCATTTTGCTAGCTTATGTTAAGACATGAATTAGAAATGAAGTAGATCTAAAGCTTAAGCGGACCACACCATAGGAAATGGTGGTAATTGACCATAAAAAAACATTGTGGCCACAAAAGTTTGGGGAATCCGGATCCTCTGTTGAAGCCGAGCAAAGAACATCTGCTTCTACTGCTCTAATTGGTCCAGCTCATTCTCATTGTGTCAGAGCAGCTCAGCTTTGACATAGTCAGGCTGAGCTGGGCCAATCAGAGAAGTCACGAGTAGGGTTTCTCTACTTGGTTTCAACAGAGAATCAGGACTCAAGTTTGAGATCAAGCCTTTTTTTTTTTTTTTTTCTCGAAGTCTGTGTGACCTTATCAATAAGTTGGATGGCAAGTAAACATTAGCGTGGGCATTACAGTTGGCCTTGGAAATTTTTAATGGTGGACGTTCAATCCCACTGTTTATTACGTTGTGTTACAACTTAGATTCAGATCTGCTTCAATTTTTGGCCTTAGAAATTATTAACGTTGGATGTTCAATCACCACTGTTTCTTAAGGTATGTTCAACCTTAGATTTGGATATGCTCAGCTGGAAAATCGAATGGACAGAGTTGATATACAATTAATATATAAAGGTGGGCCCCACTGTTGGAGCCACACCTAATCCGGTCCCTAATTTTTGACCTTGCTGTTTCTTTTTCTGGTGGAATGTCCGGATTTCACACAAAATAG
Source organism: Liriodendron chinense (assembly GCA_003013855.2). Taxonomy (NCBI): domain Eukaryota; kingdom Viridiplantae; phylum Streptophyta; class Magnoliopsida; order Magnoliales; family Magnoliaceae; genus Liriodendron; species Liriodendron chinense. The sequence continues at coordinate 2,379,907 of ML058574.1, forward strand.
CAATAGAAAATGGAGATGTTCTGCGACAGGCGGATGCACCAGCATATGGTAGGCATCGAACAGGCAGATGCATCAATCTGGGCCGTTCATCTAAGTGGCTCCCAGGACTGGAATATTCTACGACACCTGTTTTACACAGCGAGAGTAGAAACCCAGGCTCCGTGGGTCTACTGTACTGCATATCTAAACTCAACGCCCGTCTATCAGGTGTGAATACGAATTAAAGGTAAGGCTGATTAAATTTCACATACCACACACCGACGTTCCCAATATAAAATTGCTCCCTAAAAGCACTAAGTTCACGCCATGTGGTCCAACTGAATTTTTTTAGTAGGCTGATATTTGTATATTTTTTCATCATAAACCTATGGTTGATAAATCCAATTCTCACCATTCCATTTGTGTGGCCCAAATCTATATAAGTTGTGTGGCTCATATTCTCTATCTAATATTGAGGATAGAACCTTTTTTTTTTTTTTTTTTTAACACACATTCACACTGGCCCACACACACCACGTGGGTATTCGAACCCATTACTTCAGTGTCGAAACTCACGGTCTACCACTGAGCCCCGAGTAGAGACCCACATCGAGGATATCACACACACACACACAGAGCAAACCTCACAAACTCAGGTGTTTTATGCAATTCAGAAAATAGGTGTAGTGGGTGTTTTGGTCCGAACATTGATGGCTCTGTTTGGCAGATTAGGCGTATAGATTCACGAGGGGTTGGCTAACATTGGGGTGTGACTAACAGGGGGATGGGTGTACTAATAGTTAGGTGTGTGTACAAACCCCCCAAAAAAAGGCTGATTAGCCGGTATAATTAACCATTAATTTCCTCCAAGTTTCAGTAATAAATGTTTTTTACTCTTTGGAATATCATTTTTTTAACTTTTTTTTTTACCACACGCACTCACACACCTCACATGCACCCACACATTCACACCACAATGGGTGCTCGAACCCATGATCTCTTGTTGAATCTCTTGTGAGTCTACCACTGTGTCATGGGGTTGGAAGATCGTGCATGGCATAATCTTTTGCATCTTCGGGCTTTTATGATGGTGTGAAGGTTCTCTAGGTTCCTTCCTGATGCTTGTGTGACATCCCATTAGTCAATTTCAAATAGACACCATATTAGGATGTGAGCTAAAAAAATTAGGCTAATCCAAAACTTAAGCGGGCAAATCCAAACATTTAAAAACTTATTAAGGCTCACCAAGGTCTGGATCATGCTGATATTTGGTCATTACCATCATTTTGCATGTACACTATGAATGAGTCGAAAGGCATATATACATGATGGATGGCTTAGAAAGCTTTCAATGGCCATCATTCTCATACCTGCAGTATGGCCCACCTCATTCTTCATTATGTATTGATCATTCCATGAGGAAATGGCTTATAATCATAATGGAGGGCGTAGGAAGCTTTTAGTGGAAGGTGTTTTCATTTCCACTTATCCTCATGGAGTGGCCCACTTGATTGTTGACCTCATGTTTGAGATCATGTCCTAACATGTCTTCCCACATTTAATTAATTGGGCAAGGATTCTGTATAGTAATGCGCTCTACTAACCCCATCCAACAATGAAAGAGCACCTCACGTGTGTGCATGTCAATGTAGGATTCACAAAAACAAAGAATCTCCAACATTGGATACACATAATAATTCGAGTTGTTATCAAACACACTTCATAATGTCTCACAAAAAAATTGTTGTTGAAGGAACAACATTTCTCCTTAAAACAATTTACATCTAATCCATATCCTTTGTGAGGGCAAGGATATGGACCGCCCTGATTGATAGATTGACAAGTTGCACAACGAAGTGGGCCCGGTGGTGTGGGAAGGATTGGGTAGGTGGCGTTGGGTGCTGTGGGCCCTCTCCATCTAATTTACCAAGTCATTTTAGGTTATGAGCCCAAAAAAGTAGCAGATCAAAAGCTGAAGTGAACCAAGCCACAAGAAATGGTGCTGATTAGACGCCCACCATTAAAAAATTTCAGGGGCCACAAAAGTTTAGGATTAAGCTGATATTTGTATTTTCCCTTCATCCAGGTTTGTATGACCATGTCAATAGGTTTGATGGCAAATAAACATTCCAATGGACCCTAGGAAGGTTTCTAAGATGATTATCTTTATTCCCTTTTTTTCTGGGATGTAGCCTACTTGAGCTTTAGATTTGCTTCATTTTTGAGCTCTTGCTCTGGATATGAAACATGTGCATCGTGGAGGGCCCCACCTATCTGCGAGGTATTGGACGTGGATTGAGTACTGCTGTCCCTAGCTCAACAAAGGCAAAGGCATGGAGGGGGCAACCATTATGTAAGGGTTTTATCCATACCATCCATCCCGTTTTCTGATATCATTTTATGAAACAAGTCGAAAAATGGAGAACCAGGGCGTAAGTGGACCACAACAGAGGAAACAAGTGTGATAATGAAGCCCACTTTTGAAACTTTCCTAGGGTCTGGTGTGATGTTTATTTTCCATCCAACCCATTATAAGGCTGAACCAAAACTTGGTTGGCACATAAGAAATTTTCAACAGTACAGGCATTCAATCCCCACCATGTGGTCCACTTAATCCTTGTATCTACTTCATTTTTTTTGTCTTGATCCCTAAAATGATATGAAAAAAAGGATGGACGGTGTGGATAAAACATGTACATCAAGCTGGCCCCACATAGCTCCTGCCTGTGTGAACTCCGTGGGGGTAGCATCCAATCCGGTACCGGTGGAATGTCTCCGTCTGTCTTTATATAATTGCAGAGAGATGATGGGAACGTTAGCCGTAAGATGATCGTCTTCATTAAATAAGGAAGGAAGTGCAAGGAAAATGAATTTGAAATAATTGCTTAATTAAGTGTTGCTGCAGATCCTCTTTTTGGTTCCTCCTCCTTTGGCGCTCTCTCTCTCAGTCTCTCTCTTTTCTCTATAGAATATAAGCTTTTCAGACTTCCCACATCTGTCTAGCTGTTACTCAATTCCAAAACTGGACCTATTTCATCTCACAATTACAAGAATACCCCTCATTCGGTCGGCCCATTGCAACCCTCCATGTAGGCTTCCGTCTGTGGAAACATTCCATTGCCCACAGTTGCACAATCTTTTATCTAGGCCGTTCATTAGGCCCAGTCCATTATTCTTAGGCTGCCCTGGAAAAATCTTGGATCGTGGTAACCATTCGATGATGTGTAGAAATGGAGGGATAAGATCACTCGTTGAAGATAAATGTCATAATGTCATAATGCTACTGCAATTTTTGCAAAGTGCAGAGAAGAGTAGACTGGACCTGGTGGACGGTCCAGATTGGTGAATTGGATGCCAACGGCTCCAAATGCAATCATGTGTACGGGCAGTTTTCAGGCCACCGTTTTGTACCGGAAGCGAAATTTAATACGGTAGAATGACATGTATAGGAATGCATGCCCACGTGCGATGCACACGTGCCATACAAGTACTTCCACACAAAGATGCCAAATTATTATGCCTTTTACTGACCGTTCATTTGCATTGCCACGAGTTGGTATTTATGGAGCCCAACAAAGCAATGGTCTTGATCACGAACTCTAATGGACATTTGCTGGTTGAATATAAACCGTTGACTGACCCCTTTTTGTTTTAACCGTCCATCAATCATGCAGTTATTATCATCCATTCGTTGGATTTTTGGGTCCATGCCCCATTAAGATGGGTAAATTACTGATGAAATCATGCGGTGGAGCTATATGGGATCTATTATTACGTGTGAGTACCATCCAAACCGTCCCTTAGATGTGCCCCCCAAAATTAGACCTATATGCCAAAATCCATCCCGATTCATAACTGAGGTGGGCCACACCAAATATTGTGTATATACCATCTAATCCACTCATCAGGTGGGTTCCACGATTAAAGTAAACGCCTAAACTCCTCAAAATTTTAGGTGGGCCACAAAAAAAAAGTGAATATACAGGTTTTAGGCACGTGAGTATAGTCAGCTCCCTTTTTTAGCCCAAAGCACCGTCCATCAGTTTCACTAGCTCATGGATCAATGTGTGCATAAAAATGAGGCAGATCCAAAACTCAAGTGGACCACACTAAAAGGAAACAGTGTAGATGGAAACTTTCCAAGGGCCCCACACAGCTCCAACGCACGTGATCATTCCCATCCAAGACCTGGCCCACGTTTATGCTGATTCGGATTGAGATTTGAATATGCAACGGATACAGTAGCCGCGGGTATATGAGAGTCTGAGACCCGACAAAAGGAGCTGTGCTGACCAATCGTGGATGAAGTAATAAAAAGTAGTGTCGATTAAAGGCGTAGAAGCAGGCACAGACGCCACGTTCTTCTTCTTTTGTAGATGTCGGCTTCCTGCTTCTGCTAAAATACGCCTCTCTCGTGTAAGGAAAAGACGTTTGCTTTAAAAATCTCCTGCCGTCCCTACTATTTTTATGATCATAGCGTACCTACGCCCCCCACACGTACATTTACACCAGCACACGTGCCAATCTGGTCATCTGACCGTTGCAGGCGGTCACTCTGTCTGGTCAACTCAATAAGCGGGGGCCCCAAGTGTAAAAGAAAATGGACGGCTTAGAAGTTGTTACTGTAGTTGGAAGCTTTGTGGGGCCCACAGAGATGCCCGCGACAAATCCACTCAGTACATCATCTTTGCAAGGCAATAATAGGACAGGAATCTAAAAATAAACTCACGTGGGCCATACCACACGAATTATAGGGGATTGAATGCTTGCCATTGGAAACTTCGAGGTGGGGTCCACAGAAGTTTTGTATCAGGATGATATTTGTGTATAGTGGTAATAACCCTATGAACGAATTGGATGGCATAGAAACATAATGGTAGGCTCTAGGAAGGTTTCAACGGCTGTTCCCACTGTTTCGTTGTGTGGCCGCCATGAGTATTGCATCTGCCTTATTTCTAGATTTTCTGTGCTAATGTTGCCTTGCAAAACTGATGGACGGAGTGGATTTGTCAAGCGCATCTCTGCGGGCCCCACACAGCTTCCAACTGCAGGGAATTCCTGTGCCCGAGCACAAGCAATCCGCGTCGACAGGGCTTATGTACGTGTACGTGCCCACTAAACAGATTGACTGGGCCCCACTCATTGGATACTAACGATGAGAGGCCATGCGGACGGACCATGGGATATCTTACTCGCGGGGCCCATTTACGCTCATCGCCTACATCCAGGGTACCACAACTTGTGGTACCGAGCCATCTTTCCCGCCAGCATGCTACTTGTGTAGAACATCTGCGCCATTAAAGTGGTATGCCCCAGCATGAAGATCACTTTCTACAAGAATCACTTCCGTTCGCTCATCAGGTGGGGGAATCAACGTACAACTGACGGTGGATTCAATATACACGATTGGCCAACATAGAGAGTGGACCCGTCTGATTTTAGAGAATAGTGATATCCACAGTGGGGCCCATTGTTTACACGGTACTGATTACTAAAAAAGATAGCGTGTTGACAGGAAAGATGATACAGTGGCAAAGAGGTGATCGTACGCCGTACGCCCCTCGCTTTGCCAGGTGGCCGTAGGAAATTTTCAGGAAGGAAGGAAGATATACGGTGGAGAACCGAAGTATGGTATATCCATCCCTATAGAGTAAACATTGAACGGTGATCTGCAAATCAGGTCCGTCCATATGCAGCGCCCTAGCGTGCATGGTTAATTTCTCAAAAATTGCAATTATTAAACAATCCTAACCCTCCAATCTGTGTCCATAAAAAATCTTCGGTCGAAAACAAAAACAGTTGACGGTCAAATAGGGAATGGGATAAAATAATGGATAGGATTCTCTCATGGTCCAGTGCGAATTTCTGGTGGGCCCACCCACCAATGATCAATAAATGCTCCTGGATTCGCCTGGTCAGCCACTGCTTGATCACGGTCTTAAATCACCATGATCAGATGATCAGAGCCCTTCTATAAGGATTAAGGGCATGCAACATGCACCGTAAGAGTGAAAGTGATATCACCCTCCATTTTGCAAGCTTTTGATTGGATGGCTTGGATCCGATCATGATCACGAAGTATTCCACACGGATGGCACGTGTGTTGATATTTCTAATGGGGCTTAGGAAGGGATGAGTGAGATTAGTATTCCTCATTTCGGACGTTGACTGCAGAACTTAACTAAGGTGGGCCCCATTGGATCGGATGACAGAACACTTCTGTCCCTAAAATACAACTGCTCTCATCGGTGATAGCACGATCGAGGCCGTTTATTAAGTTCTTACCACATCTAATGGGCTACCATGAAAAAATTGCATTCATCTGATGGTTCTATCATCCTTAATTTGGCTTTATTTTCGTAGCCGTCCATTTTTGAAGACATGGATGGGATGGTTATGATTGCCTAACAGAAGTGGTACTTCGGAATCATAAGCAATCCATCATGTTTCCTGATAAAAAGATGTATCAAATAGTTGATTTGACTATTTTTTGTGTAAAAATTATTGACCGTCCATATCCAAGGCCATTGATCGAATGGTTAATATTTGTTAGAACGGGCGTGATGTTTGCATGGTAGCCTACTGAATGTGGGTTGAGCCTAATGAACAGTTGCGTGAGTATGCTCCGCCATTTGCTGCAAGAGCATGGTATAATTCCCCCGTAAGGTTTGGGACGAGAATTGGGTCCGTGGGGCCCACCGTGATGTATGTTATCTATCTGCACCGTCCATCCATTTTGACGGATAATATTAAGGCATGAATTCAAGAAGAAGGCAGATCCAATGATAAGTGGGCCGCACCATAGAAAGTAGCGGTGATAATGATGCCACCGGCGTAGCCTTCTTAAAGTCTTTTCAACGGTAGACGTTTAATCCTTACTATTTCTTGTAGTGCGGCCCACTTAAACCTTGAATCTGCCTCCTTTCTGGTATGATGCCTTAAGATGATCTGTTAAAATAGATGGACGGCGTGGATAAAACACATATGACGGTGGGCCCAGAGAACCCACAATCCGCAACCAACCAGGAACTAGCCAGAGACGGACGGTCCATGCACGCCGTCCATTCATTTTTGACGGATCATTTCAGGGATGAGCTAAAAAAGGAGTCGTATCTAAGGCTCAAGTGGCCTACACCACAGGAAACAATGGGATATAGAACGCCTAGCATTGAAAAACACTGGGGGCCAAAAAGCTTTAGATCAAGCCAATATTTATGTTTTATCTTCGTACAGGTCTGTGTGACCTTATGAAGAGGATGGCAAATAAACTTCACGGTGGGCCCAAGGAAGGTTTTAACGGTAGGAATCATTATAACTACCGTTTCCTGTGGTGTGGTCCACTCAAGCCTTGGATCTGCCTCCTTTTTGTGCTCATTCCATAAAATGATCTTTTAAAATTTATGAATAGAGTGGATAAAACACATACATCACGGTAGGCCCCAAAAGCCCCTGCCAGGACCGTCCGTCTCTAGCTAGGTACTCGTCGGGTTAGTACGCAATCCCCGACCGATAGATAGATGAAGGGTTCAGCTTTAGTAAATCTGTAAATGTCAGCACACCAGAGTAGAGAAAGAGGCACGTGATGTAGTCTTGAGGAGCAGGGGCTGAGATGAGGGTATCTATTGGGGAAAATGGACGGTGGATGTGGTTATTGTACATAGGGTTTTGAGTCACTGTTAGTTACGATTTTCATAATTTCTGGTCAAAATTTCGTTGAGTCAACTTGACTCGTTCTAGTTTCAAATCGAGTCAGTTAGTTTTAGAACTAAGCCTGCAATTGCAAACAGTGGGAAAGGTTTTATTGGTTCCTCATCCCCTCCCAGCTGTTCCTTGCAGTGTGGCCCGCCTAATTCCCCCTTGGGCTGATGGAAGAGTGGATCTGGTGCACCCTTGACATGGCCCCGCGACAATCCAGTGCCACCACAAATAGTCCTCCCATGGTTTTAAGACCCAGATGGCTCATATGAGTTAACTCAGACTCTGTACGATCCAATGTGGTTTAACTCAATGAGTCACCTCCGACTTGGGCGAGCTGCCGCTTGACTCTTTAAGACTGACGAGTCGGTGCAACCGGTGAGGCCCGAAGAGCCCTAATGTGGGCCCAATCCAAAACCAGTGGGCCAATTCTCTAGTACCAAGCCCAGCCCATTCTGAAATTTATATAGAGATTGCAATGGGCCGATTGGCCCATTGGTTTTGTTTCCCAGCCAGATACAAGTTGGGCCTGAGATTGTAGTAGATGCCGGAATTGGATATGGGCTTCACTTCAAAGCCCAGATAATAAATGGGGCTGAACTGGGTAGAGTTTCTTAAAAAGCCCAACCCTATATGAGAAGAGGCCCATTTACGATTTTAATGGGCTGTCACGGACATGATTTTTTAGTACGAGAAAACTTTGATACTCTGGCAGAGTGTGGTGAATGATATGCGGGCAGTTAAAAATTACTTATAAATTTGTTCACAGGGAATACAATAAATTCAAATTAATCCGTCCAAAGTAAGTGTACTAGTCCAGATGTATCAAGGACCAGGACGGACTCGGCCCTGGCGGGGGTTCTGTGGGGCCACCGTGATGTATGTGTTTTATCCATGCCGTCCATTCATTTTAAGGCATGAGCCGGAAGAGGAGGCAGATCCAAAGCTCAAGTGGTGGGTGGTGATGACAACGCCACCGTTGAAACCTTCCTAGGGCCCACCGTGATGTTTATTTGCAATCCAACCTGTTCATTAAGGACACCTAGACCTAGATGAAAGAAAACACGAATATCAGCTTGATAAAAAAACTTCCATAGCCCCTAAGAAGTTTTCAACGATAAGCATTCAATCCTCACTATTTCCTATGGTGTGGCCCATTTAAACTTGGATCTGCATTTTTTTTGTCCTATGCTTTAAAATGATCTGTTAAAATAGATGGACGGCGTGGATAAAACACATATATCACGGTGGGCCCCAAAGGGCCTCTTCCAGGACCGAGTCCATCCGCAGGAGTAGGACGCAATCCGCGTCCGTTATTGGACAGTTAAATGAAAAATATCCACTGGTCTTGATTCCACAAACAAGCGTCCACAGATCATAGGTCGAGATTGTTCAAACATTCTGATATGTGCTCGGGTCCAAATCAGGCTGCCGCTGGAAATGGATCCAGTGTGCTCATGGAAGAGGCTGTGGCTAGGATTTGCGGGCCCGTTATCATTAATCCGAATTGACGGTAATTGGTGAATGTGCTCATTGATCCAGGCCATCCATCAGAATGGCTTCCTAATGAGCTCAATGAATGCTTCAACTTTGAAATTATAGCACTTTTTTTTTTTTTTTACACTTCAATTGGAGCCCATGATCCGGTAATCCTGACCGCTCATCTGTACCAAACGTGAATGGGTGATTCCACCGACGCTCAGATGCTCATAGCCCTTAATCAGCGGCCTTTAAATGGATATTCAAGAGAAAATATTATAAACATTGTATAAAGAGGATTTTCCAATCTGGAAGAGTTTTGGGTCCTTCATCTGCAGTGAATACCATAAGATCAACAGACTAGATCGTGTAAATATGGACCCACTTCAAAGGAATGGGTGCATCAGGACTCTTAAAGTTCCCAGGGGAATTATCACATACGTCCACACATTCAATTTGTGTGGGGCCCACCCATGATTTGAATACTAAATCCAAACCATGCATCTAGTGTTAGGTAAATGGGCACCCCACATCACAAGACTCATCCCTATAAAAACTCAGCGGAACACGCCAACAGCAAGCAATGTACAATCCCACCTAAAATCTATCTATTCACTTGTTGTGGCCCACCTAAATCTTCCATGGCTTTAGTTTTGGTGTTTCGCTTCATCCTGTCAGCTGATGCCTGGGTTGGATGACACATAAACAACACGGTGGGCCCTACATGGGCCCTACATTCCATTTGGAAGTTTCTACTGCCGGCGTCCCCCTCCCATATTGTTCCTTTTGGTGTGGTCCATATAATTTATGGATCATGATGTGGTTTTGGATCAATACCTAACGTTGGGTGGCGCATCCGATGGACCGGTTGGATGATACTCACACACCACATGGACCCCACACAGCTAAAACTTGGGAGGGGTGTGATCATCCCATTCCTGTGACATTTGAAACACACCGTACATTGCAAAAGAAGATTTTACCAAAGCATCGACTCACTGTATTCAATAACATTACATACACAATAACAGCAATCTAGTTCAAACTGAGGCTGCGTTTGGATGTGCTATCGAATCCAATTTAGTTCAATACAGAGGAAATGATAAAATGGTAATGGAAGCAACCCTCAAATTGCAATAGAAAAACGATGTAATTGGGAATGCTAAGGAAGGTAACTGCAACTTGGTCATGCCCAGTTCAATGAATTTGAAGTAGAATTGCAATTCAATTGGATAGCGCATCCAAACGCGCCCAACTTGTACAAATGGTTATCATGGGTGCTGGATTTGTGGGCTACCACCAGGAGGAGATGGAGGCCAAAAAGGAAACCAAGATCTTGGATCTCTCAGAGAGAAGGTGGGCGGTGGAGGAGATGGTGCAAACAGAGGCGGGCCTGACAGAAATGGCGGCAAAGGCGGGAATGGGAAAGGCAATGCCGGCGGCTTTGGAAATGGCGTCGGAGAGAGGTTGAAAGGGAAAGGCAATGAAGGCCAAGGTGGCAATTGAGGAAATGGTGGCAGAGGCGGAAATGGTGGCAAAGGCGGAAATGGTGGCAATTGAGGAAATGGCGGCAATGGAGGAAATGGCGGCAAGGGCGGAAACTGAGGAAATGGCGGCAAAGGTGGAAACTGAGGAAATGGCGGCAACGGCGGGAACTGAGGAAGCGGTGGCAAATTCGGAAAAGGGAATCCAAACGGAGGAAATGGAAATCCAAACGGTGGAAAAAAGAACTTTGAGTCATTGAAAGAGCTTGGAAATGTATCTTTGGAAGATCCACAGAGAGAAAAATCTCTCTTCGGTGGATTGTAAATCAATGCATTCAAGCTGTAAATGCATTGGTTGGCCTGTTTGGATTTGATTGCAATATGTTCTGTTGAGATCTTCAGGCCAGGTACATTGCACAAGGGAGATGGACTTCGGAGCAAGCTTGCTTTGCAAAATGGCGTGTTTGTGTGACCTTCTTTGCAATTGAATCGATCAACGGGCGGCTGGAATTCGAATTCGTAGACTCCGAATCTGTTGGTTGTTTTGTTGGCTGAGAAGGAGAGGGATTCTGTTGTTGTTGTTGTGTTTGCTTTGAATTTGCATACTACATTCACTTCCACCCCTGTTCACAGGAATAACAGAAAATAACTACCAAGAAAGATCAGACGGCTAGGATAATCTGTTGATGGTGATTCATCAATATTCATACATGCGATGTAAATGTACATCCAATCCATACCATCGAATCAAATCGTTGGCCCGCTCGTAGACACAGCATATACCAAAAAAATACCCATCGACCGATCTTGACCATCCAATTGGCAGCCATCAAGTTTACAGATCAAAATAATGGTTCGGTTGAAATTCAACAGCTGGTATGAGATGTTTTGATAATCTGATTAATGTGAATTTTAGGCCAAGCTCCATCAGGATTGAAGCCGGCGATTAGAACGGTCTAGATCGAAGCATGCACTTGTTGGGGGCAAATGGCCAGGCCAAAGCATCTCCAAACCCAGCTCATTTAGCTAAGCACCTGTGTCCAGGCACAGCACAGCCCAAATGGGGCTCAGGCTCAGGCAAATGGGCACCACACATTATAGTGGGCCCAAATGGTTTTACATTTTAGGAAGGGAAAAGGTTCAATGAGGTCGAGCTCTGTGGGCCCCACTCTAATGTGTGTAGGACATCCACACCATTAATTAGATGCATCCTTCCATGGTGAACCATGGGCTTAAAAAATAGGCCAATCTGTGAATCAGGTGGGCCACATCATAGACTAAGTTGAGAAAGGAGGCCCTTATAGGGCTAACACGGATGTGGTTTAGACATCTAACCCATTCATTGTGTGTCTCTCACTTAGATGAGAAGTCACACTAAATTCCAGGCTATTCCAAAACTTAGGTAAGCCCCCACCAAGTGCTTTTAGATGTTTTAAGCATGATTTTACATGGTTTCAAATTGTGTGGCCCACTTAAGTCTTGGATTAGGCTGACTTATTTTTGGGACATCCCACAACCACAGAGTCGAACCAAATGCACGGTGTGGATGTCCAACACACATCACAGTGGGGCCCCACATAGCTTGACCTTATGGGAAGTTCCATAAGGCAGACCTCACAAAACCTTTTCCCTTTCAGGAAATGCCCATCCAACTCTTTGACGTTTTGTGAAAACACAAAAATCAAAGAATGAATTCCCCAACAACCAAACAGGCCATTGGGCCTTTGAGAGAGAGGGAGAGAGAGAGAGAGAGAGAGAGAGAGAGAGAGAGAGTCATGGGTCTTTTGGGCTTTTACCTTGCAAGAAGTAGCTGTGCAAAGAGAAGGTGTTGGAGGAGCAAGTAGCACAGAAGACAGCGCCTGTTACAATGACCTTTGGCTGTGGTTCATTAGCATATGTTCCCACAAACAAAACTGCAACAACGACAACTACAATGGTTGGATTCATTGTATTTGTAGAAGGGAGTGAAGAGCCCCCAAAATGGAAAGGCAAACAAAGCTTCTAAAACAAGTTGCCACTCTACACCTCTCAAACACAGTACATCATATATATATACAGTCCAAAAAATCTAAAGGCTTTGATAGACCTTGCAGTAGTCCGTGAACTAGTTTACGTCATTGTTTGAAAACTCGAAACTCGGGACTCAGCTTAGTTGAGTAATGAGTCATGACTCGGACGAGTCAACCCGGTGACCCGTCCGAGTCTCATAAATTTCACCAAGGAAAAAAAAGGGTAGAATCACACATATATCGTGGAATTGCCATGATTCACATTTAAGTGGTTCTGCCATGGCCCATACTTCATAGGGCCCACCAGATGGATGATCTAGTTTAGTGGGCCATCATCTAAATAGCCAAGTTAACTAAAACTCAACCAGTTTTTATTTATTTATTTATTTATATAGAAATGATCCATAGGCAATTTTCTGGCCTATCCGAGTCAACTCGGGCTGGTTTCTAGTTGGCTCACCGAGTTATCAAACAATGGTTCACATGTTATTATGTGAGATTTGTTAAGTGAACGTGTGTGTGCAATAAAGCTCATGCAAACACCAAACATATGCCAGCATGGCATGATAGGTCAGGGATCCAATCCGTTCATCAGAAAGAAACCACTATATTGACGGAATAGACCAAGAATCAGGTTGATCAATTGGTCAGGTGGGCCACAGTTTGCAAAACAAATAAACGGCTATGAAAAACTTGGCTAAAGTGTTCTAACCCATCCATCTGTTTCCAATATTGGGGCCCACATGCTGATTGGACAAGCTTTATTTTTGCGAAAATCACGTGCAAGGTCAGACCAACCTGATGGATGGATTTGATCTGGCACTTAGGTGCGTGTACACGAGGCTTTACTGCACACGCGCACAGTTCTTAATGATCTAGCTTATTTGGTGGACCCCATTCACGTGCACGTCTGCTAGTGCATGTAGCGTCAACGTACAACCGATCCAGACCATACGAATTGTGGGTTCTACTGTAGATGGGGTACATGTTAGAAATCGCACAGACCGGATGGTTGAGATTGGCAATCATCAAATGGATGGTTATAAAGAGCAGTGGCCAACGGCTCCAATTTAGTGCATGAATTCGGATGGTTCTTAGCATATAGTTCCATCCACAGTGAGATCAATACTTCGAACGGTCTCGATTGATGTACGCATGCATCGGTTGTACAGTTCACGTGAGTGTGAGTATGGCCCACCATACTGTGTAAGATAATCATTCTTCTAACTAAAATATATAATCGAAGGGATAAGGAGGTTTCTCCTTCACATGAAAACAAAGACATGTGAACTGTGAAGTATCTTTTTTGGCAGAATGGGGTACTAAAAAAATGATGGGAGATATTTGATACTCTGGTAGCATATGATGCTTTATACACTGGCACTCAGAAATTGCACACTTTGCGTGTGTTATCATAAATTAAACAGCCTAAGTTGTGGAACACGCTGTAACTAAATCACGATCTCAAAATCAAATTGGTTGTCCAATCCTAACCTCTGATTCGTTGGCATCTATGTGCTGAAACACGACCATTGGATATTTTTCATTTGAACCGTCCAATAAATGTTCCACCAATTCCACTAGTTCTATAATCGCATAGGAGTAATTTTTGGTTTATGGTACATCTAAACAGGGACCCATAATTTGGCGAGTTCAATTTGAACAACGTGCATGCCAAGCACACAATTTCTCAGTGCCTGCGTATCATCCATCGCACTCTTCCAGAGTATCGAAGTTTCCCGCAAAAATCGAAGTTTCTAGATACAGATTCACGGGTGCGATTGATGGATTTGGAGGCTCTTCAAGTCCCAAGAGGACACAAATGTCCCCCATTGGGATAGAAGGCTTGGTTTTTCTTTAAACCTTTTGTTTTGGATCTGACCGTTGATTTCCGACTCTTTAGATTTTTTTTATTTTTATTTTTTAAAGTTCCCATTGCGATTCACATGTGTAGGACTTAGACTAGTATTAACAGGCACTGTGCCAGTTGGATCACATGTCCAAGATCCAAGCCGTTCATCGAATGGGCCGCAGCATGTATTGTTAAGGTCCGTGAAGTCCGCTTCTCACTTATCATGTGGAGTGGTCTGTTGGTCAGTTTATTTTGACCGTCCATTGCTTGTATATTTGGACTGGCTTGATGAAGTGAGAGAGATGGATTTTTGGGCCACGGAGCATAGATCTGCATGATGAACAGCAGGGATTTCCCACTTGTGGGGCAAGCAAGAGAGTCTGCCTGCGAGTAGAATTGCAGAGAGAGAGAGAGAAGACTTACACAACACTCAGAAAAAGGGGCTTGTATGCGGCTAGGCTCTGAGCATGATCGGGCGTGCGTGTTTGGATTATAAAGAAAGGAATTTCGCAATCATTTCAAAGAAGGTTTCAACAATGATAGAAAAGGGATTCTCTCATTTCCATCTAATAAAAAAAAAATGGAGTGATTTTTTTTTTTTACCATGTATTAATTCCATCAAAACAAGCTCTAATCATCAGGTGGAGCCCACTCTAATCATCCCAGGGCCCACAAACCAAGCCGGTCTCTTACATGTGTGACCCACCTGATGATTTGGGCCAGATAAATGTTCATGAAGACCTCCAACCTTTTGAATGGCCTGCATCATGCACAAATCTGCTACATTGGCATGGCGTGCTGCAAAATAGGCCTGGACGCGGATTGAGAATTGAGTAACTCAGCATGCTAGAATAAACAGTGTGGGGCCCACCGTGATATTTGTGTCCTATCCATGCCGTCCATCCATTTTTCCAGATCATTTAAGGGCATGAGCCCAAAATTGAAGCATATCCTAAGCTCAAGTGAACCACACCACGGGAAACAGTGGGGATAATGACGCCCACCGTTGAAACCTTCCTAGGGCCCACAGTAGTGTGTGTCATCCAACCTGTTCATAAAGTCACACAAACATGGATGAAGGGAAAGCAAAAACATCGGCTTGATCCAAAACTTCTGTGTTCCCCTAGAAGTTTTCGAGGGTAGGCGTTCAATTCCAACTGTTTCCCGTGGTGTGGTCCACTTTTGCTTTGGATATCCTTCAATTTTGGGCTCAAGCTCTATAATGAGCTGGGGGTGTGGTCCACTTGTGCCTAGGATATACTACAATTTTGGGCTCATGCCCTAAATTGAGCTGAAAAATTAGATGGACGCTGTGGATAAAGACACATCATCACAATGGGCCCCACAGAGTTTAATCAGCTCGCTATAGCATGCAATCCACGTCCAATAGCATTCAGGTGATTAACCTAGCATTTCTCGAAAATCATCGGTCACGGACGGTATGGGTGATATCGCTTGCAAGGGTGAGGGTGCAACATGGTATGTATCCATGGTATGCTTTAAAATTCGGTCTTGGCATATCATGCCGTTCACCACTGATATGGGGTCTGTCATATCCAACTATTTTTGGGCAAACCCGATACAGCCTTGTCGTTGCACGCATTTCAGATGATACTTCAAACCTTCCAATAGCGGGCCATGCCATGAGTTCATGCAACAATCACGAGCGTTTGCAAAACCCTTATACACCGGTACTCTTCCACTATTCCATCGATTGCAGTAGGCTATCTCATCTGATATCACCTTGCAAAATACATGTTCATACCGCTAAACCCAGAGACAAAAGAGGTACAGAGAAAACTACACCAGTCACCATCCGGCATGGACCGCTCAACCAGGGGTTGACATGCAGCAATATCTAGAGCCATGACCACAGCAGATACACTGCAATGCTTCGGATCAGCAAATATTTATGATTAAGCCAATGCAAACAGAGCATTGCATCTATTTCATTTTATTGATGCGGTACCAAATTCCCACTATTTTCTTCATGGTTGAAATCAAAGCATGCTGTCGACTTTATCGGTATTAGTACTTAATTGAATAGGGCACATTTGGGTTTGGATACACACCGTCCATTGATTCGTCCACGAATCCTAACTGCAATTTGTGAGATAACGTTCATCATTCATTCTCTTCTGATCTCCTCTTTTGATTAAACCAGATGCTTTTGGTAGGAATTCATTATAGGGTGTTTTAGCCTCCGAACGGCATCCTCTATGAATAGTAAAGGGGGAACTAAAAATAGAAGAGTGGAAGATTCTAACTTTCTGATCTTTGGCCATTTTTCATCGACCGTGGGCCTTTACAGATTTTCTCTTAACCATCTTTCTGTAGACCACAGATCAAAAAGCAAGTGTACTCCAATGGGAGACTTTGGGCACCCAATAATACCGGTGAGGCACATCAAATGAATAGCTCCACGTACTGAAATCCTCTGCTCCAGCGATTTCTCTTGGATGGTCATTTTCAGACTATGGCCAATAGCTGGACCCACCATATGGATCGCCCAGATCATGCCACATGGCCATGCGTCAGGTGATGACTTATAAAATGGTTGGATTGGAAGTGAAGATGTGAAAGACTGTTCCAAAGCACCACATCCCAATGAATCGGCGTGTAGACACAATCAATTGCTGTACGCAGAAAAATCAACATATAAAAATGACCCCGAGCTCCATGGCATGGGATCATCGACCCCATGCCTAAAAGCTGGGCCATCCTCCAATTAAAACACGTAAGTGGCCTTGTTTCCATCTCAATCCCTGATCTACTGGCTTATAAGGTGCAATCATTTCGGGTCACAATTAGGTAGCTACTAGAGTACAACAACAACAACACCAACCTGGATTTATATAAGATTGGGATACAGTACACGCGCATGAATGCTGCCTTGTTGAATGGTCAAAAGGCCCGCCCAGAAGAGAGACAGCAATCTGACTATAATGTGTGTCCATCCAAACAGCTCCATGGCTAGACTCGCGTGAGATATTTCCATTTCATGCCAAACCCAACTGTGCAAAAGACCGAAATCAAGAAACCGGCTTACCCTATAATATGGAGCATGAGCAGGCACTCTTCCTCGGCACCTCATCAACCTTCTTTTCTGCAATCAGATACAATGTACGGGGTGCTTTCTGTAAGTCCAATCTCAATATATGATGATGATGATGATGATGGATGAATGAATGAATGAATAAAAGCCAAGGAGCAGTTTGGAATGTTGTGGCAGGCGGGGGAGGTTGGCGCATCATGCAATCTGCATTTTGGATCAAATTCACAAAATGTGGTGGAATGGTGGAACAGGATGCAGATGAATTTTATATTAAGATGCAACGAAGAGGACTCGGCCCTTTATAGAGTGGAATGGTGGAACAGGATTCATATTAGCCAACCCCAATCAGTTCGGGTAAGGCTTAGATGATGACGATGATGGTGGTGGTGGTGGTGGTCATCATGGTGATGATGATGACGACTTCAAACATTTGAATTAACCACACCAAAATACTTGGGTCCCAAGATACAAACAAACAGCAGCAATGGTTCAAGACATGAGAACAATGCAAAACACAAATTAAGAAACAGGAAAGCTTGCATGTGTTTGGGGGAGAGAAAGCAGAAAACGCATGCACACATAATGCGGATTGATGCATCTAGGCCTCCAGTCACAACAATCTACCACCTACCATCGGGTTGGTGGGCCCCACACATAAGAAATCTTTCACATGTGTAACATGCATGCAGTGTTCATCCATGCACTGTTCACATGCATGGACTGCTTTAGAAAGTTAATTTCCTTTTTGTTTCAAAGTTTAGAAGTTGCCTTTTAATTAGGGAACTCTTTTAAGCATGATAAAGACGATTAGTGTTATAGTTATATTACCAAGGTATACCCAAGAGTGGCCTGTGAATACAAAGGTGATTCACATGGATGGTGTAGATCAATGATCGGACCATTTTGTAGCATGATCAATACCACCTGTGATTTCCAACTTCTAATTGAAGCAAACAAGTTCTAAGAATCACAATTGCCTACTCCAAAATGTTATCCAAAACGCAGAGATGATAATTCCCAGCAATCATGATACTCGGGTATTGCAATGCCTGGTTATTGAGATGTCTAGGTAGGCTGCAACTGGGGCTCAGGTCAAACCGAAACCAATAGACCCAACCGGAGTTTGAGTCGGGTTGTCAAGGTCCTTGGGGCAGGTTCCTGCCTACCCGGTTTTAATTCAGGCTGAGCAAATTCCGGTCGGGTTAGGTCCAGTTGGGAATAATCACATGTATTTGTATTGGGTCAGGTTGGGTTGAGTATAACTTTAGGTAGGGTCCAGGTTGGGCACCTCGGGTTGGAATTCAGGTTGGGTCGAGTTGCAGATTGGATCCTCATGAGGTCAGGTTGGGCTCGGGTTGACCCTCATCCCAACCCAACATGCCTGAGTTGCACCCCTATATCTAGGTCATCCATATGCCCCCAATCGAAATGGCCCCTAAGTGACTAAATGGACTGTCATCTAAAATTGAATCACCTAGCTAACTACAATTCTGGGTGATTGCAAATAGTGAACAGATGCTAATCCAGTCCCCAAGTCAACAAGAGGAGCTCCACCAATCAACTCAACATGTATTTGGCATCTGACGATGTTTAAAATCACTAGAATGGAATACTAAATAATGAATTGTACACTCATGCCAGCCAGAATTCTGTAGTGCACTTGTTCATTTCTATGCATGACAACAGATGCATGCCAAGGTAAGCCACTTCATCAGTTGGACAAGGTTGAGTTCATTTCCTTAAGGGTGCGTTTGGATTGCCTTGTGCCACAGTTAACCACCGTAAAGGTGTAATGATTACACCTGACACCTAGGGTTTGCTGTTTCCTGCCATAAACAATCGTACAATGATCCCGTTTGAATAGAACAGGATGATCTATGGTACAAGAATGCAGGGGTTTTCCTATGGTTGGATATTTGCAACATCAGACCATATCAAAGCATGTGACTCTTTTGGTGGGCCCCCACTTGATGGGCGATCCATATAGAAGGTGGGCCCACTTGATGGATGATCCACTCCCAAGGTCTTGTGTATGATGGACAGTTCCACCAAGTCAGAACATATTCGAGCTGGGATTCATCTCCGTCTTGATTTACACTGACAAGACATGAGTAAAAAGAGGGCCCTGATTCCTGATTTTTGCTCAGTATATTCAAATGGGTGTAACATTTAATACTTTATCATTTTGCTTTTCTTTACCGTGGGAAAGGGCAATCCAAACACGCCCTAAGAATCATGTTTGGCATAGATGATAATATTCATTAGACAGTGAGTAGTGATTTAACTCCATAATGTGGAGAAGGTCCCTTCGGGACTTCTGCGGATAGCTCATGGGGTGCTGTTTCTAGGAAAGAAAGACAGATTATGGTCTTTGCATTTCTCAAAGCCCCTTCGTTTCTGACTTCAAAAGGTTCATTATTACCATCACAATACAAGCAAGACCGTTCTCAAATACTTCTGTGGCCCTCTTGAAAAGCTGAGGAATCACATACACTTGAGATGGAATTGGGCACAGAGAAACAAAGAAGTGAATCTTATCTGCTGCAAAGTGAGACCAAGGAAAAACCAAAAGAAACAGCAGAGCTTCAAAACAACCTATGTTTACACAAACTTCAACAATCAATACCAGGGAACATAGCAAGCACAGAATGAAAATCTAGTGAAATCAAAATAAAAATAATAAAACATGGAACTTCAGAATCCGAGTTGGGGTTTGAAGAGTTAAAGGGAAAGTTTTTCAGATGGAACAAAAATCCAGGATCCTTTAGTGAAATGAGTAACATCAAATGTAAAGTGTGTTTTGCAGCAGATAAGGATTCACCAAGCATTGTGCCAGATGATATGTAATCAATTGAGTTCTGCGTAGATCAAAAGATAATTCAATTTGCTAGAAATAGGCATCCATTAGGAACTCTTAGTTTCAGAAGAGAACAAACTTAATGATCCCAGGAAAAAACATATATGGACAGAAATGCTGGCCAATGATTCAGCATGCAAAACATTGAAGCTTACTGCCCATAGATAGATCTTAATGTTATGTATCAGTGAACATGAGTATAACAGCCTCAAGAATATCCCTTTTCCTTTGTATTGATGTAGGAGCCGCATTCCTTCTTTTAATAGATAAAGCAATTTATTAAATATTAGAAATGGTGACACTATCCATTAAGGTAATGGATAAGAATCACCAATAAATATAGATTTGTGCATCCTCAATATTGAGCTACTCTTCTATGGCTTCTGAAGTACAATAAGTAATCTATGAGGTAGTGGATAAATCACTCATGGCTTTTCAAGTTCAAGTTGCAACATACCTGTTTTGGCCTTTGCTAAAGATGGCTGCACAACAACATGCATGGTGATGACCCCTCCAGGAAGCTCGCCAAAAGGTACTCTACACTGAGCAATGGTTTTATTGTTTTCCAAAATTTTCCCCGCACTTATCAGTTTCACATCATTTGCTGCCTTCGGTATTATTTTCTTATCTAACCAACAGAATTTGTGAAGAAGTGTTATAGAGAATCAATAATAAATGGTGTGACTAAAGGAAATACCATGCCAAGTGAAAACGAAAAAAAAAAAAAAATGATTAATTAAATAATTCAGATACACCCAGATTGCACAAGCTTACACAGTATATGGATTCTAAGATGAATGCCAATGAAAGTGAGTTCCTTTTAGTTCAAAAATATCTACTGAATGCATTGTTTGAAGCATCCCTGATATTATCTTTATCTCTAGTCGACGATACCGATAACATTGGTAGCAATACCGATAACACTGGTAGTATCAGAAATTCCACGTATTAGCAATATATTGCTAAGTATCACCAATGTATCGCCAATATTTTCATCTATGCAAACTCCAGGTGTCGCTTGTATCGCCAATATATTGATATTACCAATGTATCGCCAATATTTTCAACTGTGTGAATTCTAGGTGTCGCTTGTATCACAAGTGTATCAGTGGTATTTCAATAATATCGCCAACGTATCAATATCACCAAAAATCTGTTTATTAAAAAATTTTTGTTTCAATTTTTTTATGGGCACATGGTTGTATGCAATGTTCAATTTGTCAATGATAAAATTGATAATATCTCAATATTATTTTCTATCGCAACATGTGCGATCGAGACCACAATCTTTCGTTTCCTTTCCAGTTGTTGATGATTTCTTGATGAAATATCGTGTGTTGTCCATATTCTGAAATATCGATGGATGTTTGGATGGAAGGTTGGATGGATGGTTGGATGGTTCGATGGGATGGTTGGACTGATTTCTTACGATGACACATGCTTTTAGGCCCCGTTAAATGGAAACCTATTATGTATGTATTCTTTTTGCAATTTTTTTATTCCTAAATATGCAAATATGTGTATTTTAGTATCTCTTGAAGTTTCACTGAAAATTCCACCGTTTTCCCCATGTTTTCCTGCATTTTCGGTTATCAGCGATATTGATATTGTTTCTATATCCCCAACCAGTGAAACTTGTAGTGATACTGATACTTCAAACATTGACTGAATGAAGATGTAATTCATTACATTTCATTGAACCTCAAAAGACTCACTGAGAAAATTCTTTACTAGACAGCTTCTTATGTGTTATTTGACAAGCTAAGCTATCATGGAGTATGCTTCTTGCAATCATGGATGACATGCTGCTGGAGTTGTTCCTTTATGATTCCTTTTTAATTTGTTTGATACTTCTCTCATCTGAAGCCTCAAGCTATCTGGGATCAACTTCTATACTGCAGAATTTTTTTTTCCCATTCTGACTCACCTTTGTTTGGCAAAAATGTTGGTATTGGTACACTAATGTTAGAAGAAATCATCAACTCATCACAACTTCTATCTGGGTGTGTCTTTGGGTATATAAGTTTACACATATTAGATTGTTATGTGCTAATCCTCATCCATTCTATGAATTCTAGTGTCAGATATCCATCTGCTTTAGGGTTTCTTAAGGTTGGAGCATCTTACACCTTTTGTCGTCTAAAATTTCCCAGTCATTCATGTCCAATCTACAGAACTTCTCGTGAATATGAGGTGACCATATCTTAGGAGATGGGCAATGGTTCTTTGACAACGGACTGTGTTTTAAATAGTGTACAATACGTAGCATGTAGCATTACATAGCATAGCCTTCCAATACATAGCACATGAAAACAGCACAAGCTTCATGCAGTGCAAGCCACACGCTACCTAGCCATTTTATTTTCTTTTTTAATATATATCTTTACTTCTACTATGTCATATGGCCTCATTCATTTAACTAAAAATCTAGAGTGGGGTGTAGCATAGCTTAGCCCTCACACTTCAGAGGGGTGAATGCTACCACAATATTCACTATTTTAAAACACTGACAACAAGGAAAAAAGAAAAGAAAACTCTGTTAGTGGAATTCCAGAGGTCTTTTTGGTGCTCTTATTTAATAAAAAAATTCATTACCTTTCAAAAAAAGACAACAACAAACTGTCTGCTACTGGAATTAGCAAAATGCTGCTAGAGTTCTGCATATGGATTGCAAGCTGTTCCATATAGTACAGAGTAATTTTATCTGTAAATATGTTATGCCTATAATTGCACAAAGCATGAAGCAAAGTGGCAACAATCTCATGTGCCGGAGCGGGAAAACATCTGTACCAAAATGGTAGCACGTATAAATGGCTAGGAAGCAGGAACATGAGTTTGAAGTGCAATTCAAAGCAAGAGAAGCAACTAGTTAGAAGCATCCTACAACTAAGTCTAGCCTGCTGCCCTTGTTAATATGTTTCATGTACCCCTCAAAAGACTTGAATGGGTAAGGAAAATCCTGGAAAGAGTTATGTGTAAGAGAAGCCACGGTCAAGAACATCTAGGAACAACTATTAGAGCCTCTGCTACAACATGCTCCTATGTGATACCATTCGATACATTCCTAATATAGAGAATAGGCACCATCCATCACTCTCATTATGCACAACATATAAAACATTAATACACCAATTGTACTTGGAATGGACAATGTATTGTGCAGGAGCCTCAGCTGCATGGACTTGCCAAAGTTTCAAATCATGCATCAACTGTTAAACAAATAGCCCTAAACCTTCCTCAAACTCCAGTCACATGTAGAAATAAGAATTGCTGGTCTGCACACCAAATATGGACTTGAATATTTATTACTATGAATTCTGACCCTTCTTGGTTTGATATTAGTGTACAAGGCATTTGCATTTGAAGTTTCCAACCCATACCACATTTCTCATTCTGAGGTCCTATATTCCAGCATGGTGTCAAGGATAATCTTGGAACTGATTTCCCAATGCCAATCACTTACTAGCTTTCAAGATGATTTGGCATTGGCCCATCTCCCAGTGCCTAGGAAATTGGTCGATTGCAGCAATTGACCGAGCATTTATGCATCCATATGAATAAATTACAGTTTGCCACTTGGGGCGTGAATGTAATAGTTGGGCTGGGGACAATACTAGGTGGGACCATGCAGCTTGTGAGTAGTATTAATGCAAGACTTGTAATGGCTAGCTCCAAGAACCTGGAAATCGAGAAAGATTCATTTCTGGTGCACAACCGATCATGTAGAGCAAATTATCATTTAAAAGCCAAGCCCAAATTACAGGAAGAAAAGCTAAGAATACTATGACGACGACGGCGGCGGCGGCGATGAAACTCAAATACAACCAATATGCCCCTCTCCAAATTATGTGAAAACTATTATGCATTCTTGAGAAACACTACGCACTTAAAAACATAAGAATACCGGGAATACAAAGTTTAGATAAAAATGAAAATAAAGGTAAATGAGAAATGTTTAAAAGTAAAAATAGATACTATTCGCTCACAGGGAGTCATCATATGAAAAGCTTCGAGAAGCTCTAAAACATCATGTCTTTTAATTGCTTTTAAGCTTGTTACAAATAAACCTTTGAAAGAAAGAAAGAAAAAAAAAAAAGCTTGTTACAAATAAGTCTTAGCTTAGAGTTCAATAACATTACAAATTTTTTTCTAATCTGCAGAAGAGTTCATGCATCACACCCTGCAGGCAAATTGGCCCAGTTTGGACAGCCACACAATTCTCAAATGGGTCAGTTACTCAGTTGGATACTACCCAATCTGCAGAATATGATGAAATTTAATCTATAGTTCAATGGATGTTTTGCATCTTGTAGGCCAAGGGCCTGTTTGACGCCATTGAATTCCCTACTTCAGATGTAGTCCAAATTTGAGATGGGAGCTAATTAAGGTATTCCATAATGGTAACGGTGACCGTAACGGCCACCGCCATTACTGTGACGATACGGGCCATAATGGCCATTACAGCCTTTTTTCTTTTTGTTTTTTTGAAAAAATATGTTTCAACCCCATTACAGGCTGTTTTTTTTATGCAACAGCTGTTATGGCCGTTTCAGCCCCGTATCACGTAATGGTCACCGTTACACAGCGACCATTATGTAACTGTTTTGGCATACCATGGAGCTAATGGTATCCTCTCCTTGATCAAAATTGCATGGAACAATTAGGCCAACTGCTGCACCTAGGGCTATCAATGGGCCAGGGTAGCCCATCAGGCTCCCGGGCCTGGCCCGCTCTGGGCTGGGCTTGGGCAAGCATATCAGGCCCTCCCTCTTTCTCCAAACCTAACTATACCACTTATGATCAAATTAAATCCAACTTTTATTATTTGATATCCTTACTCAAACAGTTCTGAATACAGAACTCCATTGGTTGCAACTTGAGGTAACCCTCCATACTCTTTGTTATTAATTGCCACTTCCCTTTTGGTCATAATTTGAAAAAAAGCATGAAGCATTTTTTTTTTTCTTCACTGACAGAAAATTAGTATGAAGTATATGGCTAATATAAAGTAAAACTTTCCAGACTACCTACTTTCTAGGAAATAATTAAGAGATTCTTGGAAGGATACTTGAGTGGGTATGGAGAATTTTATCTCAAGATTCATATTGCCTACAAAGTAGAGTCAATTCTAAGACTTCGTTTACAGGAAAACTTGTCTAGATCATCTTTTAGGTGAAGTTGAGGGGATGAAGATATTGATTTTTTTTTTTTAATATGAACTAAGGAGATGTTGCGAAAGTGCCTGCAAAGACATAGAGGTTTTTTTTAATTTTTTGAAAGATAAGGATATTATTAAAAGGAAAACGGAAAGCTACAAAGAAGAGGAAAAAGAAAAACCAAAAAAGGAAAAAGGAAAAAAAGAAACAGAAAAATAAAAGAGCTGATCCCAGAACAGCAGAAACGACCCTACAAGGAACAAAATGTTAGGGCGCCCAATCCCTAAATAACACCAAGACCCGAGAAAACACCCCTGCCAGAGAAGTCGATCTATCCCGAAAATAGCGGTTGTTCTATATCACCAAAGACATAGCGGTGATAAGAGGGATAAAGAGCAATGTTTTAAATAGCAGATATCATGTAGTGTAGTGTTTACCCCTCTGAAGCATGAGGCGTAAGCTACAGTGTGTAGCATAAGCTACACACTACTTCTAGATTCTTAATCAAGGTTGCACTTGGTTGCACCAATTTCATGATATTCTACACCAAATTAGACTAATTAATAATGGAATTTAACAAAATTTCATTATATTTGGTGCAATCAGTGTTCAAATTATCTCCGATATAACCGAAATATCCCCGATATTATCTCTATCTCTAGTTCAGCAATAACAATAACAATTGTAGCGATACCGATAATACTCACAGTATAAAAAATTCTAGGTATCGGCGATGTATCACTAAATATTGCCAATGTATCGATATCGTCAATATTTTCAAATGTGTAAATTCCAAGCGTTTGGATGAAAGGTCAAATATTGGATGGATGAGATGGGATGGATGAGATGGTTGGACTGATTTCTTACAACAACACATGCTTTTAGGCCCCCATTAAAGAAACGTATTATATATTTATTCTTTTTACAATTTTTTTATTCCTAAATATGCAAATATGTATATTTTAGCATCTCCCGAGGTTTCATTGAAAAACTCCACCATTTTTTCCATTTCCGCGCTTTTCTAGTTCTCAACGATATCAATATTGTTTTTGTATCCCTGGCTAGCGAAACTTGTAGCGATACCAAAACTTTGAACACTGGGTGCAATCAAACACAAACTAAAGTAATAAAAAAGTTCAATGATACGTATAAAAGTAGAGAAAAAGCAATGAAACTGATTTAATACTATTACTTATATTATTTTAATAAAAGCATTAGAAAGTTAATTAATTTTTATTGAAAAAAGAAAAATGTAATAAATCATTGAAAACATTAATTGATTTTAATGTAGTGGTGAAAAATAACTTGTAATGTGAGTTATGTAGCGTATAGCGTAGTCTATGTAACTTGTAGTATTTGCAAATTATCATGTAGCATAGGCTATGCACGACTTAAGCTATTTTCATAAGCTACATAGCGTTAAGGCTAAGCTACACTATGTAGCATAAGCTACATAGCGTAGTTATTTAAAACATTGATATAGAGATATAGAGGTGGATTCCGCAAGGTAATTTCACATCCAAATCATTTTTTCCCATGTTTCTAGCCTTTTACTTTGGAGTTGAGGCACATCCGTTCACAAGTGTGCAGGGGCGTGTCACTCCTGCATTGGGTGGAGGTGTTTAATTTGGAGGAAATGGCAAATAAAATCATCACCAAGAGAATTTTAGCATAGAGCAGTGACCATGCATTCTGCAATACATGAGCAACGGAATTGGTGGACAATGTGACTCTTCTTTTTTCCTTTTTCTTTTTGATAAAAGGAAGAATTTTATTGAAAGAAAAGAGGCAAAAACAACTCAATGGACACTACTACTCAAAAACAGCACAAAACAAAAGCCAAACAAAAGCAGGAATATTACATTAGACTATAAAGCAAAACAAAACACCAATCCAGGCCAAGGTATTTTGTAAAAGCAACAGACCGTTACGAGGCCTTTACGGCCTTTTTGGGGGGGGGGGGGGGGGGGGGGGGGGGGGTGTTGTAACGGCCAACCCCGTAATGTGTAATGGTTGCCACTATTACCTTTACGTAATGACCTTTACGGCACACCATGATCCGATCTTGACAGAGCCCTCCATATGATCAAATATGGTTAACTATCTACGCACGACACCTTCCTTTGCAAGAAAATCAGCTTTGGAATTAACAGATCTGAGCACATAGGAGAACGATACATGGAAGGCATAAGAAATTTGCTGATTAAGCACTTGACACTTTACTCGTCGACATCAAGAAATAAATGGGATATTTCTAGAAGCCATTTGGAGTTTTTTTAGTATTTCAAGGTGGTTTAACCAAGCGTGTGGGAACTTGAGGAGAGGAAACAACTCTTTGGGGGATACAGCCTCTCAATGGGTCAAATCTACCTGATGATTAGACAGACCTTGTCAGACTTGGATCTAAGTTTGGACCCACATTTGGAGTAAGTAGCGTTAGATATGGACCTAGGTTGGTGGGTTTAGGAACCTGGGGTTGAGCTGTATTTGGGGAGTAGTTAGAGATGATAAGGACTCACTGATTCGCTCTTTCTCAGGGCTACTGGGTTTTGGGAATGCAATCAAGACAAAGGTGATGGCACTAAGGGCTAAGGCTATGTGTCTCTAAGTTTTTGGGTCCAACATTGCCGAAGGTGAGTCCCTTAATGTTATTTCCTGGGCACAAAAAGGTAGTGAAGAACATTCAAGGCTCTCCTAACCCACCAAATCATGCTTGAGGCTGGCTGTTCATTCGCATCAATCAGGGCAAATGCTCTGCATTCTTCAGGATAGTTGTTTGATTAGGGCCTATTTGGTCGACCTTCAACAAGTCAAGCTACCACTGCCCTACAGACAGCATTCTTACCAGAGAATGACCAATTACATCATCAAATGCATCTCTGAAACCAAAAAGAATAATACATATCTGGGATCCTCACTTTTTAGAAGTTTACCAATAATTTTGAGATCTGCCCCTAGCCGTTACACAGTTGTACTGACCAAAACAGCCCATATCTCATTGGTCAGCAAGCTGGCTGATACGCAGGCCAATACCAATACATAATACCTAGGTCAGCATCTTGCTGGCCAATACACCACACCAGCCAATACCATTAATTCATACCTAGGCCAGCAAAATTGCAGGTGTCCAATATGGCACTTTCTTTTCTTTTCTTTTTTTCTTTTTCTATTTTTATTTTTATTTTTTTGGTTTCAAATGATATCTCTGTTAGATAAACTAGAGTTGAGAAAGTACTTTAAATGATCAAAGAACCATTAAAGGTGATATGATCATCTCTTTCCAATCACTTGGGCCGTTCATAATAAAGCCCGCTAGATGGATGGTCTAGATTAAGTAGCTGTACAGGCCAAATGTACAGCGGTGTGGTGGTGACCAACTACCAACTTGAAAACTCTTCAATTAGAAGAGGAACGTTTACACTTTCATCCAATCAAGAATTCAAAATGCTACTTGCACACGTTTTAAGCACACCAGCTCGCACTGGGACACGTGACAGATACATACAAGATCCAAAACACTCATCTGGCACCATATGTGGGCCATGGTCCAAAAATCTGCCAACTTCGACGATCCTAAGTGCTCAACATCCGTACCATTCCTCCTGCCCGATTTGTGGGTCGATGAATGGTCTGGTCCTGGTGCATATCTGCCAAGTCCCATGGGGCAATCCATATGCACAATTAGCGGTCCTCTCTAACCCAAGGTTCAAAAGAAACGGGCCGATTCGATCGATGGCTGAGATGAGTTCTTCACACACGCATAAAAATTTGGGGGAATTAACGAACTACAGTGAAAGAAGAACACAGCAGATACAGAATTCCCGCAGGAAAATCATAAAGAAAGAAAGGAACGGACGGCAGGGATCTTTCTAACCTCTGGGCCATTCGGAGACGATCCGCTCCTTAAGCATCGCAACGGTCGAAGCCGGAGAGTACCGGATAGGACCGATGTCTGATCCATCGTAGAGACGGAATTTGAGCTCGACGAGATCTTCTTCTGGCATTTGGATCTCTCTTTATCTCTCGACCTATAAGATCAACGGCTCCAAATCTCCGATCTGATCTAAGCAAGGAATCGCCAGGGGGGAGGATCTCGATTGTCGAATTCTTCCTTTTTCGAATACACGAAGCTGCTGAGAAAATTGAGAATTTCTGTGGGGATTGGGATTTTAAAGAGAAGGGAAGGAGGTGAGATGGAGATTGGGGATTCGGGATATCACAGATCTGAGAAACCCTAGATCGGATCGTGACGACATCTATCGCTCTCGGGTTTTCTGCTTTTCTTCTCTCTCTGTGGGAGAGTGAGATTTGGGGTTGGAATCATCTTAAAAATCAGGAGTTCGATTTTCCTCTGTCGCGCTTTTAATCCAGCGTACATCGCAATCACTGGGGCCCACATGTATAGGTGATCTGAAGATTTGAACCGTAAATTTCTTAATCTCTACTATAAATATTACTTCGATTGTGGTCCTATCCTTTGATTTTTAGAGTCGAATGCAAACCACTGAGTGTTTACATTTCATTGTTTTAATTTCGTCTATGGATAGCTATGGTCGAATCATGCTTTCACCGTGAGTTTCCTGTGATCCTCTGCATATGCAACAAATGGACGGTCCGATCATCGGACCGCTCGGCTGGTGGCCCCAGTGGGCGGCGACACACGCTAGAAACTTAGTCGCGACAGAGGCAAAACGAACTCTAAAAATCCTGCCTGAGCTTTGGACATGACGTTACAAAATGAGGGTGGATCATGTACGTGGCACGTGGGACACATGAACAGGCATCTATACCGTCCAAATTGTGGAAAATGTTTTGGATTGATGATAAATAGAAACTAATACTTATTTAAAAATCATAACCATTCATTTTAAGAATGTTAAATGGATGGCTGAAATCAAAATAATGAATTGTTCAAATTTAACGGGAAAAATGAGATCAGTGTGATTTTTTACCTACGTTCAATCAAGATTTGACTGGAGATGTTTTGGATGGTGTCGATGTACGTTAAAATAAATAAATAAATAAATAAAAACTATGCCACGCGTACGGTGTGAGTCTCCATAGTGGATTAGGTGCGACCATGGCTCCAGTCAGTCAGGTGGATGCGACCTGACCGTTGGGCCCACCTTGTCGTATATCCACTCCGTCCATCCGTTTTGCCAGGTAACTTTGAGGCATAATGCCCAAATTGGGAGCGGATTGCCTGTGACCCCGGGCACATAGATATCTCTCTGCCCATAGCTGTGTGGGGGCTCATAGAGATGTCAGTGATAAATCCATTCCGTCCATCTGTTTTGTAAGACCACGGTAGAATAGTATTATAAAAATAACGTATATCCAAAACTCATGTGGGCCATACCACACGAAACAGTGGGTATTGAACAAGTAAGGACAAAAGTTTTGCATCAGGATAATATTTTTTCTTACAGTTTGCTTGAGTGTAAATAATTCTTTGAACGGCTCGGATGGCATATGAACATCACGGTCAGCTCCAGGAAGGTTTCAATGCTGGACGTTGGTGTTCCCACCGTTTTGTTGGTGTGGCCCACCTGATCTTTAAAAACAGATGGACGTAGTGGATTTGTCACGGACACCCCGTGGACCTCACACAGCACCGGCATCAGAGATATCTCCCCAATGAAGCAGATACAAATCTCTGGTGGACCGCACCGCTGGAAGATGTAGTGATTGAAAAACTACCATTGAAAACTTCGTAGGTTCCACCCTAGTGAATATTTGCCATCCAAACGATTGGTAAGGTCATGGATGAAAATGAAACACAAAATATCAACTTGATCCGAAACTTATGCGCCCAAGAAGTTTTTAATAGTGCCAGTCAATCCCTAAGGTGTGGTCCACTTGAGATTTGGATCTGCTTCATATTTTATACCATGGCCTAAGGACGTTGATCACGTCTGGATTATGAGAATGTCCTCTGTAATATAACTTTAAATTCAGGTGAGCCTGAGATATACGAGAAAAATGTATGGTTGGAAATGAGATGGCATATGGTCATTAGTCACGAGGCAATCGATTCTCACTAATTTAGTGAACCTTTTCAATTAGAAGCGTATCATTCCGATTTTTCCCACATGATTATCGGATCAGATCACGCAAAAGTCTACTATGCTGGCATCTGCTGCGAATCGCCTCTTGAATCACTCGTCGCGCGAACCTCCGTAAGTCTCTTTTTCAAGAAATACTAAACATTCGCACGGAGATATTCAAGAGACGACTCGCAGCATACGTGCTACATCAGCAGAGAAATGAAAGATCTAGTCCGTTAATAAGGTGTAAAAAAACTGTGAAAATTCTTAGGTATTAAAAAATATGAATTTTCGTTTAATATACAGGAGTAATAATCTTTTTTAACCATCTATTTTTGTATGAAATTTATATAAAATAGAATAACCTGATTTGCAGACCTAGTAATTTACATAATTCTCCCCACTTGATAAATGGACCAGATCTCTCACGTGTTCGGTATATTATCACGTGTACCAGATCTCTCACGTGTTCAGAATATTATCATGTGTACCGTGAATACTGAATAGCCTCTTCAACGTAGGATAACTGTGTAATGGACGCGGATTGCATGCTGCCCCCCGCGGACGATAATACGTCCAGTCAGGGCTCTGTGGGCCCCACCATGATCTATGGGTTTTATCCACGCCGTCCATACATTTTTCATGATCATTTTAGGTTATGAAACCAAAAACGAGTTAGATCAACGCTCAAGTGGACCATAGGGTGGGGATTGAACGGTCACCATTAAAAACTTCCTGGGAGCCGAAAAAGTTTTGGATCAAGCTGGTATTTGTGTTTAGCCTTCATCTAGGTCTATGTTACTTTATGAACAGGTTGCATGACAAATAAACATCACGGTGGGCCCTATGAAGCTTTCAGCGGTGGTTATCATTATCACCACTGATTCCTTTGGTGTGGTCTACTTAAGAATGAGATCTTCCCCATTTTTGCTCTGCTGTACTAACATGATTTGAAAGAATGGATGAACGGCGTGGATAAAATCCATACATCATGGTGGACCCCACGGAAGCTCTATCTGGACTAATTTTCGTCCAGGCGGTTCATAACTGAGGGTGTGAGTGAAATTGAAAATGTGACAATGCTCTACGTACAGAAGCCTCGCAAAGGAAGGCTTTTGAAGAGGCGGCAGCCCTCGCCGGCGTCACATTGGGGCTCCATTGTGTGCTCCACCTTGGGCCCCACCATGATGCATATGTTACATGCACACCATCCATTCATTTGGAGAGACCATTCTAAGGGATGAGCCAAAGAATGAAGCAGATTCAAAGCTCAAGTGGACCTCACCAAAGAAAAGAGTGGGGATTGATGTCCTACCATTAAAAACTTCTTGGGGTCACGGAAGTTTTCGATCAAGCTGATATTTGTGTTTTCCCCTTTTTCATGTCTATGTGAACTTATGAACAAGTTGGATCTACAGCTATGGTGTTGTCGTCTTGAAAGTTTTAACAGGGAATCAAATAATCGATCCAACGAGCCCTGATAAGCAACATATTGTGGACTAGGCGAAGAATAGGAAAGGATGCATGAAGGTCCTTGATCCAAGCTTACATGGCCACCCCAATTCGGAAGTGGAGGAGATGCTTCAAACATTGGGTATAGCTTTCTTTTGTGTCAACCTCGCCCCTGATGAAGGCCAACGATGAAGGACATGGCCGCGATTCTTAAGGAGATCTGGCATAAGAGAAAAGTACGCCAAGCTGGACGTTCTCCTCAAGGGAAGTCCGGCAAACTGCCAAGATGCAGGAGGCTCGGCATCATCAGCATCAACATCATGTTAACAGAGCAATAACACAAGTTTCTTTGCTTCCTCCTTGCTATATTCTTTCTCTGGAATCCTATTGAGCACTCTGAAATCCCACTGAGCACTCTAGAATCCCCCCTGAGTACTATGAAATCCCCCTATGCACATGAAATCCTCCCGAGCACTCTAAAATCCCACTGAGCAATATGGAATCCCCCTGAGTACTATGGAATCCTCTTAAGAACTTTGAAATCCCACTAAGCACTATGAAATCCCCCTGACCACTCTGGAATCTCACTTACCACTCTGGAATCCTCTTGAGCACTATTGAATCCTCCTAAGCACTATGAAATCCAACTGAGCTCTCACCGAGCACTATGGAATCCCCCGGAGCACTATGGAATCCCCCTGAGCATATGAAATCCTCCCTAACACTCTGAAATTTCACTGACCAATATGGAATCCCCCTGAATACTATGAAATCCTCCTGAGAATTCTATAATCCCACTGACCGCTCTCGAATCCTCATAAGCACTATTGAATCCTCCTGGGCACCATGGAATCCCATTGAGCACTATAGAATCCCCCTAAGCACTCTGGAATCCAATTGAGCACTCTGGAATCCCCCTGAGCACTCTGGAATCCCACTGAGCATTATGGAATTTCCCTAGGTACTATGAAATCCCCCTGAGCACTATGGAATCCTCCCGAGCACTCCGGAATTCCAACAATATGGAATCCCCTTGTATACTATAAAATCCCCCTGAGAACTTTGGAATCCCACTAAGCACTATGGAATCCCCCTGACCACTATAGAATCCCACTAACCACTCTGGAATCCTCCAGAGTACTATTGAATCCTCCTAAGCATTATGGAATCCCCCTGAGAACTCTGGAATCCCACTGAGCACTATGGAATTCCCTTGGGCACTATAAAATTCCCTTGAGCACAGTGCACAGGGGGAATCCACTTAGATTTGTGTGGTATATCCATACCACCATTTGTTTTACCAGTTCATGTTGGACATGAGTCCAAAAATGAGATAGATCCAACGTAGGCAAATCCCACCGTGATATTTGTGTTCAATCTATGCCATCCATTTGTTTCTCCACTTTAGTTTAGGCTAAGGGTTAGAAAATGAAGAAGATCCAGATCTCAAGTGGACGATACCAAAGGAAACCATTCCCATTGTTGAAAATTTTGAGGCTCATTGCGATGTTTGTATAGTAGGAAACATGTCCAAAATAGGACTCATTGGGCCCGCCATAGGTTGGGCAACCTCATGGATGGAGTGGATCATCCACACATGACCCCACCTGTATGAAAAAGAAAACATGAAAAAGAAAACAAAAAGAAATTATGAGAGAGAGAGAGAGAGAGAGAGAGAGAGAGAGAGTAAAGACAAAGGTTGCTGGACTGTCCAATGTCCGTGAAGGCTGAAGCCCCTTTTTAGGCATGAACAGGGTCCTACTCATGGGACCCACTATGATATATGTATTTAATCTATGCTGTTCATCCTTTTTGCTAGATCACTCTAGGCCATGGGCTCCATTTTGGACCAAACCTAGATCCCAGGTAAGCCACACCATAGAAATAATTGCATTTGAAAAGCTACCGTTATTTCTGTTAGGGCTCACAAGGCCTCTGTTGAATATGAAATTAAATACCTCTTGTGGGTTTAGAAATGCTTCCTTTTATGTGAACGGATCAGATTGTCCAACCGATGTCCACAATCACTAATTTCGTGGGCCCCACATTCTCATTTCATTAGGCCCTTAAAGCTTTCATATGCATAGCTTTTGTACGTAGAGTAGTGTGTCAGAGGGGCATTCTTGACCGAACTATTTTCAATTTCTTGGAAAAAGGCTAAAATAGAAAGAGGCCATGAGAAATTGGACTTTTAGTAAAAATAGCCACACCTCCAGGCTAATGCAATAAAAATCCCTGGGATTTTATCTGGTGGAGTAGTAGTCCACACCTTCATATTTCGAAGTATCTCTTACTTCATTTAATCCAACCGTCCAATTGATTCCATTAATGGTAAATTTACGGCCTTTCTTTCAGATTGATTCCATTTCATCGTACAACGATTTGAACGGTTTAAAATTTGATATTTTTATGAACAATATGAAGTAACTAATTGCATGTGTATGGATGGTAGCACGATAGTAGAGTATTAAATGCTTTTCTCATGGTGTTTTCGGTGATCTGCCGCTTTCCTTGACCCCAATATATTCCTGTGGATATAGATAGGAGGCGTGGTCGGAAAGTAAACCGCCAATAGATTCTTTTGTTAGTTTTGTACCTTTTTTGAATGGTGGTAATTCTTCAAATCTACACATGAGGCAGTTTTACGGCAATCCAAACCGTCCAAATTACTCCTGTGGATGAGGATGACCAAAATATTTTTGAATTTGGATAATTCACTATGTTTCTCTCAACCGTCCATTTGAAATCCATTAATTGGATGGCTATGATTCTTGATTAAGATGGTTTTACAGATATGCTCTATCCGGAATGGGGCCCACAAATTGGATGGTCTTAATAACTGTACGTCATTGCGCGATGCAGGAGGATTAGACATCGCCTTTGTTTTGAGAGACATCGCCACTCTTTAAATGATGCTAGCATAGGAATAGCTCAACATGTACACAAGATAAACGTGTGCGTGATCAGTGCCGTTCAGCAGGAAGCCAGCACTTTATGGGCTTGGTCCAAAGTCGATCCAGTCCGCTCATTCTATGGATCCTGTGGAAGGAAATTGGACCGTCGAACGTGTGGCCCAATTTATGACTAGATCTGGGTCGTTTTTTACTCAATGTTATGCCCGCGGTGGGCCGAGCAAGCTTCGGCGATCATGGGCGACTCTCCATTCCCGTGTTCTCTCCTGACAAAATGTGGGTAGACAAGGACAGTGACTGGTTGCATACGTCTGAACGTATGGTAAGTATCATGCGTTAGAGCTGTTTGGGAACCACTCGTGATATAAATGTCGAATCCAGACCGTGAATTCGGTCATCTTTTTCATGTTCACCGTAAATGCCA
Organism: Liriodendron chinense; assembly: GCA_003013855.2. NCBI lineage: Eukaryota > Viridiplantae > Streptophyta > Magnoliopsida > Magnoliales > Magnoliaceae > Liriodendron > Liriodendron chinense. The sequence goes on from ML058574.1 coordinate 2,416,308, forward strand.
AAAATAATTATGGTCCAAAACTCCGGTGGGCCACATCAATTAACCATCACACGTGAAACTAATATTTTCACGTGGGGTGGCCATCTGAGTAACCGAAAGACGGAGATTTTGTATGTCCGTTCATCTTTACAGGGCTCACCTTGTGAATGGGTTGGATGGAATATACATAACTTCCTGCACCCTAAACTCTGCTGGGAGTTTTCTGTGGTGCGTGTAGCCCACTGCCGTGTTCCTCATTGCTCCATTTGATGTGGCCCACCTTAGCCATCGATGGGGCTGACTTTTGGGATCTAGTCCCACATTTGGGGCTCATCTAATGGAGCAGTTGGATGGCACTCACGTGACGATGGCCCCTGCCGTTAAAAAGTCACGTGATTGGGTGGTGGCCGTTTGATGCGGCCGCAACTAGCACACGGGTTGGGTGGGCCCGACCCTGAACTGAACCTAAACATATTTTAAACGCTCAGGTTTTAATACGGGTTGTAATCGGATTGGGATGACCCAACTCTAACTCCATCCTACTTGCAAAAGGGTCAAACCATAACCCTGATTGACCCTTATATGTATGCTGAACAAGTAGAGTCAAGTAGGATTGAGCTCTGCGCACAATCTTTCAATTTAAGATATTTGTGGAGGGATAGTGTACTTATGATGAGGCATCATATCAATGTCTTCATAACCCAACCATGGCCCCACCAAAATTAAGTGGAGTTCCCTATTGAGCCTTGTAAAAAAAATACCCCTACAATAAGGATGGAAAAAGTTAAGTGTCTTTACCACCTTGTCATACAAAGTTTCAATTTCCAAACACACCAATGGAGGGCATGGTCGAAGGTTCTTTTTTAGAATATTTTGACAGAACTCGCGGTGGAATGGATAGGATTCGAGTCGGGTCAGTTGGGCTTGGCGTCTATCATAAACTGTACTTAAATTAAAAATAGTCTAGCCATATTCACCCGAGACTAAAACATTTTCTTTATCAAGTTGGGACAAATCGAATTTTTGCTCAGTCGGGTTAAACCGGCATATGTGAAGCCCTAGCTGCAATAATGTGTCCTAAGAAGTTCTTGGGCTCAGAAGCTATGTAGGCCCTATGATGATGTTCGTAAAAAATCCACACAGTCAATCCGTTTTGCTAGCTCATTTTAGGATATGTGACAAAAAACAAATGAGAAGGATCCAAAGCTCAAGTGAGCCACGAAATAAAAAGAAATAAAAACAATGGGAATTGAATGACAACCCATGATACATTCATAGGGTCATAGAGGCTTTGTATCAAGCTAAGCTTTTTAACATTTTCAGTTGATCAGGCGGGAACAGCCTTATGAATGGTTTTGATTGCAAATAAACATTAAGGTAGATTTAAGAAGGTACCAATGGTGAGCATTTATTTCACTTCATTTATTTTTATCCCAAGTTCTAAAGTAGGCCGGCAAAATGGATGGACTAGACGGCTCTCTCTAAAACAGCATGGCTGACTCCTACCTAACTTCCAAGCATTAAGAATTTCTTGTAATATCATATTCATAGGTAATATGTCTTTATCCAGGTCAGTACCAACCTACTGACATGATGGGGTAGAATTTAATCATGCAACAAGCCATTGTAAAATATAAATTCGGATTAAATGTATATTTGATTATATACCTTTCAAACATTAGTGGTCAATCAAACCCCGCCACCTCATACAGAGAGGGAGGTCGTCGGCATGTGCAAGGATAGTACCTGAACCCGCGTGCAAGAAGTACCGTCCAAGATACTGTGGCATTTCCCGCGTATATTGGCGTGAAAAAGGATAAAGCACCCCGTGTGGAAGAAGGCGAATCGCAGGGAGGTCGGCAATCTCAAATAGCTGAGTTGGAGGCAATCCTTACCCAACGCATAGTTACACGACCACTGGTGATTACGAACATCTTAGGTGGGCCCAGCATGAATATGCACATGTGCCATCAGTAATATCGCTAATTGCATAGGAGCTGTCCAAATTCCGATCTAGCAAGTCGGACCTTGCTATGGTCCACTGTAGACGTGCACAGATAGATCTGAGCCATTCATCTAGTTGAATCTGTTGTGAAAATGCCCTAGTCAAAAAATTCTGTCAAGATCACCAACCAGTAGCCGCACATTTATGAGAAAAATAATAAAAAGGATCGGTTCATGATTGAAAGCCTACATTCATTGTACCTGTGTGATCCACCTCATGGCTAGACCAACTTCCAATTTTATCCTCACCAAACAAATGTGGATGCAAATTGGCTGGTCACTTGGTCACAGGTTCCAGATCGTGTTAGACACGAGCTACAAAATGGAACAATCCAAAATTCAAGTGGGCTACATAATATGAAATAGTGAGGATTGAATCTCTACCATTGAAACATTCCTGGTTAACATACGTTTTCGAACGGGCTAATAATTTAGTGCTTTCAGCTCATCCAAGTAGGAATGACATTATGAACAGCTTGAATGGCATATGAACATCAAGGTTGACTTAAATGGACTTATATTTTAGTGCTTTCAGTTCATCCAAGTAGGACTGACCCTATGAACAGCTTAAATGGCATACGAACACCAAGGTCAACAACACCTATATAGGGAGGTTTCAACTGTGGGCATTTTCCTACTCACCATTTCTTGTATGCGGCCTACTTGAGTTTTGGGATTGGCCCACTTGAGTTTTGGATCTACCTCAATTTTGACTCGGTCTTGAAATGAGCTCGCAGCATGTATGGACTTGGTGGATTTCTCACAGACTTCACGATGGACCCACCTCAACACCAGCCAGCTGTGTGGGCCCCACCATGATGTATGTGTTTTATCCACGCTGTCCATCCATTTTTCCACCTCATTTTAGGCCATGGGCCCAAAAATGAGGCAGATCCAAATCTCAGATGGACCACACTACAGGAAACAATGGGAATTGAATTCTAACCGTTAAAAACTTCTTGGAGGCCACAGAAGTTTTGGATCAAGCTGATATTTGTGTTTTCAATTCATCTAGGTCTGTGTGACCTTATCAACAGGTTGGATGCAAATAAACATCACGGTGGGCCCTGGGAAGTTTTTAAGGGTGGACTTTCAATCAACACTGTTTTCCTGTGGTGTGGTCCACCTGAGATTTGGATCTGCCTCATTTTTGGGCCCATGCTCTAAAATGAGGTGGAAAAATGGATGGACAGCATGGATTTTTTGGCCCATGCCCTAAAATGAGGTGGAAAAATGGATGGACAGCATGAATAAAACACATACATCATGGTGGGGCCATATAGCTTTGACACAAGCCCTGGGGCTGGGGTCACTAGCCAATCCGTCTCCCTTCTGAAGGCATGAATGTCTTGTCGCATGGATGTGTTCGTGCACCTAGCGACGCAGATAGCCCGATGACTCACCCGCATGGTACACGGATTGGGTACTATCCTACTCATCCAGTCATTCCAGAGTTCGGCATAGGCAGGTGGGTTTCCCAAAAGCATCATGGTGGGCTCCCACCTAGCTTCCTAAGAATGGAAGCGGGTTGGTACTGAGTAAACTCAACGGGGTTCATCACGTTTTATGTACTTCATCCACTCCATCCACCCATTTTACCATATAATTTAAGGAACTGAGCCAAAAAAAGGAAGCACATCCAAAGCTCAAGTGGACCACGCCACAAGAAACAATGTATATTGAAATTCTATAGTTGAAAAATTCTTGGGCCAATCGAAGTTTTGGATCAAGCTGATATTTTATTTTCCCTTCAACCATGTCAGTGTGATTTTATGAACAAGTTAGGTGACTACTAAATTGTTGAAATTGGGTGACTTAAATCTATGCTAGATAGGGTTGTCGAGTGATCGACAGGGTGGTCAGGCGACCGACCTTCGCAGACTTCATATGTAGAACTCTTTGGATGTTTTGTGAGGGGTTCAAACGACCGAACTCTGGACATTGGGAGACCGAAGGTTGGTTCGGGCACTCAATCGAGCTACCGACTGCATGTCAGTTGTGGAATAGGTTTGTGAGATTTTGCGTAAAATGTTTCTAATTCTGATTTGTTATGTATATTAAAAGGGTGTAATGCGGGATTAGGAAAATTGTCATTAGAGCAGGGTATCTTAGAGGGATTGAGAGAGTTCTAGGGCGAAAGAAAAAGCTAGTGGAAAGCTTGAAGTTCTCTGAGTAAAGGAAATGATTGTATTTGTTATTCTCACATGAGAGAAAGAGCTTGATGAGCTTGGGATTTCTCTTTGCGGGTTGTGATCCAGGCTTGGGTTCTTTTGTAATCTCTTGTAACTTTGATTTCATAGTGGATTCGCTTTGTGCATTGAGTCTTTTACCCATGAGGTGTTTTCCACATTAAAATCGAATTGCCTTTTGTGTGTGTTGATTATTACTTGTTGTGTGTCATTGGTGATTATCTCGTTTGATTTTTCGCTTCTTACGTTGCAAGTTGATCGTGGTTTTCCCCAACATAAACATCAACTATTTTCCTATCGCATGGTCCACTTAAAAAATGGATGGTGTGGATAAACTATATACATTCACAGTGGGCCAAACAGGGTTTACTTTGTACGACAAAAGCATACTGAATCCCTACAACACCATGTTGCTCGGGTAATCTATGCGCACGCTATGCCACCGCCATAAGTAATTTATATCTTTGCTTGTGTTAATACTAACCTTCTAACATGACGTGATAGGATTTGATTATGTAGCCGGGTGTTATCAATATAAATCCCGATTGAATGTGTAGCGGATGGAATAAGCTTCAAACATGCTTTAGTTGTCAATTAAATCCCCGCACCTCAGGCTGGTACGCACATGGACAGTACCTAATCAGCGTATAGCCACTAACTAGTCCGCGTACACCAAAAGGTTTATATGTCAATCGCCTTAACTTCCACGGAGTTGAGCCATTCCCCACCATGTATCACGGTGAAAAAGATAAAAGCACCCCGCGTGGAATAAAGGCAAATCACAATGCAAGTCGGCAACCTCAAATTGCTGAGTTGGAGGCAATCTGTTATGAACGCAGAGTTACATGACCACAGTTGAATCTGAACATCCTTCGGTGGGCCCCAGCATAAAAGTACCGAGGTGCCAGCAGCAGTATGGCTAATTGCAGAGGAGCTGTCCAAATTTTACAGTGATGATCTGCCACAAGCAGTCACAAGCTGGGCCTTGCTATGGTCCACTGTAAATGTGCCCAGATGGATCTGAGCCATTCATCTAGTCGAACCGGCTGTGAACATGCCCTAGCCCAAAAATTCTGCTGGAATCACCAACCAGCAGCCACACATTTATGAGAAAAATAGTAAAAAGGATCAGTTAATGACCAAAAGTCTACATTCATTGTACATGTGTGGTCCACCTCACTGCTAGACCAGCCTTCAATTTTATCCACGCCAAACAAACATGGACGCAAATTGTCAGGTGATTTGGTCCGGTGGTGGGATTTGATTGAGCCATTTGTTCCATAGCTTTCAAGCATACTTTGCGTGAGCTCCATCGAAATAATAGCACCCGACAAATCTGACTATGATGATCTACCAGGGATATTCTGGTAACCAGGCCAGTGGGCGATCCACATCCAACAAACAAATGTCAAGTGAGAAATCCAATCCATGACATAGGAAATTAGAAGTTTGATAGGACTCACCATCACGTTTGCGAGAAATCCAAATATCCAATCCATCCAGTCATCCGTTTTTTCGTACCATATAAGGACACGAACCAAGAATTGAGACAATCTAAAATTCAAGTCGGCTATGCAATAGGAAACAGTGAGGATTGAATGTCCACCATTGAAACATTCCTGCGGTGGGGCCACGAATGTTTTCAAATGGGCTAATATTTTAGTGTTTTCAGTTCTTCCAATTACGAATGACCTTCTGAATGGCTTAGATGGCATATGAACATCAAGGTTTACTCCACTTATGAAGATTTCAATGGTAGGCATTTTCCTACCCAGTTTTCTCTGTGTGCGGTTCACTTAAGTTTTATATCTGTCTCATTATTTTTTGCTCATGTCTTAACGTCATCTGGCAAAATGGATGAAGTGGCTGGATTTCTTGCGAACATCGCTGTAGACCCACTCACCTTCTCAAGGAAGGAACGTTCTGCCACACGAAAACGCGTTTAAGTACGCGGATTGACCCGTGACTCGCGAGCGCGGGACAACGATTGGGTACTACCCCGCCCATTTTGAGTGGTTTTATCTCCACCGTCCATCCATTTTGCCACATCATTTTTAAGGCATAAGCCCAAAATGAAGTAGAACCAAAGCGTAAGCGGGTCATTCAGTAGGGATTAAATGACTGCCGTTGAAACATTTTAAGGGCCATGGAAGTTTTGGATCAAGCTGATATTTGTGTTTTCCCTTCATCAATGTCCATATGACCTTATGAACGGGTAGGATAGCAAAAAAACATCACCGTGGGCATTATGAAGGTTTCAATGATGGGCATGGCTGCTTCCTCTGGTTCACTTTTGTGATCATTGGATCTGCCTTACTTTTGTGATCATTCACTAAAATGATAAGGCAAAATGAATGGATGGTGCAGATAAAACCTATACATCATGGTGGGCCCTCAAAGCCCCTGCCCCTGCCGAGCTCGAGCTGGGGTAGCACCCGGTTTGCACCTCTCCTAGCATGGTCGGATCTAATTGGAGCACATGCGTTCGTCATAAATGAGCTCACACAAAGCATGTTTGGAGATTGTGGACGGCCACATTACACACGTGGCTCAATTGAACCCGGCGGTAAACATGGGGACGTGGATTTAAGGCTTTCGCGGAATTCCCTGCTCTTGAAGCTAGGTGTGATGTTTGTGAGAAATCTATCGCATCCATCCATTTTGTGAGTTAATATTAGGACGTTGGACAAAACTGAGGTGAATAAAAAACTTTAGTATGCCATATGAGAAGATACGGTGAGGATTGAATGACCACCATTTAAACATTTGTATAGCTACAAATGATTTGTATCATGATAAGTATTTTGTGTTTTCAGTACATTATGGTCAGCCTGACCTTATGAACTATTTGGATGGCATATAAATATTAAGGTGGAGCCTATGAAGGTTTTAGGCCTAAGTGTGAATTTCTCACCAACATCACAGTGGCCCCACCCAACTTTCCAAGAACTTTATGGAAAGGCTTCTATAGGAAATCCCCTCCGCCCTATGTCCGGACACGGTTTGGCTAGCTAGTGGTGGATGTTATGTAGGCCCCACCATAATGTGTGTGTTTCATCTAGGTACACATAATTTTATAGATCATTTCATTGCATGAGCCCAAAAATGACATAAATACAAATCTCAAGTGGACCATGAGCTGTACATGAATTGAGCTGCCTCATAAAGCTCACTCGGCTAAAAAAGGTTTGGTTTGGCTAAGTTTGAAAGGTGTTTCAAATCAAATTGGGCCTAATTTTTAGGCTCGTTGAGAATTCGAGCCTAGCTCAAGCTCCATTATGCTCAGCTCAGTTTGACTCGAGCCAAGCTCGGCTTGATTTAAAATTATATAAATTTTTACATGCGTTCCTCTCTAAACCCTAATTTCATTTTCATTCCAAAGCTAAACAAAACCAAATTATCATACTTAGTCAAAGTATCAAAGTTAAACCCTAATTTCATTTTCATTCCAAAGCTAAACAAAACCAAACTATCATACTTAGTCAAAGTATCAAAGTTTTTCCCTACATCGAATGCTATTAGTCATTCATGGCTGAAGTTTTGCTAGTATATATGCATGCCGACATATTATAATAAGATACATCAGGAATTTTTTAACGGAACGGCAGGTTGCAAACTGACCCTGCCAATCCACGTGGCTACTGGTTGGTGCTGAAAAAACTCTGGGCCTACATGATGCATGTGTTTTATCCATGCCGTCTGTCCATTTTGCCAGCTCATTTTAGTGCACGATCCTAAAAATGAGGCAGATCAAGATCTAAGGTGAATTATACCACATGGAACAGAGGTGATTAAATGCCCACCATTAAAAACTTCATGGGGCCACCAAAGTTTTGGATCAGGCTTATATTTGTGTTTTCCCTTTATCCAGGTATGTGTGACCCAATCAACAGGTTGGATGGATGTCAAATAAACATTACAGTTGGCCCTTAACAAGTTTGTAACAATGGGCGAATTACCACTGTTTTCCTGTGGTGTGGTCCACCTGAGATTTTGGATCTGCTTCATTTTGGGCTCATGCCCTAAAATGATCCAGAGAAATGGAAGGTGTAGATAAAACACATACATCATGGTGGGCCCACATAACACCGACCAGTAGCTTGGTCGCTACGGCAAGGTCAGTGTGCAATCCGTGTCAAAGTTAAAAGAGCCAAATTATCAAAGATTAAAGTAGTCCATCAAATCATATGAACCATTCAAATCAACCGCTGGATCATGAGCATAGAAAAGGCCAAAAGTTCATATTAATCCGATGGCCCACCTGAAGAATTGATAATCCTGGAACAGGGACGTTCATGGCATGGCCTACCTTTTCAATGTTTCGAATTTCACATCCGTCGTTTTGTTAGTGAAAGTCTAAAGTCAAACCGTGTGGATGGACGAGTGGGCCTGAAAATACCAACTCTGTGGACAGCTTAACAAATTCAAATTGAATTCAACTTAATCGAAAGTCATTGGAATTTTTCAAATTGGAAAGACCAAAACACATGAATTTAGCAGCCGCTCACCGTTACACTGGACCCGAATCCTTTGCAAGTTATGTGGGCCCACCATGTTATCTTTGTGGCATCTACTCCGTCCATCAGTGCTCTTCTAATGTGGTCCACCATCCCCACCATGCATTTTTTTTTGTCATGCAATGCGTCCACTCAGTTAGCTGCGCAATGCACCCACACGGTTAGTCACAAGACTGCACGAAGTTCTCTTCTAACGGGGCCAAGCTTATGTGAGATTTTTTAATCATGGGCCATACCTGATAGCTAAGTCTAACGGCATGGATCGACCATCTCCCTGCTATGATCGTGTGGATGTGATGAATTTGTGATGCTACCCAAAATTTTGAAGGGCTAAGATCTAGTACTATAGTTTTAGGTTTTTTTGTGTTTTCCATCATGAAGTTTTGATCGAACGGTGTGGGGTTCAGATTTTAAATTCCTCCATCTGGGCCGTTGGTTTAGTGATAAAAACCATTGATCCTTTGGGCCTTAACCTGGATACCCAGACCCACCACCACTTCCCCCACTGCATTTTATCCTTACTGCATCATGCTAACCAAAGGCTGGACAAACTAGCATAAGGTACCACTTTCACAATCTGATTATTGACGGTCAGATCATCCCAACCGTTAAGAGCAGCAGTCAATATGGTCCACATACGATATGGCAGTTTGGGATGTAATAGGGGAATCACGTCCATCTGTGGCCCACTAAGGACCCAAGTCTAAGCCCAGCTCAGCCGTTGATTCAAAGAACTCCTTGGTGCAGTTGTCAATTCTGAACAAGAAGAAAATTATGGAATTTTACAAGAATTCTAAGCCCACACGCGTGAAGCCCTGTCCATTCACACGTGTCAAAAATGTAAAAATCAGGCCGTTTCACTCCTTGGGCAAGGCAACATGGGCACCATGAGAAGTACACGGTGGCGATCAGACTGTTTTGATGTTCTGACCTTAATCTGGCCGTCCATTCCTTAAGTGGGCCACAAATGTATGTATGTTGTTACTGGGAAAATTCAAGCTGAGCTGGTAAGGCAAACAACTCGGTTCACTCTTACCAACCTGTGTATCTGATCGACCTTGGATCGTTATTCCGACCTGAATACCGACCTGTTGTATGGGTCGGCATTTATTTTATTTGGAAACTATCGTTAACCTGGATCACCGACACCATTGTCGCCGGCGAAAGAACAGGGATACTCCCAAAAAGGGCGGACACATCATCAACCGTTACGAGACTCAATCCATGTTTCTAGGATCGTGCAATCTGACGAGAATTTCTCCTGTAACCATAGCCACGATCATGTCCACACCAAAGGCTCATAGTTATGCCTCTTATGGTTATAAAATGAGTACTTCCACTTCCATAAAAGGTTTGCAATCCTGACTACCATCAAGCTTATTATATTCTCTTTGAAGAGCACATCTGACTTAGGCATCCAAGGACTAACGGCCAGTCCCTGACCACACTCCTAGCCTTTGCTTATGCTTTGCAGGCAAAAAATTTCCAACTTAACCAAAGCATCAACAAAGAGATTAGTCTCACCCCTCAAGCCAGATCAATCATCGGCTCTCTTCATTGGTTGTTCATAAATCTGTAGCAACGTATGTCATTGCGTCATAGGCCGGTTCCGAATTTTCTATTAAGGTTGAGCCGGAGAGCCAGGGGAACCGGCTCGGATTGGGGCGCAATTAAAAACTGAACCATATAAAGCTCAGAACAGTCCATTTGGAATCTAGATACAGTACACGTGGCCCCATCTTAGGTGATCTGGAGTGTTTATCTTACTGATCCCATCAGTGATGAGAGATGTTCCGTAAATCTCCAAAATTAAAAGATCTGAATCATTTGATTTGGTGACCAGTCAATGGACGGTGAGAAACAAATTCAACAATTGTCCATGAAAAAAATGTCAAACATCTTGTAGATGGGCCATCCCCCATCCATACTAGGACCGCATTAGTTCAGCAGTTTGGATCACTAAAGTCACATTTACAAAATCATGTACATTCGTGGGTGATCAGGACCGTCTAACTCCTAGGAGGTGACGTCATTCAGAACCGATAAAAAAAAAAATAAAAATTCCGTTCAGATGGGCCTATACTGCACTCTGAACTTGTACGGTTGATTTGGGTTTTCAATTAGTAGAAGAGATCCAAACCATTGATATGACAGGTCTTGCCATGGATGGCCTACAAACTGACGATAAACGTGAACCGTTGATAAGGTTCTTTCTTAACAACCTATTTGTTTGGCCACCTATTTATAGAAAAAAAAAAAAAAAGGTATTTATCCTATCAATCACCCTATACTGTTTATCCACGATTTGTTTATCCAAGCCGTTGATCTAATGCCGTCCATCATGGATGGACCACGCTCAAAAGATCTCTTCAATTGCTCAATTTGAACCTTATTTATCATTGGCATACAAATACAAGCTTAAGAACAAATATACCAACAACCTACATTCAGTTGTGGGAAAAAAACTATCAATTTGACGGCTAGGATCTTCCAGTTTGGAAGATTTGGAGCATGGTTCATCAATGCTTGGGTAAACTGACCGTGGACCCCACACATACAAACTCGATCTCTACTAACGAACATGTCTGAGATCTGTACCGTTCATTTGTTTGATAGCATCTACTTAGAAATGTGTGCCACGTGTACAAATGATGAGCGCCCGCACGTCAGGCATCATACTAGGCCAGAGTATCAAATTATCAGCAGCGTATCATGTGAGGACTAGGGTTATCAATGGGCCAGGATGGCCCATTGTGATTCTGAGCCCAGCCTACTGTGGTCCGGGATAGGTCTTAAATTTTGGGCCCCTTTGACTGGGCTCGGCCTGCTTTCAGCCCCATCTAGGCCCATGGAGCGTGTCATGGCTCAAAATTTCAGACCTGAATGACAAGATCTCATGTAGACCATTCTGGTACTGTCCCGTAGCCCACCTCTTCAATCCACGGTGCAAAAGTCAAGGGTAGGGCTGTCAACGAGTCCATCCTTTGTATCCATATCTAGACAAACTGGATTGTGCTCTTCTCAGTTTGGGATCGATATCTGATCCGATCGGGTTCGGGTACCCATGGAGCTTTTAATCTAGGTTTCTAAGGCCAAGTAATAGCACTTGGATGGTGGAACCAACTTGATGAGTATGGTTTGCATCATGGTCTCTCTCCTGCATGTGTGTGTTTCGTCTATAACATTACTATTAAAATTAATTAGATCCATCTGAAGCTGGGCTAAATTTGACTTTAATGGGTCTAAACAGACTCCATGTGAATTTAACCGGCCAAAGATGGTGAGACCCAAATGCCATTTTACGACATTGGATTCAAATTCATTAAAATTTCAGTTCATGTGTACTTGATGTAGAGTGGGCTACAGAGTTGCTCTTAGCACAAATGAACCGAAAGAAGCCCGAACGGAAGCGGGCCTAGTCCGTTAGATTTAAGCCTAGTTCTACATATGGCATGATGTAACTGGGCCCCAAGAATGTTTGGATTGAAGAGATTCATACTAAATAAGGGGAAATTGACATTCAAAATGCGAACCATAAAACGACTATAATTTTATTTTATTTTATCTAGAAATCATTACAATAAGCACAACCTATGAATTTTGACTAGAACAAGCCATCTGGGGCCGACTGAGCCCCATAATTGGGTCGCCTTACTCCATTTCATGAGAAAACAATTCATTCCTATTCAAAATTAGAGTTTTAAAACTTCACTTCTTAGGATTTGCTTTTTATCATACTAGTAATTAGTCGGCAAATTTAAATTAGAACTTGTAGTAAATTTTACTATTTCAGTTAAGTTACATTTTAGTTGAATTAAGACTCTTAATTAAGGTTGTGCATGGTTTGGTCGGTTCAATTTTGAAGGGTAATATGCAAACAAAAAAACTCAATCGATTTTGGATATTTAACAATTAAATCGAATTGATGAAGCCTCACTAACTGAACTGAATTGAATAAATTCTGGTCGGTTTAGTTTTACCCACAACGTTAAAAAAATTAAGAAGATAAAAATATCTGGTGGACCATACTAATGTAAAAACTGGTGAATAACCATTAAAACTTTTTATAATTATAGGTTACTAAAGTTTTGGATTAAGCTAAAAGTGAAATTTGACTTTTCCCTTCATCCGAATTTGTTTGACCTTATCAATGGGTTGGATGGTAAATACACATTGCAGATCTTCTTCAAATGGGCCTTAGGATACTTTTAATGGCGAGCGCTCAATCAACACTATTTTATGTGGTGTGGTCCACTTGAGATTTTGATCTGATTAATTTTTTGAAATGCGTCCTAAAATGGGGTGGGAAAACAAATGGATGGCGTGGATATATAATATATTATCAAGGTGGGCCATACGATAGAGGTAACATATACATAACAAATATAATTCATGATATATATATATATATATATATATATATATATATATATATATATATATATATATATATATATATATATATATTCTGTTAAATTCGATTGAAAAAATAGTTAATAATTTTCACAAATCAACAATCTAACCGACATTCTTGATTTTTAATATAAAAAATCGAACCAACTTGAAATAGAGTGGGAAACTGACTAAAATTGACCGGTTTGATCCAGTTCATTCAGTTTTACCGGTTTAGACTTTTTTTTAATAGCTCTATTCTTAATTTGGATTTCATTTTATTATTTAAGCATTTTAATCTTGTTTTAAAGATAGATATCAATAAAATATTCGAATTTTCTTTTAACTATTGTTATACCTTGTGGATTCAAGGCTCATATTAGACATCAATAAAATATTTGAATTTTTCTTTTCTCCTGTGGATTCAGACGGTGTTCTTCCGATGTTCGTCTTACACCCTTCCCCACGTCAGTACCTTTGGTACACCCCAAAGTTGGCAAATAACATTAAAGTGGGCTCGAGCTGAAAAGCAGGTCCTACAAGCTAATAGATGCACACGGATTGTCACTTGTGGGGCCAGCTGCGGCTTGCTTGGAACCTGGGCCATAAGAACTGAACACCTACGCTTGGCTTCATGTTAATATAAGAATGCAGCCCCATTTTCCTGCTGACGCTTCACATGCATGCGTAGGACATCTGGTCCGTGCAAAAGGTGGGCCACACAGACACGACAACATTTGTGGGTTTTCTTACGATCGAAGAATGGATAAAAATTAGAACTCTGTCTTTTCCACTTTTATTCAAAAACTGCATGTATGATTTTGTAGGTTTTTATTACGAGAAATAGATAAAAAAGCAGAAAAGTGGAGAGAAAGGATAAAAGTAGAGCTGGGAAACAGAAACCGGAAGGATTAAAAGGAGGAGACATTCTCTGAAAGAAAGCCGCAGCTCCTCTACACAGGCCCTGATACAAAGATGCTACACTTGAGTGCCACGTGTCTATGAGACATGGCCCCATCGGAACATAGAGATGCGCTCTTCCACCCCAATGTGACGGTCTGTACACAACTCACCTCTCACCTAGCCACGCCTGAACACGTGTCATCACCCTACTGGGTGAAGTTAGAAATGACCTGGTTAGGAATGACGTGGATCAGGTGGTGGTGTGCTGATGTGTTGGGCGATGTGGGGCCCAACGTGGTGTATGTGTTTTATATCCATCCATTTTTCCAGCTCATGATTTTAAGACATGAATAAAAAAATAAGCATTCCAAGCTCAAGTGGACCACACCCCAGGATACAGTGGGGATAATCAGTTGATAAGGTCTTAGACCTGGATGAAGAGAAAACACAATTATCAACCTGGTCTAAAGCTTTTGTTTTTAGTGGCGGGCATTCAACTGCCACTGTTTGTTAGAAATGTGGTCTACTTGAGCTTTGAATCCGATTCATTTTTGGATTATGCCTTCAAATGAGAGGCAGAAGAGATGGACGGTGTAGATATGAAACACATATATCACGATGGGACCCACAACGCCCCACTACATTGTCACACAATTGCTAGAGTGGTGTTGGCAACACCACCTAATCGGGTCCCTCAGGCATGCACTTGGTGGAATTAATAACTTAATTTCAAACGCATGCTTGGGCCAAATCTTTAACAGCATGACATCCCCCACCACATCCCACTACCTCAAGTCACCAGGGATACCCTTATCACCAAGCAAGTCATGTGCACTGCTGTCGGGTAAGGATTGGAAGTGGATTGAAGGGTGGCCTAAACATGGTGAGATTTGATTGGGCTATGTGCTACTATTATAGACGGGGCCTGATCAAGTAATCAGCAATTACAGATGGGTCTGTTTGGAACATGGATTAGGCGGTATGGAATTGCATTTGAGCGCGTACAAATTTCATCCACTAGCTACTTAGAAAGTAGGAATAATTAGATTAGTGCATCATGTCATCCAATCTCAACAATAGATATTGCAGAATTTCTAGTGGATTTGAAAATCAACTACATATGTGGGCCCTATATTGATGCATGAGTTTTGTTCAGGTTGTCCATCCACATGTGCCCTTTACCCATGACATTCGTGTTGCATATGTGTACAAGTGACGACATTAGTTGTGAATCTAATCCATTGATTAAATTCTCAATACCATGCTCCACCAAATGCGCTTAATACAATATTTTACCAAATTCTCTTAATACAATATTTTCTTCCAATCATCGTGTAATAATGGTGTTAATTTCATCTAATGCAATTCTATAACATTTAATGCCATGAATAAAGCCGCCCCTAAATAACTTTCAAAAAAATTTTACATGGGCCCCATCTCTATTGATACACGTGGCTCATTAAATCCTACCATATTAAGTTGCTATGCAATCCATATAACATCTCATATGGAAACGGAGGGACATCCGTGCATGAAGGGATTTGATTGAACCATGTACTGCTGTTAGAAGACTCTAATACATGTTGAAAGTTGTTACGTCGAGCATGATATTCATGCATGGGGCCTAATCAAATAGTGCCATGGGCCACCATGTGCATCATGGTGGCGGTAACCTTGTCCTTGGGGGCTGGCAATGTGGGACCCATTGTGATGCGTGTGTTTTATCCACTTCATTTATCTGTCTTGCCAGCTCATTTTAAGGTATGAACAAAAAAATTAAGCAGGTTAGAAGCTCAAGACCACGGACAGGGTTTGGCCAGGTGGCCAGTGGTTGGTGCTTCGTCGGCTTCACCATGATGCGTATATTTCATCCTCTCTGGCCATCCATTTTTCTGCTCTCATTTTAGGGCTTGAAACAAAAATTGAGGCAGATATAAATCTCAGGTGGACCACACCACAGGAAACCAGTAGTGATTGAACATCCACCATTAAAAACCTCCTAGGGTCTGCTGTAATGTTTATTTGACATCCAACCTGTTGATTAAGTTATACAGACCTTAGATGAAGGGAAAAAACCAAATATCACCTTGATCCAAAACTTTCGTGGCCCTTGAAATGTTTTTAATGGTGAGTGTTCAATCAACACTATTTCCTGTGATGTGGTCCACTTGAGACTTGGATCTTTGGGCTCATATCATAAAATGATTTGGAAAAATGAATGGGGCCCACATAGCACAGACCACTAGCCAATCTTGTGGCAGGTCACTAGCCCACCTGCGTCCCAATACCACACGACGTGACCAGTTGTGATTGAACATCCACCGTTAAAAACCTTCAGCGGGCCACAAAAGCTTTGGATCAAGCTGATGTTAGTCAGAATTACATGTTGGATGGCAAACCACTAGCCCTGAACTGGTTTCAACGTGGTTCATCGCAGACGTCCGTGGTGGCAGGATCACTACGCAATCTGCATCCCTTCGGTCCTGTATGTCCACTATAAGTTACACGGTGACGTGGCCTATACTAGATGAGTTGGTTTTGCGTCCGTTGCGACTAATGGGCCCACATGCTGAGATGGCCCATTGATTTGAACCGTCCGTCCACATTCTTGCTAATCCCAGAAGCAAGTTATTCTTTTGTAGTCACTCTTCATTGTTCAAAACCCATCATGATGTATAGAATCATCCGTTGCAGCTAAGTTTCTTACCGTGTCCTTTATAGCTTGAATCCACAACAATGACGGTCGTTATCATCGGACCACTCAGCACGTGGGTCGCAGGTGGATCCATCCCTTCGGCTCAACGCAAGTGCCCACTCACCACCGTACACGTGTAAGTGGAAATGATGAATCTGAACCGTTCATCTAGTTGGGTGCAACGTGAATCGGTTAAATTCAAAAGATCATGCTGTTCAGACAATTTATTCATCCGTTCTTTTGCGTAAACGAAAAACAAGTTAATAAGTTTGCTTTCAGCTGAGAATGCTGTGTAAATGAATGGCTAGGATCGTCTGATCACGTAATTTCATCGTCCCCTCCACTTCTACTGTAGAAGGTAGGTTGCACAGAAGCATTGAGTGGAGTGAGCAACTACCATCTCGTGCCCCACCGCAACAACCTATCCATGTTATCATAAAATACGTGGCAATCATCTGATCGTCCACGTGTCCATCCTGGGCATCTACTAAAAAAAATTAAAAATTATAAATAAAAGTGAAAAAAGGAAGGCTCCATGCTAAAATCCCGTAACTAATGCTGAAAAGCGAAACTCATAGCACATGCCAATAATTACGGGAATGCCACTAACGCCGGAGCAAATGGCCGTGCTGGGAACTTTTAACTTACGCAGCACATGCGCAATTTAGCAAACACCGCAACCAGGAAAAAGAAGAGCTGAGGAGGACGAAGGAGAAAAACGCACATAATCCCAATTCATTTTCTTCTCTCTTTTTTCTTTCTATACAAATACGGAAAATTACAATTCTACCCCCAGATTCCTTGAAAAGAAAAAACACAGAAAATGAAAGAAGAAGAAAAACCCATATAAAAATACCCCTCATAATACCGAAAATAACCCATTCCTGTAATCCAAAATGCAGGAAACCTTTCTTTGTGTCAACTCACAAAGACTCTCCTACCCCTTTGGTTTGTTGGTTTTTACTATCATGCCACTACAGCCAAAGAGCGCCAGCTTCCTTGAGCTGTGGGACCAAGGTGCCGTTAATATGAGAGGCCATGACACGGTCCATGGCCCCCACGAGCTTCCCGCCAATGAAAACGACGGGAACGGCGGAGGAGCTGCCGAGGAGGCGCATCAGGGCCTTCTCCATCTCCTTCCCTCTGGGGTCCTCGTCCAGCTCGTAGACGGTCGGATGGACCCCCATCCCGCAGAAGAGCCGTTTGATTGCGTGGCACATGCAGCAGGTGCTGACGCTGAAGATGACCACCGCGTTCTCGGAGGCCAGCCTCTCGACTCGCTCTAGCGGGTCGGATACTCCGCCTCGAGTCGGCATGTAAGACCCCCACGACTCGGCCTGGTAATGCATTGTTATCGATCGATCGAGAGAGAGAGAGAGAGAGAAAGAGAGGCAGAGAGCGAGTGAGAGTGAGAAAAGGGTTCGGCTCTATTTATAGGAAGGGGTGAGAATATTTTAAAATTATTTTCATGGAGGGGTATTTTGGTAATTTTGGGGTTTGTTATGAGCGTCAGCGCATGCAGAGAGAGAGAAAGCGAGGGACCGGAATCCTCTTCAACGTCTATTTTACTAGAGGTGGGCAACGATCCGCGCCGGGCCAAGCCGAGTTAGCCCTAGTTTTGTTTGGCTTGTTTTTGTACCACCTCAGTTTGTGGATTGTTTGGTTTGGGTTTTGGGCCGGCCCATGCGGTCCGAGTTTGGTTTGCTTTAGAAAAATTTGGTTTGAGCTGAAATCAACTTGGTCGAAAATTTCAAAACTTGCAGGCTGAGTTCAAACATGTGGCTGCTCTTTTTTCTTTTGCTTGTTTATTTAATTAGAAAATAATTTAAAAAGTTAGGAAAAAAAAGTTCAAACATATATTACTATATGATGTTTAATTATGTATTATTCATGTTATCATGTATATGTATTACCCACGTTGTCTATCTGTTTTGCATATCATTTTAGGACATGGTCTTAAAATGGAATCATATCCAATGCTCAAGTGGATCACACCACAGGGAATAGTGTGCTTACAATCTAAGAGCCAAATCAAATCAAGCTAAATCAAATCGAGGTTCGAGTCGAGCCGAGCCAAAACTGCCCTAGTTTAAACTTGGTTTGTTTTTTCAAACGAGCTTGACTTTGAGGCTTGGTTTGGTTTGAGCTTCCATTGGAGCCGATCCAAGTCGAGCTTTTTCGAACCAATCTGATCCGAGCATTCGAGCTGACTTGGTTTGTGCCCACCTCTATATTTTACGCAGGCTGACAAAATGCACAAGCTTGTGGGGCCCATCATGTATTACATGTAACATCCATTGATCGATTACTCATTTGGACCACACCAGACAGAGAACGGTGGGATCGAATTCCAACCATAGGTTTGTGTGGGGTTGCAGCGGTGGCTATCTTTCATCAAACCGTTAATCAGGTCCAACTCACGGGGATGGAGTGAAGATACCATACGCCCATTCGATGTCGCACATTCGAGTCTCCTATTCCACAGATTTATTTATGTACGGTTCAAATTTATATATGCAATATCCACTCCGTCCATCAGATTCTATTCTCAATTTTGGTATCTAGGGAAAATAATCAGATAGACCTACAACTCAGGTGTACCACATCGACAGGTTACAAATCCTATGGAATGCCAACCATATGTATATGTGTGGAGTTACCACGGTATCATCAAAGCCGTTAATCACGTGTAACTCATGGAGATGAAGTGAAGACATACTTCTCCCATTGGTCCGACGCATCCGAATTTTCTAACTTGCTCATTTTCGGATGTACGGTTCAGGTTATCACATATGGACATATATTTTACGTAACAACATGGTGGGTCCACTAGGTGTTTTGTTAGAGGGTATTTTGGTAATGTAGTGTTAGTTAGGGGGCGTCAGCACATGCATATAGAGTTGGGCAACGATCCAAGCCAAGGTGAGTTAGCCTTAGTTTAGTTTAGTTTGTTCTTGTGCCACTTTAGTTTGTGGATTGGCCCGGTTTGGGCTTTGGGCCAACCAATCCGGCTTAAGTTTGGTTTGCACCAGAAAAATCTGGTTCAAACCGAGATTGATTTGGTTGAAAATTTTCAATTGGGTTGAGTGAAGTTTGAATAGGTGGCAGCTCTTTTTTTGATACATTTGTTTAAATAGAAAAGAATTTTAAAAGTTAAAAAAAATACAAAAGTAATTTGCTACATAATGTTTAACATCCTCAAAAGAAAAAGTGCAACTTTAAAATAAATATGTAATAGCTTTTTTCCAAACAAGTACACAAGCATAATTTTACATATGCAAAGAAATAGTATGCATTCATGTATATGTATTATATATTACCTATGTAATTATGTACATGTATTATCCGCATAGTCCATCCCTTTTGTACATATCATTTTAGGACTTTATCCCAAAATAGAATCATATCTAAAGCTCAAGTGAAACACACTATAGGAAACAACGTGCTTACAATTTATTAGCCAAATTAAACCGAATCAAACCAAACTTTGAGCTAAATCGAGCTAGTACTGCACTAGTTTGAGCTAGGTTTGTTTTTTCCAATGAGCTTTACCCGAAGGCTTAGTTTGGTTTGAACTTCTATTCAAACCAATTCAAGTCGAGCCTTTTCAAACCAATCTGAGCTGAGCTTCCAGGCTAGCTTGGTTTGTGCCCAGCTTTACATGCATACAGTGAAAATGAAGTGGGATGCCGAATGTAAAATTATAATCAATGGGTTGTCGCAAACGGTTATGGGAGGGTAGATTGGTAATTTTCCGGGGTTGTCGAGAACGGTTATGAAAAGGGTAGTTTAGTAATTTGATGGGATGAAGGGGGGTTGCCGAGACAGGTGACAGGCTCTTTCAGGAGAAGGGTTGTTGGTTGATAGGGACAAGATTGGGTACTACCCCGTCTGTCCCTAGCTTTCGTAAAAGCTAGGGCTCAGAGTGGCCCACCGTGATGTATGGTTTTATCTACACCGTCCATTCATTTTTTTCATATCATTTTAGGGTGTACGACTAAATATGAGTAAGATCCAAGGCTCAAGTGGAACATATCACAAGAACCAGAGATGATAATGACATCCACCGTTGAATCCTTCCTAGGGCCTATTTGATGTTTAGTTTCCATCCAAACTGTTCATAAGGTCACAATGAACTGGACGAAGGAAAAACACAAATATCAGCCAGATCCAAAACTTCTGCGGCTCCAATAATTTTTTAATGGTGGACATTCAATCCCTACTGTTTCGTACCATTGATAGTTGGATCTGCCTCATTTTTGGGCTTCTAACCTAAAATGATATGGAAATTTTTATGGACAGTATGGATAAAACCATACATCACGGTGGGCCCCTCAAAGCCGCAGCCTGTACGGAGCTCGAGACAGGAGGGATTGTACTCAATCTCGGTCCTGTTGATAGACGGCTGTCTCCGTCCCGCTTGTCGGCTCGCCCTTTTAAAGGCGAAAAAACTCTGGGTATTGGAACCTGGTTGAGATGACCGCTGCGCACGTTAGCTCTCTTACGCTTTATTTGATACTCTGTCTGCGTATGACGCTTGATATACAGGCACTGATAAACTGTACACCTGGCGTATTAATTTCGGAATCCACTGTTATTAAGTCGCATCCCAGAAATCAGATTCGTTAGTTAGAAGATGTTTTTTCATTTCTAACCGTTCAATAAATGTCCCCCATATTCGGATAACTGAATAACCTTTGCACTCGCATTTTTTTAAGTCGTCCATCTAGGCTATTGGCGCTTGCAACATGCAAATGACGCACGTATGCAAATCCGAGCCATGTGCCACGTGGGGTGCTAACTGAACATCGTCCGTCCCAAAAATCCATGATGGCCCACTTATCCGGCCAGCCACACACGAGTATTGAATATGGGCCATTGAATGAGTAACATATACCCGCCCGAATCTGGATCGTCCCTCCTCCTTTTGTGATCTGCCTAATCGGCATTTTTTTTTTCGGTTCAGGGCATGTTCACAGTGACTACTACCTGATGAATGGTCTGGATCTCTGACATGTGTCCCACCAAAATGGTGGGCCCGGGATTCTATAAAAAACTTCGGGTTGCAGAAATATCTATTTTGTTTCTTTATTCTTCGGGTTGCTATTTCCACACGCATGTGGAAGGTAGCAGATGGCCTGTGACACCGGCCACAGGCATATCTTTGTGGCCGGGACTGTGTGGGGTCCACAGGAATGTCCGTGACAAATCCACTACGTTCATATGTTTTCAAAGACAAAAATAGGGTAAGATTCTAAAATTCAGGCAAATTCAAAACTCAGGTGTGCCACACCAACAAAACAGTGGAACACCAACGTCCACCGTTGAAACCTTCTTGGAGTTGACAATGATGTTTATGTGCCATCAAAACCGTCAAAAGAATTATTAACACTCAGATAAACGGTAAGAAAAGCATCATTCTGATTCAAAACTTTTATCACCCCTAAGTGTTCAATACCCACTGTTTCGTGTGGTATGGACCATCTGAGTTTTGGATCTGAATTATTTTTAAAATACTGTCCTAACGTTGTCTTCCAAAACAGATGGACGTAGTGGATTTGTCACGGACGTCCCTGTGGATGTCCCTGGGTCACAGGCAATCCACTCCCCATGTGGAAGCCCTGCCCATCCACTTCAGGCACTCGTGTCAGCATCAAACACGTGGAAGAGTGATGTTTGAAATTCCAGTCATTTATAATCAGCAGGTGGGCCACCTCTACCTAAAGGAATTGATGGTTTAAAATGAAATGTCAACGGTCCACATTCAACAGGCATAATTCCCCTACCAGATGAGGGGACCGGGCTGATTTTCACGTGTGTTCATCACGACACCTTCACATGCACTCCAGCTTATATGTTCGCATACTTTCCAGGTTGGCACGTGTGGAGGTCATGCTTTTATCTTCGTCCCAACTTTAGGCGTTGGATATGGTTCATGTTTATGATCTGATCCGTTCATATGGTGGACCTCACTGTGGAAGACCCCATGAACGGCTACAAAATAGTGGCAAAAAGTAGACGTCCATATTCGAAAGAAAAGACTTCAATGACAGGGGAGTTTATACTCTGGCATTGTACGGCGCATTCGCATGCACATCCGATGAGGAATGATCACATGCATTGGAATGTATGGAAATTTACATACGCTCAAGCTGCATGGACTCCACTTTCATCCAAACCTTCCATAGGCCTGGACCCCAAATTCCAATCTTGTTCACAACTCAAGTGTACTGCTCAAAAAGGAACAATGGGTGAAATTGGAGATGCGACCCACATCATAGAAACTTCTAGATTGAATGTGGGGTCCACCGTGTTCCGTACATTCCATCCAACCCATTCATCAAGTGCGCCTCACAGGGATAAAAGAGATGTAAGAAGATTCATGCCATTCCACAACTCAGTGGGCCACACCACTTGAATATATGGACGTTTGTTGTGAATGTACATTGCTCCTGCGGTGTGCCCCACTTAAGTTTTGGATCAGGATGATTGTAGGGGTCTACGGTAAACATAAGGAAGTGCAGTAGATGATTTGGATTTCACAATACACATCATGGGTGGGCCCCACACAACTCCAACGTATGGTAAATACATACATTTAGAACGCATGTGATCATTTCCCGGTTATTATTATCAGATGAAAAAATGCAATTCAAAGTGGATTGTCACGGATTGCCTATGACCTAGGTGGGGCGCACGTGATCTTTCTAAGAAATCCACCCCGCCCATCCATTTTTCTACCTCAGTTTAGGACATATGCTCAAAAACGAGATAGATCCAAAACTCAAGTGGGCCACACGAAAGAAAACAGTGGGGATTGAACGCCCATCGTTGAAACATTCTTAGGCCACGGAAGTTTTGGATCAGGCTAATATTTTTGTGTTTTCAGTTCATCCCAGTGATAGTGACCTTATGAACGATTTGGATGGCATATAAACATCACGGTTTCAACGGCAGACATTTTCCTACCCACCTTTTCCTATCGTGTGGTCCACTTTAGCTTTTTATTTGTCTCATTTTTTGGATTAATGACCCACTATAAGCTGAGAAAACGGATAGACCGGGTGGATTTGTTGTAAACATCACGGTGGGCCCCACATAGCTTTTGGATGGGGAACTTCCTGCGGTCAGGAATCGCAAACAATCCGCGTCCAAAGTGGAATATTGGGACGGCATAGATTAAATAAATTCTTCATAGCGGCCCATTAAAAGTGAGTCGAACCTAGTGGACGGTCCAGATCAATCACTCGATCATCCCTCACTTAACAAAACCGCTGTCTACTGAAAATGCTCAACTGACCCTCTCATTGCATTCCTACAAAGGCACAGCAATTCAAATACCAAAGGTAGACAGAAAGGCAGCGCACAACATTTGCCCTTAAACAGAAACGACCAACCTGATTGATAGATGCACTCCGCTTTCTAGACTCTGTACTACCAAAAGTGGAAAAGAAAGCTGTGTCTATCAATAAACTGTGGTTTAGAAACTGCGTCCGCGGACGCGCGAATTTCCTGCAGCTAGTCGGCGTAGGAAAAAGTTCGGTGGGGCCCACAGTGATGTTTGTGTGACGTGACATCCACTCCGTTCATCATTTGCCGCAGATCATGTTAAAAAGGGATCGAGTGCTTAGGATCAGGTTCGATAGCGAACCCAAGACCTCTGTGTTGAAACTCATGTGAGTTTACCACTGAGTCATGGGTAGAGACCCGCTGTGGGACCTAACTCTGAGACCTTTCAAGTCATTCAAAGTCCCTAAATATTAAACCCATAATTGTGGATGAAGCAGCCCAAAAGATCTAGCTGCTCGATGGGTGCTCTTCTAATGGATTCATCTAGCTAGATTGACTGGTCAAGATTGTCCAATCAGGTCCGGCCTGGGTCCAAAATAAGTCCAAGTTAGGTCCATTTCTGTATCAAGACCGGACCTATTTGTGATCGGTAGGGTACCAACTAGTGCTCAAGTCGAAGTAATTATGGTATCGATCCTAATTTAAATGGGTCGAGCCCACAATGCATAGAGCCCTTTGAAAATTAGGTTCGTTTTGGGGTCTCCTCGTGGATTTACACTATTAGAAATAGTATAAAGCTGCTAAAACACATGGTGTGGCTCAACTGAATAATGGTGTGGCTCAATCCATTCATCCACATGGGCGAATGAAGTCGAGTCGAGCTTTGCCTTGCTTGTTGATCGGCTCAAACCACCTAGCCTCTGCTTGGAACTCGGCTCGACTTGTCTGAGTCGAGTGTGGACCTGCTTGACCAGTAGACTGAGTGAGTTCGAGTTTGAGTTTTCACTTGAAAATCCATATAAAAAAATGGAGGGGGAAAGGCGATCACCAGCATTGAGCGGATAGGCAGGCTAGGCAGCTTAGGGGCTAGCCAAAGTCGAGTGGATAAGCAAGGGGTGGCTGATGTCAAGTGGACGAGCAGGCTGCAGGGCAGCTCAGGAGGTGGCCGGCGTCGAGCTAAGACTTGACTCGTGAGAGAGAGGGAGGGAGTGACGGAGTGGGCCGCGGGGTAGTTCGGTGGGAGATTAGGGGTTTTTTTGTTTTTGTTTTTAGGGTTTGGGAGTTGGGGTGGTTGGGCCTTTTTTTTTTCCAAATGAAAAGAGTAGGGTTTTTTTTTTTTTGGTATTTACTATTTATACTCCGAGTCTCAATTCAAATCGAGCTTAATCAAATCAAGCCAATTTCAAGTCACTCTACAAGTCAAGCCTAGTAGAACATGGCCTTGCCCGATGCTTCACTCGAATTCAATCGAGTAACCAAAATTTAACTCAACTTGGATCAAATTCACTTTCTATTTGAGCCGAGTCGAGCGAGCATTTTGAGCTTATTGGACTCATGTGCAACTCTAGCTATGAGAATTGAGAAGGTTGGATGAAGTGGGAAAAAAAGAAAAAGCAAAAAAGACGGGTGAAACCGGTACTAAATCAACAGTAAGCATTTCCTATCAACTATTTCTTGCGGTGGAATGACTTGGGCTTTTTTTTCACGCCTGGGCCAAAAATCATAGGTTATACCTAATAAGCGGCTTAGATTCTAAAACACTGTGGTGGGGGTCACAGAAGTCAACTTTACTGTACTTCACAATAAAGTCAACCTCGCGTGATCATTTGCCTTCGCCTAGGTTACATTGTCGTTGTCATCATTTAAATCTTATTTCAACTAAATTATTTATGTAGTGGAAGGGATTATTTGGTGACCAGGAGGGATATCCCTGGTGGCAGGTTATGTGGATATGTGTTTTATCCCCAACATCTATTCACTTTGCCAACTCATTTTAAGATGAAGCATGTTCTAAACTCAAGTGGACCACACCATAGGAACTAGTGGAGATTGACGGTCCACCATTAAAAACTTCTTGGAGGCTCTGTTTTTCCCCTTCATTCAGGTCCATGTGACTTTATTAACTGGTTGGATGGCAAATAAACATTAATGGGTTTAGGAAGGTTTTAATGGTGCATGTCATTTTCACCATTATTTCCTATGATGTTGTCTACTTGACGTTTGGTTTTGCTTCATTTCTGGTTTACCATTCTACTCCATGAAAGACTGTATTTTTATTAAATCACTCGATGACACACACAATGCTGTGAGGCTGACTACCCAATGGGAACTTGTTATGAGGTTGAGCTTTGTGGGCCACATTGTGATGTGTGATGGACATCCAAGCTGTGCATTTGGTAGGTCCGCTCAAAACTATGGGGTGTGCCAAAAATCAATTGTATCCTAGATTTTAAGTTGGTCACCGTTGATCAAGTACCTTTATTCTAGTGTATTTGAAGACCCATAGATTTGATTGACGGATGTGTCTATTCGATCAAGTAATTTGAGTAATTGAAGATTGCTCGCTGGAGGTTTATGGCTCTTGTCAATTTGATCGACAGAGGTATCAATTTAATTGACAGTGCATCAAATCTTGTTGATTCAATCGATAGTTTGTATAAGTTTTGAAAAATGTTGATTTATTTACTAATCTTGTATGGGAGTACATTAGTGGTCTCTAAGCACAATTAAAATAGGATAAGAGGAGCCTACACAATTTCTAGAGTTTTGTAAATGAAAAATATATTTTATATTTATTTTTAGTAACTTCTTAACATAGTGAATTGATTATCACCTTATACCATGGTATTTTTGACCTGGGATTTTTCTGTACACGATTTTTTTTTTTTTTACATTACATGTCTTATTCATTCTAAGGTTGCTTCTGCGCCCAATAGCCATACCATCTAAATCGTGGAAAATCTTGCTCAAAACATCTGAAAACACAGACTTAGTGAGTCAAAGCTACTTGACGCTCATTGCCCACATTGCAAATGGCCAAAGCAGGTAAGTCCGATGGTACCATTTCTGTGCTTCTTTTTTTTTTTTTTTTTTTTTTGGTTAGTCATGCAACGCACCCACCTGTTAGCTGGGAAACGCACTCACATGATGCAGTTGGCACGTGCGACGCGTTGGGCGAGAGCGATTATTATGTTGGCGATTTTTTCGGCACGTGGGAACATGCCGCCGCGAAAAAGCCGGTGAATGGGGCTGCGTGCGCACGATAACCGTAAAAATGATAGGCGAATATCGCATGTCGGGGATTCGCAGTCGTTCTTGTTAGGGCCAACGAAATGTCAAAAATACCCCCGCTACTACATTAATATTACATTTGACCCGTCCTTCTAAATT
Organism: Liriodendron chinense; assembly: GCA_003013855.2. Lineage (NCBI taxonomy): Eukaryota > Viridiplantae > Streptophyta > Magnoliopsida > Magnoliales > Magnoliaceae > Liriodendron > Liriodendron chinense. Next base: position 2,443,667 of record ML058574.1, read on the forward strand.
AGGTTTGACTCCTGTGTTATAGATGGCGGTGACTCCTAAATACTACACGTGGCATGGTTTTAAGCAAATCTAGTCCTTCCAAATTGCTTATGCAGCTTCGGACGGTACTGATTTTTCCCTTTGATTTAGTACCACTCACTATTTTTACTTCTAACCGTCCACAACAAGACCCACAATTTGGATGGTCTGGATAGCTGTAAATAATTGCCACGTGTGAGAAACCGCTCGTTTCCAATATGGTGCTAAACTAACACATGAGTCTAACTGTTCCAAATTAGATGCCCGCATCTATAATCGCAACCGTCCATCTATGGTTTATTGCTAGTAAAAATAAAAAGCCAATCTATTTAATTTTCTTACTTTGAATGTTTGACGATCAAAAACTGTTTTCTGTCATCTCATTGCAGGCCACTGATCGGATGTCTCGGATCATCCGATCTGGGAATGTTTTGAGTTCATAGCCATCTACATTACAGAAAAATAGATAGACGGTCCGGATCGATATACAGCCCTGTCCCTTGACGTGTGCTGCAGAGAGAGATGGATGTGACATTGCCCCGAGAAATACAATGAACCGTCCATGCGAATGTCCAAAACGCCCTCAGTATCTGATGCATCTATCAATTGCGATAAGTGGGGTCCATGGGGAAGTAATCTCGACCATTGGCATGTTATGTTACACTATAAATGGACGACTCCTCAGATATCTCCTCCATAAAACGATCTAAAACGTTAGATCTGCGGCCTAAGGAGTGGACGGTTAAGAAAAGAAATACAAAAATGTCCCCTTTCAATTGAGAATGGTCCCATTATTGGTCGCTGGTATCACCTTTATGGGATTCTTCATCTATGGGGTCCACTTGTCTGGTTTGAAAATATGTATAGGCTGTGGAAAGATGAGGGCCCATATCACATTTCGTCAGTACTGATGCCGTTCAAGTCCACATATCACCTAAAGCTAATTCGTAGCGTGCCTGGTGGGCCATGCCAATTGATGATCATTACATTTCAGTAGGTAGGTCCCACAATGAAAAGTCCACGAGCAATGTATGAGTTGACACAAACAATCCTAGCCATTCGATCTACACACAAAAACCCATAAACGGTCAAAGGGGGTTTGATTTATTCAGGTCCATCTTTCCAATGGATAGGATCACATTACTGGCTTATCCATAGTTGAGCCTAACGTCATTGTGTGTGTGTGTGTGGGGGGCATGCTGAACCAGGGTGCTTGAGTATCAAGTGTCATACTCTAGCAGAGTATTTTTTTCTTTTTAAGAGAAAAGATAACAGAAAAAGAAAAAAGAAATGGACCAATAGCCATCATATCTTGACACATTTTCCGAACCCGAGGTTCTAGACTTCCCTTGACCATTTGACCTGCCGTACCCTTTTTTTATCTTTTAATTTTTTATTTGCTTTGGCTAGGTGGCCCACCTATTGGACGGCCTGGGTAATTCGCCTCGTGTGCATTCAATATTTTGAAGGATTTGTACCGTTAGGCCATTGCTGACTCTTACCACCCGTTCGATTACCATTTGGCTCTCGCCTATCGCACGTGCCAATCTGGTACTTTGATCGCGAACCGTTCATTTGATGGCCATCATACGGCGCAGTTAGATATCGCGTTCACTGTAATTCTTGAACCATCCTCCATCTACAATGGGCCCAACGATTTGAATGGTTTAGATTAGGGTACGGTCGTACACGTGTGTCTAATGAGAGCATTCTTCTGGCGTTAACATCACGCCACTTAACTCGCCACGGGGTATAAAACAAAACGGACGGCCAGAAAAAACCGGTAGAACTTTCATGAGATCCAAACCGTTCATTAGGTACCTGCCTCTGTTCGCTCTGATAACAAGAAATCATAAGGATCCAAGATTCAAGGTAGGCCACACCCTAGGGAAAAAGTTGGGATTGAACGGCCACCATTAGTTGTGTACGGCCCACCGTAGTGTATGTATTTCATCCAATCCATTCATCTAACATTACTCATCAGGATGAAAGCATTCTCCAATAATCACACTAGTCCAGAACTTAGGTGGGTCATAACACTTTTTAGAGACTTTAGGTATGTTTACATTTCTGGTGGGCCACTAGAGTTTTGGATCAGCGTGATATACGGCATCAAGGCCAAGAAGAAGGGTTTTGTACCAGATGGACGGGGTAGATCTCATGGGCACTCTCCCCGCGTACATGGGCAAGTACACATGAGCGTGCGGTCTCACAGACTCTGTGTCGGGACTCCGCTAGCCGGACTTGTACGGTCACGTTGGAGGGCTTGACATGCATTAAATCACTATGTTTGACTAAAGTGCATCAGATCTGCCCCGTCCATCGGAAATGCCGTCATATTTTCACAACGGATCCAGATTTTGAACCTAGTAAAAGACCTAGGTGGGCCACAACATAGCCAAGAGTGTAAAATCACGCCTGAAACCTCCGATTTCACTTGGTGTGGCCTACATAAGCCTTGGAATGTACTAATTTTCGAGGAATCCATTCATCCAGCGTCATATTAATCGATTTAATGGCATACACACACGACTGTGGGTCCCACATGTAATTTAGGCGATTTTAACGGCGGGACTGCCTATCTCAACTTTTTCGAATTGTGTGAGCGTTTTGAGTGTTTAATCAGCCTGATTTTGATCCCAACGGGTAGCACATGGTGGAACAACCGATGGACGGTGTAGATTTTATACACACGAAGTAGTTCCGTCCACGTCAGCAAAGGAAACGCTCACATCCGTACGAAAGTCATACCATAGTTTTTTCGTTTATGCGCGGCGCTGTTTACATGCACGGGCAGAGGGCAGTGGCATTCCCGTAATTTTAACTCGACAGGCTTCTGCCCGGACTCAGCCAGGGGCGGCTGTACGGTTTCGGCGAAACCAGGCGAGAGAGACGCTGGCTGGTCAGACGAGTCAGACTCGGGGCTCCTTTCCCGGGTCAGCGTGTCCCGCAGCTCTGCCGTGTCTTCTGGTCTCCTCTCAGACCTTGTTGGCCATGCATCTCCTTCCGTAATCATTGCACTCAAAACCTCCCAAAAAAACAACTTTCTTCCTGAATACTTTATAACCTTTTACAGGCGTGGCCCACTTGCACGAGATCTTGATCGTTTAATTCGATCAAACTCACTCTTAAAGGATTAGATTCAGACCCTTCATTGGTTCTTTCCTCCTTTTTTTCGTCTCCTATTGGACGGTTATGATTTTCTTATCAATGTGATTTTTGTTCTGTGGATTTTGTGTGTGGACCCCACTTAATGACTTTTTCAGGTTGCATTTATGCATGTCATGTCTTGTCCCTATAGTGGACTGCCCAAATTATGTTCCCATTGAAGATGGACAACTTCATGGAATTCACAAGGATATCTTAACCGTTGAATTTCCTAATAAATCTGGACCATACACCATTTACTTCTCCCCTGTCCGTTTGATGTGAAGGATGGAAGGTTAAGATCATTCGATTAGGTAGGTGGCCCATTCGATCTGGACCATACACCATTTACTTCTCAAGGAGTACGGGATATCATTCACATCCACTGACACACCAACACGTGTCATGCATGTGTCTGATCTTAACTGTCCAAATCCAAGGAATGATCTTAACCGTCTCACTAATGGACATATCCTAATTGGATTGAGCTGCGTGTATGACTCGCGTACGGCGAGGGAGTATACACATGGGCGAGGTGTGGATCTTCCATCTGTTGGCCCCTAGTCTAGATGGGGCATGATCCAAATACACCGGTAAGGCGATCCTAGCCGCTGATCCGAAGAGTCGTGATAGTTACTTTAGCCAGTAGGAAAAGGATCCCAACCAACGGTCAACAATCAATGGAAAACGTCCCTAGATATAGACGGCTAGATCACCTCACTGGTGAGATTTTTGCTGTGCAACATATACTGGCAAGGAAGAGTAGTTGAACGGTCCGATCTACCATATTTGTGCCACGTGCATGCCGATCTAATTAAATGAACGGTTCCGTGCTACGTGCATGCCGATCTAATTAAATGAATGGTTCCTAGCTATTCGTAGCCCCACTTTGAGTTTATAATAATCCAACAGTAATCCTCAAGTCAATGGTCCAAAAATCAGTCCATCAATCAACGGTAGAATCGACCTATCCAGAATAGGTCACACTACTGGGGCATTCTAATTCATATTCCATATACGCCACGTGTACAAGCGATGCGTGAATACGTACGCGTGTCATATTCTTCCAGGACGGACGGATTACCGTCCAGGCAGATCTGTGGATGGTCCATCCATTTGAAAACGAACGACACGACGGCATTTCCATAAATGGCCGGATCAACGGCTGACGTTTGTCGGAAACCTTTTGTCCCATCACTCATCTCCGCCTTACATTTTCCCATTAAGAGTAGATTCGATTTCACCGTTTTTGGGGTTCAAATGAGATGTTATTTCGGTGCCGATCTTAGCTGATTTTGGGGGACCTTGTTTTTCTTAGCTGTGGCATTGTCTCTCCATATGCATAAAAGCATTCAAGATGGGAAGTGGCTTGACAGGAAATGACATGTGGCAGATAGGTAGGCCTTTTGTGTCTCTTTGGCATTTTGGTGATCTCTGATCACCCGTACGTTTCGGATACTTTGGTGCGATTTGCTTCACATCACACTATTGTAGGACAACTCCTGTGTGCCCCACTTTCCATGAAGATGGGACCCACATGATGAATGGCCCACAGGAAATGACACGTGGCAGATGGGTGGGCCTTTTGTGTCTTTTGTGTAATTTGGTGATCTCTCACTCGTATACATTCCAGATACTTTCGTACGTTTTGTGTCACTTCACGTCATTTTTGGACAACTCTAGGGATGGACAGTCATGTGAGGGATTCTGTGGGGCTCATGTAATCTATATATTTTATCCACTCTATCTGTTTATTTTGGTGTTTTTATTAACAAATAACTCTTATAATATACTTGTTAATTATACCTACTATTTTCGAATAATCTAGAGTTTTAGATTTCAAATACCATAAAAATATGACTTACTAAAAGTATTAAACTTAGTATTTATAAACGATCTTTATTTCTACTAGACTTAGTGGGTTTTGGCAAAAATTAGTAAGTGTATAATTTAGCCAATAAAATTATTCTCCTAACTTTGTTAAGGCTTTTTTTATTCTTGAAACAACTTCCATAACTTAATGAATAAAGAAATATACTCGAACTAAAATGTGCTATTTACAGTAAAAATGAAATTAAACGAGACTTTTGAGTTTTGATCATCATTCTAATGGAATCTCATAAATCCAATGTGGGCAACCTGGCGTGGCCAAGTTGATTGGCTTAAGTAGGTTCATTTCTCTCAAAATCATATATTATATGTTGAAAAACTCATTCCAGTTTGCGAGGTACAACTAGTTTAAGGTTTTAATGGTCTGGATTGTTTCCGCCTTCGATCGGACTTTCTCTAGTCCATCTTTGTCATGAAAATGTATGCAACCCGCTCTACATCACTAAGATAACCATTTGAATGTCTAAACATGAGTGGATGTTTCCAGCTACACACCATACATGGAAATATATAACAATATTATTGAATGCAATTACACATATATCCTTCAACATACATCCTTAAGTAACAGTTATCCTAGGGCAAACTCGAGCATGATTGATCAACTAAAGCAGATTAAACTCATTGGTTTTATAGGAAAAAAATATACATATGATGACTTTAAAATTAATTAGTTAATAAAAAAATAAAAAAGGCCCGGCGATCAAGTTAATCAATCATTTTAACCCGAAATATAGGGATAACTTATAAGTGCCTAAGGTTCTTCACTGAAAATCTTAGTTACAAGCGGAATTTGAATTTGGATGAATCCACCTAAAAAATTTACATATTAATGAATCAAAGTAACTTATCAAATCCAAATGCAATCTAAGAACTAGGACACGCTATTTCATATAACTTTGTCCCCCTTCATTCCCTTGGGCCTGTTTAGGATGTGGGATTAAGTAGGATCAAGTGGGATGGAATTGCATTTGGTCCCATGCAAATTTTATCCCACGTTCGGAATTATGGGAAGGATTAGATTAATTTAAGTATCATATCATCTAGTCCCAATAGTAGCTATTACAAGATTTTTTGGTAGATTTTAAAATCCACTACATTTGTAGGCCCCACATGGATGCATGTGTTTTATCCAAACCGTCGATCCATACACATCCTTTACATATGACATTCGAGGTGCATATATGTATAGCTAACCAGCGTCGATTGTGCAATTTGGTCCATTGATTATAATTCTATGGTCCACCAAATACAAGTTTCACTTAATATAATGCTTTTTTCATATGATAAATTTAATCTTAAGCGTGCGATTGGACAATCAAAATACCGTGGTGTTTTCAGACATACAATCATTGTGAAATAATGCTGTTGATTCCATCTAATGCAACTCCATACCATTTAATCCCACATCCCAAACAAGCCCAGGAAGCTCAGATATCTTGAAAACTCTTAAACCATAGTGTCCCAATCACATTCGTTACATGCACACAAAAATGAGAATAAACAATAAGGGAAGCTTTAATGAAAGAAAAGATATAATTCATTGAGTAAAGATAGGTACATTTTCTAACAATTTCGGACCGTTGGAAAGTTGGGTGGGAGACAATCCAACGTTTGTCCTTGCAGTTGGTATGCTTTCAACATGTGTACTGATAACATTGCCAACACCTGTCGGGAGAAAAAGGGTTAAAATGCATTTTTAGTGGCATCAAACACGGTCCGAAACTTCTTGTCTGCGGGCTTCTAGAGGTGGGGCCCAGTGAGAGAGTGGCCCACGGAGAGTTTTAAAAATACTACCTGATACCGACAATATCGGCTAATATCGGCCGATATAAGAATCATATCCATGCAGGATAATATGAGCTAGACTTCAGAGCTAGCTATGTGGGTGGGACCCTAACCACAGGACCCACATCCATGTATGCATTGTATATCCATGCCGTCCATTTATTTTTTTAGATTATTTTAGAGCATGGTAAAAAAATGAAGCATATGTAAATTTCAGCTGGACCGTACAACAGGAAGTAGTGATTATTTACCAATAAAACCTTTTGTGGGCCACCAAAGTTTTGGATTGATCGAGCTGATATTGTTTTTTCTTCGTTTCATCTAGGTTTGTGTGACCTTATCAGTAAGTTGGATGGTCAATAGACATTATGGTGGACCTTGGGAAGTTTTTAACGGTGGGCGTTCAATGATCACTATTTCCTATTTGTCGTCTTCCTGAAATTTATATTTGCTTCATTTTTGGAACCGGGCGCTGAAATAATCCAGCAAAACAGATGGACGGCGTAGATATACAATGCATACATGAATGTGGGCCCTACGGTTAGGTCCCACCCACATCGGTGGTGAATAATCCGACATGCAGAGAGAGAGAGAGAGAGAGAGAGAGAGACCACTCATTAGAGTAGGGGATGGTTCCCACACAAACTGCCAAGTGGGCCCCTGGATTGCCTCATTGTACAGCCCAAATGAAACATGGTGGTGGGCCTCAAAATCAGCTTTTAACCCTCAGAATCCCAACACCATTGGAACTTTGATGCTTTTGGCTTGCATAAGAATTTCTAGCCCAGTCAAAAGAGCCATCATCACACATGTGGGCCAGGGCTAGGAATTGCACTCATGTGAACCAACCAACCCACTAACTGCTGACGCATGGTCGCTCAAGTACGTGCACACATTCATTACCTCGTTGTTGCACACGTAAGCATGTGCACATGGGGCCCCACATTTGTGCATCCCACACCCCAAACGTAGGGCTGGCCCATGGGCTGGGCCCAGGACTAAAATTTAAGACCGTTTCGGCTCGAGCTATGTCTAAAAGCCCATCAGCCCAGCCCTTTTAGCGTTTCAAGAGCATTTTCTCATATATCAGGGCCTGGTGAGGCTTAAAAGCTGGGTACAACTATGGGGTAAGATTCCATAAATATGGGACCTGCAGTTTGGTAATCCCAACCGTTGATCTGATGGGTCCCAGTATGGATAGGGGATGTCTTAAATTTCTTCCAGACCCAAAAGATGTACTATTAGATCAATGGCATAGAAATAGACAGCTAAGGAGCATATGAAAAAACTAGCCAAATAATATAAGGGTACAGCTGGGCCACCAGATCAACGGTTTGGATCCGACGTACCATGGGCTGCACATGTAGGGAATTTGAGAGGAATGGAAGCACATCATCATACAAATGGACCACATGAGGGCTTTTAGACGCACGTGCAGCCAGGGAAATGCAATAGGTGCATAAGGTGGACCCCACCACGAAGGTGTGACCATACAAAAAAAGAAGGCTGGACCATTCATCTAGTGGACCACCTCTACACGACAAGATGGAAAGCTTAGATAATTCTGTCTCACAAAAGTACACGCTTGGCCTGCCTGATGAGTGGGCCTACGTTGCTTTTGTGTGTGGTGGGGACCACCTCATGTGCCTCTCAGATGGCTAACACGCTCACATGTGTGATATGTGTACGGCTAGGAAATACTCGGGCCTCATGATGAGCTGGTAAAGTGATTTGTAGTGAAATTATGGCTTTGTCTTTGTAATGTCTTTGGGAAACATGAGCAGGCAGAGATGGTGTTAGTAACACCGGCAGCCGAAGCGGAACGCCGAATTAATAGAGCAATGCAAGATCAAACGGGAAAAAATATGCAATCAAATCACACACAAGCATTCACCCCAAGAGACTCTAAATTTACGTGGAAAAACTTCTCAACGGGTAAAAAACCACGGCACAAAGCGATTCACTATGAATATCAAAAAATTACAGAGATTGACAAACTACTAGTAAGGAAAAACAGAGAAAACCTCAAGTTCTCTCTGACACACACCTCTCCGCTCTTCCTAATACGATTAGAAAACATTGAACGCCTTAGGATTCCATCTAAGTCCGAATACATCCCATATATATATCTTAGGAAACCCGAAAATAGAAGCCTCTTATGCACTACCTCGTAATGCATAAGAAACCACGTGTGCAGTCGACCGGTTGCACATCGCACAAAAACAATTCAAAGGAAAAACACAAAACAGATCCGTGACACTGCCTCACTGCCCGACCGATCTACGCACTCAAAAACATTGTCCAGCAGCCTTCCTTCATGGTTTGTCCAAACAATCAGACCGGTCGCCCAACCGGTCTGAGCACTCAAGGCTCTCCAACAGATGGTGCTTTCTCCGTTACTTGATTGGCAAATCCACACCACACAAAACCTATGCATTCTGCACGTGTATATCACTTGAGTGTTGTTTATGGGCCGGGTATTGGCCTGGCCGGCCCGGCCAATGGATACTTTTCATTGTTTTTATCGTCCAGTAAATGTCACCAATCACCAAACAAGAGGAATTTTTTGTTATTGACATCTAAAGACAGGTGCCCATAATTTGGACGGTATATTTTGAATTAATTTTATTCCACGTCTGCAATTTTCTCTATAAGTTCTTATTGCCTGCGTATCATCTATCAGGCTCTACCAGAGTATGAAAGTATTAAGAATAAACCGTTCAAATAATCAATGCTAGCTTTGATGCAGCATGAACCAAAAAGTATGAAAAATGCCCCATTTCAGTTATTAGCATTATTCAACCACTGTTATTTATAGGACTTGAATCTGTTTTCTTTTCAGGCACACACCCAGACACCCCATGTGGGGTACTCAAACCCATGACCTAAACACACTGTCTACCATTGAGCAATGAGTAGAGACCCTTAGGAGTTAGAGACAGTAGGATCCACTATTTAATCAGTTTAGTTTGAGATAATAATTCGATGTTTACCATTTTTAAGTGCCCCAGCATCAAGTGTCAAACACAGCCCGTGTGTCAACTTACCGTATAAAAATGTGTTTGTTTTGCCTCTGTTGGCACTAATAACCCAGCTGCCTCACAGCCCATTGCTGATGTAGAGCTGGCCGCAGACATATTCTTGGTACAGATGGACTGAAAGAAGCCCGAATAGAAGTGGGCGTAGTCCGTTAGATTTGAGCCCAGTTCTACGTCGAGTATGATGTAAGTAGGCCCTAAGTGCATCTGGATCGAAGAAATTCATTCAGAATGGAGATAAATTATCATTCGAAGTGCAAACCAGAAATTGGTCACAATTTTTTATTTAGGTATCGTGATGGGACGCACAATCTATGAATTTTGACCGCAATAGGCCATCCAGAGTCAATTGACCTGCGCGTCACTCTATTTCACGAGAAAATGACCCATTCTTATTCTAAATTGCAATTTTACAAAAAGCTTATTGTTTTTAATAAATTTTAAGTTGAACATATCTCTTTCACCTTAGAGTTTTAGTATGTAATGTTTTCTTAGAATTTGATTTTTAACATGTTAGGAATCATCCAACAAAATTAAGTTAAGACTTTATATTTTTAGTAAATTTTATTATTTCAGGTAAATTTTGATTTAGTCAAGTTAGGACTCTTACTCATGCCTTCGTGGTAGAAACACAAGAGTTTCAACACGAGGCCATGGGTTAGAGTACCCATTGTGGTGAAATCCCACTATGGTGTGAGTATATGTATTGTAATTTGATTTTAGAGACAATAATAAAAATATTTCAAATTTTCTTTTATTTCTTCTGAAATCAAGAGCTAATTTACCTTGTGGATTCAAGGTTCATGTCACACAGATGAAGCGCTGGTCTTCCTCTTAACTTTCCCACGCCTCTCTCAATCAATTGCATCCCACATGCTAGTTGTCCCGGTTATCGGAAGCATCCATGTTTTGGATTCTATGGTTTAAATACTATTAAAAGAAAGTTATACTGAATGTATGATTCTTCGAATGTTGGAGTGTTAGAGTCTTTGATATTCATTGATATGCTATCCTCTAAAGGCTCAAGCTTTTAGAGCAACTGGTTGTTTGACACAATGGACAGATAATTTTCAATGGATCGTTACTAAAGTGTGATTATGGGAGCATAGCCGGTTAATTATAATAGTGACAATATGGACGGTTCAAATCATCCGCATCTTAGAACGTGGCCCCCATGGGTGTCCACACAAGTCAGATCATCAATCACAACAAGTTGCCTCGCATTTGTGTTTCAGTTGCTCAAATTCTTCAGCACATGCCACCCCCAATGGGAAGTAGATTGCCTAAGATCAAATCACAAGTGTTGGTCATGTGTCGCTGTCAGATATGGGACTCATCAATTATAAGGACATGGATTCAATGGATCTGGATTCATGGCTATGTGATTAGTGGGTTCTTGGGCTTTATTAAAAGTTGTTCGGTAGTAGACCCTAGCCTCTTTTCACTCGCAGATACATTGCCAAATCGCATCATGCCATGTCACGGATCCACCAAATTTATGTCATAGTTATGGGGAAGCAAATTGCACAGTAACTGGGTTCAGGGCCTTGCCTTGTTGGTAGACTCTACAGAGTTTCAACAAGAGGTCTCGGTCTTAAAACCCATCAGGGTGAAATTCCCTCTGCTTATAGCACCAGTCGGTGCGTTGCATGACTGACTAGGTGGGTGGGTTGCATGACTGACCAAAAAAATAAAAATAATAATAAAATTGCACAGTAACTCGGTCACAAGCAAATCCTAACAAGACAAGATTTGGTTAGCTACATGCAGATGAAGCTTGGTCTTAACCAAACAACTTCTATATGATTTGGCTTGGGCCTCATCTCTAATAATATCGAGTAACCTAATCAAATCCTGCCCCTTAGTCACCAGGCAATCCGCATCCTCAGTAATTAGCGAGACTTGTATTGGGCCGGGCCCAAAAACCCAACAAGCCTGCCTTGCCTCCCTACGTGTGGCACACATATAGGAGAGTTGGAGGCAACGGTGGGCCCACCATCGATAGCCTACACTAAAAACCACATGGGCAGGTTAACCATAGCTGCTGATTGGATTAGTTTTAAGATTACATTCGAGCGGTCAAAAACGAGTTCAACAATGATCGACTTTCAACAGGAAGGAGCCCACCTAATGAGTGGATCGGCCTTTCACACCACCCGTATATCATGGCAGGGCCCACCTTTTGCACGGCTCTGATTTCCAACACACGTGCCAAGTGGGAACTACCTGACATGTTGTATCTCAAGCAAACATTAGATTGGCTGTAGGTGATGAGAGCGGATTAGCTGTTACTCGGAGAACAGCTTAGCGGGTCTTACCCTAACCGTGTGGGGCCCATATTAATGTTTTTTTTTATTTATTTATATACCCACACTGTCCATCTGTTTTCCATCTCATTTTAGGACGTGATCCCAAACCCTAAGAAGATCAAAATCTCAGGTGTACCATACCCCATTAGAAACAGTAATGAATGACTATTAAAAACCTTTTGTAGACCACAATAGTTTTGGATCAAGCTGATCTTCATATTTTCCCTTCATCCAGATCTTCTTGGCATTATCAACAGCTTGAATTGCAAATAAACATTACCAAAACCTTAAGATGGGCTCTCTGGAATTTTTAATGGTGGGGTACTCAATCACCAGTACTGTTTCCAGTGGTATGGTCCACTTGAGATTTGGATATGCATAATTTTTTGTACCTCATCCTCAAATGGGTTGTAGAAATGATGGACCGTCTGGATATACAAAATATCATCCATGTGGACCACACGGTAGGGATAACACACCCTCTAAGCTGTTCTCCGGGTAACACCTAATTCACTCCCGTAGGTAATACATAGGGCTGCCAATGGCCTAGGGACACGTGCATGTGGATCCGGACTGTTCTGATCATGTGCTCCACTAGTGTGGAGGACCATATCCCAAAAATCACTCTAAACATAACTGTCTGATTTTGGGCCGTTGAATTTTACATTGCTGAACATTTTCTTTCTGACCGTACATATGATGGTCATCAGTTGATGGTTGGAATCATCCGATATAAGTGATTTTTTTTTAAAATCTACGATCCATCCTTTGTTGAGCCCATGAATAGAATGGTCTGGATTGGCATGCATTACTGCCACGTGTATGGTGGATGAGTTGCAATACCAGGTGGGGGAGGGGTGGACCCATAGGTTGTTAACGGACCGAAATTTTAGGCCCAACAATCAACTGGCTCGACTTGGGTTGACTAGTTGCCCAAACTGGCCCACCTCGACTTATTAACATAAGTGAGCGGTGCCTTTCTATTGTGGGCCATGCCCGGACTGATTGGGGCCTGACAAAAGGTCCATAGCTCATGTGTCCGAACAGGACATGCAGAGCAGCCCACCTGGCCCAGCTTTGGACTGGGGTTTGAACTATTGGCTTGGTCTATGGGTCGAGAGTGGGCCTGAGATGTATGATCTGATCGATTTTGGGCCTGAGATGTATGGTCTGATCGATTTCAGAAAATAAGTTCCACGAATCAGAGCGTCGGATTATTCAGTCAATCTGATTTTTCTACTCTAACTTATAAACAGTGGATTCCTCAATTTAGTCGGTTTAATTGTATTAATAATGCCATGTGTACCATTTCTAATTGCCTGAGTATCAAGTGTCCTACGCAGCTAGAGTACTGTAAAGGATTTCTCCTTTTAAAGAGAAAAACTCTGGCAGAGCGTGACGGATGAATATGATATCATGATAAGCATGCAATTAGAAATTGCATAACCAGCATACAATTAGTCATTATTAACCGTCCAAATTATAAAAAAAAAAAAATGTAGACATATCATGAATCCAAAAAATACGCTTATCTAATTATCTAATCATCGGATTGATGGACAACTATTGGACGGTTTAATTTGAGTTAATATATGCCATGCCACGTGTACAATTTCTGAGTGCCTGTGTATAAGATTCATATGTAAACCGAGTATCATATAACTCCTCCTTTTTTAAATAAATACAACCCGACGTTCCCGCGCGAATCGGGTCAAAGTCAAAACATTAGAAAAACAACAAGAGAAATAAACCGTCCATCTCTCTCTCAAACACACACACACCCAAACAACGACCATTTCAACTCTGTCATGAGAATTCCTCCAACATTCTCGCTCGAGCCCTTCCCATCTCCACTCCTTTCATTTCCTTCTTCTTCTTCTTCCTCTCCTTTTCTTCCTCTTCTTTCAAGAGAGATAACGAATGGAGAATAATAGTTTTGGATTGCAAAACAAGCATATCCAAGCCGACCATCTCCAATCAACGGCTACCATCGATGGCCAAACAAGAACAACACAGCACTCAAAGAATGACAGCTGTGATAAAGAAGAGAAGGAATGTAAAGCCAAAGACAACCGTTTCACTTCTAATTTCCACAAATTCTACCAAGAGATAGACCAGTTTCTAGGAACCATCTCAACCGTCAAAGACAACCAAAACCCAGATCATGGCCCGCCTGAAATCCCTGATTCGGTTGGGTTGTTCGTGAGACTCTTCGAGGAAGAGATCGCCAAATGCGACTGCTGTAGGGATCATGGCAAGTGGTGCAATGACTCTGATGAAGGATCGTCACTTCTCGAGGCGGTCGATAAGGTCTCGAATCTGAATCAAGCACTTGGCAGCTTCTCATCTAACCCGAATTACGCACGGTTGCTCGCCGGCACCAACGTCGCTTTGCAACGGACTATGGTGTTCCTCGAAGAGGAATTCCGGTGGCTTCTAGAGGATTCTCAGAGGAGAGATCCTGATTTTTGCTCATCCAAGGAATCCGACGGCAACAGAGATGCCAATTTTCCTGGATTCCCACCAGAGACTGTATCTCGGCTCTCCATGATTGCGAAAACGATGATTGCAGCTGGGTATGAGACTGAGTGCTGCCAGGTCTTCAGCATCGCTCGGCGGAACTCTTTCGAGGAGCGATTCTCGAAGATTGGGTTTGGCAGGATCAGCGCTGAAGATGTCCAGAAGATGCAGTGGGAGTCGATGGAAGGCGAGATCACCACATGGATCCAGGCCTGCCGTTGCTGCATTGAGGTCTATTTCTCTGGGGAGCGGAGCTTCTGTGAGGCTGTCTTCGCTGGCCACCCATCCATATCTGGCTACCTCTTTGGCAACCTGGCCCGTTGCATTGTGATCCAGCTCCTGAATTTCTCAGAAGCAGTCGCCATGGCCGAGCGCTCTGCCGAGAAGCTCTTCAAATTCTTCGACATGTATGAGGCCCTCCGCGACCTGGTCCCGGTGATGAACGACCTGCCTGAGCTGAAATCAGAGATCTCAGCCGCCCGTGGTCGGCTTGGGAAGGCTGCGATCGCCATGTTCTCAGATCTTGAGAATTCAATCAAGAACGATCATGGAAGGACGCCAGTCCCCGGCGGTGCAGTCCACCCACTAACCCGTTACGTGATGAATTATCTAAAATACGCCTGTGAGTACAACGACACATTAGGGCAAGTATTCCAAGAAGGCCAGGAACCAGGAAAACTCAACCCGAATCCAGAATCGGAGAAGGAAGAGAATACGAAGCTATCGCCGTTCTCGGCGCAACTGATGACGGTCATGGAGCTCTTAGATGTCAACCTGGAATCGAAGTCGAAGCTATACAAAGACCCATCGCTCAGCTACATATTCCTGATGAACAACGGGCAGTACATCATGAAAAAGATCAAAGGATCGGCAGAGATCCACGATCTTTTGGGGGACAATTGGCGACGGAAACGGTCATCAGAACTCCGGCAATGCCACAAGAACTACCAGCGGGAGACTTGGAGCAAGATCTTGGCGTGTTTCAGGGATGAAGGGCTGCAGCAAGGGAAGGGGAACGTCATCAGGTCGGCGGTGAAGGAGCGGTTCAAGATCTTCAATGCCATGTTTGAAGATATACACAAGACTCAGAGCTCATGGGTGGTAAGCGATGAGCAGTTGCAGTCCGAGCTGCGGGTGTCGATAGGAGCGGTGGTGATTCCGGCCTACCGCTCGTTCTTGGGCCGTTACCGGCAGTACCTAGAAGGTAACCGGCAATGGGAGAAGCATATAAAGTACGGGCCGGAGGATCTGGAGACGCACATCGATGAGCTTTTTGATGGGACACCATCATCAATGGTGAGGAGGAGAACATAGAGAGAGAGAGAGAGAGAGAGAGAGAGAGAGAGAGAGAGAGAGAGAGAATTTGAAAATCTTTTACCGCCCTTTTTGGAGTGTTTTGTGGTATTATTATGTTTAACATTTTATGAGAAAAAGATGTAATTGTGTAATGTAATATAACAATGATTTTCGCTAATATATGTATGTATGGAGGAAATAGGTTACAGTCCAACTAATTGCATTTGGAGAAGTTAGTTATCTGATCATTGATCTGGATTGTTCATTTGGTCTAGATCACTAATTATAGGCCAAGAAATAAAAATTGTACGCATCGGGTGTTCTACATCATCCGAACAATAATCTGAAAAGTGGGTGGTCGAGATCATTTTAAAGCAGACGAACCTAATCGTCAATCTTAACATTTCTTTTTTTTTTTGGGTCCCATCTAGGATTGATTATGCTCCTTTAGAATGGCCTCGATTTGACAATGTTATCGATTCCATTTCCTTGGTCTATTATAAAGACCGTACAGGTGGCTGTATGATCCAAGAAACCAGACCATCAACTGGGAATCCTTTTGTCCATAGCCATGGTACGAAAACCATCCTGATTGATACACTTTTCTTTTTGAATCTCAACCATTCAAATTCTTTCATGTTCACTTGAAGGCACAAATTGATAGATATTATTGAAAGTTGGAGTTCCCTCTCCCCTCTATTATGGATAAATGCCAATCGTATCATCCAGATAGACGGTGGAGGTTCACCAACAGTAAATAGATAAGTATTTAGGCCATGCAATATCCATGCCCGCTCATTAGTCATTAGGGCCGTCAACAGGCGGGACCTAAGGTTATCTTACGCCCGAATTTAAACAGTTTGGGCCAGGCCTATTCAAAATTCTACATTTTTAGGCCCAGGCCCTGCCCATCTACAGCCTTAAATGATTTTACCCACTTCTCTGTGGGCTCTACAATGATGTGTGAGGCACATCCATCCCATTGATGGGAGGCACCCTTCATTGGTATGGTGAGCCATGACTAAGAAGTGCCACACCACAACAACAGTTAAGAAACTAGATGCATGCTTGATTGACCTTGTGCCGAAGCCGATTGCATCATACATTAAATGCAAGGATGGACAGCATGGAGAAACAGATACATCATGGTGGCCCCCACACAGATCTACCCGTTCCTAGATAGAGACCGCAGAGGGTATGACGCAATAAGCTTCCACCACCTAACAAGTGAAACTGACTGATTTTTTAGGCAATAATCAACCGTTGTTTCCAACCATGTGAAAAAAGATCACATCTCTGGCATTTATGCAGCAAGGTTTGAGTTAACAAATGTTATTGATTAATACATGCAGAAAGCCATAGCCTTTTGGACACGGATTAGGTATAACCCGAGTAACACTCAGTGGTGTTGCCCTCACGTGGGGCCCAACTTGATCGTATGGGTTGTATATCCACAGTGCTGTCTAAGTCTTTCCGGCTCATTTCAGTGCACGGTCCCAAAAGAGCTTAATTTTTGAGACCATGCCCTAAAATGAGCTGGAAAAACTGATGGACGGTGTGGATATACAACACATAGATAAAGGTGCCCCCATTGTCAATCAACACATACTAAACATTTGGATCTCCTTTATTTTTGGGACCATGCCCTAAAAATAAGCTGGAAAAATTGATGGACGGTGTGGATATACAACACATACATCTAGGTGGCCCCCACTACCGTGTAATGGGCGGAACACCTAATCTGCTCCCAAACCAAAAGATGAGGGGAGTGGACAACAGCCATCTGAAAAGTCACGTGTAAATGAGTGGTTAAGACCACCGGCCCCATTGAATGGGTAAACTAAGGGGTACAACCTTACTCGACAGTGGCCCACCAGAAGAACGGTCCTGATTACCAGACAGTTTTCCACGTGCATCAAGAAAAGGGAACATGAAAATTCGTGTCATTGACTGTCACGTGTAGATTTGGCGAGTCACCATCAGGTAAGCAAGTTGAGTTGCAGTGAGGTGGCACATGTGTGAGATCAGCGCACGTGCCACATGGGCCCTATGTGAACCATGAAGTCGTGTGCGCTTGTGCAAGTCGATTCAAACTCAGTTGTACACCCCAACTCTACTGAGTCATGATCCGACTCAGGATTGAATGAGTCAGTCCGAGTCACCGAGTTTTCATGCCCCGTTGCACACCCCCTGCTCGTCCACTAATGTGGTGATGATATGTGTGCCTTTGATACATCCCAATGGCGATTTTTATTTCTAACCGTCCATGCACTCTCGGTCGTACGACTACGGTAAATATGATGGCTGGATCGATCTGGTCATGGGCCAGGGAACATTGATGCATGCTTGGGCCCACTTAACGATAGGCCTGGATCTGACACACGTGCACCGAGTTGGGACATGTTAGAATGGATTGCCTTGCATTGTCTGTGCCCCAAAAATGCTTGCATGCTGTGACTCACTTTCACTACACGTGCGGGCCAATCCAGACCATTGGATTTGGGCTGGAGGTCAATTGCATCCTGACAGTATGTTTGGTGGTAATTAAATCGATGGCTAGAATCATGCGATTATATCGACCGGGTCCTGTTGATTCAATAACCCACCGTGTAGAAAATCCCAGAGATGATGGCCCACCAACTGCACCATGGACGTCCACATTCTAGGTGGACGCGGTTTGGCTAGTGACGCTGCCACTAGCGAAGTGGCTAGTGGTCCATGATTTACGTGGATATACCACACGTCATCAAGGTGGGCCCCCCGGTGAGGGTGGCATCCACTAAGGTGGGAAGCGGATTGCGTACTGAGTAAACTCTGTGAAGCCCATTGTGATTTGTGTATTTTATCCACTCCGTCCATCCATTTTACCAGATAATTTTAGGTGTTGAACCCAAAAATGAAGCATATTAAAATCTCAAGTGGACCACACCACAGGGAACAGTGTGAATTGAGTGTCTAATGTTGAAAAAAATTTGAGGGCCACAGAAGTTTTGGGTCAAGCTGACATTTGTATTTTCCCTTCATCCATGTCTGTGTGATCTTATGAACAGGTTGGATGACAAATAAACATCACTGCGGTCCCTAGGAAGGTTTCAACGGTGGAAATCATTATTCCCACTGTTTCCTGTGGTGTGGTCCACTTGAGCTTTGTATATGCTTCAATTTTGGACTCAACCCATTAAATAAGCTAGAAATACGGATGGACGGCGTGGATGAACCGCATACATTCATGGTGGGCCCAACAGAGTTTACTCAGTACGATAAGAGCGTACTGAGTAACTTAGTACGCAATCGGATTTCACTGTGTTACCCAGGAAAATGATGAGACACCCACAACGCCAAAAAATCTTATCGCCTGCCTCGTTTGGATCGGAAAGTGATTGAAAGTGGGCCCCACTACATCCAATCAGATCACGTGTTCTCAATGCAGGTGGTGGGACCCACATACGGCTATCGTTGATCCTCATTGGACCGTTGTGGTCACTCGTGGCGAATATCGCCCGTAAGGATTAATTTAAGGACTAAACGACAACGCCATCCTTTTTTACTTCCACAGGGAAATGATAACGTAGAATCTGGAGAACCGGAGTTTGATAGAGCCATCTCTCCATTATATACTTTTCATGCCAGATGCCAATCCGGAGCGTCCATTTGATGGGGACTCATCTTGGATACTACAATTCCTGAGATCTACTGCTATCGGATGATCATACCCGTCATTTTCTTATTACTTCATCCCATTGAACATCGGAAGCGGACTGGGTGGTGAACCCAACACCAGCCGGCTAGGCGTTGTTGAGCGCTGTGGGGCCCACCCTGATGTATGTTTCTATATCCACGCCGTCCATCCGTTTTTCTAGCTCATTTTAAGATAAATTGTAAGCATGTTTTAAGCTCAAGTGAACCACACCGCAGGAAATATTGGGGATGATGACACCTATGGTTGAAACCTTCCTAGGGTTCATCATCCTGATGTTTATTTATTTGTTTATTGGCCATCGAACCTGTTGATAAGGTCGCCCAGACCTAGTTGAAGGGAAAGCACAAACATCAACTTGATCGAAAACTTTTGTGGCCCTAAGATGTTTTGAACGGTGGGCGTTCAGTCACAGATACTTCCTATAACGTGGTCTATTTAAGATTCTGATCTGCTTAAGCCTTATTCATGCCCAAAAATGAACTGGTAAAATGGAGGGGATCGGCCGTAGCTGGTAGACTCCTGGGCGTTTCAACTACTGGTCTCGGTTCGAAACTGACTGAAAAAAAAAAAACCACTCGTAAAATGAATGGACGGTGTGGATAAAACACATACATCACCAGAGTGCTTGATACCATCAATGATCCTGAAATCTTCCCTTAGCATTAATATGAGAAAAACTTCAATACTTCGACATTGACGGATGATGTGCTGGAACTTTGAAATGTTTAGAAATTGCATACATGGTGTTTACACTCATTTTCGTTGCCTTCGACATGGGCCAATAAAAAACCGCTATATGTGGATCGGCACTATTGGCAGAAATTATACTCACATTAGAAGATATATTTGATTGATCTTCCTTCATAATACATATTTCGTCATAATTAATGCAGTGATACACACCCTTATGCATGCCTTTAGGGGAGTAAACTTACCCATGCCACCTAACCACGATTAATGAATCAATTAATTAGGCAGCGTGCCTAACATGTCTATGGAGACTCATCGAAAGTATAATCTTATCACTATTCTGGTTATGATATACTTGGTAAGATTCTCTTATAGTTTTAAAATGAAAAAAAAAAAAAAAAAATAGAGATGATCAGAGGGTTTGTGAAGATCGTAAAGATTTCAAATATTCGAAGATTGAATCGATATTCAAGCAAATTCAGTTGTGAATCGGACCCAAATTAGGAGGTGAAGAACAAGCGAATCGGACTGTTGTCCGTACATCAATCAGAAATAAGAGAATATGATAGCTTGATGAAAGATCTGGTCCCACTAATTCGATGATCAGAATGGAACACAATAGGAGGAATGGTGAAGATAGCTCTATCAAGCTATATTCAAAGCAATAGTGTCCTAAAAGATCAGATCTCTCTAGGACCACAATAAGAAGGGAAAAAGAGTTCAAGGTTCTATATATAGGTACATGACCATGATTGGTTTGAGGCCTGGGATCAGTAGTAAATAGCTCTCTTGATCGATCACAAATTTAGATGCAATTGTTGCCTAAAGGAGACCATATACGTAAAAGCAGAAACTTTTCTATTTAGAATACATGCCGTAAATGTGAATGGTCCAGGATTAGCAAGGAAACAAAACAAGGGTTTAGTCGCTTTAACGACCTATAAAAAGAGCACATGGTAAAGAGTTAGAAGCCTCACACCAAATACAAATCTATCTTTCACTTATCCTAGTATAACATAGCATAGTCCAGTCTTAGCATAGATCATTATTGTCTAGCGTTACCGCTATGGTACCGTAAAATTAGATTAATTAATATACACAACCTTAAGTTGTTAGATCCTGATTAACTGAGTTCTTACTTAGGTGATCACTTGTTTAGCCTTTTTCTTTTATTTACTTGTTCACCTTTATTCTTTTGAGAAAATTAAATCGTAATTATTAATGAAAGAAATGTCTTGAAGTCGTAAGGTAAAAAAAATCCATTAGAAACGACTAACCCCTACCGTTTTGCAAGTCGCCTATCACTTACTATAACCCGTGGCTGACTTAATAGTTGAATTTTCGAATTCGGTCCTACATATTTGTTTAGATATGCCGGTCATCAACATTCAATCAAACATTGAGTCGAGTATGACTATAACACATGCCCATCATAATTGCACATACAATCTAAATACAAGCCCTAGATTACACTTGTGGCTTGTGTTTAATTGAATTGCCCAAGCACATGAACATAATCAGTTCAAATTACTTGTCTAAATTATCGGTCCAGTCGAGTTGTATCATGAACCAAATTTTTTGTTGTCGATTAATCCAGGACCAGCATTGGTGGACATTTAGGGCCTGTTTGGTTGGTATCCAAAAAGCTATTTCCAGCTTAAAATCTAGATATATTTCAATGAAATTCAATTTTAACTAGTGTTTTTAGTGGAAAATTCCAGCCAAACAGGATTCCATCTGAAAACTTAAATTGGTTGAAATTGAGATTAGTGGAAATAATGTGGGGGGGGCCATGGAAGGGGAAGGAGGTGGAAGTGAGCGTCGATGATAATACCCCTAGGGTGTTGCACCTCGATGTATGATGTATGCATTTTATATCCACGTGGTCCATCTGCTTTGAAAGGTCAATTAAGGCCATTAGACAAAAAATTAGGCAGATCTAAATCTCAATTGGACTACACCACAGAAAACAGTGTTGATTGAACGTCCACCCTTAAAAACTTCTAGGGCCTACTATAATGTTTATTTGTCATCCAAACCGGTCATCTGTGGGACTGCTATATGCCAGGAGTCAAGTTCTCAGGCGGATTTAGTTTACTCAGTTTTCAATCAAACATAATATAAATTACACCGTTTTCAAGAAAACAGCAAGGTGGATTCAGTTTCTGCAATTTTGGATCCCAACTTCGTAATTTGGATTTTCTTTAAATTCTAGATTCTGCAACCAAACAGGCCCTTAGACGGCTGAAAATAAAAGATATTTAATATCCTATGTAAACAAACTAGTCTCCAAGAATCAGATGTTAGGATTGCTCCAAAAATCTGATATTGGGTCTTTGACCTAGCGAAAGTGGGTTCCAAGACGGTTTAATTTGAGTGCCTGTGTATCAAGAGTCATTCTCTACCAGAGTATCAAGTAACTCCCATAGCATAATGCCAGTCTCGAGGTCTGCGAAGTTGACACGCGTATATAGCCCTCCTAATCCACACGCCAGACTTACACAGTTCAAAAGATCGGATCCGTCTATCAGGTGGACCTACTGTATAACGATTCATTCTTATGATCTCTACGCTAGAACCATCAAATGAACCACTGGTATTGAAGAAAATGGACGGCAAAGAAGCTCTTTTCACAGCCAGTTATAAATTAGAGTATCTAAAGAACGTTGCCAACCTAATGGATGGCTCAGATCATGCACATGTGAAAATATTAAGCAAGCGCATTGGCGCGTATATGAGTGGATCTTCCACGACCGTCGATTCAGTAAGCCTATCTGCTCGCGTCAGAAAACATCGTGACTTTAGATCTTGGAATTTGGAAACGCTGTTTCTTGCATGTGCGTGGGAATTATAAAGTCCCCATGCATCAGAACGTGAGTAGTGACCTAAGCACCATTTATGTACAGGGCAAATGATTCTGTCATCTAGACCGGTGATCTTATGGTCCATTCCTCAGATGGACGATCAATAAAAAATAAAGTATATATAAGATTTTCACCGTTCGAT
The DNA here is from genome assembly GCA_003013855.2 of Liriodendron chinense. NCBI lineage: Eukaryota > Viridiplantae > Streptophyta > Magnoliopsida > Magnoliales > Magnoliaceae > Liriodendron > Liriodendron chinense. The sequence goes on from ML058574.1 coordinate 2,467,069, forward strand.
AAGTGGCCAAAATATAGACGGTCAAGAAACTAACAAGCGGTTCATATTGACGATCAAGTATTTTATTAGTAGGATCTGAAAATCTGAACCGTTTTTGGGTTATCCCTCATCTGCACTGGGTCCCACAATGGATGGTCTGGATCTATCAACGCTGGGCCCCAATTGTACAAAATGGGCGCATCATCTCGTTCTGATGCATCAACGCTATATTTCCCCATTTGAATTTTGTCGGCGGCACCTTATCTTTCCAAGGACGTGTGCCACGTGGCACGTTGTTTACCCTCCAGTTGCATAGCGACTGGACAGCCACGTTGTTGGCTCAGAGCCGTGCAATGGGTGATGGCGGTAATGGCCATCTTAGCATCCTACTTTCCACATGGGTATAGGTAGAGTGCGCAAGATCGGGAGCGGATTCGGTCTGGTCGGGGAAACACCGAGTTCGGTCAGGCCGTGTCCGTGGGGGCCACCTTTATGTATATGTTGCGAATCCACGCCGTCCATCCGTTTTTTCAGATCATTTTAGGGCACGTACCAAAAAATGAAGCATATCCAAATCTCAGGTAAACCACACCACCGGAAACAGTGATGATTAAATATTAAAAAATTATTGTGGACCACAAAAATCTTAGATCAAGCTAATATTTGTATTTTCCCTTCATCCAGGTCTGTCTGGACTTATCAATAAATTGGATGGAAAATAAACAGTACAGTGAGCCCTACAAAGTTATCAACGGTGGAATTTAATCTCCACTGTTTCTGACAGTGTAGTCCACCTGAGATTTAGATCTAATTCATTTTTTGTCCCATTCCCTAAAATGATCTGGCAAAACAGATGAACGGCGTGGATATATAGCACATATATCAAGGTGGGTCCCACGGCCACCGCCTGAACGATTTCAATGTTATCCTCCACGATCGAATCCACTCCCCGCATGATCTAGGTCGGTCATCAGGTGGGTCCCACCGTCGTTGTCCAAATATCAGACTGATCCGGTCGTCTGGTTGGCCCAATATGCTTGTTGGATTTACACGGCTGTCGATATTTTCTATTCTCTGCTTTTTACTTACACATGCAACCCACCTAATGAACAGAGATCAGCTTTCCTTTTTGTCAAGTCATACACACACGATGCGACGTGGATCCACTTTGATGTATGTGTTTTATCCACGCCGTCCATCCGTTTTTCCAGATCATTTTAAGCCATGAGCCGGAGAATGTAGCAGATCAAAGAGCTCAAGTGGATTACACCACAGGAAGCAGTTTGCACACGGGTACCACGTGTGCACATGCGAGAGTAGAATACGATTGGTTACACTTGAAAGGATAGAACATTTAATACTTAATCATTTTCATCCTTGTGACCCTGCACGCGTGTGTAACCAGGTCGTGTACATGCCGCCACCTATGCCAGCATGGCAATACGAGATCTAATCCATCCGTTAAGGCATGTCTTATTTCACAATATTGGCCCAAAGAACCTAGTTGGCGTTCGAGCATATGCACAAAAGTTCAAGATACTTCAATATTGTGGGATATGATGATGTCGAAAACATAATCAAACAAACAACTACCCCCGAGAGAAATTTTTATATGAAAAATCCTTAAATAAAAATAAAAACTAAGAGACCTCGTTCAAATAACAAATCTACTGTGTAAAGTTAATTACACAATAATCATAAGCACAATCTACTTGGATCCAATTAATTTTCATCCTAATATGTGGATAACAACTAAAGAGAACAAAATTAGAGAGATTCCACCAATCCGAAGATGTAGAAGAAGCTTGGAACAAACCAGCTACATGGATGAAATGTCACGATCCCAATCTTCTTCTCTCTTCGATTTTCCTGATTTCTTTCTTTTTTTTCTTCTCTTTTTTTTCTCACATTGGACACGTGTAGTCTTTATTATGATATCCTAATTTTGATTAACATGTGCCTATATAGCATTTTGTGAGAATTAGAGTCGAAATAGAAAACTATGTATCGCACTCCGTACACCGTCGATGGTTTGACCCAACTTTGTCAAGCACTCGAAAATACCAAAAAATGTCTAGAGAGTTTTAAGGAAAAAGCAACCGAATTTAATTCGGTCACCCGACCCTATCTAGTCGGGCGATCGAGTCGAGCTCAAGTGCCCGATGACCAATTTGTCAAAATAATTCAGAGACCACTTGCCATATCTAAGATATTTTCGATCGCTTAACCTAGTTATATACGAACTGCATTTTTTCTTATGCTCTCGAGGAGGAACACTCCATCAGTCGGCCCACCAATTTATAAGCTACATTTTAAGAAACAAAAGTGCGTTGAAAATAAGTGTCACTGAAAGGCAGGTGGAAGGCACAAATGGCAAAGATCCAGGCCATTCATTGCGTAAGGTACACTGCCGCATTACATACAACAATAATATCGATCGTTAATCACGCAGGTCTAACTCGCACGAGAAAAATGGCTGAGGTCCAAAATTCAAGGTGCATGACTCGGTGACTCAGATCGCCTCCTCAGACCCTGAGTTGGAGCTGAATCGGCCCAACTCACGTGAGTCGAGGGTGGCTTCGAGGGGACCCAGGGTATCAAACTGGATCAGGCATCACTTTATCTCGGACGACTCACATAATACATGTCTTAAAACTGAGAGCGGATTAGCTTAGACCCCGGCCTCACCCAAGACGGTGCAGCCTTTACTGTGGGCCCCACCTTGATGTATGTATTATACATCCATGCCGCCCATCCGTTTTTTCTAGATCATTTCAAGGAATTATCCCAAAAAATGAAGCAGGTCTAATCATCATATGGACCTTACCATAAGAAACAATGGTGTTTGACCATTAATAGGCCACAAATTTTTTGGATCAAGCTGATATTTGTTTTTTCCCTTCATCCAGGCTTATGTGACCTTATCAACTGATTGAATGGTAAATAAACACTATGGAAACATTAAGGTACGCCCTAAGAAGTTTTTAATGGTAGGACGGTCAATCACCCCTGTTTCTTATTGCAAGGCCCGCCTAATAGTTGGATCTGCTTCATATTTGAGATAATTATCTAAAATGATTTAGACAAACATATGGACGGCATGGATACATAATACATACATCAAAGTGGGCCCCACGGTAAGCCCCCTCTTGGGTGAGGCCAGGGTCTTACCTAATCCGCTCTCCTTAAAACCATGCCACCTGTAGCTCGAACCAAAATTAAGCTAGCCTAGTCATCCGGGGGCGGATTAGGTGCGCCCCAGCCTCACCCGGACGGTGCGGCCCTTCCTGTGGGGCCCACCTTGATGTCTATATTCTATATACACGCCGTCCATCCGTTTTATAGAATGGCATGAGCCAAAAGAAATTGGAGTGTATCCAATTCCCGGGTGGACCATACCATGGGAAACAGGGGTCTTCGACCATTAATGTGCCAAAGTATTTTGGATCAAGGTGATATTTACTTTTTCACTTCATCCAGGTTTATGTGACCTTATCAACAGGTTGGATAGAAAATAAACATTAGAGTGGGCCATAGGAAATTTTTAACCGTAGGGCGTTCAATTACCACTGTTTCTTATATTATGATCCAGCTGAGATTTCGATCGGGATCATGCCCTAAAATGATATTGGAAAAACAGATAGACAGTGTGTATATATAATAAATACATCAATTGGTGGGCCCCATGTTAAGGGCCGCAGCATATTGGGTGAGGCTAGGGCTGCACCTAATCCAGTCATCCGAGTCCTAAAAACATGGCATGTGCAGCTTATACGTTGATTGTAGTAAAGTCCACACCATCGGAATGGTGGTGAAATGAGATGGCAAGATTTGATTGGCCCGTTGTTGGTCCGCCCACAGCTTACTTTAAAGCTTAATTTTTTTTTGCCTATAATCAAGTCTCACCGCGGCATTTCACCACCGCTGGAGGTAACGTCGTGTAGCTAGTTCACGTGATGAGTCTACTACCCTTGATGAATGGCTTATATTTTTCACACGTGTGCCAGCTGCTTGGATGTCCCCTCACATGACGGGGCTATCAGTTAATCAAGGCCCTTTAATTAATAATGCAAAATGGCTTCTAATTAGTAAGATATTTTGGACGGCCGCTAGATATACAATTAGCATATAATCATCAACTACTTAGGTAATAGTAGAGGTTAAGGAATTAAAGGGCTAGTCACATGACCAAAGCATATTCTCTTTGCTTTTGCCACTTTCTACGCAAGAAAGCCTGCATTAAATAACAGAACAAGTGATCAAATCGAATAATAAAATACCATGCTTTAAAAAAATAATAATAATAGTAAGGGAACATGATCTATCTAAGTATCTGGAGTGTTTGATCTACTATTTTCTAGTTATTAGTTCTTCAGACCCGGCGTGGCCTGCGGACGGCGGGCCATATCTGGTGGGTAATTTCCATGTGGGTTTTAGGTGGAACACCCTTCAATTATTTTTGATCTTGTGGATAAGACGAGTTTGGAAGTACTTAAGATCGACATTTGGTTCTTCCAAATTACTTGTATTGTGGAAAATAAAACAATAATGAATAGGTTGCCCCAACAGGATGCGGACATTCCTGGTAGGAGCCTTGTGGTGCCGACCATGATGTATGTGTTTCATAGCTGCACCTCAACATAGATGGGAGTGTACAATCTCCAAACGTTGTTACATGATCTAATTCATTTTCCAGCTTATTTTAGGACATGGGCTTAAAACTGAAGCAGATCCAAATATCAGGTGGACCACCACAGGAAGCAGTGGTGATTGACCATTAAAAACTTCTTGTGGACTATTAAAGTTTTGGATCAAGCTGATATTTGTATTCTTCCTTCATCCAGGTCTGTTGGACATCATCAACAGGTTGGATGGCAAATAACATAACGGTAGGTGCTAGGAAGATTTTAATGGCAGATATTCAACCACTGCCGTTTCCTATGGTGTGGTCCACCTGAGATTTGGATTTGCTTTAGTTTTAGGCAACGTCCTAAAATGAGGAGGGATGGATGTCACGGATATACATCAAGATGGGGCCCACAGTCACAACCCGACTGAATCCGCACCCCCATCAAGATCGTATCTTGGCAGGTAGCACAATACCTTGGGATAGTGTAGCAATCCTTACTAAAATAGCAAATCAGGAGAACTTTGATACTCTGGCTGTATGATGATGGATGATACACAGTCACTTAAAATTTCATGCGTGGTGCACCGATAAATCAAATTAAACTGTCCAGATTATGGTTTTTGAGTTGGATATTTGATTTTTGACTATCAGATCTGTGGATATTCATTGGATGGTTACAAATAAAAAAGAATCCAATGATCTGATCTTAACAAACAAGTATCCACAAATCAAAGGTTAGGATCGTTTAAACAGGTACTCTGACTAAGTGATGTTTCCATGATTTAATCAGTTTTACTTGAGTTAATATATGCTGCGTGCAGTGTTTGAGTGCCCTGCTGAGTATCAAGTGTCATTCAGTTCCTGAGTATCATGCAAGTGAGTGGAAATGAAAGAAATGTTACATCAGAGAGAGCCAGCTACTGTACTCGTTTTGCATGCCTGAAATCTGAACCGTCCAAATAGTGGGACTCACTATAAATGGATTAACCTAAAATTCACTTCGAAATTAAAAATTTTAACTTGCGGATGTTGAACATTAACGTACAGTGAAAACGGCAAGTAGTAAAATGGCCCAAATTCTAATCAAAGGTTGGGATGATCCAATCAATCTGATTTTGGGATGTTCGAATCTTACAAATGGCCCCACTATTTGGGCACTTTTTATCTGCTTTTTGGACGGTGACGCAGTGGTCCAACTGATTGCATGTGGGGCATTCTCATAAGTATTATTCAATAATTCATAAATTATCGTGGAAAATTAATAATAAAAAATTCATAAATCTCGGAAAAGTAGGAGAATATTGTATTATTGCAGATGGCAGGTGAATGATGCCCGGAAAGCTTACGATATGCTTGATAAGCAGGCAATTAGAATAGGGTGAGGATTACTTACTACCCCCGCCTGTTCCGAGTTCGGGACAGGCGGTGGCTCCGAGGGGCCACCGTGATGTGTGGATTTTATCTACACCGTCCATCCATTTTTCCATTTCATTTTCGATTATTATTTAAAAAATAAGGCAGATCCAATGGTCAAGTGGATCACACCACATAACACAGCGGTGCTAAGGACTCCCACCATTGAAATTTTCTTAGGGCCCACCATGTTGTTTATTTGCCATCCAACCTGTTGATATAATCATATACACATGGATGAAGTAAAAAAACAAATATCGTCATGATACAAAACTTCTGTGGACCCTAAGAATTTTTCAACGGTAGGAATTTAATCCCCACTGTGTGGTCCACTTGAGCCTTGGATCTTCCTTATTTTTTGGGATCGTACTCTGAAATGATTTTAGAAAATGGATGTACGGTGTGGATAAAATCCATACATCACGGCAGCCCCTTAGAGACCAGCTTGTCCCGAGCTCCGAACAGGCAGAGGTAGTTCCTAATCGGCACCCTTAGAAAATTGTGCACGTGGCATACAGTGACACAAGTTGAACCGAAATGGTGGAAACTACAATCACTGGGTCACAGTCCCGTAACCAGATGGGTTGAACAGCCCCAACCTTAACAATCCTAATTTTCCTGTTGAATTTTCCGTTCAAACATCCATTTGATGGACCCTGCAGTAGGCGGTGAGGATCATCCAATCTGCATGAAGTTTCTCATCTGATCCCCCACAATGAAGCAAAAAAAAAAAAAAAAAAAAAGGAGGGTCTGGATTAGAGTACGTGTAGGGCACGCATGTGATGGTATAAAATAGCGAGAAATGCAAGAGCTACTCAAGCCACTTGAAGAATGTACTCGCGAGTTCGGGAGCAAGAATGGCACGCATGCGTCAGATCTAGACCGTTCATCTGGTGGGAGACAATGTTAAACGTACCCTGGCATAAAATCAAGCCAGTCTACTTGTCAAACGTATACCATTTGTAGGTTGCACGTGGACCGTTAATGATAATTTTTTTTTCAATTGACTATTAATTATACATGCGTCCCATCTTATCTGATGAGTGGACCATCTCCAGGTAGCATAATCAATGGATCATACCTTTGTGTGGAGCCCAATATGTTCCATCTTATCCATTCACAGGTGCCTCTCAGCTTCATTTTCTTAGGTGGACCACACATGTTTGAAAGAAATGAACAATTAATAATTTGATAATGGTCTATAAAACTTGGACCACAAATTTGAGGTGGCGTGCATGCCAACTTGCGATCTAAGCCATCCATTAAGTAGTGGTAGTTAGATGTACCAAATACAAAAAACAATTCAAGGTATATATGCTTGTAAAGTCAGCCACGCATATATGTTGAACTTGCACGGTTGAACGTTTTTTGTTTTTTCTTCTAACCATCCATCATTCCCACATGGGTGTGGTCAGCTACTGGATGTTATTTATATCCCATGATTACAACCGTCCATCTTTCTTCTATGGGGTGATTTACCACGGATCAACGGACCAATATTATTTTTTGGTCTACAATTACAAAAGTTAGGATTATTCAATAATTATTTACATGATGTCCTTTTTTAGTTTTGGACCACCTATATGAGGAATAGAGAAAGCTGCGCACAAAGTGAACGGAGTGGATGTCACCTGAATGATGTGGATTGGGCAATTATATTTAACTTATTAGAGGTCATTCAACAAAAGATTCTTATCTTTAACTGGTTAAAGCTCATGCAACAAAAGAGAATCTTTTGGACATGTAAGCTGTATCGGCTGCTACAATAATAGATCTTATCTTAAATTGGGGCCCGTATTGTGTCATAAACATTTTAAGAGTCAAAGTTGCAATAAAAAGAATTTCTCAAGATACTATCTGTGTGGGCCCCACTGTGGTGTGTGATGAGAATCCACACCATGCATTTGATGGGTCTCATATTGGTTATGGCATAATAAAAAAATCAGCTGTATTCGAATTCAAGCGGGTCATACCAATAAAAATAGTGTAAAACCATGCCTATGAGATCTAAAAGCCCTTGCTAGGCCCACCTAAGTTTTGGATACAGTTGAAAATTGGTGTGACCTCTTGTTTAAGTGGGGAGTCTGGATTGTCTGCCCACCTTCAACAGGATTTTCCTGTTTGCCGATAACCTAATTGGTCAAGCTCATCATTGATGTTGTCAGCCCTATTAGATTTAATGTAGTCAATACTAACATATGCTGAGCTGGACAAATGAGGCGTAAGCAAGCAGAAAAATTCTGTTTAAATCAAGTAGACTATCCAAATTCTTAAGTGGGACACGCAAACTGAATGAGCTGGATTTCTTAACCACATCTTAGTTGATCCTATAAATGATTATAAAAGTTTTAATGAGTGGACATCCACTTTCAACATATGGTGTGGTCCACCCAACAAATGGACTTCATTTATTTTTATTTGAGAAAATGTTGGTGATAAACAAACACGAGAAAAACGTTTCCTTTCCCGGCACTTTCCCTCAATCAGTAAAATAAGAGGTTAGCTACGGTGCATCTTGATGTATTGTGTTTTTTAGCAATCTCAATGAGGTTTAAACGATCCAAACCGTTTATTTCATGGACCTTACAATGTATGGCCAAATGGGAGATGCCCAAAACAATTCAAGGTTTAAGGATACTATTAATGGCCAATAAAACAACCGTTAAAAGAGACGGTCTATAACTGAAAAGAAATAAATAATCAAAGGGTTAGTTTGTTCGAATCTGCATAAACCTTAAGGCCCATAAAATAAACGGTTCCGATCAGTGAGACATAACCCCAGATTCAACACTTCTGCATGTATCCGACAGCAGTAAGTGGCCGCACGAGAAACGATCCAGCCCGCTGATTATATGGGAATATCCCCATGCATCATCATCAACTATCTGGACCCTTCATCAGGTCCGGTCCACTCTTCGTTGGCTGGATTGGAAAGATTAAACTGATCATATGATCCAATCCATCCATCCAATTGCGTAAAATGGATGAAGAAGATCGTTAATCCAAAATAGAGCTATTCATGGATAGTTAGGACCATCCGATTTCTGAGATCTTCACACAGTTCAAGAAGAATAGTGAAATAGTCCTAATGGACGGTCCGGATAAGTACTTTGGATGCCAAGAAGTTCAAAAACAACTACGCGCATCAGAAGGTTTGCATGCACTGAACCTACTCTATCCTCCCTATTGCAGCAAACCTCCTTAAATAAAGCAAGATATCGTTTTGGAAAACGGGTACTTTGATTAGTGAATCACTAGGCGATTCGCGCGAGGAGATGTTGAAAAATCAATTCGCACACTGCCTGCCAACGTGTGGCACGTGCGAGTGATCCGTTCCACTCTTTAAGATGGCTTCAACCATGATCCTACCTTATCAAGAAACTCAGGCCGGAAATGGATCTGGTGGGCCACGCACGGTTGAGAAATATCGACGGTCAGAGAAAAAGAATACCACGTATGGCCCACGTATGAGTGGTTCTCGTTTCATATCGGTTTGAGACGAGATATCCAGGGTGGGCCAAAACATAACCTGTATCTAGTGGGCCCACCTGGTCACAAAAAAATAGGAACGCGTATGGCCCACCTGGTGAGCTTCCACGTGTCATCACGGGTTGGGCGAAGAGATCTCCACAATGGGACCCATACATCTCCTGTATTTAGCGGGCCCCAAATGCACGAGAAAAAACCATGGTCAGAAAGAAAAGGACCACGTATGGCCCGCCAGGGGACTGAACCTTGACTTGCCACCTGGGAGCGGATTAGGTGCGGCCTCGGCCTCACCCAAGATGGTACGGCACTTACAGTGGGGCCCACCTTGATGCATGTATTTTATATCCACTCCATCCACCCGTTTCTCCATAACATATTAGGGGATGAGCCCAACAATGAATCAGAAACGAGTCTCAGGTGGACCATAACATAGGAAAAAGTAGTTATTAACCATTAAAAACTTATTATTTGGGTACAAAAGTTTTGGATCAAGCCGATATTTTCTATTTCCCTTCATCTAGGTTTATGTGACCTTATCAAGAGGTTGGATGGAAAATAAACATCACGGAAAGATTAGGGTGGGCCCTAGAAATTTTTAATGGTGTAACGTTCAATCACCACTGTTTCCTAGAGTATGGTCCACCTGAGATTTGGATCTTCTTCATTTATGAGATCATGCTCTAAGATAATCTGGCAAAACGGATCCACGGCATGGATATAGAATACATTCATCAACGTGGGCCCTAAGGTAAGGGCCGCGCCCTCTTGGGTGAGGCGACGGCCGCAGCTAATCCGCTCCGTGCCGTCTCGGTTTTGGGCCAAGGGATCTCAACGGTGGGACCACACGTAACCTGATGACACATGGGCGTGGATTAGGTGGGGAGGATCCCTGACTGCCGGGCCCATCTTGATGTATGTAACTTACATCCACGCCGTCCATCCGTTTTAAAGGTCTGTTTAGGTTATAATCCCAAAAAATGAATCAAATAAAGAACTCAGATGGATCACACTACAGGAAAGAGTGGTAATTCAATAGACACCATTAAAAACTTCTTGGGCGGAACCATAAATTTTTATTTTCCATCCAACCTTTTGATAAGGTAAAAAACACATGGATGAAAGGATCACACAAATATCAGCTTGATCCAAATTTTTTGTGGCTCACGAGAAGTTTTTAATGATTAATCACCACTGTTTCCTGTGTTGTGGTCCAATTATTTTTAGATCTGCTTCATTTCTTGAGATCGGTCCTAAAATGAGCTTTCAAAACATATTGACAGAATGGATTTAAGTTAAATCCATCAATATGGGCCCCACATTTAGGGATGCACACATGTAGGTGGATCCACGGATCTACCGAAGCCGCGCTCGATTAACATCCCATCACTCGCCTTCAAGTCGACACGTTTGCTGGTAGAGAGCGGATTGCGTACTGAGTAACTCAGTTCGCTATAGGGCATTGAGTAAACTCTGTGGAGTCCACAATCAGATATTTATCTTATCCACGCTGTTCATTCGTTTTTTCAGATCATTTTAGAGCAAAATCCTAAAATTTAAGAATATAAATTACTCAAATGGACCACACCATAGGAAACAGTGGAAATAGAATTCCTAACGTTGAAAACTTCTTGGAGGCCACAAAAGTTTCAGATCAATCTGATACTTATTTTTTCCACTTAATCCATGTTATGTGACATTGTGAACAGTTTAGATGAAAAATAAACATCACTGTGGGCACTAGGAATCATTCAACGGTGGATATCACTATACCCACTGTTTCCTGTGGTGTGGTCCACTTGGGATTTTTATATTCTTAAAATTTTTTATTATTGTAAAATAATCTTTTAAAACGGATTCACGGTGTGGATAAGACACATACATCACGTGTGGGCCCCACAGAGTTTACTCAGTACGAAATCCGCTCTCTTGCCGAGAATAACCTCTTCAATACCCTCCTCGCGCAAATCGCCTCAGCATTTAGCATTTGATTCTTCTTCTAGAGAGAGAGAAAGAGAGAGAGCGGCGCGTGTCCAGAAGCTGAGTACACAGCCGGCTATGTTCTCTACGCTTTCATCTAAAAAACGCAACGAAGAAAAACGCTTCCTTTTCTTTCCTTCTTCCCTTCTTCGATTCGATTCCTCTCTCTCTCATCTTCTTCAATCAGATCTGAAATGAAAATAGGAAATTTTTCAAAAGAACAGATTTCCTTTTTTACCTGGAATCCATCTCTTCCCAACTCGCCAGAAAAAAATAGAAATGGGAGATTGAATGGTGTTTGATTTTCTGGTTTTCTTTGTAATCGGAAGTTGGATTGGTTGATTAAATGGGCTGCTTTCCATGTTTCGATTCGAAGGAGGAAGAGGAATTCAATCGAGGTAATCGGCTAGATGATGGTGGTGGGAAGGAAGGAAAGCCGACTGTTGAATCTCATATCTCCAGATTATCTTCAGGTCTGTTTTCTTTGGATTGTTTTATCTGATTTTTGCTTCTTAGTTCTGTTTTGATATTTTCGCTATTTGGGTCGTTGCAAGTTTTGATTTGGAAGTGGTAGGTGTGGCGAATTATCGGATTTCTTGCGTAATTCTATTGAATTTTGATTCGATTCGTTGTATGGTTTTGAATTGGTAGACTATACGAACCTTGGGAACTGAGTATGTTCAGGTGGGACCCATCGTACTGTGATCCTGGATGTTGATCTGCTGGGTCCTACTGTAGATGGACCATGCCCCTGTCATGTTCCCAATAGGACATCTCTAACTGTTTGATCATTTGTTCGTACAAGTGCGGCCCATGATAATGTGATCCAGACCGTTGATCCGATTGGTCCTGCTGTCTGTGAACGATGGCCCGGTAACCTCACCAATGACCAATTCTAACAATTTGGTCGGTGGCTTTTAAACAGTACAACAATATTGATGTTCTATTCTGGTTGGGGCCCGTCAGATCCACAGTCTGGATTGTCAGACCATGAGCTTGCTTGTACAGCTCATGACCTGGGAACACTGCCATGTACGAAGACCAAGGATCATTGAAGTTAGTTTTCTTCAGGTTTATCTGAAACCTGAATGTTGTTTTGTGAATTTTGCATTCATTTTGCTTGCATTTATTGGATTGATTGGCAATTCGATCTGATCTTGGAAAATGGAGTGTTGTTGTTTTCAATGATCCAAAACATTGATCCAGTGGGACACGCTGTGGATGGGTGTTGGACCAAAATTATCTTCCATTGGACAATCCCAGCCATCCATTGGTAGACCTTTGCATGCACATATTGCTTGTTGGCTATATTTTCCTTTTGACCATCATTTTTTGGCTTAACACCAATAACCAGGATGTTCCAATGGATGAGTTACCTGTAGCATCCCCATTCCACTGGGGGGCCTACCAGACGGATAGCATGGATCACTAAAACATGGGCTCACCTGGATCGATAATGGCCCATTTATAAAGAGCTTTAATTTGAGCCTGGATGTTTCATCTATAAAGTGTGTCTTTTTGGTTACTTTTGAGGACTAGAGCTTAATTTGGTGAACGGATATTTTTAGAAACTATAGTAACTCGAATTTTGATTTTTCATTGTTGGGTATTTTCCTTGGAGTATGAGTTCCATTGGGCGTACTCCATTTGATTGAAAGGATGAATCTAGGAATTGGGTTTCCATTCCTTTTTTTTTTTTTTTCTTGTTTTCTTTTCCTTCTTTTTTTCTTGAGTTTGAGATCATGGTGTGCTGGTATGGTTTTGAAGTGAGTAGTACTGAGATTCACTGAGATTGGAAAATGAAGCTTAGCTAGTTTTCATGACTAATATTTAAATTACAGTAACATATCTCTATGTTGGGTTTCTTCAGTAAATATGATAACATTTGGTTTTAATTTTCACTAAATAGGTACTTTTATAGGAGTTCCTTCTTTTGGTTCCAAATGAACGAATGTGGATTTTTTTTTTTTTTTTTTAATGTCTTCAAATTCTTGTGTTTTGAGTTTGGATTTGAATTTTTAAATTGGGACAATAACGTGTATAAGTGATTCATATTGACATTTGATCTGATCTTGGAAAGCAGAGTGTAGGGAGTTTCATGATTCAATGGAAATTCCTGTAAATTGGATTTAATGTTGTCAGGCATCTTCATTTTCAAAGACTGGTGCTTAAAAAGGTTAAACAGTATATTGTGAAATAACACAGTTTTGATTTCCTGATAAGTGGCAATTTTCATCTGGTTGTGAATATAATCAGTTTGCTTCTTTCTGATAGATTGATACAGAATAGAGTTTGCTATTTCAGTCTGCGGGTTCCTTTTTCTGAATTCAGGATCATATATCTTGGTTTGGTTCTTTGATGGATTTCCAGGAGCTGACAGACTAAGAGCAAGAAGCAATGCAACGTCGAGAAAGGAATCATTCGGTCCAAAGCCTGGGCCTGATGTTAATATTGGAGCACAAACGTTCACCTTTAGAGAGCTTGCAGCTGCAACAAAAAACTTCAGACCTGAGTGTCTTCTGGGGGAAGGAGGATTTGGACGTGTTTATAAGGGCCACCTGGAGAGTACAGGGCAGGTAAAATCTCCATCTATTTTTGGGTTTTTTCTTCAAGTGCTTTTGATTGAACCAACCTAACTTCCAGTCAACCCAAACCTAATTGATCCAACCTCAGTATGGGCCGGGTGTCAAGGTCCTCGGGTTGGGTTCAGGTTGTAAAACACCAGCCTGATTTGAAATCGGGTTGGTTTCGGGTTGATCAAATTTGGGTCAGGTTATCTTGGGTTTAGAACAATCACATGTATTTGGGTCGGGTTGGGTCGAGCCTAGAGGAATTTGGGTTGGGCACATTGGGTTTGTATTCAGGTTGGGTCAGGTTGTGGGTTGGGTCCTCTTGAGGTGGTTCAGGCGTGGGTTGACCCTCAACTCCACCTAATCTGCCCCCAAGTTGCACGCATACTTGTGATTGCAGTTTGAACTCTTCAGTCCTGAGTTGAAGATGGGAGATTCTTCTGTGCGCTTTGGGAATCCCTGCATCATGTCCTTAAGAAATGAACTTAAACATCAATGCAAAATACAGTGTAGATCTTTGGAAAACATTTGCATTTTACTAATGAGAATACATGCTTTTTGAGCAGGTCGTTGCTGTAAAACAATTGGATAGAGATGGGCTCCAAGGAAACAGGGAATTTTTGGTGGAGGTTCTCATGCTCAGCCTTTTGCATCACCCTAATCTTGTCGGTCTAATCGGATACTGTGCTGATGGAGATCAGCGTCTTCTTGTCTATGAGTACATGCCATTGGGATCATTGGAAGACCATCTTCATGGTAAGATGGCAATGCTGCCACTGCGTACCTTGATATGGTTTGTATGATTCCTCCCACATTGAGAATTCAGCTGCACTTGGATGCATGAGCGAATTAAATTGCTGATGTTGGATTTAACTAGAGGAAATGGCCACCAAATAGCATCATTGTTTTCTCTAATGACAGTGACATTCCTTTCATGTAATTGCATTGAGGTAGTATACAGTGCTCGGGCAGTAGTACCATTCAAGTTGTTTCGGTTTGTACAAATGAGGTGTGTGGTTCAGTGGTCCATGATGTTTGTATGATGGGCCTCATTGTAGATGGCCCATGCGCCAAATAGCCCCCTGGTAGGAAGAATCAAGGTTGGCAGTAGCATCATTCGGGTTGTCAGTTTGTATAAATGAGGTGTATGGTTCCGCAGTCCACTATGTTGGTATGACGAATCAAGCCATGGGGTGATTTGATACTATCACTGTCATTAATGAACTCTGTATTTGTTGGCCAACTATTGAAGCATGTGAGGATTTCTTTCTTCTTCCCTTTTTTTTTTTTTTTTTTTTTTTTTTTTTTTTTTCTTTTTTCTTTTTTTCCCATCTAGGAGTAGGGCTGTCAGTGGGCCGGCTCAGGCCAAGCAAAACCAAAATTTTGAATAGGCCCAGGCCAAACGATTTCAAAGCCAGCCCCAGGCTGGCTAGTTGACAGCCCTGTCTGGGAGAAATTTTGGTATGTGGGGCATCCAGTGAGGCCCACAGTAACAATGGTTTGGATCACTGAACCAGGGCCCCCGAAACTGAAAATTTTAAGCTGAACAAACTCTTGGCCCGAGAATGGCATGGTATCCTCGATTGCAATATGGAGTCCAAAACCTGAATATTGACGATAAGGAATGCAATTACAATTTGGTTAGTTCCATTGTACTTTTTTTTTTTTTTGGAGAGGGAGTTCCATTGTACTATACTAATAATTGCAATTATTTTTAATTTTTTCACTGAAAAGAAAATAATAATTGCAAGTTGTTACATACCCCCATCCATACACACACTTGATATTATGATTGGCCATCTTTGGTGGAAGATTATTGTTATTGGCTCTAGAATTGCACGCTTCATAATTGTTTTTTTGTAGCTCATGATTCATGTCATGTAGTATCATTTGTTCTAGTTTTGGCACTCATGTGTTTTTGGTGAAATGATCCACTTCGCTAGCTCTGCATGAGTGAGTGGAGAATGACAAGAGGATTGTTCATGTGTTTGGAGAATATAATGGTGAACCATTTTTGTGGCTGGTGATCGTCGGTAGAGAGTATGTGAATTAGATAGTTTCATGCTTCATCGAAAGGTAGTACCAGCTAATGCAGATAAATAAACAATTCCCATCTGTATTCTTCCAGTGGTAGGAGTATTTGAATTAGCTGGGTTAGAGTTCAAGTCTTTTCTGGATGAGGTTATAGAAAAGAAACTGGAGTGGTTGGGTTTGATTTGTGAGACCATCTAGTGGTTGGTTCTGTGTACTTTGTAACATAGAGAAGGCATGTAGGATAATAATCAAGGAAGGTTACATGAAACCTCAAGCAAAATAGAACCAGAAATTCCATATCTTTTCCTTTTCTGTTGTCCAAATAAACTAACGTCCCAAATAAAAATGACCAAGCAGCCCTCTTTTCCTGTTCAAACAGTGAAGCAACTAAGAAGTAACTAACTTCTCCCTACTTGGGAGACCCAAAACCATTCTTTGATTTTGATAACTGACTCCTACCAAAATCAAACCCGGATACTTCCAAAATTCAGACTAAAATTACACTAGTTTTAATTAATTAAGCAACTGAGCCCCTTCATTTTCTTATCCAATACTTATGTCAGGTCTGTTCAACCACTTTCTTCAAGGACTCCTTTTGCCACTCTGTTTGGCTCACATCAGGCCCACTTGATCAATTTGGCTGCAGCAGTTTGTGTTTGGTTTTGAAGTTTTTACTAGTGCCCATCATCATTGTCTTCTTCTAGCTATATGTGGTCAGCTTTACGAATCCTTTGAAAAATGCCCATTCATAGAAATACCATTTGTTTGGAGAATTTTAATGTGGGTGCGACGTAGCAGGTGCGTGGATAAAGGAAGAAGATCAATGTCTTCTTCTCAATATACCCCTTGAATCCATAAGGAAAGAGAGAATCTCTACAACCAAGAATATAAATTGATATTATTGAATGAAGTGCTCTCTACAACATACCTGATGGCCTTATATAAGCCAAAGAGGCCCTAGACTCCTAATCTGAAATCAAGCTAGGAGACTTTCCTGAAACAGTAAAAATTACTGATAACATTAAAATATGTCTAATCCTACCCAAACTCGGAAAATACTCTTAGATGAGTAAAACATAGATGTTGGATTAGACCCGGACTCTTAAACCCTAAAAATAAAGAAAATGAAACTTATTGAAAACAGTAAGTTTTATCTTCAAACTCAAATTTGACCCCTGCAACAAATGAATTTTGTGAAACCATTCGGAGGCCAATAAACATTGACCAGGAAGTAGAGCCCATCGATAGCTTCCACAACATACAATATGTGCGAAACGGAAAACCGGTTGCAAAGTTGTAGCTGTTGGGATCTATAGTGCAGTAATCCCTTGTTTGCCCTAGATCATTTGATTTCCTTTGATACTAACCATCCATGGGATTGTCCTTGACTTTGTCATGCATCAGGTTCTATTGGCACAATTTAGCACTTCTTATCATGTGCATTAGAATCTAGCACCCATTATGCTTGTTGGTAGTTTACTCTCAATATGCATGCTACTTTAGGTACAAAATTGCATGGACATGCACATCAATGTATTCAAATAATTCATCATAGTCGTTCATTTTTTAATGGACATGCACATCAATGTATTCAAATAATTCATCATAGTCGTTCATTTTAAAAAATTTAACACACTTCAATCAAATATAGTTGCTTTTAAAACGTTTTTAACTTGACCATGAGTGATGAAATGGTCTGTGTAGATCTTCCTCCTGACAAAGAGCCGTTGGACTGGAATACAAGGATAAAGATTGCTGCTGGTGGCAGCTAAAGGGTTGGAATTCTTGCATGATGAAGCAAACCCTCCTGTTATTTATAGAGACTTCAAATCACATCGAACATATTATTGGATGAGGGGGTACCAACCAAAGCTAATCTGATTTTGGACTTGCAAAGCTGGGTCCTGTTGGAGATAAGTCGCAATGTCTCCACCAGGGTCATGGGGACTTATGGTTATTGCGCTCCTGAGTATGCTATGACTGGACAATTAACTGTGAAATCCGATGTTGTAACAGTTTCGGGTAGTCTTCTTGGAGCTGATTACTGGACGGAGGGCCATCGATAGCAGCAAAGCTCAGGGGGAACAAAATCTCATTTCATGGGTAAACCCTTCTAATCTATTTGTGATATTGTGACTGAAATTTTTGTCTTTCTTATCTTGTTCTAATTGTTCTCTGCTTTTTGGAATTTGGAACAACCAATTGAGAGATGCAATGAGAATGGGATTTCTTATCCTACCCAAGATCCAGTCATTCATCTGGTGGACTCCACCATGTTGTGCTGTTGCGCAAAAATCAGGACATATATGGTGTGGCTTGCCTGATGCCCCGAGCAGCTTCATACTTGGGCCACAACACATACACAGTGGGCTTGCCCAATTAATGGCTTCGATCTTGCACAAACATGCCATGTTGGCAAATAAAGTAGGGGGTTGAAATCATACTAATAGACCATAGCCAGGCTTCACTAAGGCTATTATAGTTTTGACATCACTAAGCCATGGATATGCTGATTTATTATATTCCATCTTGTTTTCGGTTTCAGAATTTATCTCAGCTTAGACCAAATTAGAGCATTATATCATACACTACAGAGTATGATGAATTATGCACATGCACCCGCTTGCTCACTGCATATACCTTCCTATCTAAACTGTCCAGATTATTGGCTGGAACATAGTGGGGGATAACCAAAAATGAAAAAGAACAAGAAAAAAAGAAAGAAAGAAAGAAGAAGATGAAGAAGTAGGAAGAAAAAATACACCATTGATTGGATGATCATAGTCCTAGCGAAGGCTGTCTAATGGATGGTTAGGAAAATAGCAGTCAACCGTCCAAATTCTACAAGCAAAAATGTCCATATTTTGAACAGATTTCAGATCTTCCATCCAGAGTGTGGCCCAGATATGAATTGTTTGAATTGAATTGCATTATATGCCACATGTAGTGCTTGGGTGCATGTATACCGTTCACCTTAATCTTCTTGAGTATCCTGTTAGTCCTCATCACATTACAAAGCGAGCAGGTTTGATTCCCAAAGGAGTGATGGAGTTCTGCTGGAAAAGTTCAAAAAATCTCTTGATTTCTGGAATATTCAAATCCAGAAAGTAACCACCCTGGACTATGCTCGAATGTATACTGAGCATATAACTGATGTACCCACCACTCATGCAGATTAGCTTGCTAAGACTTACGCTGTTCTCGACTCTGTGTCTGATTTTCAGATCGTCTCTTTTATGGAGTCCGTTTGAATGGTCATTGGACTGAACTACAATATTTCAATTAAGTATGGAGGAGATGACCAAGATGGAGATCGGATCATTTAATTCATTTATAGTGAATAAACTGCTTATTGCAATTCCATGAGTTTCAAGTTGGATTTGAAATGATCCAAAATACCATTTGGCAGCAAGTCCCTCGTCATGAATGGAATCGGGATAAACCCCTCTTAAGTCATTTTCAATTTATCGAATTGAACATTTACAATTCAATTCAGTGAGGGCATCCAAACACAGCAGCGTTAGCTGAGTGGCCTCCATTCATCTACCATCCATCCAGAAAAAAGAAGAAGAAAAAGAAAAGAAAGTCTCCTGTGAGGGTACGTTTGCATGTTGCTTGAACCAGCTTCAAAATTCACCTGTTTGAATTGGCAATGGTTGTTTAGTTAGGATGTAATCCAATCACTCTTTGAGATCCTCCGTATTCCAATAGACATATGAAAAGTAAGGCATTTGGGTGAGAGTTTGTTTTGGAAACGACATCTTGATTTGGTCCTGATAAATGAACATACATGTGTGTATGTTCATTTCAATGCTCCCTCAGAACACCGTACCCTTTTGTAAAAATTCTCTTAGTAAAATAGGTTAGGGAGCAAATCATTTTCCTTTTGTAAAAACTCCTTTAATACAAACAGGTTATTGCTCCCTTACACAACATTTTTCCACAGATCTCCTCCCTTCTATAGAGAAAATACCCAATCCTACCAATAGGAATACCAAAACATATGCAGTCAGAACCGAGAAGGCTGGATTTGCAGAGACTTGGAATATTTATCAGGAAAAACTCCAAGAATTCTTCTTTGATGATATTTTCTACTTGAGTTCTTTTTGCCTCTGTCACGATTCAGTATCTAGTGTGTCACCACTCACTCGGGCCCTCATGCTAAGATGGTCGGATGATTTGCACTGTGTTTGTTCTTGTGACCAACGTAAATAAGTTATTTGTCACATAATCATGCTTCAGTGATGATCCCAACCTTTGATTTTTAGTGTTGAATGTGAGCCATTGAAAATTTTCTTTTTCATTGTTTATCTACAGATAGTGATGGTCAAAATCATTAGTTCAATTTTTTTTTTCTTATGGTAGCCCTTGTAGCATAGAGTTCACACCATTGATGGTTCCAATCATCAGACCATGCATCACATGGGCCATAGTGGGCAGCGACAGGGAAAAGTGAAAGTCCTCACACTGGAACACACTTATGTTCATGCACTACATTTTCCATGTTACAATAAACTTTGGAAATTGTAGGGCCGTCAATAGGTCGGGTTGTCCTATGGTACCCATACCTGGGCTAAGCAGGTTCGAGTCTTGCTGGTCCAGGTCTAGTTCCTGGAGACTCAGACCTGGATCCAGTCGGTTTCAGGTACACCTCAGGATCTCTTTGGATCTAGGTTTCGAGTTGGGATCAGGCTAAGTAGGAGAATTTACACAGTTCAGCCACCTGATGGATGGATTAGATCACCCACACACTTACCACTTTGACACATGCAGGGTGTGTAAATGAGGTCTCTACATGGTTGTGGCTTAGGGAACCTTATGTGTTGCTTGAATAATCAAGATATATAAAATTAAATGGACCCAGCCCAGACCCAACTATACCCAGACCGACCCAACTGTAACCAGGTCCATGAAATGGATGACCTGAACCTGGTTAGAACTGAATTTTAACCAGTTCCAAAAGGAGAAACCCGAACCCGGCCCAAAACTTGGTGGCCGTTCAATTCTAACTGTTTCCTAGGGTGTGGCCATTTGTTTTACACGCCGTGGCGAGTTAATGGCATGATTTTAGGCTAGAAGAAAGCTCTCATTAGACACACGTGTACAACCATGCCCCAATCTAACCCCTTCAAATCGTAGGCCCCATTGTAGATGGAGGATGGTTCAAGAATTACAAAACACGACATATAAATGCCACATATGATAGCCATCAAATGAATAGAGTTCATGATTTAAATGCCACATGGTAACGAACAGGTGGTAAGAGTGTGCAAAAATTAACTGCACACAAGGCGCCGCCTAATAGGTGGACCACCTAGCCATAGACAAAAGATAAAAAGATTTAAAAGGGTAGGGGAGGTCAAACGGCCAAGGGAAGTCCCCAACGTACGCGGATTGGCTAGTGACCCTGCCACCGGCCAATGGTAGTGGTTGGTGCTTTATGGGCCCCACTATAATGTATGTGTTTCATCCATGCCATCCCCAAAAATGGTTAGTGGTTGGTGCTTTGTGGGACCCACTATAATATTTACCCATTCACAGGGTATTTACCAAGGATCCCAAAAAATCAAACGGGCCTTAAACAGATTTCTATTCAAGAGTTAAGGATCATAAACACATATTGCCAAGCAGATTTCTATTCAAGAGTTATGGATCATAAACGCATGTGGCAATATAA
Organism: Liriodendron chinense; assembly: GCA_003013855.2. Lineage (NCBI taxonomy): Eukaryota > Viridiplantae > Streptophyta > Magnoliopsida > Magnoliales > Magnoliaceae > Liriodendron > Liriodendron chinense. Next base: position 2,488,838 of record ML058574.1, read on the forward strand.
ACTGTTAGAATCATGGGTCCATACCTAATGGGCATTGGCATGAATCACATTAGGGGTAACATAGACAAGGTGCATGTGTTTGGTGTACTAATTCAATCAATAGAACCGAAATATTCAAATTTATAAATAGAAAGGTTAAGACTCTATTCCTAGTTGAATCCCCAACCCAATCAGCAGCACGCGTCTCCATGTTGTTCTGTTGGGTAATATTTAGAAATGCGCTGGTGGAATTCTTCGTCTTCCTTATTTCTCGCTGAAGTCCTTTCCTCAATCAGTTGCAGCAATTGGTCCTCAGTAAGGCCAGTTCTCTCCACTGCCTTATCCTTCAACTGTTTTAGAACCTGGCAATTTTGACCATGAAATAGTTAAAAGAAGACATCTCCCCCTTTACCTAACATGACTGTAGAAAAATGAAAAAGGTGATGCGCAGCACAGCAACAAGATGGTCAGGGATATCGGCTGCAAGTTAGGTGGTGAGTGGTGACCATGAGGTCGACCTCATAGTACCATTTCCCCACACCCATACGCTCGCCTGCCCACCTGCATGCGTTCACGCACACACACCAGTTTGGAAAATCCCATTCTCATTAGAGCTGTACACGAGCCAAGCCGAACTGAGTTTGACCCAAGTTTGGTATTTGCTTGTTTATGTGACACATTCTGTTTGAGCTTTACACATGCCGAGCTTCGAGCATATCCCTACTGTTTGATCTTGGTTTGGTCCAGATTATCTGAGCTGAGCCGAGCTAAGTTCGAACAGGGGTTAGCTCATTTTTTTGTTAGATAAACAATATACATAATATGAACTTTTTTTAATACAAATATAACACTACAAAAAAAAAAAAAAAAAACCTAACACAAAAGTAACAACACTAAAAAATAACATAAAGTTTAATATCCTCCATAAGACAATAACAATGAACAGAAAGTTAGATTTATGTGTATTATCAACATCGTCATGTATATGTATTATCCACACCATCCATCCGTTTTTACATATCATTTTAGGACATGATCCCAAAATTGAATCATATCCAAAGTGAAAGTGGATCACACCACAGGAAATATTATGCACACAATCTACTAGCCGAATCAAGCCAAATCAAACCGAGCTGAATCAAGCCAACCCGGTACTGCCTTGGTTTGAGCTTGGTTTGTTTTTTTAAATGAGCTTGACTCCAAGGCTTGGTTTGGTTTGAACTTCTATTCGAACCAATCCAAGCCAAGCTTTCGAGGTGGCTTGGTTTGTGCCCAGCTCTAATTCTCGTGAGAGTATTTATTTAGCATTTGTTTCCTTAATGATTTTCCAACTATGATCGGACAAAGAGAGAAGGCGGATTGATTATGACCCCAGGTATGGCCCACCGTGATATTTGTGAGAAATCCACCCATCCATCCGTTTTGCGAGCTCAATTTAGGACATGAGCCCAAAAATGAGGTAGATTCAAAACTCAAGTGGGCCATACGATTGGAAGGTGGAGTGGGAAATGCCTACGTTGAAACCTTCTCAGGGTCCACTGTGATGTTTATGGATCCACCGTGATGTTTATATGCCATCTAAACCATTCATAAGGTCACTCCCATGGTGATGAATAGAAAAAACAAAAAAAAAATATTAGCTGATCCAAACTTATATGGCCCCACGAATGTTTCAAACGTGGGCATTCAACTCCCACTGTTTCCTATCATATGGCCTGCATGAGTTTTCCATTTGCCTCATTTTGAAGATCGTGTCCTAACATGAGCAAAACGGATGAAGCAGGTGGATTTCTGACGAACATCTCACAGTGTGTCCTACTCAGGGGTTGCAGGCAATCCTCGTCCCAAGAGAGAGAGTTTTAGGAAATAAATTTACGAACGTGGAGGAGCGTGGTGAGTAAAACCTCTTTTTTTTTTTTTTTTTTTTTTTTTTTTGGGGGGGGGGGGGGCCTTTAAGAATCAATTAAAAAAAAAAAAAGAATTGTTTAGAAAGATAAATTATTTTATTTTGTTCTTTATAAGAGATTAAATGATATATATTCTCTCTACATTAAATTATAGAGCTTTTTGTTTTAATGATTTCTTACTTTTTAAGTGGTCGAAACACCAAATTGATGATGACTTATCTGGAATGTTTTTATGGATGGTTACAATCATGTTGACTTACATGTATTGTGGAATGGTTGTTCGAAATCAAAATATCTTTTTTCATTAGTCTACAAAATCAAATGCCACTTTTCCAATATGATTCTACTTTCAAGAAAGGTAACAAAAGAACATAAATTATTAAAGGATCCTTGTAAGTTTTTTAAGGAAGATTTCTTCAAATACAAAATGAAGGAAAGATAGAAATCATTTAACAATATCATGGCATGGTATTACTTGATGCATTATGATGGCAAAAAGGATGATTTTGAGTTTTTAATTTCTTTTATATATATATATATATATATATATATATATATATATATATATATATATATATCATATTTTTAAGAAAATCATAGAAAATCTTACGATGTACGATTCAATATGATTCAATCCCTACTATGATTTGCGATACAATAACAATTTTGACAACATTGCTTTGTAATGCTTATAAGAAAACTCCAAATAGGTGCATTTTGTGTAAATCGAGAGATGTAATAGTTGACCACATGTTTCTTCAGTGTGCATGTGGCAAGAGAAATTTAGGCCTTCCTCTAAAAAATTGTTGGAATATTTGATTGAATCAAATAGACTATTAAAACCGAAAACAAAAAAGAAAATAAAAGAAAATAAGATAGAGAACTTATAGGTTTGAGTTGAGGCGTGATGTGAGTTACTCTGCTTGAAATCAAATTTGCTCTCCATGAACAGCATCCCAAGTGCAACAGGTTTCCAGAGCAATCGACCTCCAAGGCACAATGACTATGACCCTATCCCAGCAGTACACTCACTGTACGCGGGCTCAAACTACTTGCAATTTAACCCGAAAGTGCTAAAGTTGACTCAGCAACCAAAACTTCTTAAAACCAACACAACTAAAGAGTTTTTAAAGAAAGGAGAAAATGAATTTTTATGATGTTAAAACCAGAATGAGGAAGTCCTTATATAGACTCTGAAATGGTGCCTTAAGCACCCTTTCGAAAGGGTTTGGTCCGTTGGGTTTAAACCCAACAAGAGCGACCAACCGACTGGACGCATCTCTCTAGTTTCAAAACGAAGAGGCGTAAGTGTGAGTACACTCGCACAAAGCACATGCACACGCACTCGGCTTGGCACGTGCGGTAAATGGCATGGATTAGAGCTATTGGCATAGCCCCCCCCCCCCCCCCCCCCCCCCCCCCCCCCCCCGGACCAAATTCACATGCCCCTTGAATGGGGCTCAAGCCCCAAGGCAAAAAGCCTATCTTATATAATGAGAAAGTTTTTGTTCAAATCCGACGTAAGACTAAAACCCACAATACAAAAGCAAGCAAATTTCAAATTTTGGAGGGAAATGAAAATTTTAAAAATCATTTTTCATTTTTTTTTATTTTGAAACAAAATACAATAGAAAATTGGTGTCTTGGATGTTCGTTGCATCTATCTATTGCAGAGATATTGGTAGAAGTGTATTTGGGGCCATTTAGAGGTTGTGGGAATACCATTCCAATTTTGGTGTTCTTTGGGGTCATTTGAGGGCCCTATATGTGTTAGGAGAGAAATGGCAGGGACATCTATGATAAAACTACCCCTAATATTCAATGAATCATGGGTTGATCATCCATGAGGCACTTGCAGAACCAGAGTTTTGTGGTTGCTATGTTGATGACCCCTCATGGAATTAGAGTGGGAAATAGCTTTTACTTTTGGAACCTTTTTTGGGTTGTTTTTCTTTGTGTAGATTGCTTGGAGGGGGGATATTCTAGAGGATCACATCCTGATTTGGCAGCTTTTGTTCTCTTCTCTTGTAGCTCTTTAAACAATCGATCAAGAAAACGCACCTCAGAATAAGTCGAAGATGACATTAGCCCCAAAATATTCAGAATATCTTTTACTTCTTTCTCCAACGCAATAAGAGACTGAATCAGTGATGGCTGCTGCTGATTCTTCTGTAATGAGAGAGATTAGTCAAGAGTGCCAATGCAGCCTACAAACTTAAATCTGCTTTTAAAAAAAAAACCATAAAGTTTCGAGCTTCTCCAGGAATTAATGAGAAAAAGGTATACCTTTAACGAGTTCAGAACAATGTTAATGGTCTTCATGGCTTCTGTCCTTAGTGCTTCCAAAATAGGATAGGTATACAAGTCACATGCCATTGAATTTCGGAAACAATTACGGAGCTTGCCAATGCACTTTTGGGTACAGGGCGTGATTTCATCCTTGAAACTCTTTCCTCGAAATGGAGAAAGAGCCATTTCACAATCGTATAATGCCCGCAAATATGATAAAGTTAAACACATTGGACATGAAAATAGTTAGTGCATGCATGCAATGGCAAATAAATTTCCATGGGGAAACTGAAACTCTCAACAACTTACAAGTGGTTTACCTGGTAAATGTTGAAAACTTGGTCTGAAGCATCTTCGAGTTTTTCACTCGAGTACTCAAGCAGAGACCGATAGAGTGAGTGGATCAAGAAAAATCTCAATGCCAAAGGGTGGTACAGTCTTAAGACCTACATTGCCCAGTAATCGGTTATTGTCAGCACAATTCTTGTAAGAAAGACCAGATTCTGTAGATGCTTGACTCAAAATAAACTTACACCAAAAACTTAAAAGCGAATTAGCTGTTTCCAAAGCACAGAAACCTTGTAGCTTACCTCGCGGATTGTGATAAAATTCCCTGTTGACTTGGACAGTTTTTTATTTTTGTTTAAGAAAAAACCAGTGTGCATCCAATAGCGCACATTGCTCCTTGAACAGGCAGCACAACTCTGGGTAATCTCATTCTCATGATGTGGAAAGATTAGATCCTTTCCTCCACCATGAATGTCAAAGGAGGGACTTAAATAATGCATACTCATGGCACTGCATTGAATATGCCATCCCGGTCTTCCCAGGCCCCAAAGACTATCCCAGCTTGGCTCATTAGGCTTTGCAGACTGCAAAACATTAGAGAGGTGATTGCCAAATTAAAATAAATATCTAAGTTGAAAACACCAAAAAACACTTCAAAAAAGAACATTGAGAATACACACACACACACACACACACATACATACATGCATACATGCACATCCATCCCTAAATACATACATATATACTTTATAGGCAAACACTCACACAGTTCCAGTAGCACCACTGATAGTGGTGGTACCCTGCTGTTGTGGGCCCACATGGAGTCTGTATGACATCCAATCTGTCCAAAAGATATGGCCCACCATGATTTGTACCTAGATAAAAGAAACCAGGCCAACCCAGTCATTTGGTGGGCCAAATCATAGAAAACAATATAGAACTTCTCCAAAAGACCCGATTTCAAGTGTTGGATTCCATGTGGTATGTATATGGCATCCAACTTATCGAAAAGGTGCTCCCCACCATGATGATGTGGCACCCCAAAATAGGTCAAACGAATCAAGTGGGCCCACCACTTGAATTTGGAGGTTTTGGGGCTTTTTCTCACTGTTTTCTATGTTGTGACCCACTGGATGGTTGGATCAGCCTGATTTTTGGGGTATCTAATCATCATGGTGGGGCACAATGTATGGGGTTGGAAGTCGTACACACCACGTGGGCCCCAAAATAGCCTGGTACCACCACCAATAGTGGCGATACTGGTACCATGTGAGCGCAACACATATGTATGCATGTGTGTGCATGTATGTTTGTATCCATATATTATATAGAGATGCATGCAAACACAGACACGACAGGTGATCTCTCACCTTCCATAATGCAAAATCAGAAGGGTGCCTCTTCCTAGGATCAATGATGTCCCCTACGCCTGCTCGAATATCTTCCAATTTATTTCCACATAAATGACGATAACCAGAGAATTTATCAACTGAGAAGTACACATCTCCATCAATGGCATAGCCACATCCATTATGAATAATCTGTCAGGAAATACCAATTATTAGACATACTAGTTTCCTTTGAGTGCCTCCGGAGGCACGAAAAAATCATGCCTTCCACATCTAGCACCGTCCTTTTGACTTTGCAAGTGAAAAGAGGATATTTTAGTTCAGCTCCATCTGAAGTCTGAATTTTCACCTATGGAAGTGAATCAACAGTCGTAGATCCGGAGGCACTGAGCCACTTCTCTATATTTTAATATGTCCGATGCCTATGACGGAAAGATACTCTCCAAAACTTGCTCAATCAGATTTTAATGAAGAAAAGATAATAGCTAGGTGTAGGATTGGAGACCAAAGGTATCATTTAGTAAGCAACGCTATATAAACACTTTCTTTACTTATAATAATTGGAGATATTGCACGACGAGTGTCTATGTCCAGAACTGATGCATAAACAAGAAACAATGAGTGTCCCATCAACATGCTATAACATCATCAGCACAGAAGGAGAAACTTGGCTGAAAAATGAAATACACACCATAATTGAATCTCTGCACTATTCCCAATATGTCTGAAATCAGGAGAGGAGCGAATCAAACTTCACTTACCAAAAAAAGAATAATTTGGTTAAAAGTGTACAGGGACTTTAATGGTGCGAATTCACTTTGCACAAACCAAGAAGGATGAGCTACGCTACTGTCGCTTGTTTAGTTTGGGAATCATTTATCAAACCAAGAAGCAATACAAATGCAAATGGTCACAGTTCCAGTTTTCAGAAAAGGCGTCGCATTAATTTTCAAAAATCAAACAAGTGGAAGACAGGTTCTATCTGTTATTTATTCAAAGCATACATTTACTCATAAAAAAAATTAATTTAAAAGCAGCACGAGGAGATTAAATCCCAAACTACCAATATAGAAAAGCCGGATATAAGAGGAATTGTAGAGCCAAGTTTGTAAGATGCAATGTCTTTTTTTTTCTTGAGCGATAAGAAAATAAATATATTGTGAGAAGAGGCAAAAGCGAGAACATACAAAGGGAAAACAAAAGCTATACAATGACCCAAAGAGCTATAATAGCTCTGCCCAGTTGACTGGAAAATGATCTATAACCTTCGCCGCCACAGCCCGCATAATTACGTGCCCTATACCTTTGGAGAAAACATCGTCAACTCGACCCGATCGATTTCTGAAAGTTCTATTATTCCTTTCCAACCAAAAGAACCATAAACCCGTTGGCAAAGCAAGATGCCACACTTTCCGGCCCACTTTCCTTTGCATGCCTTCGTGCCACGCATAGAAAAATTGATCAATGGAATTTGGTGAAACCCACAAAACTCCAAAGAGGTTGAAGAACTGATGCCACACCTTTCTCGCAAAGTCGCAATGGATAAAGAGATGATCCACCATTTCCCCATCTTGAAAACACATCACACAAACATTCGAAAGGATCATCTTTCTTTTCCTAAGATTATCAACCGTCAAAACATTGCTTCGCCCAACAAGCAAAGCAAAAGCTGCCACCTTAGGAGGCGCACCATAGTGCCACACCTCCGCAAACAGACTAACCTCACTGAGAATACCGCCTCCTTCCATGAGTGAATAGAGAGATTTGACTGAAAATCTTCCAGAACTATCCTTCATACACACCATGGAGTCTGGATCTGATAAGACCAGCCTAACCTCATCAAGGATGCCCAACAAACCCAGAAGCTCCTCGAGCTCATCATCATACAAATTCCTCCTACATGGAGGAACCCAAATACAAACATCTCCTTGGATCGAGAAGTAACTAGCTACGACAACCCCCTCCCCCAAAGCCAACCTCGCCACCCTCGTAAATCTCTCTCTCAAATTTTGTTCCCCCACCCAAATGTCTTACCAGAACTTGACCTTCCTCCCATTACCTAAATAGAACCCTACACCTTCCCATACCTTGATTCTCATACGAGATACCGCCTTCCACACTGTAGAAGATCAATATAACGAAGATGATCAAGTCCACCATCCCCCCTCATCTACCCCATATTTTCTAGCCACTACCTCCCTCTAGAAAGATTCCTCTTCCACCCCAAACCTCCACATCCATTTACCTAGCAAAGCATCATTGATCCTCTCCAAGCTTCTCAAACCGGCACCCCCTTGGTTCTACAACTTGCATACTTCCTCCCACTTCATGAGATGAAACTTATGCCTATCCTTCATTCCCTTCCAAATGAAATCTCTTCTAATTTATGCATGTGCTCCGCTCCATTTGTAAAATGCCAATGTCTACGCATCTAGAGGTGAAAATGAAGAAAAATATAGTGGCAGAGATTGGGAAACTGATCTCATCACCTAGGAGTGATGTTAGTGGTTAATTTCGTGTCCAATTCTTACATTAGCAGGACTACCAAATTATTACATTTCAACCAGAGACTATAAAAGAGATTTTGGAAATCACTTAAATAGAGATGGTTTGTTATTCTATAAATTTCAAGTTAAGGATGCTTCGAAGTGGAGGCCAGATCAGAGATGTTAATGTCATCGTACTAAAGAGTGTAAGCTACATTCTAGTATTGACTAAAGCTATATCTTTGTTTCTAAAACTTTTAATTCCTGCAAGTATAATATAAATGGCTTCTAGGTGTCAAAGTTATGAAAATACCAACTATAGAAAAAAACAAGGTTTGAAAATATTAGAGCAAGAGAATGCGACTTCTTTCCAAAGCGAAAAGGTGTTTCATTATTCCATTGGTAAGTTATATATGGGTGGCAATTGGTGGGGCCAGGCTAAGCCGAGATTGCCCGACATTAAAGGCCTAAGCTCGAGCCCAACCCAGCCTGGCCGAAAATTATCAAATCACTATTGCCCGCATTGACTTTTCTAATCCATTCATTGATCAAGTATGCCACACATACACAAAGAAACAAGCATCTAAAAAAATGAAACCAACAATCTACATGTAAGATGGATGTGTTGCCTAATTGAGGATTGGAACAACATATATTTTTAGGATAGAACATATGTGCATATGAAGTTGGGCCAGGCCAGGTTGGGCTTAGATAACTTGGACCAGACCAGGTAAGGCTTAGATAACTAAATCCAATCCTTGCCTGAAAATTTAAGAGGTCATAAATGATGAGCCCATGGTTAGCCCATGGCCAAGCTGATGGGTGCATGCCTGGTCCAAATCCATGCCAGGTTCGCTGGGCTACTCGACCTTGACAGACATAGGACTTATGCTCATGTGGAGGGGACTAATCAATAAAACAATATTCTTTCTGGGTGGCAATGGGCTTTGGACTGAGACAGGCTACGTCTGGTCCAACTCTAATACTATAGGGCCCAAGACTAGAGCCTAGCCCATGCATAGGCCTAGCAGAGCATACCCAAGCTCACGCCCAAGAATTGGTTTGGCCCGGGACAACTCAACCTGATTTCAAAGCTGATCAAATTCATATTTTTTACATGAATGTGAGATGCATGTGTTGCATAACCAACTATTGGAATAACAATTTGTAGGATATAACCTGTGTTTGTAGTATTAGTATCGTTACATGTATCTTTGGGTGGGGATACAGAAACATGTATCGATATCACCGATATTATCGCTAATAACCAGAAATGTATCACTGATTGAGGGAAACACGAGACATCGGCAAAACATGAGGAAATGGTGGAATTTCTCAATGAAACTTCAAGAGATGCTAAAATACACATATTTGCATACTTAGGAATCAAATAGTTGTAAAAAAGATGCATATTAATGGGGACTAAAAGCAAGTAACACTAACTTATATTAGAGAAACATGAGGGAAATGGTGGGATTTTTTAATGATACTTTAGGAGATGCTAAAATACACATTTCCATATTTAAGAATCAAATAATAGCGAAAAAGATATATATTTTCTTATTTAGGAATCAATAATAAGTTTCCCTTTAATGGGACCTAAAAGATGTGTTGTTGACTCGAGGAAACATTGGGGAAACACAGGGGAAATGGTGGATCCATCCATCCATGATGCATACATACATACATACACACATGCATGATCCATCCACCATACATCCATACACACACGCACACACATCCATACACGCACACACACACATCCATTCATCCATCCATCCATGCATACATATAACATGCATTTCATCAAACAACTAGCCACCCATAAAAAAATTAAAATGGAAATTTTTTTAATAAAGATTTTTGGCGATATCGATACATTGGCAATATTATCAAAATATCGCCGGTACATTGGCGATACAAGCCGACACCTGGAATTTACACGGTAAAAAATATTTGTGATACATTGGCAATATTGATACATCGACGATACAAGTGGCACTTGGAATTTACGCAGTTGAAAATATTGGCGATAGTTAGCATTATATCGCCAATACCTAAAATTTCTAATATTAGCAATGTTATCGGTATCACCAAGCTGGAGATATGGATAAAATCGAGGATACTCCGAACAATGGATATAATGCATATACATATGAAGTTGTGTCGGGTCAGGCTAAAATAATTTGGCCCCCACCCTGACATGAAAATTGATTGGGCCATCTATGTCAAGAATAAGCATGCCCATCAGCCAAGCTAATTGAGCCAAGCCAAGTCCAAAGCTTAGCGAAGCTCATAGGACCGGGCAGGTCACTCGGCCCGTTGCGACCCATTAGCACCATGCACAGTTGCATACTCAACTAACCATGTTGAGTATATTAACCTAAGCGTATCTTTACTCACAAGTTTGAGACATGGAATTCCAACTTCTCACTTCAATGGGGTGGCAACTACTTCCTTCAAAAGCTAGCATATTTGAAAGGATGGTCTCTATTATATGGGGTATTTGGAAGGAAAAGAATATAGGATTTTTAACAATATCACTAACTATGAGAATATTTCACTAGACATCAAATTCTTATGAAGAAAGAATGTTAGTGCATGTCAACGACCAACTTAGGTAGAGAATGAAAAGTGTCCTTCTGCCCAAGTCTATAAAGATAAAGCTAAATGACAAGGGTGTAGTTACTAATGGTGAAGCTCGATTTAGCAGCTCATTTGGAACCCTGAACCAACTTCCATCAGGGACAATTATTAGCAATGTCAATATGATGCAGAATGTCTTGCTAGTCTAGTGAGTCCCAGCACTACCCATGTAGTTTCCTTCAAAAGATAGGGCCAATCTAAAAGATTGACCTCCTCTGTAGATATGCTGATATGCATGCTAGCTCGCATTCCACTTCTTAGATTTTCGATATATTTATGAAGATCAGCATCATTGTTGTCGTCATCATATATACTCTAATCATGATATGGTACTTCCAAACCAATCGTTCTTCTTTCAAGTCTTGAAAGACCCACTTCCCTCACATTTTTCTCCTAATTCTCAACCTAAAATGGCTCATGGGAAGGGAAATATTAGCCTCTAGTTTTGCCCTTCGAGGAGTGATCGTCTAATTTTTTTTATGAGGTCCAAGATGGCTGCATGGAATTCTCAAATTTATTCCTTGGAGATGTTCTTCATTTGGATGATCCATGGGGCCTAAAGTACTAGTTCTTCGTTATCGAGTGCCCTAGAAAACTCCACGACCAACATCTTATTCCGGTTTTCCTCTCAACATAGGCTTGTGTGGTTGCTTACCTTATTTCCTGTTTCCTTTTAGGACAATAGGCTTGTGGTTGATGCCTTCTTCGAATGGAAGATTCCAAGTAAAACCAATTTGGAATTCAATAATATTCAGTGTCTTCTAGGAAAGTTTCTAACAATGTACTGAAGTGGCTCCTAAATGTTGCAGATGGGCATATTTTTAACTAGAAATGCTTTCTTGAAGAAGCTTTTGTTGTAGTGCATCAATGTTAAGCCCGCAAGCTAAGTCTAGGTGTCATTTCATTTGTTATCTAAATTCTCAAATGAGGCCACCTAGACGTTGCAAATGGGCATATTTTTAACTAGAAATGCTTTCTTGAAGAAGTTTTTGTAGTAGTGCATCAATGTTAAGCCCGCAAGCTAAGTCTAGGTGTCATTTCATTTGTGTGGTCTAAATCCATAGATGAGTTCTTCAAACTTAATGTGGATGGGGAAAAATTATGTGGTCTAAATCCCGAGCGGGGTGCTTCAAACTTGACGTTGACGGGGTGAGTAGTGGTAACCCAGGAATAGCAGCGGCTGATGGGTTCTTTGGGATTAGAAAGGTGAGCTCATTTCTAAGTTTTGCTCATAGTTATGGCATTTGCTCAATGTTGACCAACGTTCACAATGTCGCTAATATTGGCCGATATTATCGATATCCACCAAAACCCATTTCTTTTGTTAGAAAAACTCCCCGATACCCAAAATTTTCCCATTTCCCCTCAAATTTCTTCCTTCTTAGTCGTGGGTGGATTTCGGTCCATTTTGCACAAAATTTTGGGAGAAAAACGAAAAATTCAATCTGGAACCATCTTCTCATATTTGGGGTCGTTTCTCAATCGGTGAGATATTTTCCCTTTCGATCCATTTATTTTTGTTTAAATCGTATAAAATGGGTGTGAAATCATAAGATATCCTTTATTCTTCATGTTTTGAGTGGAAAAACATGGATTTCAACCTTCAATTTGGATATTTGAGAGTAGGTGGCCCGATTTGAGGAAAATTGGGAAATATCAAAAATTTCCTCAATTTCACCCAAATTGCTTGCACTGTTGCACTCCAAACATAAAAATCAAGCATTTACGTGGCCCGATTTACTAATTTGTTAACTTTTTTCAAATTTTAAAAAAATAAAAAATTTTAACAAAAAAATATTAAAATATTATTTTTTCAAAATTTCCCTTCAACCAGCGACTATTTAAGTGCAATTTCAAAATATTTAGGAGTCTTTAATAAATTCATCATCACACATACTCTAATGTCCATATTTGAGTGTAGGTGGCCTGATTTGGGGGAAATTTGGAAAAAATCGAAATTACCCAATTTCTCCCAAATTGCTTGTAATGTTGCACTCCAAACATGAAATCAAGCACGCATGAGGCCTGATCTAATGACTTGGTAAGTCCGTGGCAATTTTCGAAAAAAAATAATTTTTAATAAAAAAATATTAAAATATTCTTCTTTTCAAAATTTCCCTTGAAAAAGTTGTCAATTGAGACTAATTTCAAAGTATTTAAGAGTGTTTGATAAAATGATCATCACGTACATGCTAATTTTGAAATTCGAGTGTAGGTGGGCCGATTTGGGGAAATTGGGGAAAATTCAATTTTTTTTCCTATTTCTCCGAAATTGCCTGCAATGTTGCACTCCTAACATGATACCAAACATGTAAGAGGGCTGATCTGCTGATTTAATGGGTTTTTGTCAATTTTCGGAACAAAAAAATTTATTTAGAAAATAATAAAAAAATTAAAATTTTATTTTTTTAAATTTATTTTGAATGTAGTATCTTGCCTTTGTTAACATAATTTTTTTTAAAGGTAAAATACATCAAGAGGGAGACAGCTTGATATCGGATGGAGATACAGCCAACCCTTTCCCGATAAGCGATTCAAGAGTGTGTAATTTATATGGCCATGTGTCAAAGAGTGGGGGTAACCTGCTTGAAGGAGTATTTAGCGGGAGAGTATCGCAATGTTCTAAGTGCCTGCAGGATGTGAGAGTAGAGAAAAGGGTTGTGTTGAAAAATGTGAAGATATGAAATGAACGACATGCGCGGAAGAGGGAGATTAGGGAGGAGTTGAGGTGGCCATTATATCTAGGTGACGAGGATGTAGTGGATCTTGGTGACGATAATGATCCTGAATACTGACACGTTGTTCAGGAGTCCCTACAGATCGATGGGGAAAGGGATCGGTGAAGGAGATGGGAAGCAAGTAGGCTTAGATTTGAGGGGTCTACCCATAAGCATGATGGGGGGAATGGGGCAGAGGGTAATGGAGCAGGGGGAGTTCTCGAGGTGGTGGCAAAAGGTAAGAAGGATTATAGGGTATGGGGGGAGCAGTAGCATGCGGGTGCCAAATCTATCTTCAGATTCGAGGATGTACAAAGAGGCAGAAGGGACATAAAATAAATTAAAGGACATGTTTAGTGGAGGAGATGTGAGGAAGATGGGAAAGTTCATAGCAAAGTTTTGTTTATCTACGATCAAATCATTGCGAATGCCGCAGCAATCCCCCACTTCAAGAATATGATAAGTGTAACGTGGGGGTAAGGGTGTGCAACCGCCCACAGCCTTTAAGATGAAGGGAAAGTATTCGGATGATGAATATGCAGAGATAAAGACTAACGTGGATTCATATAGGCTAACGTGGGAGATGTACGACTGGACCGGACCAACAAGAGGATGTAGGTCATAAATTTTATGGTCTGCTGCAAAGGACAGGTGATGTTCCTAAATTCCATAAATGCTAGTAACAAGATTGAAAACGCGGACTACATTTACAAACTAATGCACAATGTCATGCAAGATGAAGGGAGGAAGAATGTCGTGCAGTTTGTTACAGACAATGAGAGTGCATTTGTTAAGGTAAGGAAGGATATAATGGATAGGTATCATACGTATCGAACCCCCTGCGGAGCCCATTGCATCGATCTCATACTGGAGTTGATCAGAGACAGGTTGTCGGTGAAGGCTATTATTACTGACACACGGCTCGTCGTGACCTTCATATACAACCATACATGATTATTAGCTGCTATGCGTGAGACATGTGGTGGGGATATAGTGCGCCTCAAGGTGATGCGGTTCGCTACAAATTATATTGCCTTAAATAGCCTCCTCAGACACAGGTAGGGCCTACGAGAGCTTTTCAGCTCTCAAGACTACGTAAATTGGAATACAAGGGAGAAAAGAGTAGCCTGGAGAATTGAGGAGCTTGTTCTGAGCAACGCGTTCTAGGAGCGCGAACGCAGTGTAGTGACTATTCTGGAACCCATTTATGTGGTGCTGAGGATGGTCGACAATGAGATGGATCCATCGATAGAGTCGTTGTGTGCGTCCATACACCAGATGAAAGAGGTTAGTAAAGCTAAAACCCCTAAGGAATATAACTTGGTGCGTGCAATTATAGACGACCGTTGGGAAATGACACTTTCTCACCTACTTTATCAGGCTGTAAGTAGTAATAAGATTTTATTTTTTTTTTATCTATATGCTTCAGTACTTTACTACTTCTTCGCATATCATGAATCCATATTTTATTGTACTGATGTGTAAATATTTGAATCATGTTGGGTTTCAGCATATTTCATGAATCCCAAATATAACTACAATCAGAGACTCCACGAAGACAATTCATTAAAGAAAGTTGTACACGAGGTGTATTATCACTTATTCCCCGATTGTTAGAGGAAAGACACATTTAGTGGTGAAGAAAATATGTTCCACACTTACATTCTCCCTATCTTCATCTCAACCATTCAATACTTTCCCTTATTGCTATATGCCATCAACAAATTGTTAGATTCCACGATACGTTTCGGATGTTCGAGTGCCAGGCTGCGGTGAGGTCGAGGAGCACCATGATGGCATGTGACTTGTTAGTTGCCGCAGTAAACTTAGTTTTCATATTGTTTTAGCAAATTTAAAACTAATGAAACAATTTTATAATTAGCTGGCGAATGGTGGGCCATGTACGGTATTGACTGTGAGGTTTTACAGTGACTGGCTATCCATGTACTCATGCAGATGGTGTCCTCCTCACCCTGTGAAAGGAATTGGAGCAATCATCCACATATATAAGCGCAGTAGACTGGGGTATGAGAGGCTTCAGAAGCTAGTGTATTGTCACTACAATATGAAGCTACAAGAGAGGCTGCTCCGTGTCGAAGGAAGAAGAGAAGTGCAAGACCCGCTGGACCTGATGGCAGTCGGACAACATATGTTGAGGACGATGAGGACCCAGTTTACCAGTGGGTTAGGTTGAATGACTTGGATACTTCGAATGGGCGATCAAAGCCGCATGTGGCGACAGAGGCAACGAAACAATGGATTGATGGTGACGCACATGTGGGGCAACAAAGATCTCCTACTGGGACATTCGACCCACTGACGAGGAGTCCGGCGGGTAGCCCACGACATTTACTATCACGTAGGACATGTGGCAAGGAGACATTATCCGACACTAAGACCGAGACAGTGACTGATGTGAGAGGTGGGTCCAGTGATGGTGATGACAGCGATGATGGTGAGGTTGATGGTGATAGTAGCGACGATGGTGATGATGGTGACGGGGATGGCGGCAATGAGAGGGAGTCTCAGAGGCTTCTTAGCCCATTCACTATGGAGAGGGATTTTAATCATGCCACCTAGGACACTGACCATAGTTCTCATCTAGAGGAACCACGGCTCGTCTTGTCATTAACAAGGCATACACTCGTAAGAAGCTACTAAAGAAGAAGAACACCAAGTAGCTAATAGAATTAAAGTAGCAATTACTGACGATATCCATGAGGGACACATATGATCGTGAGAGTATCAGAGGCTCTAAATAGGAATCACAAACGAGGGAGGGGAGCTCGAGTTCCAAGCCACAGCATGATTATGGATCACAAACACAAGAGAGTAGCTTGAGTTCTATGTCATAGTATGGGTATGGATATGGAGCTAGTGGATATGCAACGAGTGACTCCAGCAGTTACGTCTCATCGTTTTTCAACTATGGTAAAGAGTTCACTTCCGCATAAGGCAGGGATATGAGCAGCAGTATGGATATGGAGAGCAGTATGGATACCCAAGAGCTCCGGATGGGCGTATTGGTTCAGTTTGGAGAGGATGAGTACCACCATTAGTATCATAACTAGTATCATTTTACCATGACCTGGGCACAATATTATCGATTTGTGGAGCAACAATATTATTCCAAGTTCCCTCGAGATAGAGACGATGATTACAAGCCACAGCGCAACTCTGTGGGTCTAGGCCACAACTAGTTACATCATTCATAGGAATATTTCGCAATTTCTACTTCTTTTGCTTTTAAATTAATTGGTTGTTTTTTCGTACGTTTATAAATGTTATGCATTCAATTTGAATACAGTTGCATTAGTTCAGTCAAACAGCGCATATCTTAGGACCCTATACAAGGGGACCTATTATGTGCACTTCTTTTTTGAGATGTTATGATTTAAAAGTGTGTATTAAGGTCTTCTTTAACAATCCCTGAAGTTTCATTGAAAAATTCAACCACTTTCCCAACATTTCCCCATTTTTCCCAAAAACTGCGATAAATTACCCAATACAAACGATATATCCCATGCGATAACTGATACATATCTGTATCCCAAAGGTGCGATACGGAATGCGATATTGATAATTCGAACACTGATGCTGACATCAACTTCTGTTGGTATTATTTTGCATAGACATTCACATTCAGAGCGCATATAGTTGGAAGGATTTATTAAAAACTTTTATTACTCTCGAATTCTTATTATATTCCAGGTTGTGGTATAACACAAGCCCTTCATTACATTACATATAACAACCTTGGATTCTATGTCAATGATAATAAAGAACCTAGTATATAAAACAAAGAAAAATAAAGAATGTAATGCAATCGAAGAATGTAATGAAAATGCATGATACATGCAATGCAAGGATGAGCCCAACCTTCGTGCATAGGGCATAGCTCAAGCAAATCACAGAACAGCCATTATAGATTGAGCGAGGCTCCATGATCTCTCACATAATGAGTTAAATATTGCAAGAGCACTATGTTGCCAATGCTCTCTCTCGATACATGCAATGCAAGGATGAGCGCAACCTTCGTGCATAGGGCATAGCTCAAGCAAATCACAGAACAACCATTATCGATTGAGCAAGGCTCCGTGATCTCTCATATAATGAGTTAAATATTGCAAGAGCACTATGTTGCCAATGCTCTCTCTCTCTCTCTCTCTCTCTCTCTCTCTCTCTCTCTCACACACACACACACACACACACACACAGCGCACAATGTCATCGGTACAAGATGGACTGAGGAAGGGTTATAAGACTATGCATGGTCTTGTGTATAAACTTCTGAGACAAGGAGCATTAAGTTGCATCTTTGATGGAATACATGTCACGACATGCAGGTAGATGTGAAGTAAGAGGGTAATACAGGGTGTAAAGCACCAATAGCATGCACAAGGCATACAAATGCTGGTGAGGGAGTGAGAGAGAGAGAGCACCACACAATGGTCAAGGCACTTAAAAGAGTCATAACGACTTAATCTCCATGTGAGCTGGCACGGGTTCAAGTTAAACAACAAATATTAATCTTGCATGATGAAGGTAAGAGAGCATTTTGTTGAGTGCTTTATAGCTTGCCAGGATGCCATATTGTCCTTTGTGAAGCATGGTAAGCTAAAGACAATTTGTCCTGCGAAGATATCACAAGCTCAGGATAAGAGAGCGCCAACTCCTTGACAGATCCAAGATAAGCTTAAATATGATGCCAGTGTACATTAGAACACAGTGTAATAGAACGACTAATGGCAATAATCATTTGGAATCCGATGGTCCCATGATAAAAGAATACATAACACCATGCTACAAACACACAGTCATGTAGAAGGCACAGTTTATTATCTTTAGCCATAAAGGAGTTGAGTGTAGTCATGCAATTCCTAGGGTGGCACTCAAAGGATCATAAAGCAGGAAGCGTGAAGGCATGGAACAAGCTTAGTCTGCATACTACAGTCAATTCTAGAGGGTACCACACGTGGGCCAATAGGTTGCCTAGAAACGGCCAGTAGAATAATAGAGAGTGCAAACCAAAGATGGCAAAGAAAGATACACTTCCCGCCCCGCCTACATTGGATCTCTACTTGTCAAAACATAACTATCCGACACCCTGGGGGCAATCCACTAGGCGCTGCCAACCCCCAAATTGCACTTGTTGCATGGTATTCCGTAACGGTAACGACCACTACCATTACCATTATGATATTGATGCGGACATCAGTGGTGCATCCTTTAGAGTGTACCAGAGGAGGCGACACCGCAGATCGAGTGTTGGAGCAGACGAGTTGATGTGGATGGACGCTGGGCCCATTGGGCCCATTTTCTGACGCGTTACAAGTACGCGAGATGCAGGATCGCGCAGGAGCATCATGACCGCTGGACCATGGAGCAGATTTACATTTAGGCGCTTTTCTATTTATTTCCTTGTTTCTAGGCGCTTTAGTGTCGTTATTTACTTTAGGCGTTTTTATGTTATTTCTTTGGTTTTCAAGCACTTTAGTGCACTTTTTTTATTTTCGTAGCTTATATATACTGTGAGAACCCTATTTCGAAATTATTGAATGAATAGAAAATTCGTGAGTTTCTTCCTCTTTGTTTAAGAGATTAGGGTTTCAGGATTGGCCCTCGGGTGTTGAGGATTCCACCCCGGATTTTCCGTTTTCTCTTCTCTCTTTCTTCAAGGTGCGAGGAAAGGTAAGCTTCTTTGATTCCTAATTCGTACTTCATGAGAACCTATCGCTTTTCGACATCCTTCGTCCTTTTCTGAACCCCCCCCCCTTTTGGGTACGATCGAAAAGAGGGATGCCTAGCCACGATAACCGGATCCAAACTTGACTGTGGACTGGTCTATGCTAGATCTGGGATATCCCCATATCCCTAGATCCTCCCTGTTTTACGATTTTACATGGTTTTATGCAAAGGGGCATGATCCGGACGGACGGACCTCATCTTCGTGTTGAGATTTGTTAGTTTCCTCTGATTGAAAGTAGTTAGTTTCGTAATTTTATTATTTGAATATCTTCCAACTGAATATCATGCATCTAGGGTTAGGTCATCGCATGCCCCTGCATCAGATATGGGTTATAATGCTCGGAGCAATCTCTTGTACTTTTTGAAAGAATAAAAAAAACTAGAAAAAAAAAAGTATCGATCCAGTAATAGACCATTATAGGGCTGTTACAGGGGGCATAGCAGTCGTTTTGGGTCATTTTTTCCATAAAGTCCGTTACGGTACACCTTAATTGGCCACCACCTGTGGAATATTCCACTAGGCATAGGTATGGGCTAAAATACACCGTTGATTATACTAGAAAAGGTCTAGTCATTTGTTTTCGAATTCTATTAGGTTATTTGATATTTGTTGTTGAAATTTTTTCAGCTTGTCTTAATCATCTTGATGTAATTTTCCCCCAGTAATGGTACCGTCAATGTCACTTAAAAGAAACGAGTTGCAATTCATCTAGTCGACTTGTCACAATTCATACCGAGACCAATTGAATACCCAAATGGCAAGTACTGAAGTGAAAAATCTAAAACAAATAACCTCTCTTATTTGAATAACTTTCTCCTATTTACCAACTTAAAGCCCTCATTGTGATTCCTTTTATGCAGAAATATCCTTTTCAATACCTTACATATCTCTATTACTAGTCCTTTGTGTAACTTTGTGTTCTTAACCATCCACTCATTTTTTATTGATCCTTGGTACTACTTCCCTATCAGTCACCCAGGAGTATTTAGCCTTGCAAGTTGGTCCTTGCTTATTCACACAGGATTCCATGTGCCCCATGCTAAGAGTTGTAAGTACATGCGGGTATAGCTATCTAGCTATCCACATATCCCATCTTTTATCGCAGTTCCTCTTGAGGGTTTGAATCCCTCCTCGCCCACAACCGGCCCAAAATAACATCTTATTTTAACTCTCTTATTTGAATAACCATCATAACTACACACACACACACACACACAATTAACTTTAACGAGCTTGGAATCCTATTGCCAAAGAGTTGGCCATACAGTTAGATTCTATATTAATATGAAAGCACACAAGATATCATTCTTTTCTTATAACATATAAAAGCTACTAATGCAAGCTGATCTAGGCCCACGATCCATGAGCCAGGCCTAGACCCATTAAGCCTAAGCCTAACAGTTGGCCCATCAATAAGGAGGCTCAAGCCTCATATTTAGGTAGCTAGCTTATTTAGGTAATTAGCTAGCAAAATCTATCAGCTAGCTATCAATTAAGTCATTAGTCAAATATTCTTAAATACATTCTTATCCCTTGTATTTCTTTTCCATATTTGTAAAAAGTCATTGGTTGTAAATGACATTATAAGCTTCCTTATATGTGTGTTTCAAAGCTTATAGGACCTCAGATGAGTAGTATCAAGGCACCTTTGAATTGAGTACAAATTCTAGACTATTTCTTTCTATTTTATGGGATTCTTGTATTTAGCTTGGAGGTGCCTACGCTTGTGCGGGGATCCTCCCCATCTAGTTGTGCCAGTTTAGTGTCAAAGCTAGGTTCCAACAACTAGGTTGAAGTCCTAGATCAACAACGATCTCCATATTTTGTTTCTAGGTATTTAATCATAAAATTTAGCATCGTTTCCTTTATTTTCCTCATGTTGAAATTTTGGCAGCCATCTACCCTCTATAATCCAGCCCTTAAAACCCCCAAAAGTCATCCATATTGCAACCCATTAAAACTCCCGAAATCAGCCCTATTCTAGCCCATTAAAACCCCAAAATCAACCCCATTCCAGCCCATTAAAACCCCCTCAAAATTCAGCCACATTAAGCAAGGCCATGAACTGATCCCAAACTTCCTTAGCAAAGGTTGAATGCAGGAATAGGAGGTCAACATATTATGCATCATACGCATGATGCAAACATTGGGGATGACCATCAAAATTTTGATGTTAACGACTCTTCTTCACTCCGCTTACATAACAGTTGATGCATTTGGCTAGAAGAATGAAGGATTGATCCAACTTAAGCTTATGCAAAGCAACTGCAGATGCATCGATTTTGATGGTGGGTCTTTCATTAACCTTTTAGCTGGCGAGCTGGCCCTGATATCTGGGAGAAGAGCTCCCTTTCCCCACCATCAAAATATTTGCTTACCATGACATCTTCCTAAGTAATACCTACTACATTGGAAACCTTCTTCTCTCCTTGCCTCTAAGTAATACTAACTCTCCTAGTGACCCACCCCCTTTCTAAGTCATTTGTTCCCTTTCTACCCTATCCCCATGTCTCCCTGACTGCTGAAGGATGAGACATAACCCCCTGCCCTACGACATAAGACCACAAAGCTATATCTAGAAAAACCAACTTTGATTCTTCTCCCAACGACAATTGAACCATCAAGCTCTTCAATGGTGATCTCTACTTCTACTCTTGAAGCAAGCCACATGAATGCAAATCCCCATCAATGGCCTGTCCACCAGCTTCCTAGGATGGCAATGTCCACCACTGACCCCACCTTGCTGAAATGATACATCAGAACTTTCTAGTATGCTAATTCCACCCTACTAGAAAACCTTCCACAAAAAGTGACAGAAGAGACCGAGGTCAATTTGTCTCCACTTTTGAGGTGTTTGCTCTATGGTAAAATCCACTCTCGCATCTCCATGTTTTCCTAGAAAATACAATGGTTGGATTTCAAAACAGCCAAGCAAGTTTTGATTTCATGACCCATACAGCAGAGGACCACTCTAACCAACGTACCCAAGTAGGGCATCTAGAAAAGTACGATTCTTTCCTTGGTTTTTTTTTTTCCATTAAATAGTGATTTAAGCAAAGAGGCCATAAATATAACAAGGTAATTTTGAGCTATAATATCATCAACAAGAGAAAGGACAAACTAAAGTGCACAACATCAATGGCAGATGAGCAGATGATTTTTAAGATCAAAAGATAAAAATGAAAACTTAAAAGTACAGGCTGACTTGATGTTAACAACCTCCGGTTCACACACATGCTATGAAAATAGATTCCAAATTCCTCTCATAATACAAATTATACTAAGTATGGCGACTACGAATTACGGCAGTTGTGAATCAGTTGAATGATGCAAAAAAAAAAAAAAAAATCATATTCAATAATCTAGTTGCGATTTCAAAAATATTATCAGAGTAAGAGGCAGAGAGTTTCCTGAGCTATCATATCTTTGATCTGGTTCATATGATCAGAAGCACGTGGCTCATGAGTAGGAGGTAGGCACTGAAGATCAAACATATCATCATTAAATTCTTTGGAAAATCAACGACTCAAATTCAATGGATCTTCCCCTAATTCATTTGCTTTGCGAATTATCTGCAGTGGTACAAAAGTAGGCTATATCGTATTAGGCATAAGATGCAACTTGACAGAAACTTGCAACAATCTCATAATATTACGGTTCAAAAAGAACAAAACGTAAAGACTGTAATCTGTAACAAACACCCTTACCTTATCATCAACATCCGTGAAGTTCCGTACATAAGTTACTTTGTATCCCAAATGTTGTAAGTATCTGCTTAAGAGAGTAAAGATAACATCTAATTAGCATCCACAGATTGACTTGAGTATTAAGTAACATTTTTATGGACAACAAAATTTTATTAGGAATTAAGCAAAAGGGAAGTAACATAATTAATTCCTTACCTTTTTCCTTTTTCAAAATCAATCTTATAGAAGAAAACAGGAAAAAAAAATGAAGCTTCAAGAAAGCAGGAACGATGAGCCAATGCAAAATGCTCGTTGCTCACACTTCAGAAAGGGTATCAGCAGCCTTGTTCACATGGGACTTAGTTTGGGCTTCCTATGGTTCAACTTGTGATCAAATGCTTACATGCATCAATTCCCAATGGCTTGGATGAACTGAGCTCCATCAAGTTAACGGCAATGTACTCTGCATAGAGTTTTGGGTTAATGTGCTTAAAGTTTTTGGAAGAAATCCACCTAAAATCAGTCTTTTATACTGCCCTGTCACTTGAACGGAAACTTTTGGCACCTAATCCAGCCTATAGAAACTATTTTATCATCGAGCACATTCTTGAAGGCTTCTTGTAACTTGCTGTGGTAGGTCCAGAATCCATATAACATGTTCTTTGACCATCCCTCTTTGTAGTGTCCAAAGCAAGTTGTAACATTTTCCACATTGAAAGTAGGGCTAAACTTTAGCTCAAGTGGAAACCCTGTTAACTATTCATTATTGTACAGCCTTTTCCATGATAGGGATCCGATTTACGTGAGTATAGGTTGTTGTAGGACCCTGAAAGAAACTGGTCTGGACTCTGGTTCGAGCCCCACCATGACCTCATTTCCTACTTTAAACCACTTGAAATCATCGAATATCCATGTACCTCTTGTAGCTCACATTGCTAAGTGAGGATGCACTGAATAATTCAAAGTGAGAATCTTGCAGACGGATTTAGACTAAAATGAGGGAATGTAATTCGGCCGCCAATGGCAAACTGTGGGCAGTTCTCTAGATTCTTCTCTAAGTAGACTACAACTCAGGTTAAGGGAAAAAAAATAGGACTTTTGGGACAGATTGTGAGCTTATGTAGACAGAGTATACACTAAAAATGTAAGGCTGGTTATAAGGGCAGGTTCTTGAACAGATTAGCACTAGAAGGAAGTGTTGGGTGATGGACTGGTAAAGGGAACACCATAGGAAACAATGTGAAATCACACCGAAAAATTCTAAATTCACATACATGGCACACCTGATTGTTGGTGTGTCCCTGCATCATAGCAGGATGCATCTGATGAATTGATTAGATGGAATATACATAGTACTATGGACCCAATAAAGATTCTAAAAGGATTTCTTGAGCCCATTCCCATTTTGGGCGGAACAAATCTACTAATTCTTTTAGTCCAGTTAGTAAAAGGGATCTTGAACTAAGAAATAGACCCTAGAAGCTAAAAGAGGGTATCCTGAGCAATTGCAATAATTGGGTTCATTGATATTCCTGGTATAGTAGATGCTATCACACATACAATCATACTCAATTCGATGGAATTGTTTGATCTTAAAGGAGATCTTCTATAATTTCGCACATGAGGGGTTATTTCTTGGTTTCGTCCAGTCATTAATAACTTGATTATTTTTAGATAATAGTAGATAAAAACAATGCTCGTAAGGAGTTCTATTGAAGGTTGGGCATTCACTTCAACTGTTCCCGATGATGTGGCAAACCTGAGTTTTAATAAGGCTCATTTTTTGCCCCACAGCCTAAAATTGAAGGGATAGGGTGGATCTGATGTGTGGATCACATGGCCACACATTAACTTGGTACCACCAATAATTGTGGCTGCAATGGCATGCCCACTCAAAAATAAGCCCGACCCATAACTCAGGTGGGCCACGCCACATGGAGAAGGGATGCCCACTATTCGACCCATTCATCATGTGCGCTGAGGGACAGCCCAAAAATTTAGCTATGGCAAAATACAAGATGCTGCACATGATTTTAGAAGTCTCAAACATGATTTTAAATTGTTCCCTGTTGTGTGGCCCACCTAAGTTTTGGATTTGACTAGGGGCGTCCCATTTTCTTGATAGGGCACATCAAAGGCACATTCAGATGCCACACACGCATCACAGTAGGCCCTACGCATTCATGTTTATGGTACAGTCGACACCATTGGAGCATTATCGAGAGATTTTCCCTAGGAATCTATGTGCAAATAGCTTCCATGAGAACTTATCCCAAATGACATGTGCACGGCGTCAAACCCGCCCATCAAATGCATCACCTAATGAACCACCAGCGCCCAAAAATCATCCCAATCCAAAACAAAGGTGTGGGCCACAGCAAAGGGAACAAGTTGGGAGGGGAGGCCCACCCTTGATTATCACTGTGGCCCGCTTGAATTGGAAAACAGCCTGATTTTTCACCTAATCCTTCGTCAAGCCAGGTGAGCATGGTGGTCCCCATGCAAATCAAGGGTGGGCGTCCGTCTCCCAACTATTTCATTTGGTTTGGTCCATCTTAATCAAGGATGGGCTTGATTTTTGCGCCCTAGATGCATCTGATGGTTGGAGTGGATGTCACATACACATCATAGTGGGATTGTTCCCATGTAAGCTACTTGCACACCTCTGTGTGTGTGTGTGGGGGGGGGGGGGGGGGGGGGGGGGGTTGCTAACATCACCTTAAGGTGGGAAGTTAGCAATGTCTCCAAAGGTTTTAATTGGCGTGTGGGGTGCCCAAACATCAATTTGATATGTCCATTCTTTCATACAACTAGGGACAAGCCATAGTACACCCACACCTTTGGGACAGATGTAGACTAACTGAAGATAACCTCGTTGCAACACTGAGGTCCTGGTATCGATTCCCAACGTGGGGGTGGCTAACATTGAAGTGTGACTAACAGCGTGGGTGTGTACTAACAGTGGGATGTGTGTACTAACCTAAAAAAAAGGGCCAAGCCATGGTGCAAAAATTACACCAATTGGATGATCCTAACCATCCAATCAATAGTGAGGAAATGGACAATCAAGATTTAGCGGAGAAAACGATAGGACCACTCATCATCTTACACCATCTATTTGATGTATCCCACTTTGTATTGCTTATGATTCCAAAGTAGCACTTCTACTCAATGATTTTAACCATGAAATCTACAGCTTGTAAAAAATAGATTGTTGGAATAAATTTGCCTCATTCACGTGGTTAGGATCATCTGATCGGCGTGATTCTCGCATCATGGCTTGCTCCCAACGGTACTAGTGAAAGAATTTTCTTGATTGATGATTCAGCATCCCATGTGTCTTTCAAAAGTTGTGGGAACATTGCTAAGAAGATGGGCATGTTAACAAAACCCTGTGTGTGCGCATGCACACCCGTGCGTATGTATTATATAAATGATTTTTTTTTTTTTGTTTTAAGTTGCCAATGAAGCATATTGTATAAAGATGGCCGGTGTTGTTGAGTAAGATATCAGCAAGCACCTAATTAAAATAGTGAATGGAATGAAAGCAAGCAGAGAGAGAGAGAGAGATGTACCTGTACAGGACATCGAAAGTTACGTAGATGCGAGCATGACCTAGATGGCTGAAATCGTAGGGCCTGATGCCACAGACATACATGCCGACTTTTCCGGGGATTTTAGGCTTGAAAGCCTCTATCTGTTTGGTCAAAGTGTTGAAGATCCCGAGCCTCATCCCAAGCCTCTCCTAAACCCAAATCCTTGCCCTAGTCTCTGTTAGAATGCATGTGAAAACGTAAGGAAAAAAGATATTGAGAATTAAAAAAACTACTTACTCATGTTAAAGGAACATCATCGAACTAATCTTACCACTCCAAAAAATAAAAATAAAAATCTACTCAATCTTTTAAGACTACAGTGCCCATTAATAGTATTTTTCCCAATACACCTTTATTCAACTCCATCTTACTATATGTTTGTCTTTATTTCTTTTAATGACTTTGCCACAAAAAGATTAGCTTTATTGTCTTATACCAACAAAAGAAACTAGATGAGTTCTTCAAGAGGCATCATACAATACTTAGATAAGACTTTGTATTGTAATCTTGGGTTTAGACAAGTGGCCCCATGTCCAGTCAGGTGACCCAAACATTTGATATAATAGGCCCACCATGGATGAATCCACAAGAGGTGATGGAACATAACCAGGGAATTTCTTGTTTATTTTTTTATTGAATGTGGAACAGACCTTTTTTTCCTTTCTTAATCATTTATCTTGTGGCCACAAATTGAGGGTTTAGGATTCCCATCAAGTAGACTTTTTCATGCCCATGTATAATATTGCCCATAATTTTAATGATATGGACCACCAAAACATGACGGCACTACATGAATGGACCACATTCATATATCCCACATGTATGATGGATGTGTCCCAACCTTCTTTCAAAATGGTGGTGAACAATCATAATAGACTTGTCGAGCTCGGAGATTCAATTTGATCCACCTAGTCCATGCGAAGTTACGAAAAAGATGTGCGATTGGAACACAAACAAACTCTTTTGTCTATTATTTGAAATGGTGCGTTACAAGTAGCTAGAACTAGGATCTCTCAGTTTTTATCCTTTCGACCACTCATGCTCTAACCTCGAATGTCAACAAGAAACAAAATGGCTAAAAAAAGATATTAAAACAAGAAGATGTGTGGACATAGAGGAATCTCATCTGGGGAAGTTGCTTGAAGATTTCTTCTTCCTAGTTGTTTACTTTTACTTTTAACTCTTGATTTATTTTTCTCTCTTTTTTTTTTCTTTGAATGGTTCCACTTCCTCCTTGATTTTACGCAATAACTTTCAAAACTTAGAATGATCTCTTTCCCTTTTATTGTATGTGACTAATGATAATGGTAAGAATCCATTCTTCTCATATTTCATCCTCATAACTTCAAGTCATGATTTCCGGTCATCCAGGGGAGTGTGCAAGCAAGAGACATATCTGCACATGCCTCCACCGAAATTAACTCCCCTCAAAATGCATTGATCCTGGATGCCCTTCTTCCTTAACTTCCCCATCCCAGCATTATCCAAGGCAACTAGGCTCTGGATTTCAAGCGATTGCTCACTTCTATTTCGGAATACACAATTGGGTCCCCCACTTCTGCCTAGAGTAGCTAGGTCATTCACTACCAAATTTCTTCTCACAAGGTATGGAGAATCCTAAGATTCCTGAGATTTAGAGATGGCCCCTAGCGAGCTATCTCCCCTACTATGTACCAAATGATACAAGGGATTGGGCGACGGGAGCTAGAGATAGCATCATATACAATATGAGAATTAGATTCTATCACAACCAGAGTTTGAAGTATCAGTATCGCTACAAATATCGCTAGCAGTGGAAACGGAAAAAATATCAATATCACTGATACCGGAAATGGGGGGAAACATTGGGAAAACGGAGGAATTTTTTAGTGAAACGTTTGGAGATTAAAATACACATATTTGTGTATTTAGGAGTAAAAAATGCAAAAAGAATGCATATATCATAAGTTTCCATTAGATTGGGGCCTAGAAGTATGTGTTGTCATAAGAAATCAGTCCAACCATTCCATCAATCCCATCTATCCATCTAAATATTCATCTAACCATCTAATCTTCCATCGATATTTCAGAATATTGACAACACATGATATTTCACTAAGAAATCGTCAACAGCTAAAAAGGAAACAAAAGACTATAGTCTTGATATTGCTATGTTGCGATAACGATAATATTGTGATATTTTCAATATTATTGTCGACAATTTGAACACTGCATATAACAATGTGCCCATAAGAGAATTTGAAATGGAATTTTTTTAATAAACATTTTTTTGTCGATAAAGATACATTGGTGATATTATCAAAATATCGCCAATACATTGGCAATATAAACAACACCTGAAATTTACACAAGAAAAAATATTGCCATGCATTGGTGACACAAGCGACGCCTGAAATTTACACAATGAAAAATATTGGCGATACATTCGCGATATTAATGCATTGGCACACTCTAATTAATGATCATAACATTGTTAAGACCCAACTCGATGCAATCTAATCCTATCCAATATCGTCAATGCCTGCGCCGCCATATTCGCTACTCAGCCACACACATTATGAAATGCAAAAATGACTTTTCCCAAGTAGTCCCTACACACACGTCCCCCACCACCATTGCCTAGATTGCCTCTGGAGTCTAGAGGATCCATCAACGTTCGGTTTAAACCATCCTAATTTCGGCCTAGAACAACTAGTCGATCATCTCTTGATGAGTGACTATTGCCCTTTAGATTTAGCTCACAATTTAAACATCATATCAACCCCAGACTTCACACATGTTTCTAGTAGATCAAGACCTTCGTCTTTGTGTGCTTCCCGAGTAGATCCACAAGTGGGCCACTGACAATTTTGTTATGAGTGACAGTGACCTACCACATTTAACTTTATTGTTATGTTGAATTGACCCTAGACTTCACACCTATTTCATATATCAAGATCTTCGTTTCGGTAGCTTCTCAGAGCAAATTCATAGGTGGCTCCTACTGACCGTCTCTAGTGAATACCCATTGGATTCAACTTGATTTAGACCTTGGATCAACCCCCAAACTAAAAAATTGTTCCAAGTAATCTAGACCTTCATTGTAGTGTATTTCTTGGAGTAGATCCATAGATGGGCCCCACTAACCATATCATGATGAAATTAGATTTAAGCTTGATCGTGAGATTAGGTCAAACGCAAACTTCAGTCATGTACTTGGCAATCAAGATTTCCATTTTGTTGTGCTTCATGAAACATATCCATAGTGGGTGTCTTTGGCATCTCATGACGACTGATGGTGGCCCATTTGGTTAGGTAGATTTTACCACTAGACCAATTCAAATCTTATGGCAGTGTACGATGCGTCAAGAACTATAACTCCAAACTTTGTGCATGCGTTCACTGCATATTCAAGACCTTCAATTTTGTAGTAAGCAATTGAGAGGTATCATACAACGCTTAGGCTAAGATTTTGTACAACAAACTTGGGTTTTTAGTTGTGGGGCCTATGGTTCAAAAACCTAATTCCTTGATAATTATGAACCCCATTGCAAAACACCCTTGACCAAAAAATAACCAAATTGGAAAATCCTAACCCTGCCTTGTTTGGTTTTCCTACTACAATGGTAATTGGCTATGATTAGTTACCCTTGTAATTGTATCATGACATCACTTACATTTGACTACAATGATTATATTTAACATTTTTTTTAAGGTTAATGGGAGTTTTATTAAAGGCCCGCTTGCAAAAAAGCAGGAAAAGAATGCAAGAAGAAAAATAAAAACAAATTACAGCCTTAACAAAGACTTATCAAAATCTAAAGGCTCATTTGGCATCTCTAGATTCTCTACTCTAATTCAATAGGAGCTTTTTCAATAAGGACTACTCCAATAAGCCCTTTTTTTGTTCTATCTATTGTTTTAAATAAAGCTTGTTTGGTAAAATCTTCAAAAAAAAAAAAAAAAAAACACTTATTTAAAATAAGCATGTTTGGTAAAACTTTCAAATAAGAGCCTTTTTTAAGGGTAGTTGACGTCATTTTTAAAGATTACAATAAATTTAATATACGAGCAATCCAAATGGTTG
Source organism: Liriodendron chinense (assembly GCA_003013855.2). NCBI lineage: Eukaryota > Viridiplantae > Streptophyta > Magnoliopsida > Magnoliales > Magnoliaceae > Liriodendron > Liriodendron chinense. The sequence continues at coordinate 2,519,596 of ML058574.1, forward strand.
TTTTGGTGGACCATCCATCATGTAGGGCCTAATTGTCCTTATGTGAGGCCCCTCAATGTCCACTACCCATAACTCATCACGTGGACTCCACATTTGATGTGTCCATAGTGTGGGCCTTACCTTTGAAGTGGATTGTCCATTATGTGGGGCCCACTTTTGATATCCACCGTTCATCGTGTGGGGTTCACCTTCTATGTGGATCATACATCATACATCCCACTTGGATATGGTTCATCCATCATGAGAGACCTTGGATGTGGACCGTCCATAAGGCGGGGACAACTTGATGTGAACTGTCTATTATGAGGAGCCACACTTTTATGTGGGTCATCCATCATGTGAAGCTTACTCCGTCCATTATGTGGACACACCTTGATGTGGACCATTCATTGTGTGGGGCCCCACCTTTATTATGGGTCGTTCGTCATGTGGGTCATCCATCATGTGAAGCTTACTCCGTCCATTATGTGGACCCACCTTGATATGGACCATTCATTGTGTGGGGCCTCACCTTTATTATGGGTCATTCATCATGTGGGCCCACCTTCAATGACCATCATGCATCATGTGGGTCCCACCTTTGATGTGGACTACCCATCTCAATAGACCCACTTGATATGCATGTTCCGTCATGTTGGGCCACACTTTGATGAGGGTCATCTGTCATGTGGGGCCCACCTTTGATGTGAACCTATCATTACGTGGGCCCACCTTGATGTGGATCCCCACTTCAATATGAGTCATTCATCATGAGGGACCCATCTTTGATGTCCACCATCCATCATGTAGGTCCCATCTTTGTTATGGACCATCTATCATGTGGGGCCCACTTGATGTGGATAGTCCATCATGTGGGACCCACCTTTGATGTCCACCATCCATCATGTAGGTCCCACCTTTGTTGTGGACCATCTATCATGTGGGGCCCACTTGATGCGGATAGTCCATCATGTGGGACCCACCTTTGATGTCCACCATCCATCATGTAGGTCCCACCTTTGTTATGGATCGTCCATCACGTGGGCCCACCTTTAATGTCAACTTTCCATCATGTGGGCCCACGTGCATTCAATGTCCACCATCCATCATGTGGGCCACCCTTTGAAGTAGGCCATCTATCACGTGGGGCCCACCTTTGATGCGAATGTGCATTATGTAGGCGCACCTTTGATATGGGTCATTCATCATGTGGGGCCCACCTTCACTATGAGTTGTTCATCATGTGGGCCTACCATGAAGAAATTGTAAAGAGAAGAGGATAAGATGGGAATTACTTGAAAAGTTTAAGGACAAACTTGTCCAATGTCTACTTGCTTGGGCCAAATAAGCTCCGTTTCAAAAAGTAGCCCCTCCCCAACTTACTCAATCAGAGCTTATTTGCTACTTTCTAAACAAATAAGCACCTTGATTTACCAAACGGACTAAAAGCTTCTTTTTTTTTAAACAAGCCAATAAGCTCTTATTTGTAGAGATGCCAAATGCCCTCTAAGTCAGCATTCAGGTTAGCAACCCATTCAAAGATATTCACTTTTATGGACAACAATAGAGCTTCATCCGATCACATAGAGTCTCGGAAGCGGCGTCTATTACGCTCTCCCCAAACAGTCCACCAAATAGCCGGCAATACCAAGCTCCAAATAGGCCTCTTTTTTTTAAACACACTTCCACGTACCTTGCCGGGCCCAAAGAAGGGTTGAAACCAGGGTTGTCAATGGAGTCGGTTAGATCCAAGATCCGATCCGCTTCGACTCCGTATATAGCGGATTTGGATCCTAAATTCTTTTCGATAAAATAAATGGATCAGATTTGGCTTCACTAAGAAAAATTAGAATATTATTCGGATCGGATCCGGATTTGACACCAAGATCCGATCAAATCATTACTATTAGGGCCTATTTCGTTGGATGTAATTACATGCATTTAGATGGATGGCTTGTTTCGTTGGATGTAATTACATGCATTTAGATGTAATTTATCTCAAATCAGCAATAAATGTGGGGTAGTATAATTACCAAAGCCATTTGAAAGTCCAAATGAGTTACCTCTGGTAAAACAACAGGGTATTGGAAGCCAAATTTTCGTGGGCCCCACCATGATATGTGTTATATCCACGCCGTCCATTCATTAGTATGCATCATTTTAGGGTATAGACAAAAAAATGAGGCAGATTCAAAGCTCAAGTGGACCACACTTTAGAAAACATTGGTAATCATTTAAAATTTATCCCTTTCGTGTGGTCCATTTGAGCTTCAGATCTGCCTCATTTTCTGAGGCATGTCTTAGAATCATTTGACCAAATAAATGGATGGCGTGGATAAAATACACGCATCTTAATGGGAGTCTCAACTCGTTTTTTGTGCCTAAAAAGTTGCTACTGTCACGTCATACAGCACCTCATTTCTTGGAAATTTGTGTTGTAAGTAAATGGTGGATACACTAGCATTGTTTCAAACAGGCCCTTAGATGACTCTTCACCTTCTTTAGATCTAGGCCATTTATTTTTGTTTCTCTTCATCTTCTTTAGATCTATATGGTCTATTTTTGTTTGCCTCTTCATCTTATTTATATCTAGACTGTCTATGGTGGATTCGGATCACGATCTGACCCGAATCTAATGTTTATATGGATTTTTGGGTCGGATGTGGATCTGGCTATTTATAAATGGATCGGATATAGATTTTACCTTTTGGATCTTAATTGGATTAGGATCCGGATTCGGTAAGAGTTATAGAATTTTGAATTCGAAGTCGGATTCAACTAGATCCACTCTAGATCCGACCCAATGAGAGCCCTAGTTGAAACTGACCCCGGCATCACCCAAGGCATCTGGAATCGAGAAAAGAAATACACCCAAATCATAACTGAAAATGGGCAGGTTAAGAACAGGTGGTCAATAGTTTCCGCATCTTTCATGAATAAACAACACATGTTTGGGATGGCCATGGCTCGCTTTTAAAGGTTATTAATTGACAAAACCTTCTTCCAACCAACTAGCCAAGTGAAGGCGAGCACTTTGGAAGGAGCCTCATAGGACCAAAAAGGGGTGGGCGAAAGTCCTTCAAGGATTCCCACACTCCGGAAGAAGCATAAAGCAGAAAGAAGAAACTGAGAATCTGCTAGAGCTATGAGTAGAGTCAGTAGACCACACCATCTTATCCTGGCCCTAGGAGGTGCCACGTTGTGAAAACGACCCAAAATAGATGAGAGTTCCTCTGCTTCAGAATCCAATAGTAGTCTCCTACAAGGGAGAAGCTAGATAGCTGATGAGCCGCTAATATCAACACAATCTGCTACCTTAAGCTCCTCGGAAGTCGCAAGGCTTGCCAACAAAGGGTAAAGATTATTCAACAGACCACCTCCACACTAAGGATCCTTCCAAAAGTTGATTCTAGTGCCATCTCCAAGGGTGAAAGACACTCCTTCCCATAATTTCTTTTTCAAATCCACAATAAACTACCACAAAAAAGCTCTATAATGAGAGGAATCCTTAGTCTCCATCCCCCTTCCTTGCGACTGTATTTTGAAGCTATGATTTCACGCCAAAAGTGTCCCTCCTCATTCCCAAACCGCCAAAGCCATTTACTGAGAAGAGCTTTGTTCATAAGGCTCAATAATTGAATTCTCGAACCACCTAGATCATGCGGCATACACATCTTCCCATTTATAGGGCATCACTGTAAAAATGGGCCTTTTGGCATGTCGAAATGTAATAATTACAATTTTCTTTACATGTCAATTTGACGGTCATTTTTTTGCGCCGTAATTCTCTCATAACCAAATACCTTGAAAAGATAATGAAGGCTAGATCAATGAACATTGCCCACTTGTACAAACCAAGAACCAAAGAGTATGTTGCAACTTCTTATGCTGAATACTATTCAATACCATTCATGTGGGTTGGTCTTTCGTTCTTTCTTGGTTCTGATACAGCATTCATATGCATTGTAGCCATCCATACTACCATACATGCGGCATGTACTGTATATGAATTGTCCAAATAGTGGTGACCATTGTAGATTGGTTATGTACTCAAAATCAGATTAATCATGCAATATTGTAATATAATAGCAATTTTTCATATCAAATTCGTGTCATATACTAATACTCATTTTCGCAATCCATTACTTGTCCACCAATTGACCACCTTGGACCGTACTTTCACTTATAATCGATCCAGTGTCGAGATTATTGGTATCGTTACATGTAACGATAACCGACGATACAAAAACATGCATCAGTATAGCCGATATTATCATCGATACTTGGGAAAATATCACTATCTAAGAGAAATATTGGAGAAATGTTACGAAAATGGTGGACTTTTTTTAGTAAAACTTCAGGCAATGTTAAAAGAAACATGTTGACATATGTAAGAATCAAAATATTGTAAAAAACAACTACACATAATAAGCTTCCATTTTATTGGGGCCTAATCATGTGTTGTAAAAAAAAAAAAAATCTGTATAAAATAAATATGCAAAATTTGTAGCAAATTAATAGATTATCCAACACATATTAATATATAGAATTTCCACATTAATTAATAGTGAGATACACATATTTTCTAATATAAAAATGGAAAAACTAGAATTCCCTAATTTCCCCCATTTTTCACTTGAGTATTATTTTTTTCACAACAATCCATGTCAATGCATTAGAATCATACATAGACATGAATTTTCATTGCAATTCATTCTAACATTTGAAAAAAAAAAAAAAATGAAGTTTCTATGAATTTTTCATCGCCTTTGAGTTCCTGCCTGTCTTCATTTCCAGACGAGATTTCTTCCCAAATCCAAACTTTGATTCAATAATAGAAACCAAGAGTGATCAAAATCACCAAGGAACAAAATTTAAAAAAAAAAAAACCAAAAATGGATTTTTTTTTTTTTTTTTTTAAATAACATTTTCGGTCAATTTTTCCTTATTTACAGATATTTTCCTGGTATCAAGGATATTATCACTGATATCAGCATATTCTCGATGATATTGCTGATACCAGGGAACCTTTATAAGGAGTTCTTCTCAAAATATTGTTGCTATCGATAATATCGCGAAATATTGTCAATATTATCGAAAATATGGGTGATATTTGAAAACTTTTAAACTGTCGCCAATATTGGTATGATTGACCTAGCTTTACCAATACAATATCAATGTTATTATCCATAAAATCAGTGGTATTTGGAACAATGAGTCCATCAATAATAGATCTTAATATTTAGAAGGATGGGAGATTTGTAGGGTACATGCCATGTGAGTTGTAGGGAGGCCAACCTATATCGTAGCTAAAACACATACAAGTGTGCTCCTAATGGAGGCAAAAACTTCACAAGGAAAAAAATTTTGAGAGGAACAATGAAAGTTGTAGGAGGGATGCAAGTTGTCAGGGACTCAGCGCTATAGGAATCCCCTGCAACTCTAAGCATTATGGGCCACGTGATGTTCATGTTATATCCACTCTATCCATCCATATTTTCAACTCAATTAGGACACAAGCCCAAACATGAGGGATATCCAAAACTCCTATGAGCCATATACCACAAGGAACATTAGGATTGAATATGCACCACCAAAACCTTCTTGGGGCTATAAAAGCTTTGAATCAGGACGATATTTGCATTTTCCCTTCATCAAGGTGGGAATCACAAAAAACGTGGGACACACCTTAGGGCCTGGTTGATTTGTTGTAATTCATGCAATTTGGGGTAAAAACATAATTATACTTTGTCGCAAGTATTTGGAAGGTAGGTGGAATTCCATTTGGGTGAAATTCAAATTCCTAACACATGTTTCGAGGCCAAAATACCATGGGATCCACCATGATGTTGTATGTACTATGTGTTATATCCATGCCCCCCATCCATTTTTTCAGATCATTTTATGACATGAGCCAAAAAATGAGGCAGATCCAAAGCCCAAGAGGACCACACCATAGAAAACAGTGGGGATTGAAAGATAACCATTGAAAGTTGAAACTTCTTGGGGACCATGGAGCTTTTGGATTAAGATGATATTTGTGCTTTCCCTTCATCCATGTTTGTGCGACCTTATGAACAGGATGGGTCTCAAATAAACATTATGGTGGACCCTAGATAGGTTTCAATGGTGGGCATCATTATCTCCACTGTTTCTTGTGGTGTGGTCTACCTTAGTTTTGGATCTGCCTCAATTTTAGGTTCATGCCCAAAAATGATATAAAAAAATGAATGGACTGCGTGAATAAAACACAGACATCATGGTGGGACCCACAGAGTTTTGCCATCTATTATCTTAGAGCCTCGTTTTCCAAGGAAAATGTCAACATCTTACATCTGTGTTCACCATGGCAAGAAATAAATGCTAAATTCCAGTCAAACACCATATAAATACAGCAGATCAAACAGACCCCTTAAAAACGGGCGCGGCTCCCGTGGATCCCCAGATCCACCGAGGTGGGTGAGATCCCTGACCGTGGGGCCCACCTTGATGTATGTGACTTGAATCCCCGCCATCCATATATTTTAAAAAATCAATTTAAGGCATGATCTCAAAAATTAAGCATATATAACTATAAAGTGGACCATAATACATGAAACAATGGTAATCGACCATTAAAAACTTCTCACAGGTGACAAAAGTTTTGGATCAAGTTGATATTTGTGTGATATCTTCATCCAAGTCTTTGTGACCTTATCAACAGGTTGGACGGTAAATAAACACTCCTCTCCTCTGAGCCCGATGAATTTTTCAGTGGTGGGAATTCAATCGCTACTGTTTCTTGTGGTCTTATTTTTTGTTTCGTGCTCTAAAATGGGAATCGTATTGCGTCTCCGCACGCTCTTATCGTGCGGAGTAAACTCTATTGGGCCCACATTCAACTCTATTGGGCCCACCTAGAATGTATGTGCTTTATCTATTCAGTCCATATGTTTTTCCAGCTCATTTTAGGGGTTGAGCCCAAAATTTAAGCATATCCAAATCTCAAGTGGACCATGCCACAGTGGGCATAATGATTTCCACCGTTGAAACCTTCCCAGGCCCCACAGTGATGTTTATTTGTCATCCAACCTGTTCATAAGATCACATGGATATGGATGAAGGGAAAACATAAATATCAACTTGATCCAAAACTTCTGTGCCCTACGAGAATTTTTCAATGGTAGACATTTAGTTCACACTTTTCCTGTGGTGTTGTCCACTTTAGATTTTGATATGCTTCATTTTTGGCACCATACCTAAAATTTTCTGTTAAGATGGATGGACGGAGCGGATAAAATACGTAAATCACAGTGGGCCCCACAGAGTTTACTCCGCACGCTTAGCGTGCGGAGTTACTCACTACGCAATCCGCTTCCCTAAAATGAGCTTTCAAAATGGATATACGGTGTGGATGTAAGGAAAGTACATCAGTGGGCTCCACAATTAGGGATCCACCACCCAAACCGTGCGCCCCTTATAAACGCATTCAATGACATATAATCAAAAGGTTTCAACAATGGGCGTTACCATCCGCAGTATTTCCTAAGGTGTGGCCCACTTGGATTTTGGATTTCACTCATGTTCGGGCTCATGCCCTAAATGAGCTAGCAAACCAAATTGATGGAGTGGATGTAACACAAACATCACAGTGGGCCCCACATAACTTGATGTTACAAGGGATTCCTACAACCCTCAGGTTACAGGCAAGTCCCATCCTTTGGAGAGGTATCTTCCCACCCCAGTAAATAGTCGAATATATGAGTAGACTTCCGGTTGGAAAATCCAAAATGTGTAGGTTTTAGCAAATTTCACAATACTAAAAGCGAGAGGGAAAAGAACTAAAAAGATAGTGAATAAAATGGCTCGAATCTAGATTCGTATACGCCCATTTTCCACCAGTTGTTGAATGGCGGTGATCATCCACTATAACATTGGCACATGTGTGCATCAATCCAGATCGTCCATAGTATGGGCCCCATAATGGCTGCATATTCTCAAACTCAAACACCAATCAAAATGATCTTAACCAATAAATTGGTGGATGGCATAAAGGATGGCCGAAAACAAACTGAGATGACCAGTGCCTCATCTAATCCATCCAATCTGGGGCGCATATTAGGCAGTCCGAAGAGAAGGACTGAAGGTACGGAACCGGGCCCTTATTATAAAATCTCAAGTATACTGTAAATGAGAAAAGAAGAAAGGAATGGAGGAAGAGGAGGCGGACCTCTTCGATGAGAGTATGAACGAGAAGCGCGTCGTTGCTTTGAGAGAGGAGAGGAGATAACAGGGCGTGACTTGGGTTTTGTAAATCATCGTTCCTTGCTGCACCTCCTTACATAGGGAGACGAGACCTTGCGTGCAGAGTCGGCGTCCTCTCGAAAAACTCAAGTGGGCCGCACTACGGGAAAAGGTAGGCAAGGAAATGCCCACCGTTGAAACCTCCCACATTGATGTTTATATGTCATCAATGCCGTTCATAAACGTCCTTCATACTGGGATAAACTGAAAACACAAATATTAGGCTCATCCAAAACTTCTGTGGTCCCACGAATATTTCAACTGTGAACGTCCAATCATCACGGTTTTGGCCCACTTGAGTTTTGGATCTGCCTCAATTTTTTGTCCGACTTACTAATATGATCTGAAAAAAAGAAGAGATGGAGTAGATTTCTCACTAACATCACGGTGGACCCCACATAAATTCCTGGTTGCACGAAGTTCATGTGAAGTGCATTTGCAGGAAATCCGCGAACTTGTCGAAGTCACGATTTAGTTATCTTATTTGTAATATCAGCTTACGTCACAGTTATTAAATACGAGGAAGCGGATTAGGTGCGGCCATAGCCTCATCCAAGACAGTGTAGCCGGGCCCACCTTGATGGATATATTCTGGGCGTGGCTTCGCTGGATCCCCGGATCCACCGAGGTGGGTGGATCCCTTACCTTGCCGTCTACACTGTGTGTGATGCGTGTGAATTACATCCACGCCATCCATTCATTTGGAAAACTTATTTTAGAACATGATTCAAAAAATGAAGTAGATCCAAATTTCAAGTGGACCATGATACAGTAAACAATGGTACTCAACCATTAAAAGCTTCTCATGGGTCACAAAAGTTTTGGGTCAAGCTGATATTTGTTTGATATCTTCATCAAGATCTTTGTGACCTTTTAAATAGATTGGATGGAAAATAAACATTCCAATAGCCCTCATAAAGTTTTTAATGATGTGGATCCAATCACTACTATTTCATGTGGTATGGTCCACCTAAGATTTGGATGTGCTTCATTATTTTGGATAATTTTTAAAATAATGAGCTTTCAAAATGCATGAATGGTATAGATGTAAGGTACACGCGTATCACGGTAGCCCCACAATTGGGGATCCACCGACCTCGGTGGATCTGGGGATCCATCAAAACTGCGTCCATATATTCTATATCCACACCGTTTATTAGTTTTTCCATAAATTTTGGAGATGGGCCTAAAATTAGAGAAGGTCCCGTAGACTATACCATAGGAAAAAGTGTTGATTGAAGTCTATCATTAAAAACTTCTTAGTGCGAACATTAATATTTCCGTAGTGTGTATTTGCCATCAAATATGTTGATAACGTCACATATATAAGCTTGATTCAAAACTTATGTGGACCATTAATGATCAATCACCATAAAACTTAGAAAGACAGATGAAGAGCGTGGATAATGACACAGATTTCCTAGGCGGTTGGACGTTAAGTGGTAGACTGAGGGCTGTTTGTTAACACAGGAGAGATAATCCGGAATTTAGAAAGCAATCCTGTTAAGTGTTATTTGTTAACATCTAATTCCGAAATTACCCGTGATTTTCCGTTAATTTTTTTGGCATTGGAGACCTGGCTAAGAGGTGAATGCAGAATGAACTCCACAAATTCTTCTAAAGAAGGAAAATTTTGCTTCCAAAATGGCTTGAACACTCATAGCTACGCAAGAATTTCTCTCTTGAGTAGATTTCGCACTTTTAATGTAAAGAACTTCTTTGGGCCCATTATGATTTATGTGTTAGATCCACACTGTCCATCAAACTTTTCCTTATCATCCTGGATCATGAGCCCAAAAATGAAGCACATTCAAAGCTCAAGTGGACCACATCACAGCAAGCACCATAAATTGAATGAATACCGTTGAAACTTTCTTAAGGTCCACTGTAAGGTTTATTTGTTATCTAACCTCTTCATAAGTTCACACAAACTTAGATGAAAACACAAACATCAGATTTATCAGAGCCTTTTATGACCCCAAGAAGTTTTCAACTGTAGGCACTCAATTCTCACGGGTGTGGCCCACTTGAGTCTTAGATATGCCTCATTTTTCATTAGATGCTCTAAAATGGTATGGGAAAATGGATGGACAGTGTGGATATAACATATTCAATACGGTAGGCCCCAAAGAACCCATGACCGGACGTCCTCTCTACCTTGGTCCTGGAGGGAGTAGTACCCAATCCGGCTTCCCTGGACGCGGTAAGGTGGCTACTAGACAATAGCCCCATCATGAGTATGTATTTTTATCCAAACAGTGGTGGTGATTGATTGCCCACTGTTAAAAACTTCCTAGGGCCCACTGTAACATTTATTTACCATCTAACTTGTTGATTAAGTCACACAGACCTGGATGAAGGAAAACCCAAATATCAGCTTCCTCCAAAGCTTGTGGTACCCAAGAAGCTTTTAATGGTGGGAGTTCAATCACCACTGTTTCCTGTGGTGTGGTCCACGTGAGATTTGGATCTGTCTCTTTTTTTTGTTCATGCCCTAAAAGAATGATCTAAAATAGATGACTAGCATAGATAAATACATACATCATTGTGGGCCAACAGCACTGTCCATTAGCCACACTGTTGTTGGTGTCAATCGCTTGCCGAATCCCATAATCAAGCAGATCTCTCTACAACAGAGGGCAGGGAGTGCGTGGAACAAAAGGTTGCGTGAGGCCTACCATATGTGTCTGAAATCCAATCCGACCGTCATTTGCACCAGATCATGTTAGGAAATAATGTAAAAAATCAGTCCTATCCAAAAATCAAATAGGCTACACCAAAGCGAATAGTAAGATGAGGATGCCTGTTACATATAAGCACATGTTGACGCGAATTAGGGTAAGAACAAAGATCCTACACATCCAGAGCAGTAGAGAGAGAAAGAAGAAGAAGAAGGAGAGAGAGAGAGAGAGAGAGAGAGAGAGAGAGAGAAGAACAAGCTCATAACGTTCATCCACGATATTAGTTCTCATTTAAAGTATCTTTAAGTTAGTGAGATCCCTCTGTTATATATTCTCTTTTATTGTAATCCACCAAAGGGTGAAGAAAATCAAATCCAAGCGTGTTATAAGCTCATAATCACTGTGTAGCACTCTTTACATAGTGGATTGTTTGGTTAGACGATGTCTCGTGGTTTGTACCTCTATTTGAGGGTTTTTCACATAAAAAGTAGTTGGTGTCATGTGTGGTGATTGTTTGTTCGTTATTTTACTTTCATATATCCCATAATTTAGTCACTCGGAGATTGCTAGATCTTAAGGTTTGTGCAACCTTCCCCAACAAATTTTTTGTATACGAATTAAGTCTCATCTAGAGGCTCACCTTTATTTTTAGGGGATCCACCATGATATGTATTGAAGATCCACTCCGACCATTAGATGTGTAGTCCTATGTCATACTAATTGCTAAAAATTAAAAATGAAATGTATTTCAAATGAGTCACACAAAGGGAAACATTTTAGAGGGTGTGTGTTTCCCTGTACATTGTTTACAACTTTATGGTCCACCTAAAACACCAACGGAACTTATTTTTAGTCCTTTGGCCTAACATGGGTGACACACCTGATTAGAGTGGATTTAACATAAACACCATGGTAGGGTCCGCTTAAGCTCGCAACCTTTTTTCAGTGGGAAATAACCTCTCTTTTTCCCTCCTCTACTCCTCGCCCATTGAAATTTCAAAGTACCATTTAAACATTAGCGGGCTGGGCTGGGCTGGGCTGATGGGTATTTGAATGTCTAAGCCCGAGCCCAGCCAAATTTAAAATTGTGTTAAGATGTAAGCCCAAATCTAACCCTCGGGTCTAATATTTCTGCTCAAGTCTAGCCTGAGGTGGGCCAGCCCCAAAAGTCGGACGGGGGCAGCCCCGCCCATCGACACCCTTACGCATGAGTCATGACCAGTCCCTGGGTAAAAATCCACGCCTAAACACCGACTCAGAATCGAGGGACGCGACTTGCCTTTGCCCTTCGGCCCCATGAAGTTCTTGTGGTTGGAAGTCATGCGGGCCCACAGAGATGACCGTGGCAAATCCAATCCGTCCATAAGTTTAGAAAGACCACAATAGTAAGGGAATTCAAAAAATCAGGCAGATCCAACACTTTGTTAGGCAATACAACACGAAATAGTGGGAATTGAATGCCTACTGTTGGAAACGTTGTGAGGGCCAATTCTATTTCAGGATGATATTTGCATCTACAATTTATCTGAGTATTAGTAACCCTATGAACGGTTTGGATGGCATGTAAACATCATGGTCGCAAGGATTCAATGGTGGACGTTTTCATTCTAACCATTCCGTGTGATGTGGCCCACGTGAGTTTTTTTTTTTCCTGCCATTTTTTGGCAATTAAGTTCTATCGTGGTCTTGAAAAATCAATGGACGGAGTGGATTAGTCACAGGAATCTCCACGGACCCTACATAGCTTCCCATCACAAGAACTTCGTATAGTTTCCGGGGACACATGCAAGTCACGTCAAGAATCGAGAGGGCTGATGGACTGATGGCATCACAAGAAACTTTCATATGAATATGACCCATGCAAGATCCGAGACATTCATCACCTGAAAAATCCTGTACCTGAACTCTTAAAAGCTTACTAGCTGTTCAATTATTCATATGTGTACATCGAATATGGACGGTTTGTGATTTTCCTTGACAGTTTATCTGTTCATGTAAGGTATGTATATTTCTAAAATAATCATAACCATTCAATCTTTTCTCTGGCGGATGGTTGGTTTGGATCTATCTAATATCTTCCCAATGACAGCGTGGTAGAGGGTACCTGGCTAACACCCACTGTAACATCTTAGTGGTTGCCGTGTGGGGCCCACCTTGATGAATGTATTGTATATCCACACATTCCATCCGCTTTCTCAGCTCATTTCACGAAGTAATTCGAAAACTCATGAATATCAAAATCTCCACTGGACCACACCATTTTTTAAAGTTTTGGATCAAGTTAATATTTGTATTTCTCTTCATGCGTATCTTTTTGTACCTTATACCAACGGGTTGGATGCCCAATAAAAATTACACATTTTCTTACATTGGGCTTTGGGAAGTTTTTAATGGTAATAGTTTAATCATCACAGTTTCCTGTGGTGTAGTCCACCTGAGATTTGTATCTATTTAAATTTTAGACCCTCGTCCTAAAATGGGCTGAAAAAACGGACGGACGGCGTTGATATACAATACATTCATCAAGGTGGGCCCACGGGCAACACCCACTGAAGTATTACCCGGTCAACAGCTAATCCGCTCCCGTCTTAGCGGCGGGCGAGTGCTCAACTCAAAAGCATTCAACCGAGTTCACTTATTACGGTTCCTTCCCGAACCACTTCGTCCAGTAAATTAGAGAGTTATTTTGATATAATCTGGCTGCGTGTGATGCTTGATACGCATGCAGCTTAAAATTCAGCATGTGGCATTCATTGACTAAAATCAAACCGTCTGAAAAAACCGATTGACTGCACAACTTCAGCGTCTGATCGTTGGACCCTTGTTTGTTGAAATAAGACCGCTGGACTTTACCATCAACCGTCCGATGAATGTCCACTAATCTGATAATTCGATAATTGAATAAGTGTAGTTTCTGGTTTTGTGATACATCTAAATTCTATTCATAATTTGAACCGTTTAATTTGAACGAATTGTATGATACGTATGCAATTTCGAAGTGCATATGTATCACACATCACACTCTGCGAGGGTATCGAAGGTTTTCTCCATCAAAATACCGTAGCCTCGACAGCGGATTAGGTGCTACCCTTGCCGTAGGGCCCACCTTGATGTATATGTTCACTGTCCACTCCGTCCATCCGTTTTACGAGATTATTTTTGTGCATCTTACCAGAAACATGAAGTATGTCCAATTCTCAGGTGGATTGTACTGTGAAAAAATGGTTTTTGACCGTTTAAAACTTCATATAGGCCACAAGAGTTTTGGATGAAGGTGATATTTACTTCTTCTTTTTTCCTTCATCTAGGTTTTTATGACCTCACAAACAGGTTGGATGGAAAATAAAAATTACATTGGGCCCTAGAAAGATGTTAATGGTGGAGCGTTTAATCACCTCTCTTTCCTATGGCATGGTCCAACTGAATTTGGATCTACTTCATTTTTTATATCCTCACCTAAGATGATCCGGAAAAAGGGATGGACGGTATGGATATAAAATAAATGTATCAAGTGGGCCCCACTATAGGGCCACACTGGGTAACGCGGGGGCCGCACCTAACCGCTACCCGCCACGACGGGATGCGGATTACGTTGTGCGGCGTGGTGTGGACCGTGTGGTGGGGATTTTTACTGCGATAGCTCCTAGTGTGGCTATTTTCATTAAAAGTCTAATTCCTTGTGAGGCTTATCTTTTTTGGCCTCTTCACTGAAATTGAAAAATTTAGAGTCCACGATGCCCCTATGCACCTGCCATCCAGCATGCGTCCATGTGGAGGCAGAAGCCCTCTTGAGTGTTTCAAAGGGGCTCCACTCGTGGGCCCCACCATGATACATATGTTACATCCACGACGTCCATCCTTTTTGCCACATCTTTTAAGGTCATGGGCCCAACTGTAAGACATATTTAGATCGCAAGTGGGCCATAGGAAAGTTTGAATGGTGGATGCCACTATTCCCACCATTTTCTATGGTGTGGCCCACCTGGGATTTAAGTCTAGTACAAAATGGGGCCCATGTCCTAGAATGATCTGACAAAAAGGATGAACAACATAGATTAAATACATACATCATAATGAGTCCCACGAGTGAAATCCTGTTCACGCCTAAAAAGGGGCTTCGCCTTAGGCACGCTGTATAGTGCAACAACCTTCCTCTTTACTTTTTTTTTTCTAATTTCTTTTTGTTTTCTTTTTCATACAAGTCAGGTCATGTGTGGATGATCCACTCCATCCATCAGGTTGGCCAACCTATGGTGGGCCTAATGAGTCCTATTTTGCATAGATTTCCTACCATACAAATATCTTAGGAGGCCTCGAAATTTTCAACTGTGGGAATAATTTCATTTGGTATTGTCCACTTGAGATATGGATCTCCTTCATTTTTTGACCCCTAGCCTACACTAAGTTAGAGAAGCAGATGGATGGCATGCATTGAACATAAACATCACCGTAGGATCTGTGGGTGGAGCCTACACGTCAGGCAGATGCAAAGCTCAAGTGGGCCCTACCTCAGAAAACAATGGTGATTAAATGCCTAACGTTGAAAACTCCATGAGGCCCACTGGAACATTTGTCTGCTTCCAACTTGTTTATAAAGAAATGCAGACTTAGGTGGAGGGTAAACAAATATAAGCTTGATTCAAAACTCATTGGGGCCCACCAGGTGGACCACGCTGTCCTCACAGCATGCCCATTAAACAGTGGGGCTCGCTGTACTGTGAGGTTCCTCTTGAGTACTCAGGATTCCCCATGTTTAATGGTAGGCGTTCAATCCCCATTGTTTTCTGTCGTGGGGTCCACTTGAGCTTTATATCTACCTCATTTTTTTGGATCATGTTTAAAATGATTTCTCTAAATGAATGGATGGTTTGGATACAACACACATCATGGTGGGGCCCACAGAATGTGGTGATGTCACTTCAGTAGTTAGAATCACTACTGGCTAGTTGAAAAGCTAATCCATGTCCAAGGGCTTCGGCCCTACTAAAGTGACATCACCAACATCTATGGGCCCCACCATGATGTATTTGTTGTATCCACACTGTCCATCCATTTGGAGAGATCGTTTTAGGGCATGATCTAAAGAACAAGAAAGATATAATTCTCAAGTGAACCCCACCAAAGAAAACAATGAGGACAATGATGTGACCTTTGAAACCTTCCTAGGGCCCACCATGATGTTTAATTGAGAACCAACTTGTTCGTAAGTTCACACAGACATGGAAGAAGGGAAAACACAAATATTAGCTTGATCAAAAACTTCTATGACCCCAAGCAGTTTTTAACGGTAGAACATCAATCCCCACTGTTTTCTTTGGTGAGGTTCACTTGAGATTGGAATTGCTTCATTCTTTGGCTCATCCTCTTGAATGATCTCTCTAAATGGATGGATGGTGTGGATATGACATATGCATCATGGTGGGGCTCCTTTGTAACACCTTTTGGGCTTCCGCCTTTTCGTGGGCCTACAGTTGTCAGAGGAGCTTTTCGGATGGAAAGTTTCGTAATTTCTCATAAAAAGGCTAAAAGAAATGAGCCTCAAGAGAAATTGGACTTCTAGTAAAATAGCCACACCTCAGGGCTATTGCAGTAAACATTTTGGTGTGGTGGGTGGGGTGTGGTGTGGTGTGGTGTGGTGTGAAACACACTGCCGACCTTAACGGTGTTCTGACGTCACCAAGTTCCGTGGGTCTCACCATGATGTATGTATTATATCCACACCGTCCATATATTTTTTGAGATGATTTTATAGTGTTATAAGAAAAACGAAGTAGATCCAAAGCTCAATGGAGCCACATAAAAGAAAGCAGCTGGGACAATGATCCCCAACGTTGCAACCTTCCTATGGCCCACCCTGATGTTTATTTGACATCTAACCTATTCATAAGGTCACACAGACCTGGACAAAGGAGAAAAACAAATATCAGCTTGATCCAAAAACTTCTGTGTCCCCCAAGAAAATTTTAATGGAAGACGTTCAATTCCCACAGCTTTATGTGGCGTGGTCTGCTTGAGCTTTGGATACGTATCATTTTCGGGATGATGTCCTAAAATGATCACTCTAAATGGATGGACAGCTTGGATATAACACATACTTCATAGTGGGTCCCACAGATCTTGATGATGTCAACACACCCCCAACCACGCAATCCGCTTCCGCCTCGACGTACGTGCACGAGGCTTTTCAACTAACCTCATATACGTGCTCGAATACATACCGTCGTACACAACATGATACGTCGGTATTATAGCTGTTGATTCAGGTCTTTTTGATTGATATAAACCGTTGATTTCATGGGGCTCCGCTTGTATGGGTGGTCCTCGAAAAAATACCTAGATTTGAATATTTCAACCAATTGATTAGACAAAGTTATAATTACCGTTCATATTCAAAGCTAAAAGGCCAAAGTATCAAAGGGTTGAAATAATCCAAGTGTTTTATTTGATGACCTTCTATCATAGCGGGAATCGTCATATAAACGGTCTGGATCATTGGAAGACGATCCAGATCAAAGGTAAATCCTCGACGTATCGTATTCGAATACTGATAGATGTATTTGAGCAACCTCCTCGTACACCGTCTCCTCATATCAGAAGTCTCCGCAAAGCGCTCTCCAAATCTCCCTCCTTCCCTCCCTCCTTCCTCCCCCCTCTCTCTGTGCGATGGAATCCCTCGTTAAGCAAGAATCCCTCGAACCTGCGGAATTTACAGCCCATGCCACTCGACCATCGCCAAACCCCTTGAACCCCCTCCCTGTAATTGATCTCAGCACCAGCAGCAGCAGCGATAGCGATTCCGACGACGACGATTTGGACGGTCCGGATTCCGCATACAAAAGATCTAGGGTTTCGGACGGCGAGGAAGGCGGTCTGTTCAAGAAGCAGAGATTCGATGATTTGCCGCTTGGATTCCTCGACCCGCTCCCGCCTGACGAGGACCTCCCGCTGCTTGAGGCGGAGCCTATCTCGCGGGCCGCGCCTGCAGTCGCTCAGGCCTGCAAGCAGTTCTGGAAGGCAGGGGATTACGAGGGGGATCCTGTCAAGGAGACCAAATCCGTTTTCGGTAATTCTAAAATTCCCCCCCCCTCGTTGAATTTTTTAATTCGTTTCTCTGTGGGTGAATGCAACTTGCAAGTTGCCATGTGCATGGTGGTTGTGTCCATGAGTACGAACAGCACAATGTACTAGATAGCACATAATGGCTCTCCTGTGTTCTTCGCCAATGTTCCTTTTCTTTTTTTGAATTTATGTCTTTGGTAATTCATCTTGTCCCTTTCAGGATGGATACCCACAATTGCAATAGCTTCTTGAAATCTTGATTTGAACTTATCGCTTTGTTTCATGGTCGTTTTATGGTATCATTACGACAAATAGAATTGTGATTGTTCTCGATTGTGAACATGCACGCAGCACTACTGGTTGGCAATTGGATTATAGGCTTGGGAAACTCTTGCCCCCCTGAAAGGTAACAATTTTATTATAAAAGCAGAACAAAGGCCAAAGAACAACCAAAGACAAATTACAAGGCAGACCAAGATAAAGATGAGAGGAGAAACTCAGCAAAAGCCTTAATATTTGACGCCCAGCCCATTCCATTCAATTTTGACCTTCTAAAAACCTCGGAAACCAGCCCACTACGATTGCAAAATTATTGATTATTCCTCTCTCACCATAAGGCCCAAATGCCTGCCAATAAGGATAGTCTCCAATGCATCCTCCTTTCTTCCAAATCTCCACCCCCATGCCAAGATAGAAAGAGACTCTCAATGGAACCCGGCACAATGCTTGACACCTAGAAGACCACCAAGAACCTCTCCCAGAACTCATTAGCAAACTGACATTGAATAAAGAGATGATTAACTGATTCCTTATTCTGCATACACAACATGCTGACATTAATTATTACCATCTTCCTCTTCTAAAGTGACATTAATGCTGACATTAATTAACTGATTCATGCTAGTGTCTTTTGGACTACTTAGTTTGGGTGGATTTTGTAACATTTTGGAGATCTTAGGCTATGACATTCATTTCTTTAGCTTTGTTCTTGATCCAATGCTTAGGGATTTTGGCCAGTATTTTAAATAGCGGTAGCGTGTTGTGTAGCGCTCAGCCCTTCGTAATGTGTAGCGCAAATAGCATAGCGTGTAACATAAGCTACACAACACTTCTAATTTTTAATTCAAAAATAGAAAAATATGATAAATAGTAAGAAAAATGAAAAAAATGCCTAAAAGATGATTCAGTTTTTCAAGTATAAGCATGTTCAAACAAGTTATTAATTATCATTTACGAAAAGCCAATCCATATATATAAACCAAATGCAAAAATTATCACATCAACAACCTTCTAAGCAAATCACTTTAATTAATAATGTTTATTTAAAACCACAAGTTACAAGTATGAAAATAAATAAAAATCCCATAGATTAAAAGTATTAAATACAATACAAGTGTTACATTCCTCAACATTAGATACTAAGAAAATGGTAAAAAAAATAAAAAATGCAGTGTAGCATATGCTACGCACGCTACGCCCTTTGTAGTTGTAGTGTACGTTATGACCCCTGTAGTATACACTATAGTGGATTTATGCTATTTTGTACGCTATGTAGCACTATGCTTACGCTATGCTACTTAGCGTACATTACCACTACGCTACGAGCACTATTGGAAACACTGGACTTCCACCCTTGTGGGGATTGATTTTCTTGCTGAATTATCCGCATCTTTCAGGGTTTTCAGGTTTGAATTTAATGGGAGTTTGTTGCTAACTGGGACTAGTGGGCGTGGGAAGAGCAAATAGAACATGGAAGCAGGGTGGTGAAGGTTTACTTGGTCTAGATTAGAGCTGGGCATCGAGTCGAGTCGGACCGTGTTATGGTTGATCCGTACTGATCTAGTTTTCAAACAGACTTGACTCGAACTTGACCCAACTCCGTTTCGAGTCGGGCATGCCTGAACTGATCTGACCCGGTCATGGCATGGACTAAACCGGACCGAGTTCGACTCGGTCATAGGGACCAAGTCGAATCGAGTTGGGTCGAGTTCAAGGTTTTTGAAAAATGTAAAAAAAAAAAGAAATTCATTCAGGGCCTGTTTGAAATAATGTATTTCATGGTAGTTGTAGTGTATTTTACCTTTTTTCTGCATTTATTATTTACCAAAGGTGCTTGGAGGCTGTACCACATCAACTTTTTGATACACAAAACGAGATGGGACTCTCTGGGTCCCACCATGAAGTACATGTTTTATCCATGCTGTCCATTCATTTGGCCCTATCATTTTAGGGTACACCTTTAAAAATGACATGGATTCAAAACTCAAGTGGACCACATCAAAGGAATAACATTTAAATGGTTAGCATTCAATTTCTATTGTTTTCTAGTGTAGTCCACTTGAGATTTAAATCTACCTCATTTTTAGGCCCGCACCCTAAAATGATCTCTACTAATGAATGGATGGCATGGATAAAACACATATTTCATGGTAGGGCCCACAAAGTTTTGGCTTCGAATTGCGTGATATGTACAGACAACAAGTCATCTTCACTTTCAAAGACGGAGTTGTATGCATTTATTGTTGATGTGAGAGAAAATACATGTAAATACATGTAATTACACCATTTCAAACAGGCCCTCATCCATTCATTTTATAAAACCCCCCAAATTTAAACCCAATACAACATCAATTTACAAAACCCCTCAAATTTAAACCCTACAACATCAATTTACAAAAACCCCCAGATTTAAACCAAAACCCCAACATAATTCTACCAATAATCAACAAAAAAAGAAAAAAAAATAAAGAAATTAGAACTTGAGAATTGAGATTAATCCTTACTTTAAGCTTTGGAACTTGAGCTTAATTCGAGGTGGTTTGATTCGACGCCGGATCGGGTGTGGAGGACGGACGGCCGGTTGGGGCGGAGGAGGAGTTAGGAGAGGAGAGAATCATCAGATCGAGGCGGGCAGTAAAGGGTGGGTGGAGTCGCTCGGGTTAGGGCAACAACGGGCAGGTAGCAACGGGTAGGGTAGTAAAAAAATTAGTTTTTTTTTTTTTTTACTTATACCGGACGAGTTTGATTGGGTTCGGATCGGATCAGATCTCATTCAGGTCGGTTTCAGGCCGAGTCGAGTCGGATCACAGGGTAATCCGGACTCGACTCGAGTCGGATTCGGATCTGGCACTTAATACTCGATCTGGGACCGACTCAGAGTTTCAGATCAGTTAGAGTCAAGTCTGAACGGTTCGGTCGAGTCGAGTCAATTGAGTTGACTTGACCTATGCCCAACGCTAGTCTAGATCAGGGTTGAGTACCCACGCGAAGTGGTAGCATAAGCCGATCTCCATGGGATTTGTATTTTACTTTGTCTGAATGATTTCATGGCTCTTTGGGGATGATGCCTTCCCATGCAAATCTATGCATATCATAGAGGAAATTTTGGATCGTTGTCCCATTCGGTTTTTTTTTTTTCCAGTTGTTGTGGAAGGAAGACTATCGTTGTGGTATTTGTGCTTCTTTAGCGGTTTTGTGGTCTGTATGGAAGGTGAGAATCAATATGACTTGTAAGTTCTAATGACAAGTTGGAGTCCACTTCCCAAGTAATTAAGAGATTTAGGGGTTACATTAGTGTTTGGGGTAGGTCTTCAAATGAGGGTTCCCCCCCCCCCCCCCCCCAGATGAGTGAGGGTGTTGTGCTGTTGTTGGCTTGTTCGGCTTGTTCCCTTGTTGTGCTGTATCCTTTGTTTGTTTGTGCATCTGATTTTAATAAAAATCCATTTTCTAAACAAAAAGAAAAAGAGGAAGAAGTGTCTGGCAACCTCAATGTTACTTTAGTGTCAGTGGTCCAAATTCTTTCTCAAAAGATTTGAGTCAAGAAGACTCATTGGCAGTGGGAGACTCTTTGTGGTTGTAGGGTTTTTTTGTCCTAGTCATTCACTTCCTTGATTGGGAACAATGCTTGGTAGCTTAGAATTGCTGGTTGTTCGCCACCCTATTGCAGATGGGTTGTTACTCAGCCCACTGTCGAGGTGGTATTTTTTAATTTTATCTTTGAGAGGAGATTCGTGTAGCTCTTTATAATTAGTTTTCCATGTTAAACATATGATTCATTTGGTTCGTTACTTCTCACTTCTCAGTCAGTAGATTTATGTCCTTATGATGATTTACTGCATGGAGAATGCCAGCAACAATATGGCCTTGGAAGTTGGTTTTAATAGTCAACAATACTAACGTGAAAGCATCTTTCCTTAGAGGCTTCTTTTAGATGAGTGTCTTCTTAGCGGACATCATAGTTAAGTTGGGTTTCTCTAGTTGGATTTATTTGTATGCAAACATTCATCTATTATCTAGTGGATTGTTTGTGGTTGTTCCATCTTTCAAATAGATTCTCTTTTGTTGCCGATAAAAATAAAATATATTCTGCAGCTAAAAAATAAAAGATACTGGTAGATAAAAGAGTGGAATTGCAGAACAGGATTCCAGTGGCTGACCCCAATTAGTTGTGATAAGGCTTAGATGATGATGATGACTGCAAAAATATATCAGTGATATATCTTTAAAAAAAACAATGATAAAGTTGGGCATGACATCCAGGTTTTTCTCAGTGAGTTGTACATAATCTGCACAAGCATTGAGAGCACAAGGTTAATGGTGTCTAGTATTGCTGTTGGCACTCATAATATTGTGATATTTATGGCAAAGATAAACAGGGAATTTTCATGGATGGTTTTCTCCCAACGGGTCCTTTTCTTTTCTGTTGGTTTGGAGTTCCTTTACACTGTGGCTAGTGTGGCAACTTCAGTAGTTACCATGTGTAGTTTCATAGATGGCAGTGCTATTGCTGTACTTGGCAGTGTCACTGATACTGCAGGATGCTATTTTTATTTTCTGCAGCCGGAATGGATCATGTTAGGGTCCACCCAAGGTTTCTACATTCAAATGCAACCAGCCACAAGTGGGCTCTTGGAGGTAAAATTACCTTTTAAAATCACCATAAATTGTATTTATGTTTTCTTTTTTCTACAAATTGTTTTTTTTTCTTGACGAATTACATTGAACTTTAGATTCAGTCAAAGGAGTAGCCATTTTGGGTAGTTAACTTTATTTCCTGTCATTCTGTTTCCACAGCTTTTGCTGAGCTTTTGGACAACTCTTTGGATGAGGTATTTGCAATTCTATGTTTGATCAAGCACTGTTGATATGCTTAGCTTGTAGTCACCTAGACATCCATTTTCTTGTCAGGTATGCAATGGAGCTACATATGTTAACATAGATATGATAGAAAATAATAAGGATGGGAGCAAAATGCTGCTGATTGAAGGTATGGAGTGGATTGTTATGTTTTGCTTAGACCTCTTACCTCTTTGTATGAATCGATCTTATGATTTCTTCACCATCTATTTCGGAAGGGATGGTCACTGAATGCACCAAGGCACTGGGCTCTGCTCTTCAAATTGTTTACTAGTATTTGTTCTAACATATGTAGCATTCTTTGTGCTTAGCGAAATATTCTGTTTGACTTGGGTACTTGCAGATAATGGTGGTGGAATGGATCCAGATAAAATGCGTCAATGCATGTCTCTTGGATATTCCGCAAAAAGCAAATTAGCGAATACTATTGGACAATGTGAGTCATCACTCCTTGCAAGAAAAAAGAAGTCCAAACTCTTGACATATAATTTCTGAGTTCCAGAAGCTTCCATTCAAAAGGGCTTTTATTGTCTTTCCTTTTTTTCCATTTATTTTGTGTTCTTTCTCAGATGGAAATGGTTTTAAGACAAGCACCATGAGACTTGGAGCAGATGTGATTGTGTTCTCTCGTTGTCGAGGAAAAGATGGCAAAAGGTTGACATTTTACAAACGATATACAAATATCTCGGAGTACCTATGTTACAGTGCTTTTACAGTTACTAACGTATCGTTGCAAATTATGCTTTGACTTGTCTTGTCCAAAAGGATGGATGGATTATGTCATGTATGTTTCATTCATTAGAGTTTCAACATCACACCAATTCATGAGTTTGTTTGGTCTTTTCTTGTTTTGTGGGGTTGTTTCTAGAGGACTTTTTTTATTTTAATTTTGATTGTTGATCTCTTGATGAGTTGTATATCTCCTTGCATCCTAACCTTCCTAGACTTCTAGATTTATAATTTCATAAGATTATTGTCACCAAAAGGTAACTATTACATTGTAATATTTAAACATTCATTTAACTGCATTTTTGTCATTTAGCCACCATTTTCCATGTATTTCAAGAGTTTATTAAATCTTTGTTTTACTCTAATGCTTGAGTGGCATGGATTCCTTGTGGCTAATTTCAATTTACAGGCCAATGGGTGTGGCCCTGGGTCTATGGCTAGTTTGATGCCATTCTTCTTGGACCTCCCCTCATGTGAGGGGTGAGTTGGCGGAAATAGGATCCTCTCCACTTTGAGAAAAACAAAAACAAGGCACGGCATTGGATCGGCTGATGCAGCTGTATTGGACCCGTATTACCTGGTCTGATACGTCATACATGCCTGAAACAGCCATCTGGAAAAATACGGGCCATATCAGCATAGACACAGATCCCCATACTGACCCATAACTAACACTAGAGCTGTACACAAACCGAGCCAGCTCAAAAAGATTGCTCGGCTCGTCTCAGCTCGAAAAAGCTCGGTTCGGCTCAATTTGTAGGGTGGATCAAGCAAAGCCGAGCCTATTTTATGGGCTCGTTGAAAATTCAAGCCAAGCTCGAGCTCGATTCGGCTTGGTTCGAAACCAGGCTTGATTCGACTCGAACCAGGCTCAGATCGGCCCAGTTTGTTTTTTCTTTTTTAAATACATATATAATACATATATATTATATAATATATACTTATTACATATATAATACATATATATTATATAATATTATACTTATCATATATAATATAATATATACTTATTACATATTATATAATACAATATATACTTATTATAGGCTCGAAAGATGTTGGCTCGAAAGCTCGAGCTCGAACAGGCTCGAACTCGGCTCGAAAGCTCGTCCAAACAAAGCCGAGCTGCCTAGTTGGGCTCGATGACCAAGCTGAGCCGAGCTTGAGCCCAGGTGCTCTGCTGGCTGAGCCGAGCCGAGTTGGGCCAAGATCGATTCGATTTGGCTCATGTACAGCTCTAACTGACACCCTATAAAGAGGGCCCTTTTTAAAAAAAAAAATCACTCTCTTTCTTCCTTCTTGGTTTCGACTTAGGGATGGCTGAGCACATTTTCCACTAGAACTAAGCCTATTTGGAGATGAAAACACGAGACGTGGGTGGGATTCAATGAATCAAAGTGGAGTTGGGCATCTTGGGAAAGTCGAAAAAAGAGGCAGCTCATAATCACTTTTTTCTTTTTTGTTTTTTGTTTTTTTAATTTCCTTCTTATTTTTGTTGTATGTCAATGTAATAGGACCTAAAATCTTGATTTCTGTTTGATTAGGCCAATATATATATATATATATATTGGTTGGACCACAAGTTATGGTTGTGTGTGTGTGTGAACTTTTAACCAATTCTTTTGGCATGTTTTGAATTTTCAGGCATTTTCAAAACGAATGGTATCCTTTGATTTTATTTCCTAAAATTTGTTTGGGGGGAGCTGGTTTTCTTACTTCCTGGTATCTGGAGCGTAAATGTGTGCATGCATGGCATCGATTTCAAAATTCTGGATATCCTTTTTTATTCTTTTCATTTTGGCCATTTCCAGACCATTTTTTTATATGAGTAGTATTAGTAACTCAGTTACTAGTAAAAACTGTAGATTTTTTTAGTATTGATTAGAGAAGTGCTTGTATTTTTTAACAAAACCAGATGTTATTGGTCTTCTACTTCTAATCTGTCTTGTTATCAATTGCATTTGCTCTGTTATGTTTTGCTTTGTTTTACCATTGAAAGTAACTTAATGTTTCTTGGATACTGGCCTTTAGACCAACACAGAGCATTGGAATGCTATCCTACACATTTTTGAGGAGCACTCGGAAGGAAGATATTGTAGTTCCCATGGTAAGAACAGTTTTGGGAATTGTTGTTGCATGCTTCTTCAATGCTTCTGAATTGTGTTCAGCATTCTTTTACAGCAGGCTTATTGCTATATTTATGTTGAACGAAAGGCTTATTGCTATGGGCCAGCAGGTTTGGCCCAGGTCAAGGTCAACCAGAATCTGACCTGATTACTAATTGAGCCAAGAAGGAGGAGGAGAAGAAGAAGAAGAAGAAGTCAGGTCTGGGCATGGCCCATTTAGCAAGACTTTCAATTTCAGGATCAGCATGCTCATTAACATCATAAGGGGCAAGTTGCAGTATCGGGTTGGGCTTTAATAATTAATATACGATTTTGCAGAGCCTAGCCTGGCTCGGGCCTATTTGTTCATTGGGCTCTAGATCCAGGCCGATCCTGACATGACC